>CM024763.1:75771598-76371598 GCA_014218235.1 Colocasia esculenta | reverse complement strand
ACAATTCACATATATTTTGCTTTAGAAAAGATCTCATTCAAATACTATCCAACGCAGGCTGAAGAACGTGCCCTCCATTCTTACGGTTTTTATTATCACTTATCGCCTAAGCAGGTGAAACTGGTGCGTTGGATTCCTCCTATACCAGACCTTTGTTTAAATTTGGATGGGGCTTGCAAAGGAAACCCAGGTATATGTGGTGGAGGGGGGTTCATTCGTGACAGATCTGGTAAGGTCCTTGATGCTTTCGCCAACTATTATGGCAAGGGAAACAGTATCATCGCAGAAACAAGGGCACTTTGTGATGGCCTTCACCTGGCTCAGTTTATGGGGGTCCGCCTTTCGATAGTTTACTCTGACTCGTCTTCCCTTGTGCATTCCGTTCAGCAGAAAAAAATAATACACTGGCATGTTCAGCACTGATGGCGTACTATTAGAGCTTTACTTCATGAGGATATCAGTGCTATCTCACATGTTTTTAGAGAGACTAACCTGGTGGCTAACCGTCTTGCAAACCATGCCATTGCCTCTATGCGCAATGAGGTTTTTTGGGGCAGCCAAAACCTTCCTAATGATTGTAAGGGGACTGTTCTTATTGATAGATCGGGTCTTCTGAATGTTAGACTGATCTAATGGGGGTATGGCCCTTCACGTTGTACTCCTTTATTCATATATTAATTTTTAGGCCCAGAGTTGTTCAGCTGGTGGAGTGGGTCCATTCTCCCCCCCCCCGCCCTGGGGGAGGGTGCACTCTCCTGGCTTGGACTCTGAGGACCTTCTTACCTAAAAAAAAATTAAATAAATCAAATCGTCATTGATATCCAACTCCACCGTTTCAGTCAAATTCAACTCATAATCTTGGAAAAGCCTTGTCTTAACCTTGCAAACTGCCCACCAATCATTTCCTTTTTTATTTCTAGACGATGGATACATTGTATAATAGACTTGCTGGGCTTGTGTGGCCAAAATAAATGGATCATAAGTATTCAATTTGGACTTATGTCTGATATCGACAATCCCATATGTTGTGTCATTTCGAACATAATTAGAATCAAACCAATGAGACTTGAACAAAAATTTATGGTTGCCATCTCTGAGATATTGCAATTCTAATATCTCCTGAATAATACCATAATAATCACATTCATTTTCATTATATGTACTTCCTTTCACACATACCCTGTCACGCCCCAACGCGGAATATCGGAGCGCGAAGGCAGTTGCAAGAAAAGGTATAGAGCGAGTACTAGACATCAAACCATTGCACATTGAATAATACTAAAGCAAATCTTTCTCATTAATAACTTTTCAATGTCTAGTTACAACCACTAATATCAGAGCCATTCTATAGGGCCCAATTACATTTCAATGAAAGGAAATAACTAACTATGACTCTAAGATAACGTAATGACGTAGGGTACTCCTGGCTTCACTCTTGGTCATTCCCTTCTTCGTGAGTGTAGGTGTCATCCTCGGTCTCACCTGAGAACACAACATCAAATAACGCAGGGTGAGCGATAACGCCCAGTAGGACTTAAATCTCAGGCTCAAGCAGGCTTTAAATAATTAACGCATTTAATGGCAGAGTGTCTAAAGATAGCAGGTACAAGAGAGTCGAAATATAGAAAGAGATAGCACAACAGGTAACGAGATAGCACAATAGCACGTGATCGAGTATAGTTTCCAAAAATAGCACAAGTATCGAGTATAGCACGATTAGCAGGATGGCCATAGCACAACTAGCACAAGTATAACGATAGCACGACGAGTATAGCACTTGTTTGTCATTCTAGACAACGAGAAAGTATAGCACGTTTGTGTTTTGATTGTCATATAGATAGTCGAGATAGATAGCACTTGAGTGTAATGCCAAACACTCTGATCATTTAACTCCCATGGGCACTAGCACTTTCGGGCGCACATCCCAGGACCAGATCGGGCCCTTTATATATTGCCAGGCATTGGTTATATTGTTTATCTTTAGACAATCAGTCAATGGCCAATATAGAGTACCAAGAAGTAGATAAGAGCACTAGATGAATAGACGAGATAGTAGAGTGAACGTGAATAGACGAGCGAGTAGAGTACAGATGAGAGCTATTGGACATTGCACGTAATACGTCGAGTAATCATGCGATAGTAACAGTTGCACAACACGCGCAATTGGTGTTGGCAGTCAGGTGGAACTCACGACCCTACCACTGGCCTTGTTATGCACAGGTCCAGAGGTCTGGCGTGATTTAAGACGAGAGTGAATCTCTAATAGCCGTTTGGATCATATAGATCCCTAAAGGTGTAATGGGTGTTAGGGTACAACCGGCTCGTCGACCATGTGGGAATCCATGATCAGAGGAGACTTACGGAGGCCTTGTGCAAGGGTTCACTAGTCCGGTCAGAAGGAATATCCGACGGAGAGTTCACCACAAGCCAAGAAAAGTGTGTACATAAAACAGGTGCCCGACGTTCTAGAGGAATTCTAGAACAGTGGAGCGTCGATATCGGTATATAAACAACGCGAGAAAACAACTACAAGTCCTTTAAAATAGGGCAATTAATATTCTTTATTTCAATACATTACCAGATACATTATGAGATATTTTATGCAAGATTTCAGCCATAATTGGATGGTTCATGTGTGTGCAAGTGCAAGAGAAATCATAGATAGAAATAAGTCATGAAGATGTATTTTAAAATTATTCAATATTGCTCCATTTTTAGGTAAGGTTTTTACTGGGGGTATAACGGTAAGAAGGCGACATACCCCTGTACGGGTCGCGACAGGGTCAGGACAGAACGCGACAGGGCCTAAAACGGGTCGCGACAGGGCTTGCAGATCGGGTTCTGAGAAGGCGACGGCTCACCTGTCGCCTTCTTGAATGCGACAGGTAGGCTGTCGCAATCGGAGCCAGAAAGCGACATATCGAGGTGTCGCCTTCTGGTTGTCTGGGCCTGACCCTTACAGGAGTCAGACCAGACATTGGATTGCGGACCAGAGCATTTAAATTTCGATACAGGGTTGTTCAGAAATCCATAACTAATTATATATGCGATGAAAAATCATAAAATCAGTTGCAAATTAAACTAGACATGTAAGGGTACTTCGAGTAAATCGGAATTAGAGAGAGAGCATGGTTTGAACATGGTTTGAAAATGAACAAGGATGAGTAACATAGAACATGACATAGAGAGCAAGACTGATTTAATTCGAGCAACATGCTCAATGAAATTTAGGCTTTTTAGGGGCAAATGATCCCTAACAACATGAAGTATCTACAGTAAAACTTTCGTAGCATGGGATCAAGTCTACATAGAGATCAAGAGTTAAGAAGAGGGCTCGGGGTCAAGAGAGTTGCAGAACTTCTAAATTCAGGAAGAAAGTATCGGCTTGATGAAAAATTATGAAAATTCAGGGTTTTGTTCCTGATGTATGGAACAATCTACAGATGAAATTTTAGGATTTGTGCTTGTGAGAATGCCTACCTTTGGATTTATTTGTCTTCTAGGGCTAGAACTTGAAGAACAAGGGAAGAAGCTTCATGCTCTTCTTCTCTCCACGAAATCCTCTCCTCCTTAGCCTCTTCTCCACGTCTAGCAACTCTTGGCAACGAGCTAGGGTTGCCCAAGGGAGTTTAAGAGGTGTATTTATGCAAGTATGTATTTCTATTCCTACTATTACTCTAATTCCTCTTTAATTACGAAATTTCCTTACTCCCACCTTCCTTCCTTGCTTCCAATCTCTATTTAGACTAGGAAGAGATCTAAATTCGTGCTAAACCATATAGGGTAGGTTTAGGAATCCAATTCCAACTCTAACTTCCTATTTAATGCATTAAATACCCCTTTTCTATTTAGGTAATAATTGGTTACAAATTTAGGGTATTTTCCTATTATTCTCCCTTTTAAATTCATATTTTGACCCAATAAATTCTAGAAGATCCATTAAGCAAAGCCCATTACTCTTTTCCATTTAATGGGTTTTATTTAATGCTCTATTTAAATATCCATTTAGCTAGGTTTTAAATTTTTTATTTAAATTTTTATTTTCATAAAAATTCAGGTTGCTACATACCCCGTTGTTCATTGTTGATTTATTTTGCCCATATTGTCTAGTATGAAATTTATATCCATTCACAATAAATGTTGGATATGTACGTGCAACTTTCAATGGGCTATAACTTATCTCTCGAATTCTTTGATTAGTAATAAAACCATTTTCAACCTACATATGGAGAGCACACTAGTCAGAATTTGACATTGGCCTCAGAAGAAGAAAGAGTAATCATGCTTACACGATATTTTAGCGAAGAAGCCAATGATTTCTCTCTCTCTTTTTCAACCTCCATGTCAGTGAGATATGGACATCTTTGGATTAATTCTGAGTCAAATTGTCTATATTATGAACATTAGAGCATTATAGATGGAGTGAAAAATAACAAGTTATGGACATAACGTAATGTGAGCAGATCACTTACACAGCATAAGATTCAACCTCCATACAATTTAAAAGAATATACAACTTTGTGCACTGCAATTCTTTATCATTTAGCATCCGACTCGAAGAACATCTATACGCACATCCAAGATACTTAAATATAGAGAGAAAATCAGACTGAACGAAGTCTCCCTCATCATCATTACGTGGTGGTCGAGTACAACGAGTTTGAATCTTAGGTTAAAAGTACATTGAATAAAAATATGATATTTCTTCCATAATGTACGCCTCTGCAATGGAACCCTCTACCTTTGCCTTGTTGCGAACTTTCATTTTCAATTCATGCATGCACCTACCAAAACGTTTATAAGATAATGAAAAACATATCACATGAGATAGAATTATAAGAAAAAAAATATACAAATTACCTATCAAATGGATACATCCATCTAAATTGTACTGGCCCTCCTACTCTAGCCTCGTATGGTAGGTGTATAAGCAGGTGTTCCATCAAATCGGACAATGCGGGTGGAAATATCTTTTCCAATCTACAAAATGTCGTTATCACATTCTGTTCAATAGTTTCCACATCCTGATCCCTGAGCTCAGATGCACATAAAATCTTGAAAAACTGACATAACTCAGTCAATGCTCCCCATATTGACTTCGGCAACATATCACGAAATACAATAGGTAGCAACCTCTGCATAAACACATGACAGTCATGACTTTTCATTCCATATATTTTCCCCTCATTTGTATTCACGCAACGAGCAATGTTGGACACATAGCTATTTGGAAATCTCAATTGTTTTAGCCAAAAACATACTTCTTTAATCTGTGCAGCTCCAAGGGCGTAAATTGCTTTCGGTTTACCTGTTGTACCATTTCGATCAAGAAGTTCCAGTTCTGGACATTTACAATGTATTTTCAAGTCTAAATAAGCATTCACGTTGTCCTTTCTTTTGCCTTTTATGTCCATAATGGTGTTGAACACATTATCAAAGACATTCTTCTCAACATGCATGACGTCAAGGTTATGTCCTATAAAAAGAGTTGACCAATAAGGCAATTCCCAGATGATACTTTTTTTGACCCAGTTGTGATTCGTCCCAAATCCAGGGAGTTGTCTTATGCTGCTCGACAATTGTGGTATATTTGGTAAGTTTTGTACCCTTGCCGCTAAATGTGGACCAGACAACCATTCAAAATCAACTTCTTCCAATTCAATTTTGTTCTTTAAGAATGCATCTTTTTACCTTCTAAAAGGATGGTCCCTTGGTAGAAATCGTCGATGACAATCAAACCAGCATGACTTGCCACCATGCTTAAGTACAAATGATTTGGTATTGTCCATATAGTAAGGACATGCTAGTTTTCCATGGGTGCTCCAACCATATAACATTCCATATGCAGGAAAGTCACTTATTGTCCACACCAATGCACCCTTCATAGTGAAATTTTGCTTTCTGGATGCATCATAGGTAGTAACCCTATCGGTCCATAATAATTTCAACTCATCAATCAACGGCCTTAGATATATGTCTAGTTTTTTTCCTGGACTTTTTGGACTAGGGATCAATAATGATAGAAATAAATGCTCTCGTTTCATGCACATGTTTAGAGGAAGGTTGTATGGTGTCACGAAAATTGGCCAGCTGGAGTAAGAAGTCACTGAACCTCCAAATGGATTGAAACCATCAGTACATAAACCTAGCCTCACATTACGTGACTCTTTTGAGAAACTAGGGTGAGCACGGTTGAAGTGACTATAAGCTTCGGCATCTGCAGGATGACTGATTACATTATGTTCACGACGTACTCTTTCCGCATGCCATCTCATATGTTGAGCTATCTTTGATGACATATACATTCTCTGCAGTTTCGCTGCGAGGGAAAAATACCGCAATGACATGTATGCTATATCTTTTTTCTTTGAATTGTCCCCTTTCTTAGGCTTGAATCTATCATGACCACACATGGGACATGATACCTTATTTTTATCCTCATTATAATATAACATGCAATGATTAGGACATGCATCTATTTTCTCATACCCAAGCCCTAAGTTAGTGACCATTTTCTTTGTACGGTAAAAAATTTTAGGTAACTTCTCATCATGTGGCAACATTGTTTTGATAATGAGCAACAAACGATCAAAACAAATCTCACTGATGTGAAATTCAGATTTCAAGTTCAATAACTGTGAGACCGTATATAGTCGAGAGTGATTTTGACATCGATTCCACAATGGCTCATCAGCATCCTTAAGTAGCTGATAAAATATTTCAGCTGTCTTGTTTGGCGATTCTTCATTGTGTACATGCTCCTCATGAACATTGAATCCTAGACCAGCAGTATCTATGACCATAACAATGTATGACCTTCCACTTCCAATATTGGCAGGCTCGTAGAACCACAATGTTTCACCATGACATGTCCAGTTTGTATAATATTTAACAAATCCCTTTCTATATAAATGACGTTGTACATCCCATGTTGTAAGCCACTTCAAGTTCTTACAGACTACACAAGGACATCGGATACAACCCTCACAATCTACAGCTTCAATAGGATTTCTCAATGCAAACTGAATGAATCTCTCAATTCCATTTTTAAATTCTACAGACACCACCTGATCAACTACTCTACGGTACATCCATGAACGATAATTAGACATTCTCCCTATGTGAATTAAATGTTAACACATAAATCTTTAACATGTTTAACAAAGTAAAAAGTCCAACCCTTTCCTCACATCGTCCATCTCTGCCATTTTAAATAGGTAGGAAATATTATTTAGATTTTCACTTTTTAACACATCTATGAACATTTGATCGCACGATTATTTACTATATGTGTTGTGTTATTTACAAAAAAAATCGGCAATATCTCCCCACACCTCTTCAATATACCACAAAATATTTATTTATTAAGAAATTTTCTTAAACACTTACTAGTAAGTGGTTATGAAAATAATCAAAATCAATAAAGGTAGATCAGAGAGGAGTGAAATGATGCAACCAAAATTTTTAACAAACAACTCAAACACATATAGTAATTAACCACCTAAGGGCGATCAAACATTCACAGACTGTCCAAATAGGACAATTCAAGACTTTGAGATAGATATACACATTCTCATCATTCAAAATGAGAACATTCACATAAATCCCAAAGTCTTGAATGGGTAGGTTGATTGACACGGTCTTAACATGCTCTCCTAAGATGCGTGCAATGTTAGGATGCATCCACGCATCTCAACTCACATACAACACCCAACTAATTAAATATTGACAAGATAATAGCACATTCGAAAAACACAAAAATGGGTATTCTAAGAACTCTATACATATAAAAAATATCAGCAAGCACATAAAACAAGTAAGATTGACTTTGTGCTGATGACTGTTCAATATGAAAGCTAGAAACATATTCAACAAGAAAGCTAAAAAGCAAATTTACAAAGCTAGAAATCAAATTTACAAAACATCCAACACATTCATAAGAGCAAAAATGAAATACAGTAGGATGCTAATTAGCTTAACTATTTATGATACTGTTGGTATGCAAATCTGTTGGCAGATAGTGTTGATGCCCAAATCCTAAAAAAAATTCTAGCTTCAACAACTTTTCTTTTTTCTTTTCTTTTTTTTTACTAACGGGAAATCCATTATAGTGGTTTAGGGCTCAACACTCAATGTTAGGAAGTTAAGGGTTCTAACTCGCCATATCCGTGATATTTTACAGATATTGCACTTTTTCTAGTATGTGGTAAACTCCGGATGGGGAGGAGTATGCTATGGAAGACACCAGATAAACTTTTCTTTTCGTATTCGACATGCTAACCTAGTGCCCCTGAGGAACCCTTTTCTATTCTATCAACCATTGTATAATCTTCTTTTGTTTCTTCTGTGATGTAGCACTCTAAAAAGTAAAATAATGCTCTCTATGTTGGGAATCTGACATCCCTTATTTGTTCTACATTGGAAAAATCTTCCACTCTTCCATGCATTCATGTGCATCTATTGGACACCAGTGGCTAGAAAAGCAATTAATCTGCTTATGGTTGTTTCCCTACTCATATGTTAACTCTATGAGCTTTTAAGCAATTAATCTGCAAATGTAGTCCGATCTCTATAGAATTCCACTCAATCTAAAGGACCCAACAACTAGTAGGATCAAGTCTGATTCACAAGAATAGAAAGAAAATCATGTACAGATTTAGAAAGTTCTGTTCAACAATTACATCAGTCCAACAACCAATTAGCAGTTCTTTATACACAGATTTTACAAAAAAAAGGGAGAAAAAAAAAGAAATAAAATAATCCTTGGGGCTATACACAGTTCTCTATACACAGATTTTACAATTGCCATTTCTGTAAGAACTAACCATGTGTAACATGCCAAATCTGAAAGAGCTACCTCCACTCCAAGTTGCATTGAGTGTCTTCAAATTGGAGAAGTTGGGTGCTTTGAGAACTTTCCCAAAATTCCATCGAGTCCAATTAGCTGGGCAAGGGCAGGAGTGGTGGTGGCTAGGGGGTGGGGTTCATGGTTGGGAGGGGGAGGGGGGTGGTGGCTGGGTAGGGGAGGGGATGGTAAGGGAGCTGGGGTCGCGGAGGGGGGGCGACGAGGGAGCTGGGCAAGGGTAGGGGTGGTGGTGGGTGGGTTCATGGTTGGGAGGGGGAGGGGGGTGGTGGCTGGGTAGGGGAGGGGGTGGTGGCTGGGGAGCTGGGGTCGGGGAGGGGGCACGGCGGGGGAGCTGGGCAAGGGGAGGGGTGTTGGTGGCTGGGTGGGGGGTTCATGGTCGGGAGGGGGAGGGTGTGGTGGCTGGGTAGGGGAGGGGGTGGCAAGAGCTGGCTAGGAGAGGGAGTGACGTGGTGGATGGGTGGGGGGGCAGTGGCGATGGAGTTGGGGTTGAGGAGGGCACAACGGTGGCGGAGCGATGGTCGGCCACAGTGGTGGATGGGGGAGGGGAATAGGGCAGCGGCAGATCCCCTCACCCTCCAATTGAGCTCGGGAGAGAGAGAGAGAGAGAGAGAGAGAGAGAGAGAGAGAGAGAGAGAGAGAGAGAGAGAGAGAGAGAGAGAGAGAGAGAGAGAGAGAGAGAGAGAGAGAGCTTGAGGGAGGCGGCGGCGGCGACGATGAGAACATGTGGTGGTGATGTCGACGGCGGTGACGGCCATGACAGCAGGTGATGGCGGCGATGACCACAGCAGTAGGCGATGGCGGCGATGGCCACGACAGCAGGCGTCGGCGAGAGGCATCTACAACAGGCATTTGACGCTAGTGTCAAACGGGGTGGGAAAAAATAGGGCCTGAGCGATCGAATTTGCGACCGAAAACTATCAGTCGCACATCGTTCGCAAATTGCGACCGATTAGTGACCACATTAAATTCGGTCGCTAATATTTATCGACCAAAACCAATTCGGTCTCTAATTGGCCGCTTTCATGCGACCGATAAGTTCGGTCGCTATATGCGACGAAATAGAGATCGATTTAAGCGGTCGCAATGTGGTCCCTACGTCGGTCGCTATATCCACTTTTCCTTGACCAATCTCTCACTAACTAACTAAATAATCACTCTCTATGGGGTATATAACACTCAGCGCACAAGTCTGATCATCAAATGTACTCTTTATCATCACTACCTGAAATGTTAGAAGGCAGGTCTGAGCAAACTAGTCCAGTAGTTTTTATATCTCATTGTGCGGGCAATAATATAAGTGATTAACGCTTTAAGAACTAGGCAAGCAGGAGTAAAAGAGCTAAATGATAAACACGACAAAATTGATGACAAAGTGATATCAAAATATCATGCAGATTGGATGTAATATCTGGTACGATCGGATTGAGGTTTACCGGGTTTGGAGGCCAATGTATGGCCTATTGGTAGACCATGTGGGTCTACATGTGTTTATACAAGTTGGTGTGGCAGGTTTGGAGGCTGGAGGGTTAGAATACCTAGCCCAAACAAGCCTCTATTGGGTTCATTAAGAACGCGACGTAACCAGACATCATGATTCTCACATGAACGAGACCACCTTCCACGTCGCGATTTCACACCGTTGTTAAGTGAGCACCGCTTCATGCTCGCCACGTGGCGCATGCAAGGACGTCGGGTTTAAACGCGTCACTGAGGTACGTTCGTTTCTAAACGCGACAGAATGATATGTCGTGATTTAGACTCAGTATGTTTTGAGTTTCTGCCCTAGGCTAAACAGTGCAATTGCACTGTTCAGCTGGGGAAGGCTCTATTGCGGGTTTTGGAGGAGAATATGGGCGATTGTGGTTGTTCTGGCATCCATTCAGTGTGATTCCGGCGAGAGGAGGAGCTTCGGAGCGCGAGGAATACCTGGGTGACGTCGGATTTGTGTTTTAATTACTGGTAGGAGAATTCTACACTATTTTTCTTTGTGTGGACTGTGTAGGTTAGGGTTGTGGAAATTGGATGAGCATGATAGAAACCATGTTTAGGGTTTCATTTGAACTGCTATTTCCCACTTTACATACATGTATGGCTTTGTGGTGTGATTTCCGGAATGGTGTTGTAGGTTGTGTTTCTGTTGTCTAAAAGGTGACGGAACCAGTCGTCGCGATTCATATGAACGCGACGACTTGGCCTGTCGCGATTCAGACTTTAAGGCGACGAGTCAGCCGATCGCGATTTATGTTGATAAACATCCACTGTCTCGGATGCGTTTTGAAATGTGGCTACCTGAGCTCTGGGGTTCTATGGCTAGTCTGCCCAGTTTCTATCCTACATTGCTTAGGCAATGTAGAGATTGTATGGGTCATGCCGGCTTATACTGTAGTTATTAATAAAAAGTTTTGCGTGGGAATGTGTGCATAGCTAGTCGGGTTATAATGCCGTCCGAGGTTACCTCTCTAGTTGGGTACCCAGCATCGGGTGCTCGGGGTTTGTCCCGGTAGAGTGAGTACTGTCAAGGTCTGAGTCATCATCCTGGACACCGTCACTCCTGAGTTTGAGTTGTACGTCTGGCTGAGGGAAAGACGACATTGGGCAGCGACATGTGTTTGTGGGTGTGCAGTCGCTTGTAGCACATTTGTGGTAGGGGGGACGGACACCAGTAGATGTACTGGTCCCCAGCTAGTTCTGTTTCAAGTGCCTCACTTTAGGCTTCTCATCCGGAGTCCCTAAAGGTGTCAGGCTTGAGCCTGCAGCCATGTAGTCTGTAGGAATGGTGTTAGTTGTCTCAACAGTTCTGGCCTTATTGAGGTGGAGCAGTAGCTGGACCTTTCGTCCGTGGTTGTGAGATTGAGAGGTGGACTTGTGTTGTTTGTCCGAGTCTGTGGCTGGTGTCGCGACCCAGTTCTCATGACTCGTTTATGGCGTGTCCTTTTGTAGCTTGTACTGTTAGTGGTTTGCCTTTACTTACTTGCAGCTATTTTATCATGCGTAGGTGGTTATATATTTAAATGCTTTGCAGCTTTGCTTATTATAACTGTTGTATGTTATGTTTATCGACTTTGGGAGAGTTACCCTACTAAGGAGACTAGTTTCGGTCGGCATCATAGTGGAGTCAAGCCTTCACCACCAGCAGAGTAATATTTTTACTTGTGGAGCCTTGGGGGTTTGTCCCGGGCTATTGTACTTGTTTAATGACTATGAAATGGAACTGAGTATGTACATTTCATGTGAATATATGTGAGAAATGGTATCTTATATGTGTTTAGTGTGTTTCATTATATTTTCACCGACATGTGTGGTTGATATGCCTTGCAAGGCTTTGGCCTGATCACGGGAGGCGGAGTCGTGTCGAGCACATTACCGAGTTAATGGGCCTGAACGGCGAGGACCGTCGTGGTGTATCAGAGCAAGGTCTGTGTAAATAGGAGAAAATAGGAAATGTACATAGTATGTTCTTTACTATAGTCTACTACTGGTAGTTGGCCCTATTTTTGTAATGATATGCTTGTGTGTTGTGTGGATTGGATTGTTGTGTGTGCAAGTTTGTAAATGGCTGATAGAAGAGATTGGGGAGGTGGTGGTGATGATCTAAAGGAGACTACACACCAGATGATAGAAAGGTTTTGGGACAGAATTACTCAAATTCGAACGCGGTTGGATTAGCAACCACCAGTTCAGCCAGTGAGAGTACCACCCGTACAGGAGGAGGTAGTGTTAGCACCCCTAGCACCACCGTTTGGAGCAGAGGTACCACCTGTAGTACCTGTGCCTTCAGTTGCACCAGGGAGGTCAGCAAGTATGGAGGAGTCCACGATGGTATTGGAGAGGTTCCTGCAGTTGCAGCCACCTACGTACTCAGGAGGTCCGAATCCACACACAGCTGAACATTGGGTACATGAGATAGAAAGGGTGTTTGCTACAATGAGATGTCCTCGGGCGGATAGAGTTATTCTGGCTACCTATCAGTTTAGAGGATTTGCCCAGGAATGGTGGAGACTTAAGATGCAAACCGTGTTCACAGGACTAGTGGAGGATACCATCACATGGCTGGTGTTTCTTGAAGTATTCAACAACACCTTCTTTCCGGTGTAAATTCAGCAAGCCAAGAAGGAGTAATTCAGGACACTTCAACAAGGATATTTGTCGGTGTTGGAGTATCAAATGAGGTTTATGGCTTTGAGCAGGTATGCAACATATGTGGTGACTAACAATGGAATAATGGTTGAGTACTTTATTCGAGGATTGAGGCCGAAGTTGCAAGATGCGGTGATTCCTTTGATGTGTGGGATAGTAGAATATGCAGCCAAAGGAGCAACAATACTAGAAAGAACAAGGCAAGCAAGGCAATCCAGCGGTTCGGGATCAAGTGGGGGAAGCTTCCGACTTCCACAATAGTCTCCTGGTGTTAGTAAAGGCAAGGCACCTTCGAGAGGAGCTTCTTCATCGGGCTTTCCCAAGTGGGAGAACAAGCTAAAGAAGATATTTAGAGGTCGAGGAGGCGGCAAGTAGCAAAGATTTCATCAAGGTAGAGGCTGTAAGTCGGAGGTGGAGGAATCACAGCAAAGCACTGCAAGGCAGCCCGCAGAATTTAAATGTTATAATTGTGATCAGCCGGGGCATTTGGCGAGAAATTGTCCATATCCAAGAAGAGGTAGCTATGGTAGAGGGGTACCGCAGTAGCAGCCGCCGCAGCAATAGTTTTCAGCTGAGCGAGGTAGAGGCACGCCTTACCAAGGAGGAGGATGAGGACGAGTGATGGCAATCACAAGAGCTAAAGAGGAGGCATCAAATCTGATTAAAGGTATTATACCACTTCTTAAATTCTCTGCTAGAACGTTAATTGATCCAGGTGCATCGCACTCTTTCATTTCTGAAGATTTTATTGATAGTATGGTACATCCATTTGAGGAGAGGCAGTGTGAGCTTGTGGTAGAGGTTCCTATCGAGGATTTCATGCTTACTACATGCTATTTGGATGAAGTGCCTATTATAATCCAAGGTAATCAGTTGCCAGCAAGATTGTTTGCGCTGCAGTTGAAAGAATATGATGTGATATTAGGCATGGATTGGTTGGAAGCATATGGGGCAGTGATAGATTGCAAAAAGAAGAGAGTGAGGTTCATCCATCTAGGAGGCAGAATGTTTGAATTTCAAGGTATGCCATTCTGTACCCCTAATTTATCATTTCTATCCTTAAGGCTAGGAAATTGATTAATCCAGGGTGTGTACCTTATTTGGCATCAGTTAGCTTGGTTGAGATAGGTAAGACACTGGAAATGGTACCAGTTGTTAGAGAGTTTGCAGATGTGTTTCCAGAGGAGTTACCGGGCTTGGCACCATACAGAGAGGTGGATTTCACAGTAGAGTTACAACCGGGTAGTATGCCCATCTCAAAGGCACCCTATAGGATGGCACCTGCAGAATTGAAAGAGTTGAAGAAGCAGCTGCAATAATTACTTGAGAAAGGCTTCATTCGGCCTAGTCACTAACCATGGGGAGCACCAGTATTATTTGTTAGAAAGAAGGATGGAAGCTTAAGAATGTGTATTGATTACCGCCAGCTGAATCAGGTCACAATAAAGAACAGGTATCCACTTCCATGGATAGATGATTTGTTTGATCAATTGCAGTTGGCCAAGGTATTTTCTAAGATAAACTTGAGGTTGGGGTACCATCAGTTGAGGATCCGGGAAGAAGACATTGACAAGACAACATTTAGAACAAGGTATGGGCACTATGAGTTTGTGGTTATGCCATATGCGCTAACCAATGCACCAGCAACTTTTATGAATTTGATGAATATGATTTTCCACCGATATCTAGACCGGTTTATTGTGGTCTTCATAGATGATATCTTAGTGTATTCAGCCTCAGAAGAAGAACATGCAGCTCATTTGAGGATTAATTTGCAGACGTTGAGGGAGCACCAATTATTTACAAAATTTAGTAAGTGTGAATTCTAGTTAAAGGAAGTTCAGTTTTTAGGGTATGTCATTTCAGGTGAAGGTGGTGCAGTGGATCTAGCCAAGGTGGAAGCAGTTATGAAATGGGAGGAACCAAAGCCAGTGATAGAGATTAGGAGTTTTCTTGGCTCGGCAGGTTACTACAAGCGATTTATTCATGATTTCTCCAAGATTGCAGCACCAATGACAAGACTTAGCAGGAAAGGTGTACCATTTGTATGGTCATCTGATTGCAGGCACAGTTTCATAGAATTGAAGAAGCGGTTCACTTCAGCCCCGATATTAGAAATTCCATTAGGCCGAGGTGGTTTTGTGTTGTACAATGATGCATCCAGAAGAGGACTTGGGGCAATGTTATTGCAACGTGGAAAGGTTGTGGCTTATGCATCTAGGCAATTGAAATGGCATGAAGAGAACTACCCCACACATGATTTAGAGTTGGCAGCAATTGTGTTTGCATTAAAGGTATGGCGACATTATTTGTATGGTGAAAGGTTTGAGATTTTTACAGACCACAAGAGTTTGAAGTACATATTCTCACAAAAAGATTTGAATTTGAGGCAGAGACGATGGATGAAATACTTGAAAGACTATGATTTTAGCTTAGCATACCAACCAGGCAGGGCTAATGTGGTGGCAGATGCATTGAGCAGAAAGGCAGTGATGAGTCACATGATGATAAAATAATGGAAGTTGTATGAAGATGTAGTAGAAAACTCTCTATTTGTTCCAAGTAGCCTATGGCGAGTAGTGTTAGCACGCAGCACGGTGGAACCTTCTTTGTATTGGCAGGTAGTAGAAGCCCATAAAATCGATGAGAATTTGGCTGAAATTGTGAAGATGGAAGATGTCACCAGAGATGATGATTGTGTGGTCCGGTAAAGACATAGATTGTATGTTCCATGTGAAGCAGGGGTGAAGCAAAAAGTGTTAGAGGAAGCACACCGATCCAAATATACCATTCACCCAGGCAGCATGAAGATGTACCAGGATTTGAAGAAATATTTTTGGTGGCCGAATATGAAGAAGGAAACAGTAGAGTTTATAGCAAGATGTTTGATATGCCAGCAGCTTAAAGTGGAACATCAAAGGCTAGGTGGTTTGTTGCAGCCCTTACCAATACCGCAGTGGAAATGGGATGATATAGAATGGACTTTGTTGCAGGATTGCCCAGGACAACATCAGGACAACATGGCATATGTGTTTTTATTGACAGGTTGACAAAGGTGTGTAGGTTATTAGCGGTAAGCATGTCATGGGCAGTGGACAGATTGGCCAGGTTATATGTGGACAGAATTGTGCCATTGCATGGCATTCCGATCACTATTGTTTCAGACAGAGACCCTAGGGTTACCTCTGAATTTTGGAGGAGTTTGTAGAGAGTTATTGGCACTCAGTTGAGGTACAGTTCGGCATATCATCCCCAAATAGATGGACAGATGGAGAGGACGATCCAAACCATTGAAGATATGTTGCGAGCTTGTTGTTTAGTTTGGGGAGGCGGATGGGAGCAACATTTAGGTATGGTTGAATTTGCCTACAACAATAGCTATCACGCAAGTATCAGCATGGCACCGTATGAGGCACTTTATGGAAGACTATGTAGAACACCGTTAAATTGGCATGAGGTGGGTGAAAGGTAAGTGATAGGACCGAAAATGGTGCAGCAATGTGCGGAAATGGTAATGTTCATCACGGAGAAGCTTCAAACGGTGCAGAGCAAGCAAAAGAGTTATGCAGATACACGACATAGGCCTCTACCATTTGGGGTTGGTGATTATGTGTTCCTGAGAGTTCCCAACCAAAGGTGTGATGATGTTCAGTAAGAAGGACAACTTGAGTCCTAGGTATGTGGATCAATTCCAGATTGTTGAAAGAATGGAGAAACGACATACAAGTTGGAGTGTAAGGCCCTTGATTTTCACCTTGTTTGTTAAGAATATGTATGTGCGTATAAGTATACTATTGATGTATGATTATTGTGTATAAGTATTTATTGATATGAACTGTATGAACTAGTATTATTGAAATGTACATGGTGTATTCAAGTATATATGTATATATTTAGTGTGTAGTATTATAAATTCTACAGAATTAAAGTGAGTTTTGTCGGACAGTCGGCGTCCACATCGGCTGACGCTGACCAGGGGTAGGCGACAATATCGATGGACGCCCATTTTTGGATAGGCGACCATGGATATGGACGCCAATATCCCACGTTTTCAGATCCGGAAACGCCTCCGGAAATTTAGCCTCTTGATTGGAAACCCTTCCCAACGGCTCTGAGACTTGCCCCTTTAACCGATCCGACCCCCCAACCCTTTATAATATCCAGATTTCGGCCAGATCAATCCCTTTGGCTCTTGGGTCAAAAACCTATCTTCTCTAAGCAAAAAACCCTAACTTGAACCTGAAAGATCCGGCTTCGGGGAGGCTTCGTCTGGCGATCTACATCAACTAGTGTCGACCTTGAACATCCGGGAACGACTCCCCATGCTGGTGTGCTGTGAAGATCAACAGAAGATCCGAAGAAGGAAGGATTTGGAGGCTCTTTGGCACAGGACGAGGAGGGCTTCTCCGGCGTAAATCGTCATTGATAGATTTTACTGAAGGCAAGTACCCCATACACATTAATCCTACATGTGTCTAGTATGTCCCAGGATTTATCAGATTTTTCTCGTGTCCTGGAACCCCTTTTCAAGTGATTTCTTGGCTTTCAGTCTGTGTTCTGCAGACAGATATTAACGGCAAGATCCCTTGCCGCTAATATCATGTGTTGGCGGCATCATCCAATGCCGTAACCTATAGACGGCTACCCCATGCCGTCTAGTTCTTCAGACTGCAACAGTGAGCAAGTCTATCCTTATATGAACTAAATTTCGAGTTTCTCCGCATGAGGATATACGGTAAAATTTTATATAATATGTAAATATATTGTTTGGGTGTACTGTGAGTTTTTGTACATTTTTTTTTGTAATGATCACTACTTATTAAAATTTTGGAATGTGTTACCAATAGAATGTAAATCTTGGAAAATGTCGTTTATGAATTATGTGTAGAAATTAAGTGTCATAAATTTTCTGTACATTGTTCATAAGATCTGATGCATGATATAAAAATTTGAGCAATTTAGAATATCTGTATACTTTATTAAATTTTCTGGACTGAAAAATAGTTAACATGTCTATTCAATGCATAAAAGCTAAGATTTTTACGAAACTAGTTAAATCCCTAAATTTTGTGATAAAATTTGTACTGTCATTATTCATGTAAGAAAAAATTGTGAATCCGAATAATGAAAAAATGGCATCAGTTTGACTATTTTTACTATTGATATCATCACTGTTAGAATTTTCAGAAAATATGTGTAACTCAGAAAAATACAAATTTTGGTATGCATGATAGTTAACTGCGATGGATTTTGATTAAATTTCTGTACTGAACAGATGACAGTAACTATATAAACTTGTTTTATGTTAAGTATTAATCATTAATACATGCTAATATGATAGATGTTAATTAGGCAAAATTTCAGTATGATTAGGATTGTTGTAAAAATCTGATTAATACTGAAAACAGTAGTACCATGCTAGGTAATACTGAAAAATGTAAATGTATGAACATGAGATGAATATGTGATTATGTTGTGTTTAGAATGTGTCAAACTTGAGAAAATGTATTAATGTGCCAATGTGTGACACTGCTACCTTAGAGGGCTGTGGAGCTGTACTGTGGTAAAGTCCCCACGGGAAAGTTCAAAGTGTGTGATGTCCCATGGGCATTGGGATTAAATCCTGGAGGCGAACAAGTATCGCTGGTTAGGGTGGAGAGTGCTTCTCCCGGTTCTGCGCAGTAACTAAGATTAATCACTGGAATGCCTAGGTGATTGATATGTGATGTGATCAGTGTGTGTCCTTCTAAAGTGGTTTGGGCTATGTGTCACGGCATAAAGTGAAAGTGAAAAATGTGTTTAAGCGAAAGAAATGTGTAAATTGTGAAATTGTGTAAGTGAATATGTGTTCATAGAATTCTTATGGAAGCATGCAAAACGATAAGTATCTTGTGGATGTAACATAGTAGTAAAACAGCAAGCTTTTCACTAATATGAATATGTTATCTATGTGTACAATTGCCTTAGAATCATGTTAAGTTAATTGTTCGGAATGTGTAAATATTGTGTATAATGACCAATATGTGGCTTATGAATAAAAATCAGTTTAGCATAGTGAAAAGTGTAGAAATCATGTGATAGGATTTGCTTATTGTATATAAGAAAACCAAATCCTCTGTGAAAATGTGTAGCAATCATGAATAGATTTTATTTGAGAAATTGTCACTTCCATGCATTGTGTATAAATGATGTGGTTTAAGAGTATGGATATTACTTGATGCATGTATGTTTAGTGTGCTGGTGTTACTTGTTGAGTTCTTTTGAACTCATTCTTGCTTCGGCGTACAGGTGCAGACGTTTCTACTTCTCCCGAGGAGATCGTTAGGAGCGACTCGGAGCGAGAGTAGGAGAGAGTGTTGTGGAGCTAGCATTGTACTTTTCATTATCTCATAGTATGTAATAAAGACTCTGCGTAGTCTCATGTGGACAATGTACTTGTTGTATTTCAGTTATGAATAGTTAGCTCTCTTTCCTTCTATACGGACTATGGATAGAATGTGGATGATGGAATAAAATTTCTTTTCAGTTCTTTAAATTCCGCTGTCACGAGATATAATATATATATTTGTGTATGTTTCAGCCTATCGTACTAGTGTTGGGTAAATGTCCCACTGTAATGATACCTTTTATATCGACGTGGGTTGGTGGAACCGTACCGATATGAGAGGGTCGTTACAGAGATTGGTATCAGAGAATCAGGCTGAAATTTTACATAAATATGCATATACCATCATCTTCATTGTATACTAAGTCATTGTAGATTGTCCACATAGATAAGTAGTTAGTTAGAAATTAGATAGTTTAGTTCTAAATGGGTGATTAATCTGTTTTACAGGATATGGCTTCGCGTGGTAGACGTGGTGTTCCTACTCGTGATGGCGAGCAGAGGAGAGATGAGCCTCGGCGTGAGGATCAGGGTGAGCAGCAGGCCCCTGCACCCCAGGGTCCTGTACTTCCTCCACCGCCACCAGTAGACTATGGAGTGTTCATGCAGGGTTTGGTGCAGGCCATGCAAACGCAGGCCCACACTCAGGCTGCACTCCAGGCCCAGTTGGAGGCTCAGGTTAGAATAATAAGATAAAGTAGTCTGTATTTTAAATGCATGATTGTTATGTTATATGTGTTAATTTTGTTGCTTGTGGTAGCAGGCTCAGGTACCAGTTCCCCAGGCTGACCATGGTGGACCCTCCATCATGGAAAGGTTCAAGAGGATGTCGCCACCTCCTTTTAAGGGGGAGAGCGATCCATTATTAGCTGAGAACTGGATGAGGGAGATTGAGAAGATCTTCCGGGCCATTAGGTGTGCTGAGGATGACAAGGTTACCTTAGCCACCTATATGCTACAGGTATGTGTAATCTAAGCTATTGATGATTACTTTAAGTATAAATTAGGTTGGTTAATTCTCATGGATGGTTTTGGCAGGAGCGAGCCGATGTATGGTGGTCCTCATTGTTACGTACCCGGTTCGAGGATGGTGCTGTGGAAGTCGGATGGGATGAGTTCGTGAGGCTGTTCCGAGCCAAGTTTGTTCCGGAGCACGTCCAGGACAAGATGGAGCAGGAGTTCCTCTCGTTGACTCAGGGCTCCATGACCGTGCTGGAGTACGAGGCCAGGTTTGCCGAGCTATCAAAGTACGCCCCTCATATTGTAGCTGATGAGCGCAGGAAGGCGAAGAAATTCGTGATGGGTCTGAAACCATCACTGAGGACGAGATTGGTAGCTTTCGACCATCGTACTCTTGAGCAGGCACTCAGCGCGGCGTGTCGGCAGGAGGGGGAGATGGAGCAGTACCTGGAAGAGAAGAAGGCTTCTCAAAAGAGGCCAGCAGCTCCTTTCCAGAGGCAGGAGAGGAAGAAAGCTACTTTCCAGTCACCGCAGCGTCCTGTGGCATCAGGCAGTGGTCAGGTATTCTCTCAACGTTCCCCTAGTGGTAAGAAGGAGTGTCCTCATTGCGGGAGGGCACATGGCGGTTCGGAGTGTTGGCTGGTAGCAGGAAAGTGCTTAAAGTGCGGGAGCAGTGATCATAAGATTAAGGATTGTCCGAGGCTTCAGCAGGGAGCCCAGCGGGGGCCAGCCCCAGTAGCAGCAGCAGCAGCGCCAGCGACAGGACGACCAGGGAGACCTCGAGCCCCAGCTCGAGTGTTTGCGTTGGCTCGTGAGGATGCCGAGCAGGCAGATCATGTCACCGAAGGTACAGTTTTGTTCTTAGGTGTGCATGCTCGGGTTTTGTTCGATACGGGTGCTACTCACTCGTTCATTTCCGAGCATTTTGCTAGGCAGTTAGCTTTAGAGTCAGGGTTAGAGTCTGAGGATTTAGAAGTCCCTTTGTCTGTGCATACACCTGCGGGTACGGTATCGACTAGGAAGTGTATTCCGTCTTTACCAGTGTGCATTGAGGATAGAGTCTTAGAAGGGTGTTTCTTCTTGCTTAAGATGAAAGACTATGATGCTATTCTTGGTCTGGATTGGCTAGAGGAGCACTATGCTTTGGTAGATTGCCGTGGGAAGAAGATTGTTTTCCGCATTCCTGGTGAGGATGAATTTTTTCATCCTTTGCCGAAGAACTTAGCGGGAAAGTTTGTCATCTCGGCCATGAGAGCAATGAGAATGGTGATCAAGGGTTGTGACGCTTTTCTTGCCAGTGTGGTTTTAATACCCAAGGCTGATGAGTCACTTACTCTTGCCGAGATAGATGTAGTGCAGGAATATCCAGATGTCTTTCCTGATGATTTATCTGGATTGCCACCAGCTAGAGAGATAGAGTTCACTCTAGAGTTGCTTCCAGGCATCTCTCCTATCTCGAAGGCACCTTATCGGATGGCACCTGCGGAATTAGCTGAGTTAAGGAAGCAGTTGCAGGATTTGTTAGATAAGGGATTTATTCGCCCTAGCGTTTCCCCTTGGGGCGCACCTGTCTTATTTGTGAAGAAGAAGGATGGGTCACTTCGGTTATGCATTGATTATAGAAAGCTAAACCAGGTGACGGTAAAGAACAGGTATCCCTTACCTCGGATTGATGATTTGTTTGACCAGCTACAGAATGCATCGGTCTTTTCCAAGATTGATTTGCGTTCTGGCTACCATCAGTTGAGGATTAGGAGTGAGGATGTGTCCAAGACGGCATTTAGAACCCGTTATGGACATTATGAGTTTTTGGTCCTTCCGTTTGGTCTAACCAACGCCCCTGCAGCATTCATGGATCTCATGAACAGGGTGTTTAGACCCTATCTAGATAGTTTTGTAGTAGTCTTCATTGATGACGTGTTGGTTTATTCTCCAGATGAGGCCACACATTGTCAGCATTTGAGGATAGTGTTAGAGGTTCTCCGTGAGCACAAGCTGTATGCAAAATTCAGCAAGTGCGATTTTTGGATGCGCGAGGTTCGTTTCCTTGGGCATGTTATCTCTGGTGCTGGTGTAGCAGTGGACCCAGCAAAAGTCCAGGCTGTTATGGATTGGGAGAGTCCCAAGACTCCTTCAGAGATTCGGAGTTTTCTTGGTTTGGCGGGTTATTATCGGCGCTTTATTGAGGGATTTTCATCCATCGCCGCTCCATTGACTCAGCTGACCAGGAAGGGAGTGAAGTTTGTCTGGTCCGAGGAGTGTGAGAGTAGTTTTCAATTATTGAAGACTAAACTCACATCGGCCCCTGTGTTAGTTCTACCGAGTGGTGTAGAGGGTTTTGCTATCTACACGGATGCATCTCGGATTGGTCTTGGATGTGTGTTGATGCAGCAAGGAAGGGTAGTAGCATATGCTTCGAGACAATTGAAGGAGCATGAGCGAAACTATCCAACTCATGATCTTGAGCTTGCGGCAGTGGTTCATGCACTGAAGATCTGGAGACACTATCTTTATGGTGTCAGATTTGAGGTGTTCACTGATCACAAGAGCCTAAAGTATCTTTTCTCCCAAAAAGAATTAAACCTTAGGCAGAGAAGATGGATTGAGTTCTTGAAGGACTATGACTTCGATCTCCAGTATCATCCTGGAAAGGCGAATGTCGTAGCAGATGCCCTTAGTAGAAAGAGGTCGTCTCTCCAGCAGGACTGGAAGATGTTGGAGGATGCAGCGTGTTCGATGACCGAGTTGGAGCCATTGTTATGCCGAGCTTTTGTGGCTCAGCTGTCCATTAGGTCATCAGTGTTAGATGAAGTGATAGAGCATCAGAAAGCCGACCCTAGACTCCAAGAGTTAGTGGGCAAAGCGGGTATTGCTCGTGATGAGGATGGTGTGATTAGATTCCATCATCGTGTCTGTGTTCCAGATATTGTAGATGTTCGTGAGCATGTTTTAGCAGAAGCTCATAGATCTAGATTCTCTATTCATCCGGTAACACTAAGATGTACCAGGATTTAAAGAGATCGTTTTGGTGGTCTGGCATGAAGAAGGATGTAGCCGAGTATGTGTCTAGATGTCTTGTATGCCAGCAAGTGAAGGCCGAGCGGCAGCGACCATCTGGTCTCATGCAGAAGATGGAGATCCCAGTTTGGAAGTGGGAAGCTGTCACTATGGATTTTGTTACGGGTTTGCCTCGGTCTAGACGAGGAAATGACTCGATTTGGGTAGTGGTAGATCGATTCTCGAAGACTGCGCATTTCTTGCCTATGAAGAAGAAGCAGTCAGTAGAGAGTTTAGCTAGACTGTATGTTAGTAGTATTATTAGATTGCATGGGGTACCGAAGTCTATTATTTCGGATCGAGATCCGAGATTTACTTCGAGGCTGTGGAAGGGTCTTCAGGAAGCGTTAGGTTCGGAGCTGAAGCTCAGTTCAGCATTTCATCCCCAGACAGATGGACAGTCCGAGAGGACTATCCAGACACTTGAGGATATGTTGAGGGCTTGTGTGCTGGATTGGAAGGATGATTGGGAGCGCCATTTACCTCTAGTGGAGTTTGCGTATAACAACAGTTTTCATGCGAGTATTGGCATGGCTCCATTTGAGGCTTTATATGGTAGGCCTTGCAGATCTCCTTTGTGTTGGGAGGAGACTGGTGATAGGCAGTTGATCGGTCCGGAGTTAGTTCAAGAGACTTCGGATAAGGTCCAGCTCATTAGGAAGAGACTTGTTGCGGCACAAGTTAGGCAAAAGAGTTATGCCGACAACAGGAGGAAGGATCTAGAGTTCGAGGTAGGTGAGCATGTCTTTTTGAAGATTTCGCCTACGAGAGGTGTAGTTAGATTTGGCAGGCATAGTAAGTTGAGCCCTAGGTTCATTGGCCCGTATGAGATTCTCCGACGATTGGGCAACGTGGCATATGAGCTAGCTTTACCTCCAGCTTTGGCTAGCGTTCATCCTGTTTTCCACGTATCTATGCTCAGGAAGTATGTCAGAGATCCGTCTCATGTTATTAGCCATGAGCCGGTGGAGATCCAGCCAGATCTTTCTTATATAGAGCAACCAGTAGCTATTCTTGATCGGAAGGTTCAACATCTCCGAAACAAGAGCATTGCGTCAGTAAAAGTCTTATGGCGTAACTTCTCGAGAGAGGAGGCTACTTGGGAGCTTGAGGATGCAATGAAAAAGAAATATCCTCAGTTGTTTGAGTAGTGTCAGTCTAACTTCGAGGACGAAGTTTCTTTAAGGGGGGGAGGGTGTAAGGCCCTTGATTTTCACCTTGTTTGTTAAGAATATGTATGTGCGTATAAGTATACTATTGATGTATGATTATTGTGTATAAGTATTTATTGATATGAACTGTATGAACTAGTATTATTGAAATGTACATGGTGTATTCAAGTATATATGTATATATTTTAGTGTGTAGTATTATAAATTCTACAGAATTAAAGTGAGTTTTGTCGGACAGTCGGCGTCCACATCGGCTGACGCTGACCAGGGGTAGGCGACAATATCGATGGACGCCCATTTTTGGATAGGCGACCATGGATATGGACGCCAATATCCCAGATCTGTTACGTTTTCAGATCCGGAAACGCCTCCGGAAATTTAGCCTCTTGATTGGGAAACCCTTCCCAACGGCTCTGAGACTTGCCCCTTTAACCGATCCGACCCCCCAACCCTTTATAATATCCAGATTTCGGCCAGATCAATCCCTTTGGCTCTTGGGTCAAAAACCTATCTTCTCTAAGCAAAAACCCTAACTTGAACCTGAAAGATCCGGCTTCGGGAGGCTTCGTCTGGCGATCTACATCAACTAGTGTCGACCTTGAACATCCGGGAACGACTCCCCATGCTGGTGTGCTGTGAAGATCAACAGAAGATCCGAAGAAGGAAGGATTTGGAGGCTCTTTGGCACAGGACGAGGAGGGCTTCTCCGGCGTAAATCGTCATTGATAGATTTTACTGAAGGCAAGTACCCCATACACATTAATCCTACATGTGTCTAGTATGTCCCAGGATTTTATCAGATTTTTCTCGTGTCCTGGAACCCCTTTTCAAGTGATTTCTTGGCTTTCAGTCTGTGTTCTGCAGACAAGATATTAACGGCAAGATCCCTTGCCGCTAATATCATGTGTTGGCGGCATCATCCAATGCCGTTAACCTATAGACGGCTACCCCCATGCCGTCTAGTTCTTCAGACTGCAACAGTGAGCAAGTCTATCCTTATATGAACTAAATTTCGAGTTTCTCCGCATGAGGATATACGGTAAAATTTTATATAATATGTAAATATATTGTTTGGGTGTACTGTGAGTTTTTGTACATTTTTTTTGTAATGATCACTACTTATTAAAATTTTGGAATGTGTTACCAATAGAATGTAAATCTTGGAAAATGTCGTTTATGAATTATGTGTAGAAATTAAGTGTCATAAATTTTCTGTACATTGTTCATAAGATCTGATGCATGATATAAAAATTTGAGCAATTTAGAATATCTGTATACTTTATTAAATTTTCTGGACTGAAAAATAGTTAACATGTCTATTCAATGCATAAAAGCTAAGAATTTTTACGAAACTAGTTAAATCCCTAAATTTTGTGATAAAATTTGTACTGTCATTATTCATGTAAGAAATAAATTGTGAATCCGAATAATGAAAAATGGCATCAGTTTGACTATTTTTACTATTGATATCATCACTGTTAGAATTTTCAGAAAATATGTGTAACTCAGAAAAATACAAATTTTGGTATGCATGATAGTTAGACTGCGATGGATTTTTGATTAAATTTCTGTACTGAACAGATGACAGTAACTATATAAACTTGTTTTATGTTAAGTATTAATCATTAATACATGCTAATATGATAGATGTTTAATTAGGCAAAAATTTCAGTATGATTAGGATTGTTGTAAAAATCTGATTAATACTGAAAACAGTAGTACCATGCTAGGTAATACTGAAAAATGTAAATGTATGAACATGAGATGAATATGTGATTATGTTGTGTTTAGAATGTGTCAAACTTGAGAAAATGTATTAATGTGCCAATGTGTGACACTGCTACCTTAGAGGGCTGTGGAGCTGTACTGTGGTAAAGTCCCCACGGGAAAGTTCAAAGTGTGTGATGTCCCATGGGCATTGGGATTAAATCCTGGAGGCGAACAAGTATCGCTGGTTAGGGTGGAGAGTGCTTCTCCCGGTTCTGCGCAGTAACTAAGATTAATCACTGGAATGCCTAGGTGATTGATATGTGATGTGATCAGTGTGTGTCCTTCTAAAGTGGTTTGGGCTATGTGTCACGGCATAAAGTGAAAGTGAAAAATGTGTTTAAGCGAAAGAAATGTGTAAATTGTGAAATTGTGTAAGTGAATATGTGTTCATAGAATTCTTATGGAAGCATGCAAAACGATAAGTATCTTGTGGATGTAACATAGTAGTAAAACAGCAAGCTTTTCACTAATATGAATATGTTATCTATGTGTACAATTGCCTTAGAATTCATGTTAAGTTAATTGTTCGGAAATGTGTAAATATTGTGTATAATGACCAATATGTGGCTTATGAATAAAAATCAGTTTAGCATAGTGAAAAGTGTAGAAATCATGTGATAGGATTTGCTTATTGTATATAAGAAAACCAAATCCTCTGTGAAAATGTGTAGCAATCATGAATAGATTTTTATTTGAGAAATTGTCACTTCCATGCATTGTGTATAAATGATGTGGTTTAAGAGTATGGATATTACTTGATGCATGTATGTTTAGTGTGCTGGTGTTACTTGTTGAGTTCTTTTGAACTCATTCTTGCTTCGGCGTACAGGTGCAGACGTTTCTACTTCTCCCGAGGAGATCGTTAGGAGCGACTCGGAGCGAGAGTAGGAGAGAGTGTTGTGGAGCTAGCATTGTACTTTTCATTATCTCATAGTATGTAATAAAGACTCTGCGTAGTCTCATGTGGACAATGTACTTGTTGTATTTCAGTTATGAATAGTTAGCTCTCTTTCCTTCTATACGGACTATGGATAGAATGTGGATGATGGAATAAAATTTCTTTTCAGTTCTTTAAATTCCGCTGTCACGAGATATAATATATATATTTGTGTATGTTTCAGCCTATCGTACTAGTGTTGGGTAAATGTCCCACTGTAATGATACCTTTTATATCGACGTGGGTTGGTGGAACCGTACCGATATGAGAGGGTCGTTACATGGAGCTTCCAGCGGACTTCACAGATGCACACGACGTGTTTCACGTCTCGATGTTAAGAAGGTAAATTTGTGATCTCTCTCAAGTATTCAGCTATCAGAGAGATGATTTGAAGCCGGATATGTCCATGCCGGAGTATCCAACGTTGATTACATGTCGCCGAACACAGAAATTAAGAAATAAAGATATTGAATTGGTAAAGATCAGATGGAAAAACAGGCAGGGTGGTGAAGACACTTGGGAATTGGCCAATAAAATTTACAAGACGTATCCATACTTGTTTGAGTCAACATTAAATTCATTTTAAGTGATAGTCATATATGTGTTGAACTGTTGAATACGTTTACTTCTTTAATTTCGAGGATGAAATTCTTTTTAGGTGATAGTAATGTAATATCCGGTACATTCAGATTGAGGTTTACCAGGTTTGAAGGCAAATGTGTGGCCTATAGGTAGACCATGTGGGTCAACATGTGTTTATACAGGTTGGTGTGGCAGGTTGGGAGGCTGGAGGGTTGGAATACCCAGCCCAAACAAGCCTCTGTCGGGATCATTAAGAACGCAATGTAACCAGACGTCGCGATTCTCACATGAACGCAACCACCTTTGACGTCACGATTTCGCACCACTATTATGTGAGCGCCGCTGCATGCGATGCGTGGCGCATGCAGGGACGTCGGGTTTAAACGTGTCGCTGAGGTTCGTTGCATTTCTAAACACGACGGAATGATACGTCGTGATTTAGACTCAGTATGTTTTGGGCTTCTACCCTAGGCCGAATAGTGCAGTTGCACTATTCAGCTAAGGAAGGCTCTGTTGCCGGTTTTAGAGGAGAATTTTGGTGATTGTGGCTGTTCTGGGGTCCGTTCGACGTGATTCCAGCGCGAGGAGGAGCTTCGGAGCATGAGGAATCCTCGGGTGACGTCGGATTTGCATTTCAATTGCCGGTAGGGAAATTCTACCCTGTTTTCCTTTGTGTGGACAATGTAGGATAGGGTTTGAGGTTTGGGATCTGGAAATTGGATGAGCATGATAGAAACCATGTTTAGGGTTTCATTTGAACTGCTATTTCCCGCATTACATACATGTATAGCTTTGTGGTGTGATTTCCGGAATGGTGTTATAGGTTGTGTTTCTGTTGTCTAAAAGGTGACGAAACCAGTCATCACGATTCATGTGAACGCGACAACTTGGCCCGTCGCGATTTAGACTTTAAGGCGACGGGTCGGCCCATCGCGATTTATGTTGATAAACGTCCACTGTGTCAAATGCATTTTGAAATGTGGCCACCCGAGCTCTGGGGTTCCATGGCCAGTCTGCCCAGTTTCTGTCCTACATTACTTAGGCAATGTTGTCCATGCAATGTAGGGACTGTATGGGTCATGTCAGCTTAAACCTTGGTTGTTAATGAGAGGTTTTGAGTGCGAATGTGTGCATAGCAAGTTGGGTTATAACGCCTTCTGAGGTTACCTCTCCAGTCGGGTCCCCAGCACCGGGTGCTCGGGGTTTTCCCTAGTACAGTGAGTACCGTCAAGGTCTGAGTCATCTTCCTGGACACCCTCACTCCTGAGTTTGAGTTGTACGTCCGGCTGAGGGAAAGATGACATTGGGTAGCGACA
This sequence comes from Colocasia esculenta, assembly GCA_014218235.1. Lineage (NCBI taxonomy): Eukaryota > Viridiplantae > Streptophyta > Magnoliopsida > Alismatales > Araceae > Colocasia > Colocasia esculenta. The sequence continues at coordinate 76,342,416 of CM024763.1, read as the reverse complement.
CGTGTTTGTGGGTGTGCGGTCGCTTGTAGCGCGCTCGTGGTTGGGGGGATGGACACCAGTAGACGCATTGGTCACCAGATAGTCCTATTTCCAGTGCCTCACTTTAGGGTTCTCGGCCGGAGTCCCTAAAGGTATCAAGCTTTGGCCTGCACCTGTGCATTCTGCAGGAGTGGTGTTAGTTGTCTCCACAGTTCTTGCCTTGTTGAGGTAGAGCGGTAGCTGGACGTTTCGTCTGTGGTTTCAAGACTGAGAGGTGGACTCATGTTGTTTGTCCGGGTCTATGGCTGGTGTCGCGAACCAGTTCTTGTGACTCGTATGCGACGTGCCTGAACATGATAGCAATGGTCAAGATTGAATTTTGGCAGCATAACAACGCAATTTATGCTTTTAGTTAAATCCTTTCATTAATGGCTTCAGTCCTTTATTATAAATCCACACTCACGAGAACGAGACGAGAGAGGAAGTGCACGCTATCTCTAGGGAACTTCAATGGTACAACCAACTCGGTCTCCATAAGGGAATCCACAGAGTACAGAAATTTACAGAGGTCTTAGAGAAAAGGTCACAAGTTTGTCGATACAGAATGACCGATGGAGGGTTTTCAATTCCCCAAGAAAGGGCTGCCTATATGTGTAAGCGTGGAGTGTAGAACGTGTCTCAATATCACAATCGACCGATTTAACACAATGGAAAGCAAGTAACATGATGACCCAGTATAGAACATGTAATTACAGCAACATGCCTTTCAGTATTTTAACATGACATACTTCCAAGTTAATATCAAGCTAGATCATAAAGGTAGAATATAGAATTCACATGATAGATCGAATCAAGCAATTTCTCAGGAACAATTAGAATCAAATTTCATGTTATTATAGCTTTTACATGGATTGATAACTTTTAGGCCACTTGATAGACTGCACAATACTTTCAAGTAATCATATCATGCAAGACATACGACCTAGACTAACTAAAAAGTCTTAGGTGGGCTTTAGAAATTACGTCGAGTTTAGTCATCATGGATCTCCATGGTTTATATAGAAAAATATGGTATTCTTGGACGTAAAGTGGTTCCAACTGAAAATCACGACGGGTCGAGTCGTAGCGGTTCACAAATGACCGAAAACTGAAATACTGTGCAAAACGAAGCAAATGGGGTTAGGGTAAACCTATAAGTCATGATTGGTCAACTGAAAATCATCAAAAGCATGTCAAATTTATGACGGACACAGTCGTCATAATTTAAGTCACTTTATCGCGACCATTGGACCGGTCGCGATTCAATCAGGCAGATAGATCGTGGACTAGGTTGCGTGATTTCATATTTTGGCTCAAAACTTAAGGTTCTAGGGGTTTTTAAACGAAATGATCAACATTAAACATGTTGAAAACTTGGAGTGGAAGAACCCTGTCACTTTGGTTTCACCTAAGTTGACCTAGGGATGCGTGAACCATGAGATTAACTAGAAAATCCCTAAAACTACGCGATGATGGCAAAACGCTTAATACTCTTAACATGGGCCATGAAAATTGGGCAAAATAGGGGCAAATGAAAGTAGACTTGAAGTGATTTTTGATGGTATATGTCATGTTAAGTTTGAACCCGACATCACCTACGTTTGATCGATGTTAAGAAGAGTCTTCTGCAGGTCGATGCATAGAAGTAGCTGGAGAAGAGAGATCTGGTTGGTGGCGATTTCCAACTCCTATGATGTCCAAGCTCTGCTCCACACGACCCCAGCCAAAGTAAACTCATCCCTATGAGTTTTAGAAAGAATATTTAAGTGGTTAGGTTTGTTTAGTAGTCCTATTGTGTCCAGGAAAGAGAAAATTCGAGTTTTGGTTAGACCCTTCCCAAGTTTGAGGATTCCCATCCCAATTAGAGTGGAATGGACATTAGGAAACCTGCTAGTATGCTTAGATATGAATTTGGGTTGCTATGTATGACTAATTACCTTTGGTTTTGCCCTAATTCCCCATTTCTAATTTCTACTCAATTAGTGTTAGGAATTTCCATGGTATTTTCTTACTTGATTTTATTCATGGGCCATAAGTTGCCCTTTAGTCCAAATCCAATAATGGGTTATCAATACATGTTGATTAAAGTCTACCCATCATTTTTAATTTAGTTTATGATCACATTTTATATACATGATAATGGATTTTCAACTTATTTCTTAATTACGATAATAAGTCACAATAACTCTTAAACCTAGCCCAAATGATTTTTATTGACCCAAATTTCTTGATGGATCATTAGAGGATATTATTTGAAGTTCATCTATTATTTTTATTTAATTTTATGACTCATCTATGTATGTGTGATAAAGACTTTTTGACTTATTTATGAATTACGATAATAAGTCGCAAAATGCTTTAAACTTGGCTAATCAGATTTTTCTTTCTATGAATTTCTTCATGGGTCATTTGGGAATATTATTTAGAGTTGAACTATGATTTTTACAAAATTTTCCGATGTGCTTTTGTACGTATGATAATAGCACGTACATTTTTACTATTTTGAAAATATTGGATTTATCATTTTCAATTTATTTCTAATTTTGAAATTACTGAATTTCTGGGGTGCTACAGTTTAGGTGGAATGGATCAAGACGATATATAGCAGAAGGACACTCTGTAAATAGACCTTCTCATTTTGATGGATCAAACTATGGTTACTGGAAAAATCACATGTAGGTCTTCCTTAGAGCACAAGATTATGAGATCGGGAGAGTGGTCAAATGTTAACCATACACACTCACAGAGGATGAGGACAAACAAACTGAAGAGCAGATAAAGAAATCAAAGACCAACTAGAGTGCAATGAACATCATCGAACATTCCTTTCATCCCATAGAATTTTCAAGGGTTTCCTCTTGTGCCACCGCCAAAGAGATGTGGGATCGCCTTGAGGTAATTTATGAAGGTACTTCAGAGGTAAAAGAAATGAAGGCTAATATGTTAGTTTTTGAATATGAAGCATTTAAAATGAAATTAGTTGAGACCATTTCATAAATGTACGCTAGATTAACTCTGTTAACTAATGGTCTAATGAGTCTTGGTAAAACGTATATATAAGCTTGGGAGGAAAATTCTTAGATCTTTGACTCCCATATGGCATACAAAGGCTACTATGGTTAAAGAGTCTAGGAATTTATCTACCACCATTGTTGATCAACTAATTGGTTTTTTGATGACTTATGAACTAACCATGAAGAGAACAGAAGAAGATGTGAAAAAGATGAAATCATTGGCTCTCAGAGCAAGCCCAAGCATCAAAGAAATATCTAAGGAATGTGAGTTATCTAGTTTTGAAGACAATTTAGGTGAGTTTGCACTACTCACCAGAAAGTTGAAAAAATTTCTGAAAAGTGAAGGTAATGTGTTTATTAAAAGGAGACCTCATGTGACTAGAACTCAAGATTTAAATAGACAATCAACAAAAAGTTTGACAAGATTGTGTATGACAATTGCAGGAAGCTAGGGCAAGCCAAATCTGAATGCCTAGATGGTCAAAAGAAAAGCTTGCCCAAGTGGAAAAAGAACAAGCCCAAGGCTATGATAGGCAGTTGGAGTGAAGAACAAAAGGATGAGGAAGAAGAAAACTTTGAGGATGATGATGTTGTGCAATTATTTTTGCAAACCTATTTCTTAGTGTTTTAAATATGACAAAATCATATCTTATTCAGGTAATAAACAAATTTATGGATTATAACCTACTGCTAAAAATTGCAATTTCATATTATTGCTAAAGGCATGTGTATATTATACTGTACAATTAATTTTAGATAGTATGTGTCGACACAAAAAAATTTGTAGGTTGACACATGCTTAACTATTACTAATAAAATTATTCTAAGTCCACAACTAGCATATTTATACGACTCCTCTCAGGAAAGTCGAAGTGAGATTCTGACTTGTGAACAAATCACGATAGTCGAAGTCCAACTCCAACTCTCAGGAAAGTCATAGTGAGACTCTGACTTGTGAACAAATCACAATAGTCAAAGTCCAAAACTGACTTTTAGAAAGTCGAAGTGAGACTCCGATTGGTGAGCAAGTCATGACTGCCGAAGTCCAACTCCGACTCTCAGATAGTCGAAGTGAGACGCCGACTTGTGATCAATTGACAATAGTCAAAGTCCTACTCTGACTCCTAGATAGTCAATGTCTGATATCAACATATGGATATATCTCAAGAGTCATAGTGCCACTCCGACTCCTGTAAAGTCGAAGTTTATGCACTTAATGGAAAATCATCTAGTTGCTTATCCGTTAATAAAATTTCATTTCGAATGACATTGTAATATCTTTTTTGTAAACTTCTTTAATAATTAATGAACAAATGATATCATTTCATCTATATGTCAATGAAATCATAGTATCCTTCAATTATTGAACTCTTGATTAATGTTACACCATTAATATATTTTGAGAAGGAATTTCTTAACTCTTTACTAACAAATCTTCACTCGAATTTTCATAAAGCTTTTAAGGTGAAAGTGCATTCTTCATTGTCCTTATGATTTTTGAAGTACAACACGTACTATTGCACATCTTGTTCTTTATGTTCTTTATATTCAAGTTTATTATTTATTAATAAGAACATACTTGGAGTATTGTATTTTAGAATCTTGTGTGATAGCTAACTGCTTTGCAAGACATCTGTTAGTGTCCTTCTAACTATGAAGTTTCTCGATATTAAGAAAAGACTTTTTGCAGTACACATGGTGCGCCGAGTAGGTGTCTATTCCTCCTTAAAAGCTCACTTACTCTTACATGCTTTAAGTATAGTACTTTCTCTTTGAAACAAAAAGATATCTTTTCAAATGACTTGTTTTTTAATTCCATTATGTAATATATTATTTGATACAAAACTAACCGTGGAAAAGAGAAAAGACTTTGTATGGGTATCGTGCTTGCAGACAATTATTGCGGCTATCAACATGAGCATGAAGCTATCCAAAATAGCCAAGAAGTCGTTGATGACATAGAAGCATCTTAGGCAGAACGATTATGTTTCTAACGACTACATTCCAATGGGTAGCTAAAGACTTTTAAGGCGACAAATAGATGAGAGTTGATCGAAGACCATAGACAACAACTAACTCCAAGAAGGGAATTGCTATCGAAGCGCTCAAGCAAGAATGAATCTTTGCCTAAGCAATGGATTCGCGGGCATTCCTCTTTTCTTAATAAACAACAGTCTCACTCCATAGGGCTAAAAAAGCCTTTTTATAAGAAGTCAAATTTTGAATGAAGATACAACATACATACGCATAGAGACATAGACATAGAGACTCATACAGAAAATTTGAAAGAAAAAGAAGAGAGCAACCTGTCCAAGCAAGATACTCCTACCATTCACTGTTCTCAAATCTTTCAAGAAGTATGTATGTAGCACCCCATAACTTTTAATTACATTAAAAAATTCAAATAAATGGAAATAAATAATTTCCATAATATCAGAGTATTTAAAACATACATATCATTATCGTATGTGCTAAAACACGTCGAAAAATTCCGTAAAAATTATAAATCAACCTCACACATTATTCCTAAGTGTTCCACGAAGAAATTCTTGCAACGGAAAATCCGATTAACCAAATGTACATCACATGGTGACCGATTATCCAAATAAGGTAACAAGTCAGAAAATTGTTAACATGGAAATATGACATGACCAAAAATTAAATAAGAATGTTGGAAAGACTTCCAACATTATATATTAATAACCCATTATCATAATTGGGCCAAGGAACATTTTTGGACCGAAAATTCGAATGAAGCTAGAAAATGCATAAAAATTCGTAACCATAAATAGACTGAAATTAGAAAGAGACAATTAGAGTTGAATTGGGATAAGATCATGCATTATTGGAAACCCAAATTCGTGCCTAGCCATCCTTTGGGATTGCTTGATGGCCAAGGCACTCCAATGGAGGAAAAAATCGTAAAATTAGGAAAGTCATATGATAAAACGGCAACCCTAGTTTCCTTGTTACAATAGGACTCCTAAACACCATAGACGCTTAAATACTCTTCACCAAACTCTAGGGATGAGTTTTACAACTTGTTGGGGTCGTGTGGAGGAGTTCTTGGCGGCTGGGGAGCTGTGGAACAACCACAAGAAGGTCATCTTCTTCCCCTGTTCGACTACTACGACCTCTGCAACCCGTCCCCTTGGAGTCGAGCAAAGGTAGGGTAAACCTAAACCCCATCATGCAAGACTTACACTCCTAGAAAGAGGGTCAAGTCTACATTCTAACACAAGTGGAATGCACAATTTTCATGCAGTACACTGGGAGTATTAGGCGTTCTTCAGCAGACGGTCAGAACGAGGGTCTTCTAAAGAACGAAACTTCATCAACCCCAAAGGTAGGTTTTCTCGGGCCAAACATTAACAAATCTTATAGCAATGTATAGAGCATCAAGTTAACTTTCATTTCCCACCGATTTCATTGAATTCCAATGAGTCGATTTTAAATTATAGGCATTTTGCCAAAGTCGTGTATGTTTGGGACTTTTACGTTCATGTTGATTTATCACACATCCCGAGGTCATTTAAAATATTTAAAAATCATCTATTCCATGTTCCCTACAACTTTCATGTTGAGACTTTTGTTCGAAAAGCCCTAGTTTAGAAGATATAAGCATTGCATGGATCGAACCCCCCTGAGTGCAGCTTTTCTTCGTTTTCGGTTTGAACCTTGAACCGCGTCCAGTTCAGAGGACGCGTTTGAACCGTCTGGTATTGCATCGCTGTTGGGCGATGCGATCCTCTGAAAGGCATCCGCACCACCCGACGTATTTAATGCGTTGACCCATCAACACTGCGTGGGTCTTCGCGCTCGCCAAGGAGTCAGCGTCGGTCTGAACTGCGGCGGTAGACCCCGACGCGTTTTAGGCGATTTTCCCGCTCAACGATTTCATTAATACATTTCCTTGGACGCGTCGGGTTATCCCGACATGATTTGATCATTAACGTGGCCAGGCCTATGGACGCGATTTTGCTTCTTCACTGTTTCGACTGTACACTACGTTTTTAAATGCAACTATGGCTAAGGTGGAAGGCATAAAGGGGAAAGACATCTCAAAGCCGACCTTCATAAAAAAAGGATCAGTCGATACAACTAGAACCTTCCACAACAACAACAATAAAAACAACTACAACAACAACAAAAGGCCAACCACTGGGAAGGACTATGGCATGGAGAAAAACATCAAAGTAGAAGAAACAACGAAGGTTGAATATTGTAAATTTTGCGACAAGCCTGGGCACCAAGCGGACAAGTGCTGGAAGAAGGCCGGGGCTTGCCTGCGATGTGGGAGTCAGGAACATCGTATATCGAACTGTCTCATGTTAAAAGACCAAGTTGGAAGGAACCAGGGAGTCGTAAAGCATCAAGGATGTGTGAATGCAATAACTCCAGTAGAGCTCTCAGAAGGAGGTATGATTGTTAAAACCCTAAACTGATCTTATGATATTTTTCTTATTAGTACATTTCTAAGTAGGGGAGATCATTAAGGAGAAATGAGAAAGGAATAATCTAGTAATTATACCATAGTTCATCTGGAGGATTAAGATGGAATTATAACAACCGTGGAAGGAAAGCAGGAGTGGGAGGAAGCAAATGAATAGTACTGGTGGCCATAGGTGTAGATGTTGGACTAGCATCCACGATGTTTAAACATGTTAGAGGAATTAAATCCGAAACGACCTTAAGGATCATAAACTATCAAAAGCCAATTAATGATCTATGAATTTGGGGACCAAATTCTCTTAAGTGGGGGAGGGTGTAGCACCCCCAAAATTTTAATTAAATAAAAAAATTCCAATAAATGGAAATAAATAATTTTCATAATATCAGAGTATTTAAAACATACGTATCATTATCGTATGTGCTAAAACACATCGAAAATTCCGTAAAAATTATAAATCAACCTCACACATTATTCCTAAGTGTTCCACAAAGTAATTCGTGCAATGGAAAATCCAATTAACCAAATGTACATCACATGGTGACCGATTATCCAAATAAGGAAATAAGTCGGAAAACCGTTAACACAGAAATACGACACAACCATAAATTAAATAAGAATGTTGGAAAGACTTTCAACAATATATATTAATAACCCATTATCATAATTGGTCCAAGGAACATTATTGGACCCAAAAATCGAATGAAGCTAGAAAATGCATGGAAATTCGTAACCATAAATAGGCTAAAATTAGATAGAGACAATTATAGTTGAAATGGGATGAGATCATGCATTCTTGGCAACCCAAATTTGTGCCTAGCCATCCATTGGGATTGCTTGATGGCCAAGGCACTTCAATGGAGGAAGAAATCCTCAAATTAGGAAAGTAATATGCTAAAACCTCAACCCTAGTTTCCTTGTTACAATAGAACTCCTAAACACCATAGATGCTTAAATACTCTTCACCAAACTCTAGGGACGAGTTTTACAACTTGTTGGGGTCGTGTGGAGGAGTTCTTGGCGGCTGGGAGCTGTGGAACGACCACAAGAAGGTCATCTTCTTCCCCTGTTCGACTGCTACGACCTGTGCAACCCTTCCCCTTGGAGTCGAGCAAAGGTAGGGTAAAACTAAACCCCATCATGCAAGACTTACACCCCTGGAAAGAGGATCAAGTCTATATTCTAACCCAAGTGGATTGCACAACTTTCATGCTGTACATTGGGAGTATTTGGCATTCTTCAATAAACGGTTAGAACGAGGGTCTTCTGAAAAATGAAACTTCATCAACCCCAAAGATAGTTTTTCTTGGGGCGAACGTTACCAAATCTTAAACCAATGTGTAGAGCATCAAGTTAACTTTCGTTTCCTACTGATTTCATTGAATTCCAATGAGTAGATTTTAAATTATAGGCATTTTTCCAAAGTCACGTATGTTTGGGGCTTTTTACATTCATGTTGATTTATCATGCATCCCAAGGTCGTTTTAAATTATTTAAAAATCATAGTTTACATCTATTCCATGTTCCCTACAACTTTCATGTTAAGACTTTTGTCTGAAAAGCCTTAGTTTATAAGATATATGCATTGCATGGATCGAACCCACTTGAGTGCAGTTTTTCTGCATTTTCAGTTTGAACCTTGAACCACGTCCGGTTCAGAGGACGCATTTCAAGCATCTAGTATCGCGTCGCTGCTGGGCAACACGATCCTCTGAAAGGTGTCCCCGCCACCTGACGCATTGACCCGTCAACGCTGCGTGGGTCTTCACGCTCACTTGGGAGTCAGCACCGGTCTGAACCGCGACGGTAGACCCCGACGCGTTTCAGGCAGTTTTCCCGCCCAACAATTTCTTTAATACATTTCCTTGAATGCGTCGGGTTATCCCGACACGATTTTATCATTAACGCGGCTAGGTCTGTGGACGCGATTTGGCTTCTTCACTGTTTCGACTATTTTGACTGTACACTACGTTTTTAAATGCGTCCACTGTATAGAATGCATATTTACAAGCTTACCCGAGGTCTGTTTAATATGGTATCAAGTGTATAATTTGCATGTCTTGGTTCTAATCATCTCATGATGACTGTTTAACAGCTTAAAAGTGATTAACCCATTTAAATGCATTAATTACATAAATGTTATTCTAATTGCTCCTTAAATGTTATAATCCATTCATGCAACTGGTTATTTAATCTTCCTACTATTCTACCATGTTTAAATGATAATTGTTATCTCAAAATCTTGCAAACCATGATTAGATAAACTGTATAGTTTTATCCCATGTTATATTGCTAAGTGCTTTCCGCGAGTGTGAAACTGGTGGATTGTGAATTGAGATGCGTACATCACTACACACTTGCACATCTAGGCAGCCCATCTGTCCAGGGAAGGTTGTAGATTTCTCCCATCTTAGTGGAAACCTGTCATGGGTAGAAGAAACCCTAAATGTCATAGGATGGACCAAGCTGTGCTAGATTTCTGATTCCATGGTAGAAAATGCCGTTAGAGCTTTCTATGACTCTCTGGAAGTATCATCTTGAAATACTGTGTTTGGATATGTCAAGGGTACCAAGATTACCATATCTGAAAAGTTATTGGTTGAGATTTTGGATTGTCCGAACTCCGGGCACAAACTTAGTGAGGTCGTGCCTTTGGAAAGACAAAAATTGGGGATCATTGGTAGATTGGCCACTATTAGTAAAAAGGGACTTTTAATTAATGAACTGACAGCGGAGAAAAGATTGCTTCATTCAGTTATGTCAACCATTGTGACTCCTAGAGTAGTCATTCTTCTATCACCTCTAGAGAAATTTATTATTTTGGGCTATTCAGAGGCACAAGGTAAATTTGGCAGCAATTATCTTGGAGACAATAATTGCTTCAAAGACTTTGCAGGAGTCTTCCCTATGGACCTCTGAGATTTTCAAGAACTCTATTGGAAATTCATTGGAATCAAGGAAAAATTTGGCATCACCTTGAGAAGAACTCATTATTCCTTGGTCAACAAAAAGCAAAATTTATGGTTAAAGGATTCTGTGCTAGAATGGGATCATGAAATGTTTTCTGATGACCCTATCATTTCATCATCCCTCTCAAGCAATCCAAGAAGAAGAAGAGCCAGTAGCAGAAGATAGAATGGAAGAACCAGAAATTCAAGTCAGATCTAATGTCCTAGTTCAGATTCAAGAACACCAAGATCAAGTTCATGTTTCCTCCTCACTTCCTGAACCAGATGCTCCTGAGGAAACGATAAATGAAGTCTTAAGAGATATTAAGGAAAAGGAGTAGCCTCTGATGATATTCCTGTGGAAACTAATTTTGAGGAAAGAGTTCATCACTTTTCCCCTCTCAGTTTGAGACCCGGCCAAGGTCTTAGGGAGAGAGTAGCAACAGCTTCAATTCCATTATGGATTTGTTGAGCAAGCAACAGAAGAATCTCTCTATTCTTCAGTTGCAAGTTGAATTGATTGATGCCAAGTTCGATCGTTTGACTGATAAAGTCAAATAAATCAAAGATTTATTACTTCAATTGGTGTGCCAACAGGGCACTTCTCAACCATTAGGGCCTTCTTCCTCCCAGCGGTAAGAAGAACAAGTTCATGTTCAAGAGATGCAATTACCAGAACAGGAAGAGCCAATACTTGAATAGCAATCAGTGGAAGAAAAATAGCCTAAGTCACAGGCAGAGCAGCAGTAGTCAGCAAAAGAACAATCTCAGCGGGTTGAACAACAACCTGAGCAGAAGCAGGACCAGGAGCCAGAATCTCAAGTACTAGGGCATGATGAGCTAGTACTTGATCAGCACAAGGAACCTGAGCCACAGTTAGAAATGGTGGTGTTTCAACCACAAGTTGAGCAGCAACAAGAGCCAGTGTTGGAAGAGCACCCAGCAGGAGTAGCAGCAGCAGTAAAGGAATCTCAGCAGGTGCAGGAATCCCAGATGGAGTCCAAGGCCAAGAGACCTCTAGAGTCCTCTCATAATCTCCAAACCTTCAAGAGGAAAGTCAAGTGCAGACTGGCCAAAAATGGTGACCCTATCTTCCCTCCTCCTCCTTCTAGGCCAAATCCTTCTACTCCAGCTCCATCTGTTAAGCCTCCTCCAGAGCCTAAAAAACCAACTCCAGCTGAGCCTCAACCCACTGCACCCTCTGCACCTACTCCTGTCACGACTGAAATTCCCTCACAATCCACTTTTTCTTATCCTCCTCCCCTTGCATCCATTCTAGGGGATCCATTCCACCAGGACATCAAGTTCAAAATCTACCCAATGAAATACCGGTTCAAACCTCCCAAACCTATCACTCTCACTCTTTCCAGTCAACCACCTCAGTATTTTTCTTGTCTTCCCACTGTCTCAAGAATAGACTCTAAGAAAACACTTCTCCATCTAGCTGAAATACTTCCCAGTATTAAGCTTTCCTTATCTAGTGGACCCAAACATGGAGACAAACCTTCTAAACTTCCTTCCACCCTTTTGGTATGCCTTCATCTACCACTCTGAACATCACATGAATCTGTTCAGACAATATCTATCTATTCATGCTTTCCTTGAAGTTCGTGAGATGTCAGGGTTCACCTTCGAACATTGGCTTCCTATTCTTCTCAGAACTACACAAATTTCAGTTGAGGAACTTCAATTCATCTCTCTGAAAAGTCATAGCTTGACTCATAAGGAGTTCCTTGATCTCTATCCAGGAGAAGCAGCCAAATATCAGCAAACCCAATCTAGAAACCAATTTTTAACTGTCCAACATCACTTATCCTTAAGGATTCATGATATGTTTGGACATTTTATCCAGACTCTCAGGCCAAGTACACCAGAATGAAGACATTCAATTTCGACAGATTCAAATTGGGATTGCCTGATGTTTCTAAAGGCCAATGAGACAATCTCCTAAGAGGCCAAAGAGAAATCATTCCCTCCATGACTGTGGCCTTACCCTCTGGACTGCATCCATCCTTTATAGGAGCAGTTTCCTTCAGAAGGGATTTTTCTGATGTAGTATTCAACAGATTCATCGGCATTGCCACTAGGTTCAAAATTAAATACAAGCTCAAATTGTCTTTCCAAAGATTTGTGTTCCTCCAAATCTCCAAGAACCCCCATCATCTGTTGGATTTCTAGTTATGTTTTGCTGAATCTGAGAGACGCAATGAAGATCAGTGGGCAGCTGCCTATCCCTCTTACCACTCTGACTGTGAATAGATGAAGCTCTCTCTTTATGAATTCTAGTCCAAGTGTCTTAAGGATCTGAGGAAGAACATTGGTCATAAATGGGCTCAAAGGTACTTAATGTATTATCAAGCCAAAGATGCAGCTGTGGACCGAGGCCTGCACTGGAACATCACTGTCCATGAGTTTCTTCTTCTTGCAGCCTCTAAGAAGTTTGTATCCCTTAAGTATCATCTGAGCAAGGACAAATTCCACTCCAAGATAGGCTGGTTCTGTAGGATCGGATATGGGATGAACCAGATCTATAAGGGGGGGGGGGGGGGGGGGGGTGAATAGATCTAGTACCAATTACTGCGGAAGCTTAACCAATTTGAAAAATACTTTGAATCAGAGATCAATTCAGAGTGACAATTCACTGATCAGATGATTGAATGTGTGAATTGAGGAGATAGAGTGTGTGAGTAGATCAATTTGTAGTGTGAGCGAAATCCCTATGCATGCATCTAGCGCAGTATACAATCAAACCACAATTCAAACCACTTGTACAGAGGATTTTTAGGTGGTTCGGAAATCACACAGTGATTCCTACATCCACCCCTCACACAGTGAGGCTCCACTACTCAACCCGAGTACAACACATACTGGAGCTTGACAACTCCAACACCACTGAGTTAGACAACTCACACACCAACTCTAGAGCACAACTACTCTAGAGAACTGAGCACACTTGCACAAGCGTACACAGTAAGAGTTCAACTCAACATAACTGAGCACAAAGGCTCATAAGAAACATGCTAGATCAAGAACAACACAAATTAGATCCCCTAGCAATGATCTGATTCAGAATAAGTTCATTCACAGAGACTCGTGCAACAATTTATGCACAATCTCATGAATGAATAAGAAGAACACTTAAAGAATTGAGGGAATTAGATACAGATCATGTTCTTCAGTAGAAATCCCTTGCAGAAGGCTGAATTGAGGAAATCCTTGTAGCTTTGAGTCACTGGGCGATGCTCTGCAATAGTTGCCTCTAGATCACCCTTGAATTCTCCTCAATTGCTTGCTTCTGCTGGATCTGCTCCCTTGAGAAGTGTTCTAACCTCTTCTTCAGAGATCCACTTCACCCTCTTGTGCTTGCAAGAATGGAGATGGGTCACAGCAGCACCAGGGGGAGCAGGAGCTGGAGAATCCTCTGTCTTGCCGTCGAAAGCCTATTTTCTGGGATGTTCTAGAAGACTTCTACAGCTTGGGGGCCGATTAGATGGGTATTTATAGCCCAACATGGCCGAAAGAACCCTTGGAGTGCGTGGGCACATAATCCAAGGTCAATCCAATTGATCCCTTGAAGGCCACGTGTCCAGGTGGAACTTAGTTGAAAAATTAGCCGGAGTGTGTCGACACTGTCACTGAGTGTGTCGACACACTTTCCCAATTGTGCAAAACAGGTCTTCTGGGACATGGGTCGACACACTCACTGGCTGTGACGACACACTATCCCAGTCTGGCAACTGGGTCTTCTGGAGACTGGCTCTAGTGTCGACACACTCACTGGCTGTGTCGACACACTGTCCCAGTCTGGCAACTGGGTCTTCTGGAGACTGGGTCTAATGTCAACACACTCACTGGCTGTGTCGACACACTGGACCATGTCTTCATGAATTTGCTTCAGGGAATGATACCCAGTGTCGACACCATCAATGGGTGTGTCGACACTACCATGAAAAGAATTATATGTCCCTGACAATTCAACATATAAACCATTAGTACAAGGTATTATCATGAAAGTATGTGATGTAGTGTGTGTGGAAACATGCTTTTTGAGCATTGTTATTACACAAGTGTTGTATGTAACATGTTCCATCCATTAAGCATTAAAATCACAACATGTCATCATCAAAACTATGAGGAGAAATATATTGAATTCACACTCAACCCAACATTCTCCCCCTTTTTGATGATGGCAACATTAAGTCAACATGAAGGTTTGATTTTCAAAGAATTGTGATTTTAAGCCATTTATCCACACAATATCCAAGCACTTACATTGAATGACAATGAATTTCAACAACTCCATTGACTTCATCAAATGTCATTGAACAAGATTTAGTAACATGTGACAAATTTCACAGTCAAGACACAATGTTACTAACAACCAAGTCTTCTCAAAATAACCACAAAAGCCATTCAAAATGTGACGTTTACATTCAAAAAGTGTTTATAAACAAGCATCCATTCATCCATTCACAATAAAGAATATTCCTTCTCCCCCTTTGACATCATCAAAATACAATAGCCATCAAGAGGATGGAGGTGGAGGAGGAAAAGGAAGTAGAATAGACTCGATGGACTTCAGTATTGTCTCCATGGCAGACAGATTGGATCTCAACTGAGATTGCATAGTTGCCAAACGAGTATGCAGCAGTTCTTCCAATCTCTGAGAATTGTCATACATGTTGGCTTGAAAAGCAGTAAGATCAGCTGACATAGGTTGGGAGGTTGAAGATGAGCTATAAAAGCCACCATGTCTGTTGAGAGTACGAAGCTCACTCTTGAGAGCAGACATTTGCTGATTAATATGAGCTCACAGGTTCTTCATACCTTCCATGTCATCCACCAGGTGAGCAAAAGGCAGTCTGGTCTTAGATATTTGAGTGACAGCTTCCTGACTATTGAATAGATTTTTCTGAGTGTTTGCAAGAATCCCTTGAAGAACTTTTTCAAGCTTGTCTTGGTGTTCTTTCAACTCAATAAGAGCATCACCTAATGTGCCAATCAGCCTGTTGAATATCTGGGTTGCATGATCAGCTACCTATTTTTGCTTGATGAACTGACCATTCACTGAGTTTTCCAATCTTTGAATGCGATGTTCAAAGTTTTCTGACATATGTTGGATGGAGGAGGTGATGGTGCCAAACTTGTCTTCCAAGAACGAATATAACTCAGGTGGAACAGAAGGTCCACCAGTGGTAGTGGAAGCTGATCCATGGAATTGGGGAAAGAATGAAGGAGGTTCCACATCAGGAATGAGTGGTGAAGAGGCATGAAATGTAGGTGACTGAGGGATATCCTGAGGGATTGGGACTCCAATCTCAGATGGAGGCTGATCCTCTTGAGCATTCTGATCCTCTTCAGCAGGAGGAGGGTCCACTTCTTCTAACCTGATCACCCTCAATTCTAAAACCCATGAATTTTTACAAATGCTTCAAGTAGTAAATGTTGGATTTTGGAATTTTCTGATCTTTCTCATTTGTAAAGGACACATCAAAGTGTTGAAAGACTACAGTGAGATGAGCAGCATAGGGTAGTGATCGATGAAGATCCATCCTAGTAGTTTCCGACATTATCTGATATCTTATCACATGCAAATTGATCTTGATTTCCTTTTTCATGTAGTAGAGGATGAATCTCTGAATATCAGTTAGTCTATCTCTTCCACCACCCTGTGGTGTGATTATTGTAGTGAGAATGTAATGGATCAGTCTTAAGACAGGTGGGAAGGTGTTGGTGTTAAACCTAGTAACATAGGTCTACTTGGAATCTAACTCATTAGCAGGGAGTCCAGTAAGTAGAGAATATGCTTCATGCAAATCAAATACAAAAGCATGATAATCCTCACCCTCATCTGGAACCTTGAACAATGTAGAAGCTAGCGTAGTGGATAGCACAAAGGAAACTCCTTTAACCTCAGACTGATATCTCTCTGGCAAGACAGTTAAGTTCTTGTAGAACTCTTGCACCAGTCTAGGGTAAAAGGTCCAAAATTTAGAAATGAAAGGCAGCCAGCCTTGAAACTTGAAGAAACGAGAGACATCAGGAAATGTAGTGGCAAAGTCTTCATCAGTCAAATCAACAGCCTTGGGCTTGAGAATAGATTTGCCTTCAGAAAGAACCTTGGAGTGTGTAGCATCAGACGATTGAGATGATCCAGAAGAAGTGGAGGAGGATGCTTCAGAAGGTTCTGGAGAGGTAGACAAGATCTTCCTCCTAGGATGATGAGACTGTCTCTGAGATGGTCCACAGCTTGAGGAAGGCATCCTACCTCGTTTGGATGGAGTAGGAGAAGGGGAAGACAAATCTGGTTGCCCAGCAGGGTCATGGCGGCGCTTGCTCCGCCTCTCAGTTGGAGGTTCCTCAACAGCAGCCGCCCTGGCAGTTGCCTTAGACCTGGCGCCTCGACGAGGGGTTTACTTGGGAGGCATCGTCCAGGCAGAGATGGAAGCAAGAGATGGAGGCAAGAGGATGAGAGGAAGAGGATGGCGGGAAGAAGAGAGGAATCAGGCGTTTCCAAGGGTGGAATGACGACGGTGGGTCGACGTGAGGAAGAAAAAGGGTGAGAGGGTAAGATGAACCGCCGGTTCATTTAGACCTTAAACGATACCGCACAGAAAGATTCGCCTGGAAGTGCTGTAGTGTCGACACAAGAAGGAAGATGTGTCGACCTGGCCAGGGACTGTGTCGACAAAAGAAGAGAACTGTGTCGACCTGGCCTGAAGAAATAGAGATGAAATGTGTATTAGGAAATTTTGTAAATGAAATGAAATCTTTAAAATGATGAAAGATGGATAAAATCAACATGGCAAGGATATTTAAGAGGCCAAAGAATTCATTTGTCATTTTTTCACACAAATCCAAGCATAAGTCAAGTGTTGCACATCAACCTACAAGATATAGTCATTAAGTGAGTTGTACCACTGAAATGACAGTGTGAATGATATAAAACATTCAACATAGTCAATGACAAACTTCCATATTCTTCAAATCCAAAGAAATAAAAATGTCTTTTAGATTAAAATCAGATGTGATGAGATTAAACAGTCTTAAGCAAACTGATAGGAGTCCAAGATGCTTGTTTTAAGTGATTCTCCTTGGACACAGATTTAAAAAAAAAAAACTAATTGTCAAATGTAGTAAGACTTGTTCACTCAAGAACTAATACTTTTTACACACCATAGTCCCTAGTTACTAAAGATTTGCTCATTATCCAGTTCCAAGGGGCAAATGATAACCTTTGGACGTGAAAATATACGTTGATAAGACGCCAATATTTCCAGTTACTCAGTCATCATTAATAGTTTCAGAAAATCTTTTGTTTTTTTTTGTGATGAGTTTAACCCCTTTGAACAGAGATAGCAGAAATACCTCATGACATATATGGCACTTCATTCATTGTGAAGGTTTGTAGTTTCTCAGCATTTGTGTCATTGCTCTGTTGAATAATAGATTAAGGAGAATATTATAAAATTGAAAGCAATATTTTCCCACATCAGTTACAAAAGAGATGTTCAAAGTCAATGCACACATGATCCATCAATCTTTGAAAGAGATTTAAATTGCTGTAGGATTGTAGAATATGGTTGAGAGTTGACTGTAAAATTGTAGTAGATCATTCAAACGATCATTTTGGAATTTTTTGGACAAACTTAATGATCATATCATGAATGGGAGTTGTGATAACTCTAGAAGGAATCTTGAATTATGTTAACAAAATGAGTGATGAATTCTTTAACTCCCCCTGAGATGTTGATTCTAGTAATCTTTCATCAGGACAAAGACTCCCTCAACAATTGCATATTTGATTCTTGATACTTGGCGGAGACATATACTCTCACATAGTGAAAGTGTCCAGACAAGTAGAACTTGTCATTCTTCAAATCACCATTTGATATACCAAGAATTTCAATACAATGTGAGATTGAAGAATTTATTTGACAAAAAGAAATGGAAATTGGCTTATGAGAGATTTGTACATCATGAATCAAGGAAACAAATAAGAAGAAGGGAATATTTACAAGATGAAGCAATGACTCCCCCTCAGAAATTGCCTAAACACTCAACCCAAATAAAGAGAGGTCAAGAAGATTGTGGACATTTACATAACCCAAGCTCTCTCCTTAAGGATGAAAATCTATTGTCAGAAAGAGGTTTTGTGAAGATGTCAGCAATTTGTTTTTCAGTTTCATTAAAAAGAAGTTCAAAGGATCTCTTAGCCACCTCATCCCTTAAGAAATGGTGTCTTATTTCAATGTGTTTTGTGTGAGAGTGTTGAATTGGGTTTTTAGAAAGATTTATGGCACTTGTGTTATCACAAAAATGAGAATGCAACCTAACTCATGGTTATAATCTAGGAGCTGATGTTTCACCCAAAGAATTTGGGTGCCACAACGACCAGCTGCAACATATTCAGTCTCTGCAGTGGATAGAGCAACTGAGTGTTGTTTTTTGGAAGCCCAAGTGATTAGACATCCATCGAGATATAAATACAGGCCACTTGTACTCTTTCTATCAAGTTTATACCGTGCATAATCAGCATCACAATAAGCAATCAAATCAAATTTACAACCAGCAGGATACCAAAGGCCAAGATCACATGTTCCAACAAGATATTTGAAGATTTTTTTAACAGAAAGCACGTGACTTTCTTTAGGATTAGCTTGAAATCTTGCACACAAGCATACACTGAATTGAATATCAGGTCTAGAAGTGGTGAGATAGAGTAGAGATCCAATCATACCTCTGTATGTCTTTGAGTCTACTGACTTACCAAGAGAGTCTTCCTTTAGTTTTACATTTACTGCAATTGATGTGCTTGAGTGCTTGAGGTTTTGGAAGTCAAACCTTTTCAGAAGTTCTTTGACATATTTTGTTTGGCTTATAAAGATCCCCTCATTGGTTTGGTTAACCTGCAATCCTAAGAAAAATTGTAAGTCACCCATCAAGCACATTTCAAATTCAGTTTTCATTTGATTGGCAAATTCAGTGCACAGACCTTTATTTGTAGATCCAAAAATTATGTCATCAACATAAATTTGGACAGTAATTATTTGTTTATTTATAGTTTTTGTGAACAAGGTTTGATCAACATTACCTCTAGAGTATCCTTTCTCTAACAAGAAAGAGCTCAAACGGTCATACCAAGCTCTCGGAGCTTGCTTAAGACCATAAAGAGCTTTATGAAGTTTGAAGACATGATCAGGAAATTTTTTATTTTCAAAGCCTGGAGGTTGCTCTACAAAAACATTTTCTTTGATGTATCCATTTAAAAAGGCACTTTTGACATCCATTTGATATACTTTAAATTTCAATGATGATGCAAAAGCAAGAAATATCCTCACAGCTTATAGTCTAGCTACAGGGGCATAAGACTCTTCAAAATCAATTAGAAACTCTTGATTATACCCCTTGGCAACTAGTCTAGCTTTATTCCTTACAACCTGACCATTTTCATTCAGTTTATTCCTAAATACCCATATAGTGCCAATGACAGATTGGTCACTAGGTCTAGGTACTAATTTCCATACTTGATTTCTGTCAAATTGATGAGGTTCATCATGCATTGCATTGATCCAATCTGCACTCATTAGAGCTTCATCAATTGATTTTGGTTCAATTTGGGAGATTAGTGCAAGAGGGTCTTCATGGATTGCATTCAAAAAGGATGATCTTGTTCTCACTCTATCATGCACATTGCCAACCACATTCTCAATTGGGTGATCTCTCAAAAATCTGTGTTCAGAAATTACCTCTTGAGGTGCATTTATGTTTGGAACAATATTACCTGATCCACTTGGGGTTGGTGAGTGATTATTCAGGTTTTCACATAAGTCTTCATTCTCCTCAACAGTTGGTGAAGAATCAACAATGAAGTCATCCTCTTCATTATCTTGAGAGTCCCTGCAAGATTTAGAATAGTGAGTTGAAAAGGAATTTTCATCAAAGACTACATGTGGAGATTCTTCCACAGTTTTATTTTTTAGAGTATAAACTTTAAAAGCTCTTGAGATTTTAGAATAACCAAGAAAGATGGCTTCATGACTTTTAGCATCAAATTTGTCAAGGTTTTCTTTGTTGTTATTATGTGCAAAACATTTACACCCAAAGACTTTGAAGTAAGACAAACTTGGCTTTTTGTTTTTCAATAGTTCATAAGGGGTTTTTCTGATTTTTGGTTTGACCAATGCTCTATTGAGGATATGATTTACCGTATTTACAGCTTCAGCCCAGAAGGATTTGGGCAATTTACTTTCTAAGAGCATGGATCTAGCCATTTCAACAAGAGTTCTGTTCTTCCTTTCCACAACTCCATTTTGCTATGGAGTTCTTGGACAAGAGAATTTGTGGAAAATGTTTAGTTCAACACACAAATCAGAAAAGGCTTTATTTGCAAATTCTCCCCCATGATCAGTCAAAATGGATTTTATTTTATGTGAAAAACCTATTAAGGCAGTGGTACAGAAATTCCTGAATTCTAGACAAGCATCACTCTTGTGGGATAAGAATATAACCCATGTGAATCTAGTAAAATCATCAATGATGATAAACCCATATCTTTTGCCACTAAGATTGAGAATTCTTGTTGGCCCAAAAAGGTCCATATGAAGTTATTCTAGTGGCTTAGATGTGAGTACATCATTGAAAGTTTTAAAAGATTTTCTGGTTTGTTTTCCTTGAGCACAAATCCCACAACGTTGATTTTCTATGTTTGGAAAAGATTCAGGAAGTCCTTTTACCAAATTTAGCCTTAAGAGTTTGTTTATTGTGTTGAAACTTGCATGACCAAGTCTTTTGTGCCATGTCTATGCAAGTTCATCTTTGTTTGCAACTAAACAAATGTTTCCATAAATTTTTTTATCAAGGTTGATCATGTAGACATTATTCTCTCTCTTTCCAAAGAATTTTATCTTGTCAGTTCATGAGTCAATTATTTTGCAAAAATCTGATTCAAACACAACGTTGTGACCTTTGTCACACAGTTGGCTAATGGTCAACAAGTTATAGTTCAGACCATCAACTAACAAAACATTTTCAATTGAGTTTGAGGAAGATTTACCAACCTTTCCAGATCCAATGATTTTCCCTTTATTTTTACGTCCAAATGTGACATATCCTCCCTCCTTTTCAATAGAAATGAGAACTTTGTTTTGTCTCCTGTCATGTGTCATGAACACCCACTATCAAGAAACCAAACATTGGAGTTGGGTGCACGACCTTCCTGCAAAATTCAAATCAGAGAAGAGAAGATTTTGGTACCCAAACATTGTTGGGACCATCAGTTTGTTTGAACATGGACAATAGATCTTTTTAAATCCAAATTTGATTTGTTTTTTGCATTTGTTTTATTTCAGAGGTGATTTTTGCCTTTTTCAATTTAGCATTTCCTTTAGGAATGAAGACACCTGTGTTCTTTCTTTCATAAGCATGGAGGTTATGCATTTGGGCATGATCATTCATGTGTGGAGGTCTAAGCCAGGGATATTGTTGGTACATCGGGAAATTTGGATTAAAGAATTGAGAGTGGTACCAAAATGGATTGTGATACCATTGGTTCCAAGAATTGATCCAATCAGTTTGAGGTGTTGTTTTGGATGTCCAAAATCTATCATGAAGGTTTCCTTTTGTGTTTTTGTTATTTTTCATTTTTTATTTGATTTTTTTGTTTGACTTATTGTTGGCCTTTAAACTTGGGTAGGTCGACCTGTTTTTGACTGGTGTCGACTCGGCAGTCACAATTTTTATTTTTTGGTTAATTGGTGTCAACTTATCAGCCATGTGTGTTGACCTACTTGGTTTCTTTTTGTTCAGACTCTTCAAAGTTTTGAATGTGTTGCTTGACACTTGCTTGTTGTTGTTGTCAGGACTAGGACTTTTAACAAATGTTATTAAGGGAGCTTTTGAGGGTTTTTCTTTCCTTTCTCCAGTTTTGTCTTTCAAGGATTTTTGTGTGGTAAATCCTAGCCCATGTTTCACAGATCTCATGTTTGTTCCCAACAGAGCATCAAGATTGTCGTTTCCTTTGGTGAATGTTTCAATGACTTGTTCCTTTTCTTTCAACAAGTTTTTTAGATCCTGAATTTCAACAACAGCTTGTTGTTTTTCCCTTTGTTGCAATTCCAATTTTTCAGAAAGTTTTTCAAAATCATTACCGGCCTTCTGAGTTGCAATTTTGAGCTCATCAATTTCATTTAGAAGGTTTTCCTTTTGTTCATTAAGTTCAGATAGTTCATTTTCCAGTTCAGAAATTCTTCTGTTTGAGGAATTGTTATGCAAGAGATTTTCAATTTTCTTCTTCAGATGCTTATTCTCTTTTCTTGTTTCAGAATATTTTTCAACCAATTCAGCATAAGCATCTTTCCAGTCATCAATGATATATTCTTCAAAAGAAATACTTTCCTTTCCATCAATGCTGTTAGCCATGAAGCATATTTCCTCATTTCTAGAACTTGAGGTCTTCTCATCTTCAACCTTACTTGGATCATCATCTAACCAAGTTGCTACCATGGCATTAGGCTTCTTCATTTTGTTGATCTTCTTGTACTTATCCTTTTTATTCTCAGGACATTCTCCTTTCATGTGTCCTGGTTTGTTGCACCTGTAGCAGATAATAACTTCATCAATTCTTTGATTTCTGTTTGAATTGACATTTGAAAAAGAAGTATTTATTTTTCCAGATGGAAATTTCTTCTTCCTAGTGAATTTTCCTTTTCTTGATTTTAGAAATTTTCTAAATTGCCTAGTCATGAGGGCAAGTTCATCCTCATTTGACTCAGACTCTTCAAACTTGATTTCTCTTGTTTTTGTCCTTGTTACTTGATGAGGCTTTAAGTGCTACTAGTTTGGTCTTGATTATATGCTCTTCATTTCTTTTCAAGTTTATTTCATATGTCATTAAAGATCCTATGAGTTCATCCAAAGAGATTTTGGATAAATCTTTAGAATCTTCAATAACAGTGGCCTTAGTGTGCCAGATAGATGAAAGAGAGCACAAGATCTTTCTTACCAAATCAGTGTCAGTGTAGTCTTTACCTAGAGCTTTCAGTCCATTGACAATTATCATAAACCTGGCAAACATTTGAGAAATTGATTCATCACATTTCATCATGAATAATTCATATTTAGAAACAAGTATGTTTGATTTGGTTTCCATAACTTGGGATGTTCCTTCATACAATAATTCAAGTTTATTCCACATCTCTTTAGAAGATTTACACATAGATATTCTTGAATATTCTTTAGGATGGACTGCACACTGAACCATGTTCATGGCACTGTAGTTAAGGGTGGCCCTCCTAATTTGTTCTCTAGTCTAGGTTTCCTCTTCTCCCTAGTTTTCATAAGGACGTACCTCAACTACCCTCTAGATTTCATAATTCTGGGCTGTAAGAAAGACTTGCATGCGATTTTTCCAATAAGAGTAATCAGTCCCATTGAAAAATGGTGGCCTATTGATGGAATGGCCTTCAGCAATAAAGCCTCGAGAATCCATTAATCAAGATGAAATGCAGTGATAGAAACACTCAAACAATTCAAGCAAGTGGAACACAGAGATCAGACAGAAACACTCAAATCGAATCAGATACAGACATGAACCCGCTCTGATACCAATTGTAGGATCGGATATGGGATGAACAAGATCTAGAAGGGGGGGGGGTTGAATAGATCTAGTACCAATTACTGTGGAAGCTTAACCAATTTGAAAAATACTTTGAATCAGAGATCAATTCAGAGTGACAATTCACTGATCAGATGTATGAATGTGTGAATTGAATAGATAGAGTGCGTGAGTAGATCAATTTGTAGTGTGAGCGAAATCCCTATGCATGCATCTAGCGCAGTATACAATCAAACCACAATTGAAACCACTTGCACAGAGGATTTTTAGGTGGTTCAGAAATCACACAGTGATTCCTACATCCACCCCTCACACAGTGAGGCTCCACTACTCAACCCGAGTACAACACACAATGGAGCTTGACAACTCCAACACCACTGAGTTAGACAACTCACACACCAACTCTAGAGCACAACTACTCCAGAGAACTGAGCACACTTGCTCAAGCATACACACTAAGAGTTCAACTCAACACAATTGAGCACAAAGGCTTACAAGAAACATGCTAGATCAAGAACAACACAAATCAGATCCTCTAGCAATGATCTGTCTCAGAATAAGTTCATTCACAGAGACTCGTGCAACAATTTATGCACAATCTCATGAATGAATAAGAAGAACACTTAAAGAACTGAGGGAATTACATACAGATCATGTTCTTCAGTAGAAATCCCTTGCAGAAGGTTGAATTGAGGAAATCCTTGTAGCTTTGAGTCACTGGGCGATGCTCTGCAACAGTTGCCTCTCGATCACCCTTCAATTCTCCTCAATTGCTTGCTTATGCTGGATCTGCTCCCTTGAGAAGTGTTCTCACCTCTTCTTCAGAGATCCACTTCACCCTCTTGTGCTTGCAAGGATGGAGATGCGTCACAGCAGCACCAGGGGGAGCAGGAGCGGGAGAATCCTTTGTCTTGCCGCCGAAAGCTTTTTTGTTGGGATGTTCTAGAGGACTTCTATATCTTGGGGGCCGATTAGATGGGTATTTATAGCCCAACATGGCCAAAAAACCCTTGGAGTGCGTGGGCACATGATCCAAGGTCAATCCAATTGATCCCTTGAAGGCCACGTGTTCAGGTGGAACTTAGTTGAAAAATTAGCCAGAGTGTGTCGACACTGTCACTGAGTGTGTCGACACACTGTCCCAATTACGCCAAACAAGTCTTCTGGGAGATGGGTCTAGTGTCGACACACTCACTGGCTGTGTCGACACACTGTCCCAGTCTGGCAACTGGGTCTTCTGGAGACTGGCTCTAGTGTCGACACACTCACTAGCTGTGTCGACACACTATCCCAGTTTGGCATCTGGGTCTTCTGGAGACTGGGTCTAGTGTCGACACACTCACTGGCTGTGTCGACACACTGGACACTATCTTCATGAATTTGCTTCAGTGAATGATACCCAGTGTCGACACCATCAATGGGTGTGTCGACACTACCATGACAAGAATTATATGTCCCTGAGAATTCAACATATAAACCATTAGTACAAGGTATTATCATGAAAGTATGTGATGCAGTGTGTTTGGAAACATGCTTTTTGAGCATTGTTATTACACAAGTGTTGTATGTAACATGTTCCATCCATTAGGCATTAAAATCACAACATGTCATCATCAAAACTATGAGGAGAAATATATTGAATTCACACTCAACCCAACAGGTTCCATAGGCGCCACATCAAATCTCATAAGAAACTGCCTACTACTAATCCCTCCTACAACATTGACCTCTCCTTGTTTGAAAATGAGACAAAGCTCTGGGACCTTCTTAAATCATATTTTACTCAAATTCCCAGATCTTTGTACTTGCCTAGCTCCTTATCTAGGTCTTAAACACTATGCTTTGTATTTATTTCTTTTTAGTATCTGAATGCAGCTATGATCTTTCTTCCCTGCTTATTTCATGTTTTCCTTGTCGTTCGTTACCCTTTCTATTAATGCCATAAAGGGGGAGAAAGAGGAAATCTTAAAAATTTTCACTGTTCTTTACTGTCTTTTTTAATGTTTTTGTCATTAATAAAAAGCGGGAGAATTGTTGAGCAACTACCCCTAAGAAAATCTAAAATCTTGAAGATATAGTATGTTTCATGTTTTTGCTATAACAAAATCTTTAAATAGACTGTCTATAAAATAAATGTATATCAAAATATATATGCATACAACTGTGTGATAAACTTCATCGCAAAAAATTTCTAAGTGCACAGACTCTCAGTACATCATACTATATCCGACTTCAGTCTCCAACTGTTGACTCCGACTCCTTAAGAATGGAAGTTAAAACCATCATGAATTTTTTCTAAGTCTATATAGCTATACATGATTCGACTGTTCACTTCGACTCATACAGTCGAATGCTTCATAAATCCTAACTACATGATTCGACTATTCACATCGACTTTTACAGTCGAATGTTTTAGAAATCAATCTCCATAGTATCCGACTGCTAAAGTCGAATCATTCTATTTCCACTCCGACTTCTAGAGTCGAATTGTAATCTTCTTCTGCAGTCGAATTACTCTATTTGCAACTTCGACTCCTACAGTCGAATGACTATCTTTCTGTAAAGTCGAATCATTCTTCAACTTCTACAGATGAATTGCATGTTATTAAGAATTTAACTTTCCTATAAGTTCTATGCTTAATACTTTTTAGATCTTTTAAAGCTTAAACACTTAATGTAAGATTATCTCCTAATCTTTCTTACAACATTTCCAATGAACTTTTACTTTCTTATTAGTTCATCAAAAATATTATTATTTTATTATTTTCTCTCACAAGACAAGTCATATTATAATCATCTAAATCCTGCGCATGTTATTTCTAAATATCTTAACTAATATTTGAGTTGTTCAATATCTTTGCTCCGAATTTTTCTGGATTCAATAGATACAATGCATTTATGAATTCTCAAGCGCACGACATCTGACAAGACTCACCTACCACTGACAGGACCCATGCTTTACCTTTTTAGCATATCTGCATCTATTCTTTCTATCTGAAAGCTTGTGCATACGAGGTTTTCATACCTATCTGACCTACCTACCTTAAGGTATGGAGTTGCTTTCTCTTTTTATCTAGTCTTTGTTGCAGTCATTTATTGGAGCACGTTTCTAGCATGTCTCCTTCACAGTCCACTCCTAGAAAGAAAGAGCTAATCTTCTAGCTGTGATGACTGCACCTCTTCTGAAGACCTTGGAAAAAAGCAAAACTGAAGAACTCCTGGATAATAAACTCATGAAGATCCAAAGGATCCTAGAGTTCTCTTCAATACAGTCAGATTGCAAACGGCCACAAATTCCAATGGCTATCTTCCAACCGGCTATATTCTGAAGTGTATAAAAGAAGCTCAAGTTTGAAGAGAAGAACATACAGAGATACATAGATCTTTTGAAAATTTTGTGAGCTACATACTTCGGTTTTCCTGCAAGCCAAGTCTGAGAGCTTCCCACTTCAGAAAACACTCTCTCTGAAGCTCTCCAAGAAGTCTTGTGTAGGGTGGCAATTGTAATTGCTTATTTTCTCTAAGTCCACCCTTGTTTTTCAGATAGGATTTCAGTCTCATCTCTGGTCAGTTAAATCCTTCTGAAGTCTGTGTTTGTTCTCAGTCCCGAGGCAAACACATAATTCTTTTTATTCTTTTGTGTATTTCGTGCAGAAGACTGTTTCTGCATTTTCCCCTCTGTGAAGGGAAGACCTTGTGAAGTCAGGTTTGTACCCCTGTTCAGGGAAGGCTTGCTTAGGAGCAAGTGGGTTTGTAATTCCTCTCAAGGTGAGAGAAGGCCAATTTATTCGCAGTTAGTGGAAATCTCAAGTGGTTGGCTTGAGGACTGGACGTAGGACTTCCTAGTTGGAAGGGCCGAACCAGGATAAATTCTTGTGCATATTTGTGTGATTGTTTCCGCCTAGTTCACACTTGAATCACACACAACACACTAAGTACTAACGAATCTATTTAGTGTTGTGCATTTCAGATGAATTTTTTTAAAGCCAAGAAGTCCTATTCAACCCCCTCTAGGACATCTACTATGCCATTTGATCCAACACCATGAATCAAAAAAGATCTATGCTGTCAATCTTCCTATTTATAGATCCCTTTCTGTTCGTTCCAGTGTTTTCTCATTCACAGAGTAGCACTCAATCTGTAACTTCTATGAGTTGTAATTGGCAAGGGATTTGTTCCCTGTGTGTTCCCCTTGTGTAGAAGGGAATGCTTGCTTGGAAGACCACATTGTTCTTTGTGGTTGGTGGAAATCCTAGGAGGTGCTCGGGGACTTGATGTAGCACTCCTATAGAGGAGGTCCGAACAAGGATAAATTTCTTGTCCATTATTTGTGATTGTTTCCCGCAAGTTACACTTGTTTCACACACAACACATAAGGTACTAACATATCTGTTAAGTGTTCTTTTAGGTCCAAATATTTTTTAATTTGTAAAAAGTCCTATTCAACCCCCCCCCCCCCCCCCCCCCAAGACATCTCAAGCTGCATCTAGATTGAACAAGTGGTATCATAGCTCAAACTTCTTAAAAGAATCAAACGATTTGAGAAGAGATGGCAGAAAAAATGCACAACTCTGCAGGTCAGTATGTGACAAGGCCATCATTCTTTGATGCTAAGGATTATGAATACTAGAAGATACGAATGGAATGCTTCATCTGTGAGACAGACTTTGATCTGTGGTAGGTAATCGAACAAGGTGATTATATCATTCTTGCTGAAAGTTCATCTGAATGGTCCTTATCAAATAACAGACATATATCTCTAAACTATAAAGCTAAAAACAATCTTTGTCGTGCTTTGTCTAAGATAGAGTTTAATTGAGTATTTACTATTGATGTTAAGACTAACTTATGAAGGTACTGATAAAGTTAAACAAACTAGAATGGTCATTCTTGTTTCACATTATGAATAGTTTAAAATGATGCCTAATGAGAACATTAACCAAATGTATAATAGATTCATTGATATAACTAATGGTTTAAGTTCATTAGGTTACAACTACAATGAAATCATTAACTCAACCATAGACTCCTAAAGTAATTGCTATAGAAGAAGCAAAATGATCTAACTGAACTTTTTCTAGATAAATTAATAGGATCTCTCATGGCTTATGAATTAAACATGGAAAGATATTATGAGAGTTCTTCGAAAAAAAAATGCCTAATGCTTTGAAAGCTATACCTTCTCCTTCTTCCTCCTCGTCTTAAGATATAAAGGAAGACTATGAAGATATTGATGATGAAGCCATGCTATCAAGAAAGCTTTAGAAGGAGCCAACCTACTATGAATGCAAGCAGCCAGTGCATTTCAAATCTAAGT
Source organism: Colocasia esculenta (assembly GCA_014218235.1). Taxonomy (NCBI): domain Eukaryota; kingdom Viridiplantae; phylum Streptophyta; class Magnoliopsida; order Alismatales; family Araceae; genus Colocasia; species Colocasia esculenta. The sequence goes on along the minus strand of CM024763.1, from coordinate 76,313,054 downwards.
GTCCAAAGCTCAAGAAGAAGGATTCAACTGACAAGCATGAGAAGAGAAAAGAAAAGAAATATAGAAAGTATAAGAAGAAAGTAATGGCAGCAACTGGGGATAATGAAGAAGCTATAAGCTCAAGCTCATCAAGTTCAGATTCAGAAGAAGAACAAGTAAATCTAGTCCTCGTGGTAGGACTAGATCAGGTAAATTCTGAAACATCGTTTACTTCTTGTTTAGAATCCAAGTCTGATAATTTAGAAGATGTGTTCAATGAGTTTTATGAAAAATAGAAAACTATTGTAAAACAACTAAAAGTAATGAAGCTAAATATTGTGAATGGAGAAAAATCTAACACCATCTTAAAATCAAAAATAGGAAAACTAGAAGAACAACTAACTGAAACCAAAAGATTAAATAGTTTACTATGTGAAGACTTGAAAGCCAAAAATAGTAAGATCATGGAATTATAAAACAAGCAAAATGAACATAAAGATGAAGACAAATTGAAAGAAGAGAATGATTATCTTAGAGCATCAATAGGAAAAATAACTAAGTGTAAAACATCTTTAGTAGTTAGACTAAAAGGTGCTAGAATAGGTAAGAAGAAATATAGAGTAGGATATAACCCACCAATAAATGAAGAAAATATTACTTATATGGAACATTATACAACTCCCAAATTGAAAAAAGGAAAACTGATTAAAAATCTAAAAACAAACAAGAACTCAAGACTAACAACTCTGCACACTCAAAACATGCATATAATCTGTGTTGTAGTCATTATAACCAATTAGGACACATTGTTAGCACATGCACTATTAGACACCTGCATTGATGATTAGTCCATCTCCATATAAATTTAATATATATATTTTTAATGATTAAGAAAATTCTGAAAATTATTGACTAACATTATTTTCTGAAGCTTGTCAACAAATATCAAATAAGACAAATTCAGTAAGTTATTTACACTCATCTTTATTTGAAGTCAATTGCATATGATTTGCCTAAGTCTACATCGACTACTATTGAAAGTTCACAACGATTACTATTGTTACAACATCGATTTCACATAAACAATGACTACCTAATTATAACATCGATTTCAGTTTTACATCAACTTCATTTAGAACATCGATTTCACTTAAACATCGATTTCGGTTCAAACATCGATTTCGGTTCTACATCGACTTCATTTAGAACATCGATTTCACTTCAACATCAATTTCGGTTCAAACATCGATTTTGGTTCTACATCGACTTCATTTAGAATGTCGATTTCACTTAAGCATCGATTTCGGTTCAACATCGATTTCATTTAGAACATCGACTTTACTTGAACATCGATTTTGGTTCAACATCGTTTTCATCTAGAACATCGACTTCAGTTAAACATCGATTTTAGTTCAACACGATTTGACTTAAAACACCGATTTCACTTGAACATTGATTTCAGTTCAACAATGATTTCACTTGAACATCAACATTAGTTAAACATCTATTTCAGTTCAACAACAATTTCATACAGAACATTGATTTCACTCCAACATCGATTTTGCTTCAACATCAATTACATTTATACATGGATTATGTTCACATGGACTTCATTTCAACATCGATTATATTTCCACATAGATTATGGTTATATCTCAACATCGATTTTATATTAACATCGACTCCACTCACAACGACTTCTCTTGAACATCAGTCGTGATTGGACATCGACTGCCAGTTCACATAGACTGTCTCTAAACATCGACTTTCCTTTGACAAACTATGTTTTAAACACTTAATGTATACTATTATTAAAATCATTTTAGATAAGTCTTGAATAAATTTTATCATTTATGATATGCAAATATACTTTCAAATCTTTGTGCATTTCAAACTTTCCTGTGAATCATGTTGTATCCTGTACACTCAACCATTTATTATGTTGAGTACTATATCTCTACACAACATCTGTTTTGGTTTACCATAATCCTGTCACATTAAGTAGAACTTTAAAGGTTGACAAAATGTAATTTCCTCTTTGGTATATGATCCTGAAGCATGGCTTGTGACGTTGACTGGCAGTTTAGACACATTTAATGTAACGACCCTCTTTATACTGGTACGATTATACCAATCCCCATCGGTACAATGGGCGTCATTACAGTGGGATAATAACTGAGCATTTAACAATAGGTTGATATGTACGTGGATAGCAATTGAGTACAACCGAAATAAAATAAATAACTCAACTTTATTTCATCACCATCACACATTCCATAGTCTATATAGCGAAAAGAAATGACAATGTCCACATTATTACATGATAAAAGAACTACATTGTCCATAATATTGTCCATGCAATTTAACATTTTTCATACTAAGAAAGGGAAAAGTACAACTACTAAACGCTCCACCAACTACTCCTCACGCTCGGGAATGCTCCTCGCTATGCCTTCCTCTAGTATGAGATACCTGTCTCACCTGTACGCCGAAGCAAGTATGATTCTAAAGACTCAGCAAGCAAACCAAAGATTCAACTTTACACATATCACACACATATTAACTGTTACACCATTGAGAAAACACATACTATCATTTCACAATAAAGGCATTACATAACACATGCTTTAAACAACCATCCACATATGTAGACCACTTAAATATGCTTTAGATTAACATGTACTCATTCTAGATCATGGATACTAACATGAAATTCTATTAAGCCAAAGCTATACTAGCACATGCACATAATAACATATATCTACGCATGCTTCCTATACATGACACTTAGTTTATTTCATGATTCAACCCATAACTTGTGTCAATCATACTTTACATAAACAAACATCTATACATGCTTACTAGCCCTTACATGTAACAAGATTTATCAATACAATCATTATCCCTATTATGATACAATTCTACCAACTAGAGCATAGATTTAAGCACAAAGTAAAGAACAACCTAGCATGATATCTAATCATGTTCACATGCATTTTACACATTTAATTTGCTGTTTTAGTATAATTAAATCTCATTACACATGATTTCACATTTTATAACATGAATTGAAGATTTAAAACATATCCAAGTTGGTTGGCAACAATAAGCAATTAAAGTATGGAACTTTATACTAAGTAAACATCACATCTTGCATGAAACCTAAACATCCTTTCATGTATTTATCACATTCATAATCACACTTTACTTGCTGTTTTGACATGAAATAAACTCAATTACATGGATTTACATTTGTTCACATGTTATCTTATCCATTTAACAATCCTACGTGCTCATCTTTCATGTTGCATAAATTACATGGTTACATACACATAATTACATGGAAGTTAATAAACCATATAACATGATGTTAAACATGATTTTTCATCAATATATTAACACATAAATGATATGAATATATATATTAATTATTACATTGGTTTCACATGCAATCATGCTCTCATTAACAATAACTCTCCCTTACATATCTTTCTCACATTCTTCACATTGTTTATTCCTACAATTTCATTTATCACATATCATATCATTTGCACTCACCATGTGCCATATTCACATATTACTTTACACTTTATTCATATTTTATCGCTTAAATTTCCGTGACACATAGTCCTAACTACCTACTAGAGGACGCACGCACCCATATCGCATAGCACATATCTCATAGCACATAGCTCATCTCATAGCACATCACATCGCATCTCATAACACATACGTGCCACCTGGGAAATATAGTGGCGAATCTTGGTAACTGCGCAGACTGGGAGAAGCCCTCTCCACCCTATCTAGTGGTACTTGTCCACTTCTAGGTTTTCATCCTAATGGCCTTTAGGATATACTTTTCATAACGTTGAGACTTCCATAGGGATTTTCTATGGTACATCTCTCGAATGTCTATAGTAGTAGTGTCAATTTCGGCCAAATTATTACACTTCACTTTATCACATTTTCTCATATTAATCACATATTTCACCTATACTATTTAATCAATTTACATGAACTATTTAACAATTACACATGCCTCAATTAACGTAACATGATACTACAATTTTCAGTAACAAAACAATTTGTATTACAGTCCTAGACATAATGTTAATTACTCAATCACACAAGATTACATTTAACATGCTCACTATGACAAATTACATGGTTTAAATAATAAATGCACTTGCTGTCATCAAAATAGATCCATATTTTTATTACAGGATATAACCAATAAAAATATCACCTTTTAAAATTTTCAGGTTTCTCCGAATAGTAAATATAATTTTACTAATTAAAGCATGTTTCAGGCCTATTTATCAAGAAATTAAGTAATACATGAGTTACAACCAACCAGTCATGCTTAGTAGCTCAAATATAGGGAAACAGTCATCATATGATTACATAAAATTTCCAAACCCTAATACACAGCAAAGCTAATTATTCAGGATTTAACATATATAAATCATGCTTCTCTCATAAATGTAGAAATTTAAATAATTAACACCATGTACAGAAATTCACAATAACCTCATGATGTGACCTAATGACTGCATATGACTTCCCATAAAATTTACATCATGCACACATACTCAGAAATCAAATAAACATCTTAAAAAGACCAAACAGTGCATTTTCAGAACTCTGAAGAACTTGACTACAGAAGATGTGGCCGCCTACAGTAAACTGCACAATCTGGTGCCGCCAACACTGGAACTTGGCGGCACAGGATGTGGCCGCCAACCTCCTGCCAGCAGACCATATAGACAGCACACCAAAACAAGGGGAAATTGGAGGTTCTAAGACAGGAGGAAAAATCCGGAAAAATACTAGGACTTAATGGGACATGTGTAGGGTTGACATCAATGGGTTTCTTGCCTCTAAATAAATCCTAGAAGATCAAACTTTGTCAATGAAGCCCTCCTCAGCCCTGCCAAGAAGGTGCTCAGAAACTCTTCAAATTCGATTCTCCTGTTGATGTGGATTGATCCTCGGAGTTGGGGATGCCTCCTTGATGGTTGGACTATCTTCCAATCGTTGTAGACCTCTAGGAAACTCCTCCAGTCGCCGGATGAAAGTCTTCAAAGATCAGCTTTTCTCCGCAAGAACCCTAGCTTTTCCCTTCCCCGAAAAAGACATGGCGCGGCTAGAATAGGGAGTTTTTATAAGGTTGGGTAGGTTGGTTACGCACTATGTTAGGTTGCCTACGGTTACACATGACTTTCCTAAACTGAAACTGGACCAAACGCGAGCGTTACCAAATCTGGACCGGCCTGCACACGGGGAACTTGGCATCCACCTTTGGTGCCGCCAACAGGGGTACTTGGCGTCCATTGATCTGGACGCCAACCCTGGGCTGGCAGTCAGCGGCACAGCATCCTGCCGCCAACTGTGCACTTTGGCCCAAACAAACATATACATCAAAATAGTTACACAATCACATCATACACCATTTAATGGGTACTGAAATAAGTAGCTATCATATGTATCATGTTAAACATATGCATACATACATGTACTGAACGTAATTACATCCAATATGCATGTTACTAAATAATATAACACGTACATCGATAGTAAGATAATGCATGCACACTTAAAGATATACACGTACAAAAAATAACTCACTTACAACGTAAATGACAATACTTACCTATCATACGCACAATATTGTTCAAGTACCATATATATATATACTATGAACAACTTAATGTGTATAGAATTAGATAGATATCACATGCATAAGATAAACGTACATATATAGATATGTACAACGTATACATACACACAATATCCGTGGAATAAGTAGTATTGTGATACCCCGAAATTTCATTCTTTTTATACTGTGCGTGTGTATTTACTTGTTGTGTCTATAGCATGTGTGTTCAAATGTGCATATTACAATTTCTATACTTCTCATGAACACATGCATGTATATATATATATATATATATATATATGTATATGATATTTTATATGAGAATAGGCAATTAGCTAATTTTGTGTATATTGTGTATACTAAAATCCTAGGCATATAATGCTTATGTAATTTTGTGCATGTTTAATCTAATTACAAATGCACATGTTATATTCATCTATTTCATGCATAATGTACATAACTATGTTGTATATGTGTGTGTATGTATTTATACATATGTCATTATAAGTGTGTGTATGCAAGAATTAATGATTATTGTATAAATTATTCTTAGTTAACTTATTTTATATTGCATATTAATGATATTATGTATGTACTATCTAAATCTTGAAGTACATATTATACTACCTATTCCATGGATATTGTGTGTAAATATATGATGTACATATGTATATACGTATGTTATCTTGTGCATGTGATATCTATCTATCAAATTTTATGTACATTAAATTATCTATAGTGTATGAATAGTACTTAAATAACATTGTGCATGTGATAGGTAAGTATTGCTATAGACCATGTAAGTACATGTGAGTTATTTTGCGACGGCCCTCCTTATACTGGTACGATTATACCAATCCACGTCGGTATAGTGAGTCCCGTCACAATGGGACATTTACCCAAACGCAACATACAGGATTGAGATGTTCATAAATACAAATACAGAGTAGCGGAAGTAAAAGAACTACTTGTCATTTCATTTCATCATCCACATTAAACATACATGTTTCATGTAACAATTTAAAGATCTAAAGTCCACATAATAATATTCTAATTCCAAAATACATAGCTTGTCCACAGTTTCATAATGTTTCAATTACAATGCCTTAATTACATACTATGAAAGCACAAAATGCTACAACGGTGACTCCACCAAGCTACTCTCCTCGCTCGGAGTCGCTTTCCACGGTCTCCTCCAAAGATGTACGGGTCACCTAGTAAACCTGTACGCCAAAGCAAGAGTTAGTCTAAAAGACTCAGCAAGTAAATCCAAACACGTCATACATGCATACATCACAAGTAAGCCTCACCTTCAATTACATTATCTCAAGCCTATAGCATGGTTGGACAATAATAAGAAAACTACCTATCAGGATATTTCTACCAATTTCACTACACATGGTACATGGTTAATGTCAAACCAAAATGAAATACCTACCACATGTTTTCTACTCATTCATTCACATGAGAGCCACACTTACAATTAACTACAACATGATAGCAAATTTAGCATGGGATTTTCACACACATAAAAGGAAATACTCCTATCATGGATTCTACACACATTTGCACCTAGAAAACACTATTATAACAACATTAGGGTTGCTGTTTTAACATGGACTTAACACTATCATAACATGAATCACAAGTTCACATCCTAACACATTGGTTTCACATGTTTACACATTTACTCATTCACATTGTTCACATTTACACATTACACATTCACATGTTCACAGTACACAATTTACACATATACACATTCACGTTTTCACATTTTGATGCCATGACACATAGTCCAAACCACCACTAGAAGGACACATTCACATCACATACACCAAACACATAGACACTACCTAGGCAACACAGTGACTACTCTTGGACTGCGCAGACCGGGAGAAGAACTCTCCACCCTAACCAGTGGTACTTGTCCACCTCTAGGATTTCATCCTAATGCCCATAGGATTCTAAACACATTGAACTTTCCCGTGGGGACTTTTCCATAACACAGTTCCACAGCCCTCTATGAAAGCAGTGTCACACACGACACAATTTACACATTTTTCGATTTTAACACACACATTTCACATGATTTACACATGGCTTACAATTTTCTCATTCTTACACATGGCTCTGTTCTTCCCTAACCTGATACTATTGTGACAGAATTTAAACACTCAGTACTTTACACTAATCAGGTTAAGAAATACATAGTCAAACCATAATCATGATTGCACGCATTAATAACACATTTTCACATGGAAATATCACGATATACTCTACTATTATCCAAATCACATGAAAATTTAACCACACACTGCTTACAGCTTCCTAACCACACATGCAAATTTTCATATTTTTCTGAGTTATAATACATTTACAGAAAATAAAACATTCAATCTTATGCCATACATAATTCAATTTATCATGGAATATAATATAAATGTCAGATTTAACAGTCCCTAGACCTGAACCTAATATATACAATATTACAGAAATTTTCCCCCAGAATTAAGGCACATTAGACAATTTACTGTGATTTTTACAAGCACCTACACATGTTTTCTAATTTCGATACAAAAACTGAAATAAATCACAAGATCATGGAAAATTTCCCAAACTTGTCAGCACTGACTGACATACATATACATGGTCTAGGAAAATTATGGCATTAAATTTTCTCACGAATCATGGAACAGTAGATGAACATGTACAACTATTTTCCAAACATGCAATTTAGATAAATCTAACAAATTATGCCATTCACAAAAATGTACGGGAATTTCACCACATATCACATTACCTATTTTACATAACATATAAGAATTACACTATATCCTCATGCGCCAAAACCAGGAAAATAAATATATATACGGCAGAACAGTTTCCTGTTCTGTACTGAAGAACTTAACGGCACTGTCTGGTCGTTCACAGAGCTTAACAGCAGCATCGTCTGCCACCAACTGGAGATTTTAACGGCAAGGGACCTTGCCGTTCAGTTCCTGTCTGTGCAGGAACACAGACCGAGCTCCAAAGATAGGGGGAATGTGAGGTTCCAGGACATGATTTAAATCTAAGAAAACACCTATGACCTACTGGACATACACATGGACAAGATGGATGGGTTACTTGCCTTTAGAAAAATCTCCAAAGGGGTTTAAATGGCTGTTGAAGCTCTCCTTGGGCAATGCCAAGAAGCCTCCAAGATCCTCTTACTCCGGGTTCTGTGGTGATGTAGGCTACAACCAGTCGTTGGAGAAGCCTTCCTCTATGTCCAGACTACCTCCCAGTCGATGTAGATCACCGGAAGATGCTCCAGTTCGCCGGATCCATGCCTACAAAGTTCAGGTTTTTTCTCTCTTTTCCTCACAGCTAGGGTTTCCCTGTTGCAAAGAGCCAAGACAGCTCTCCCATACACAAGGAGGGGTGTTTTAGAAGTCTAGGCCTTGGGATCTCGGGCACAGATGATGGGAGAGGTCAGATAGCTGTTGGGGAAATCTCCCCAATGTGTGTGCTAGCTTGCCCCGGAATTTCGGGGTCTGCTGCGCACAGATGTTTAGAGAAGTAGACGTCCACATAGATGGCTGTCTACTTTAGTGTTGGCGTCCATCGACATGGACGTTGTATCATCATGGACGTCGATCCATGTTGACGCCAATTTGCTCTTCGGCCAGAGCTTAAAACATGTAGAAAACCATGCTTACACTATATATTCACATGCTATATATGTAATATGTTGTACACACTACTACAACATGTAATGAAACAATATTTACAACTAATTTACACATGCATACGTAAGTATACCAAGATAACATCGTACATAAGTATCTACATATGCATACATGATATATATATATATACACACAACATGACTCAACACACAATAAATAAAATAACAAACAATTCGAGGGCCTTACACCCTCTCCCCCTTAAGGAAACTTCATCCTCGAAGTTTAAACAAAGCTACTCAAACAAACGGGGAAACTTCTTCATCATCGCATCCTCAAGCTCCCAAGTACCCTCCTCTCGCGAGAAGTTCTGGCTTAGAACCTTCACCGACGCAATACTCTTGTTCCGGAGATGCTGAACCTTCCAGTCAAGAATAGCTACTGATTGCTCCACATACGACAGATCTGGCTGAATCTCCACTGGCTCGTGATTAATCACATGAGATGGATCTCGGACATACTTCTTGAGCATAGATACGTGGAATACAGGATGAACACTAGCTAAAGCTGGTGGTAAAGCTAGCTCATATGCCACGTTGCCCAGTTGTCTGAGAATCTCATACGGGCCAATGAATCTAGGGCTCAACTTACTAAGCCTGCCAAACTTGACGACACCTCGAGTAGGTGAAATCATTAAAAGACATGCTCACCCACCTCGAACTCCAAATCCTTCCTCCTGTTGTCGGCGTAGCTCTTCTGCCTATCCTGCCCCGCAACAAGCCTCTTCCTAATCAACTGAATCTTATCTGAAGTCTCCTGAACTAACTCCGGACCGATCAACTTCATATCGCCGGTCTCCTCCCAACATAAAGGAGATCTACAGGGCCTACCATACAACGCCTCAAATGGAGCCATACCAATGCTCGCATGAAAGCTATTGTTGTATGCGAACTCCACTAGAGGTAGATGATGCTCCCAATCATCTTTCCAATCCAGCACACACGCTCTCAACATATCCTCGAGCATCTGGATAGTCCTCTTAGACTGTCCATCTGTCTGGGGATGAAACGCCGAACTGAGCTTCAGCTCCGAACCTAAGGCATACTAAAGACCCTTCCACAATCTCGAAGTAAATCTCGGATCTCGATCCGAAATGATCGACTTCGGCACACCATGCAATCTAATGATGCCACTAACATACAATCTAGCCAAACTCTCTACTGACTACTTCTTCTTCATAGGCAAGAAATGCGCAGTCTTCAAGAACCTATCCACAACCACCAAATCGAGTTGTTACCCCGTCTAGATCGAGGCAAACCCATAACAAAGTCCATAGTGACAGCTTCCTACTTCCACACTAGGATTTCCCTCTTCTGTATAAGGCCAGATGGTCACTGTTGCTCGGCCTTCACTAGCTAACACACTAGACATCGGGACACATAATCCGCCACATCCCTCTTCATGCCCGACCACCAAAAGGACCTCTTCAAGTCCTGGTACATCTTAGTGTTACCCGGATGAATAGAGAATCTTGATCTATGAGCCTCCGCTAACACATGCTCACAGACATCTACCAAATCAGGAACACAGACACGGTGATGAAATCTAATCACACTGTCCTCATCACGAGCAATGCCTGCCTTGCCCACTAACTCTTGGAGCCTAGGGTCGGCTTTCTGTTGCTCGATCACCTCATCCAAAATCAAGAAGCTAAGAGATAACTGAGCTACAAAATCCTGGCATAGCGATGGCTCTAACTCAGTCAACGCGCAAGCTGCATCCTCCAACATCTTCTAGTCCTGCTGGAGAGATGGTCTCTTCCTACTCAGGGCATCAGCTACGAGATTCGCCTTCCCAGGGTGATACTGAAGGTCAAAGTCATAGTCCTTCAAGAACTCAATCCATCTTCTCTGCCTCAGGTTTAATTCCTTTTGGGTGAAAAAACACTTCATGCTCTTGTGGTCGGTGAACACCTCAAATTTGACACCATAAAGATAGTCCCTCCAGATCTTTAGTGCATGAACCACTGCTGCAAGCTCCAAATCATGGGTCAGATAGTTCTTCTCATGCTCCTTCAACTGACGAGAAGCATAAGCCACTACCCTTCCTTGCTGCATCAACACGCAACCAAGGCCAATCCGAGACACATCCGTGTAGATAGTAAAACCCTCTACACCACTCGGCAAGACTAACACCGGAGTTGACGTGAGCTTAGTCTTCAACAATTGAAAACTACTCTCACACTTCTCGGACCAGACAAACTTCACTCCCTTTCTGGTGAGCTGAGTCAATGGGGCGGCGATGGATGAAAATCCCTCAATAAATCGTCGATAGTAACCAGCCAAACCAATAAAACTCCGAATCTCCGAAGGGGTCTTGGGAATCTCCCAATTTATAACTGCCTGGACCTTGTTGGGTCAACTGCAACACCAGCACCGGAGATAACATGCCCGAGGAAATGAACCTCGCGCAACCAGAAATCGCACTTGCTGAATTTAGCATACAGCTTATGCTCACGAAGAACCTCTAACACTACCCTCAAAGGCTGACGATGTGTAGCCTCATCCAGAGAGTAGACTAGTACGTCATCAATGAACACTACAACGAAGCTATCTAAATAAGGCCTAAACACCCTGTTCATGAGATCCATGAATGCTGCAGGGGCATTGGTCAATCCGAAAGGAAGGACCAAAAACTCATAATGCCCATAACGGGTTTTGAACGCCGTCTTGGACACATCCTCACTCCGAATCCTCAACTGATGATAACCAGACCGCAAATCAATCTTAGAAAAGACTGATGCATTTTGCAACTAGTCAAACAAATCATCAATGCGAGGCAAGGGATACTTGTTCTTTACTGTCACTTGGTTTAGCTTCCTATAATCGATGCATAACCTAAGTGATCCATCCTTTTTCTTTACAAATAAGACAGGTGCGCCCCAAGGAGAAACACTAGGGCGAATAAATCCCTTATCTAGCAATTCTTGCAACTGCTTCCTTAACTCGGCTAACTCCACAAGTGCCATCCGATATGGAGCCTTCGAGATAGAGAGGTGCCCGGAAGCAACTCTATGGTGAACTCGATCTCTCTATCTGGTGGCAATCAAGATAAATCATCGGGAAAGACGTCTGGAAAGTCCTGCACTACCTCGATCTCTGCAAGAGTAGGTGACTCATCAATCCCTGGTACTAATACCACGCTGGCAAGAAAAGCGTCACAACCCTTGTTTACCATGCGCATCGCCTTCATGGCAGAGATGACCAACTTTCCCGCCAAGTTCCCTGGCAAGGGATGAGAGAACTCGTCCTCACCAGGAATGCGAAAAACAATCCTCTTTCCACGACAATCTACTAACGCATAGTGCTCCTCTAGCCAATCCAGACCAAGAATAGCATCATAGTCCTTCATCTTTAGCAAGAAGAAACACCCTTCTAGGACTCTATCCACAATGCACACAGGTAACGACGGAATGCACTTCCTAGTCGATACCGTACCCACAGGTGTGTGCACAGACAAAGGGACCTCTAACTCCTCAGACTCTATGGCTGACTCTAGAGCTAACTGCCTAGCGAACCGCTCGAAAATGAACGAGTGAGTGGCACCTGTATCAAACAAAACCCGAGCGTGCACACCTAGAAGTAAAACCGTACCTTCGGTGACATGCTCCGCCTGCTCGGCATCCTCTCGTGCTAGAGCAAACACTCGAGCTTGGGCTCGAGGCCTTCCTAGTCTTCCTGTAGCTGGCACTACTGCTTCTACTGCTGCTGGGGCTGGCGCTCCACGCTGGACTCCCTGCTGAAGTCTCGGACAATCCTTGATCTTGTGGTGGCTGCTTCTGCACTTCAAGCACTTCCCCGCAATCATCCAACACTCCGTACCACCATGTGTCTTCCTGCAATGGGGACACTCTTTCTTCACACCAGGGGAACGTTGAGAAGGTACCTGTGCATTGCTGGTTGTTACTGGATGCTGCGGTGCCTCGTACAATGCTTTCCTCTTGTCCTGCCACTGGAACGTAGTTGCAGGCCTCTTCTGCGAAGCCTTCTTCTCCTTGAGATACTGCTCCATTTCACCCTCCTGCCTACAAGCAGCGCTAAAAGACTCGTCCAAGGTACGATGGTCAAACGCCACTAGCCTCATCCTCAGTGATGGCTTCAGGCCCATCACGAACTTCTTTGCTTTCCTACGCTCATCTGTCACGATATGAGGTGTATATTTAGATAATTCTGCAAACCTGGCCTCATACTCAAGCACGGTCATGGCTCCTTGAGTCAAGGAGAGGAACTCCTGCTCCATTCTGTCCTGGATATGCTCGGGGACGAACTTGGCCCGAAAGAGCCTCACGAACTCATCCCAAGCAACCTCAATAGCGCCGTCCTCGAACCAGGTACGCATTAATGAAGCCCACCACACATCAGCTCTCTCCTGTAACATAACCTTCATAAGCACCAACTAAACAACTTCAACTTAACAGGGGACATACAGCATAGAAAACTAACACATACCTATAGCATATAGGTGGCTAAAGTAACCTTACCCTCATCTGCACACCTAATAGCCCGGAAGATCTTCTCGATCTCCCTCATCTAGCTCTCAGCTAGCAATGGGTCGCTCTTCCCCTTAAAAGAGGGTGGCAACATCCTCTTGAATCTTTCCATGATGGAAGGCCCACCATGGTCCTGAGCCTGTGGAACTGTAATCTAAGCCAGCTACAACAAATAACGAGCAATTCATATTCAACATAACATCATGCAAATCAATAAAACAACCTACTATTTATTTCATTACTCTGACCTGAGCCTCCAACTGAGCCTGGAGTGCAGCCTGGGTGTGGGCCTGCATCTGCATGGCCTGTACTAGACCCTTCATGAACACTCCATAATCCACTGGCGGCGGTGGGGGAAGTACAGGACCCTGACGTACCGGGACCTGCTGCTCAGCCTGTTCGTCAAGTCTCTGCTCGTCCACACGAGCAGGAGCACCACCACGCCTACCTCGCGAAGCCATGGCTGCAATAAATTTCGGGCACTATTAGAACTACGTTATTTAATTTCCTAACCACTTTCTTATCTATATTTTATTCATGTGGACAATTCTATAAAGATTTAGCATGTAATGAGGATGATGACTCAGATATTTATGTACAGTCTCAACCAAGTTGGCTCTAATACCAATCTTTGCGACGACCCTCCTTATACCGGTACGATTATACCAATCCACGTCGGTATAGTGAGTCCCGTCACAGTGGGACATTTACCCAAACGCAACATACATGATTGAGATGTTCATAAATACAAATACAAAGTAGCGGAAGTAAAAGAACTACTTGTCATTTCATTTCATTATCCACATTAAACATACATGTTTCATGTAACAATTTAAAGATCTAAAGTCCACATAATAAAATTCTAATTCCAAAATACATAGCTTGTCCTCAGTTTCATAATGTTTCAATTACAATGCCTTAATTACATACTATGAAAGCACAAAATGCTACAACGGTGACTCCACCAAGCTACTCTCCTCGCTCGGAGTCGCTTTCCACGGTCTCCACCAAAGATGTAGGGTCACCTACTAACCCTGTATGCCGAAGCAAGAGTGAGTCTAAAAGACTCAGCAAGTAAATTCAAACACGTCATACATGCATACATCACAAGTAAGCCTCACCTTCAATTACATTATCTCAAGCCTATAGCATGGTTGGACAATAATAAGAAAACTACCTATCAGGATATTTCTACCAATTTCACTACACATGGTACATGGTTTATGTCAAACCAAAATTAAATACATATCGCATGCTTTCTACTCATTCATTCACATGAGAGCCACACTTACAATTAACTACAACATGATAGCAAATTTAGCATGGGATTTTCACACACATAAAAGGAAATACTCCTATCCTGGATTCTACACACTTTTGCACCTAGAAAACACTATTATAACCACATTAGGGTTGCTGTTTTAACATGGACTTAACACTATCATAACATGAATCACAAGTTCACATCCTAACACATTGGTTTCACATGTTTACACATTTACTCATTCACATTGTTCACATTTACACATTACACATTCACATGTTCACACTACACAATTTACACATATACACATTCAAATTTTCACATTTTGATGTCGTGACACATAATCCAAACCACCACTAGAAGGACACATTCACATCACATACACATAACACATAGACGCCACCTAGGCAACATAGTGATGACTCTTGGACTGCGCAGACCGCGAGAAGAACTCTCCACCCTAACCAGTGGTGCTTGTCCACCTCCAGGATTTCATCCTAATGTCCATAGGATTTTAAACACATTGAACTTTCCCGTGGGGACTTTTCCACAACACAGTTCCACAGCCCTCTATGAAAGCAGTGTCACACACGACACATTTTACACATTTTCCGATTTTAACACACACATTTCACATGATTTACACATGGCTTACAGTTTTCTCATTCTTACACATTGCTCTGTTCTTCCCTAACCTGATACTATTGTGACAGAATTTAAACACTCAGTACTTTACACTAATCAGGTTAAGAAATACATAGTCAAACCATAATCATGATTGCACTCATTAATAACTCATTTTCACATGGAAATCCCACGATATACTCTACTATTATCCAAATCACATGAAAATTTAACTACACACTGCTTACAGGGTCCTAACCACACATGCAAATTTTCATATTTTTCTGAGTTATATTACATTTACATAAAATAAAACATTCAATCTCATGCCATACATAATTCAATTTATCATGGAATATAACATAAATGTCAGATTTAACAGTCCCTAGACCTGAACCTAATATATACAATATTACAGAAATTTTCCCCAAAATTAAGGCACATTAGACAATTTACTGTGATTTTCACAAGCACCTACACATGTTTTCTAATTTCGATACAAAAACTGAAATAAATCACAGGATCATGGAAAATTTCCCAAACTTGCAGAGCATGGATTGACATACATATACATGGTCTAGGAAAATTATGGCATTAAATTTTCTCACGAATCATGGAACAGTAGATGAACATGTACAACTATTTTCCAAACATGCAATTTAGATAAATCTAACAAATTATGTCATTCACAGAAATGTACGGGAATTTCACCACATATCACATTACCTATTTTACATAACATATAAGAATTACACTATATCCTCATGCGCCAAAACCAGGAAAATAAATATATATAAGGCAGAACAGTTTCCTGTTCTGTACTGAAGAACTTAACGGCACTGTCTGGCCGTTCACAGAGCTTAACGGCAGCATCGTCTGCCACCAACTGGAGATCTTAACGGCAAGGGACCTTGCTGTTAAGTTCCTATCTGTGCAGGAACACAGACTGAGCTCCAAAGATAAGGGGAATGTGAGGTTCCAGACACGATTTAAATCTGAGAAAACACCTATGACCTACTGGACATACACATGGACATGGTGGATGGGTTACTTGCCTTTAGAAAAATCTTCAAAGCGGTTTAAATGGCTGTTGAAGCTCTCCTTGGGCAGTGCCAAGAAGCCTCCAAGATCCTCTTGCTCCGGGTTTTATGGTGATGTAGGCTGCAACCAGTCGTTGGAGAAGCCTTCCTCTAAGTCCAGACTACCTCCCAGTTGATGTAGATCGCCAGAATATGCTCCAGTTCGCCGGATCCATGCCTTCAAAGTTCAGGTTTTTTCTCTTTTTTCCTCACAGCTAGGGTTTCCCTCTTGCAAAGAGCCAAGAGAGCTCTCCCATACACAAGGAGGGGTGTTTTATAAGTCCAGGCCTTGGGATCTCGGGCACAGATGATGGGAGAGGTGAGATGGCCGTTGGGGACATCTCCCCAATGGGTGAGCTAACTTGCCCCAGAATTTCGGGGTCTGCTGCGCACAAACGTTCAAAGAAGTAGATGGCCACATAGATGGCCGTCTACTTTAGTGTTGGCGTCCATCGACATGGACGTTGGCTCATCATGGACGTCCATCCATGTTTACGCCAATTTGCTCTTTGGCCAGAGCTTAAAACATGCAGAAAACCATGCTTACACTATATATTCACATGCCATATATGTAATATGATGTACACACTACTACAACATGTAATCAAACAATATTTACAACTAATTTACACATGCATACGTAAGTATACCAAGATAACATTGTACATAAGTATCTACATACGAATACACGATATATATATGTATATACACAACATGACTCAACAGACAATAAATAAAATAACAAACAATTCGAGGGCCTTACATATTTTCTTACACGAATACATATATATTGATGTGTATTCTTTATCTAAATTTTATACATATTATATGTATTAATTCCATGCGTATTGTTTGTGTCGTGCACATAGTAAGAGTTATTATCATAATATATATAATTGTGAGTTTATCTCCGTGCATGCAATATATATTTAAATGTGTATGAATTATTTAATTATTAATGTACCTATTGTATTTAATTATTTTATGCATGTTGTAAGTAACCATGGTGTGTATATGTATGCATACACATGTTAATCTTGTTTAAATGATATCCATCTACTTTAAGCATATTAAATTATTTATGGTGTGTAAGGTACTTGAATGATAATGTACATGTAGAATTTGACTAATGAGGAACACATTTCATTATAACTTCATGCATGATGTATGTAATCATGTAATGTGTATGTTTATGTGCATGTATGTATGTTATTTATGCATATTATCTTTAATTAAGATTAGTGTAAGTAATATTTAAGTAAATATTATGTAATGCATGTACTTTATGTGGTGAGGATATATGTAATTATTTTTATGCATATTAAATTATTTGGGTGTATTTATGCATTTATTTTAAGGTTTTCCGGTGTTTTGGCCAAAACTGCCAAGCCTGTGATTAGCGTCAACATCCCTGGACGCCAATACACAGTGGGCAGCCACCCCCTGGATGCCAACAGCCTGTTTGCGGCCAGACCCTGGACGTCAACTATGCAGTTAACTACAACCGATGTTGACATCAATATCCTCTTGTGTAACGGTTCCAGATTTGTTAATGCTCGCGTTTTGGCCGTTTCCAGAATAGGAAACCCATCCTAATGCGTAGGGAATCTACCGTAAAGTGTACCCAACCCGTTTAACTATATAAAGCACACTTTCTGGCCATACCAAGTCTCTTTGGTAGTTGTGAAACCCTGGAACTCCCTGTGAGAAAAGCAGATCTTCCAAGGCCTGGATCCGACGACTGAAGGAGATTCCTGGAGATGTACACCGACTAGAGGGTAGCCCAACCATCAAGGAGGCATCCCTAACCCTGAGCATCAATCCCCATCAGCTGAAGGACTAGATTTAAGGAGTTTCTGAGCACCTTCTTGGCAAGGCTCAGAGGACTTCACAGGCAATTCTTGATCTTCATAGATTTGTTTAGAGGCTAGTAAACCCTAGATCTTAAGCTTATACATGTCCCCTAAGTCCAAGGTACTTTTACGGATTTTTCCTCGAGTCTTGGAACCCCAAATTCCCATTTGTATTGAGTGCTGTCTGTGTGTGCTGCTGGGAGAAAGTTGGCGGCAGCATCTGCTGCAGTGAAGTTCTTCAGATGGCGGCAAGGGATGTTGCAGTTGAAAGTAAACGGCCACATCCCTTGATGTCTACTTCTTCAGTGTTCTGAAAATGAACTGTTTGATCTTCTTACACTATTTAAATGATTTCTGGACATTGGTATATACTGCAATTTTTATGGGTGGTTGTATACAGTCAGTAGGTCATATTATGAGGTTGCCCTAATTTTCTATGAACTGTGTTAATTATTAAAATTCAGTGACTGACTTATGAGCATGATATGAGCATGTTTAAATCTTGCATAAATGGATTTTGTTGTGAATTGGATTTCATAATTTTTACATGACAGCATGTGGTCTGATATTAGATTTTTGAACTGTTAGCACCCAACCATGTTCATATGTACCATGTCTAATGATATTTTAATGAATATGTCTGAAGTCTAGATTTAATTGTAGAACTTATATTTAACGTTCAAAAATTTTTTGGAAAATTTCATATGTAATTTGCTTACTGTTAATAACCTAGGATAAAAATGTAGAACTAAATTGATGGCAACAAACATAATTATTAGTTAAACCATGGAAATTACTCATGTTAGATATGTTGAATGTAATCTTGTGTAATCAGTAAATTAACAACATGTTTAGGACTGTAATGTGAGTTGTTCCATTTCTGAAAACAGTAGTATCATGTTAGGTTAACTGAGATATGTGCAATTGACCCATGCTACATGCAAAGTGAGTAAATAGTTTATATGAAGTGTGTGAATATTGAAAGAAAATGCGATAAAGTAAAAGTGTAATAATTGGGCCGAGATTGACACTGCTACCCTAGAGGCTTCGAGAGCTGTACCATAGAAAAGACCCTATGGGAGGCTCTGCATTGAGAAAAGTATGACCTAAGGGCATTAGGAAAAACCTGGAGGTGGACAAGTACCACTAGATAGGGTGGAGAGGGCTTCTCCGGTCTACGCAGTTACTAAGATTCACCACTACATTGCCTAGGTGGTGAGTATGTGATTATGAGTTATGTGATTATGAGCTATGTGTTATGCGATGCGATGAGTTGTGCTATGAGATGAGTTATGAGTTATGAGATATTGGTTTGCGTCCTCTAGTAGGTGGTTAGGACTATGTGTCATGGCATTTTAAGCGATGGAATATGAATAAAGTGTAAGATGATATGCGAATATGGCACGTGATGAGTGCAAATGATATGTTATGTGGTAAGTGAAAATAAAAGAGTAAATGACAAGAAGAATATGTGAAAAGATATGTAAGGGAGAGTTAATGTTAATGAGAGTGTGCTTGCATGTGAAAACCAATGTATTAATGCAATATGTTCATGATTTCATGTATTATTTACCTCAATTGCAATACCATGTTTAGCATCATATGATGTAGTTTATTGTTCTTCATGTAAATGTGCATGTGAATAAACATATGCAATCATGTATTTTATGCAATATGAAAAATGAACAAGTGGAATTTCTAAATGAATGAGATTGTGTGTGAACAAATCTAATTCCATGTAATTGAGTCTAATTCATGACAAACCAGAAAGTAAAGTATAGTTATGAATGTGATAAATGCATGAAATAATGCTTAGGTTCCATGCTAGATGTGATGTTTACTTAGCGTAAAGTTCCATGTTTAAGTGCTTATTATTGCCAACCAACTTGACTATGTTTTAACTCTTCAATTCATGCTAATAAATGTGAAACCATGTGTAATGAGATTTATTTACATTAAAACAGCAAGTAAAATGTGCAATTAAATATGAAAGTGCATGTGAAAATTGAATAGTCATCATGCTAGGCTGTTCATTTCTTTATGCTTAATTCTATGTTCTAGTTTGTAGAAATGTATCATGAAATGGATTAATGTTTGGATGGATGATTCATGCTACATGTTAGGTGTAAAAAAATACGTACAAATGTATATTAGTATCCATGATTTAGAATAAACACGTGATATTCTAAAGCATGTCTAGGTGATTTAAATATGTGTTACTACTTAAGAGTATGTACCATGTAAATTGTTTTAGTTAAATGATAGTATGCATTTTGTTATTGTTTGATAGCTTAATATGAATGTAATGTGTTTAAGGTTAAGACTTTGGTTTGCTTGCTGAGTCTTTCGATTCACTCTTGCTTCGGCGTACAGGTTGACAGGTATTTCGTACCAGAGGGAGGCAGTGCAAGGAGCATCCTCAAGAGCGAGGAGTAGTTTGTGGAGTTTGCTTAGTAGTTGTACTTTTCCTTTTGCATAGTATGAATAAAGTTAATTGTATGGACAATATTTGGACAATGTAGTTCATTTATCATGTAACAATGCGGACATTGTCATTTTATTTTCGCTATATAGACTGTGGAACGTGTGATGGTGATGGATTAAAGTAGAGTTGTTTATTTTACTTCCGCTGTTTAAATTGCTATCCACGTACATATCAACCTAGCAGCTATTGTTGGGTTATTATCCCACTGTGACGACGCTCTTTATATCGATGGGGATTGGTATAATCGTACCGGTATGAGGAGGGTCGTTACAGAGATTGGTATCAGAGCCAGGTTTCGATCCTGGGACCTGTGGGTTATGGGCCCCCCAAGCATCCCAAGGTTGAGACTGTACATGGATAGACCATCATCGTCACAATATTGCAAAGTGTTTATAGGAAATTGTCCATATATGTAGACATTACTAATAATGAATAGAAGATAGTTGAGGAAAACAGTTAGGGTTTCGTAACCTAGATTCTAACTAAAGTAATTATTTTGCAGGATATGGCTAGACATGGTAGACGTAGTGCTCAGTCCAGAAGGCATGAGCAGAGCCGCAAGGTAAAGAAATTCGTGAAACGGCTCAAACCATCAGTGAAGGCTAGGCTTTTGGAATTGGATCCCCGTAGTTTGGAGGAAGTTCTTGGCATGGCAAATAGGCAAGAGAGTAGAGTGGAATCATATCAAGGAGAAAAGGAAGCTCAGAAGGAGGGAGAACCAAAACCATTCCAAAGGCAAGATAGGAAGATGAAGAAACTCATGGAAAGTCAACAACCAACAGGAGTACCAGGCAGCGAGAAGCCCGAGTGCATTCATTGCGGGAAGCATCATGGCGGGAACGCATGTTGGCGAAAGGAAGGAAGATGTTTTAGATGTGGCAGCAAGGATCATCGTCTTAGGGAGTGTCCGAACCTAAAGACAAAGTTCATTCCACGAGATGTTTCATCAATAACAATAAAGGAGCCTGGAGTGGCCGGAGATGACCTCGGCGACGTCACCATAGGTACTCGATTCGATCTTCGAGGACGAAGATCTTGTTCAAGAGGGGGAGAGTGTGATATCCCGAAATTTCATTCTTTTTAAACTGTGCATGTGTATTTACTTGTTGTGTGTATAACATGTGTATTCAAATGTGCATATGACAATTTCTATACTTCCCATGAACACATGCATGTATATATATATTTTATATGAGAATAGGCAATTAGCTAATTTTGTGTATATTGTGCATGCTAAAATCCTAGGCATATAATGCTTAAGTAATTTTGTGCATGTTTAATCTAATTACTGATGTACATGTTGTATTTATCTATTTCATGCATAATGTACATAACTATGTTGTATATGTGTGTGTATGTATTTATACATATGTCAATCCAAGTGTGTGTATGCAAGAATTAATGATTATTATAAAAATTATTCTTAGTTAACTTATTTTATATTGCCTATTAATGATATTATGTATGTACTATCTAAATCTTGAAGTCCATATTATACTACCTATTCCATGGAGATTATGTGTAAATATATGATGTACATATGTATATAGGTATGTTATCTTATGCATGTGATATCTATCTATCAAATTTTATGTACATTAAATTATCTATAGTGTATGAATAGTACTTAAATAACATTGTGCATGTGATAGGTAAGTATTGCTATAGACCATGTAAGTACATGTGAGTTCTTTTCTTACACAAATACATATATATTGATGTGTATGATTTATCTAAATTTTGTACATATTATATGTATTAATTCCATGCATATTGTTTGTGTCGTGCACATAGTAAGAGTTATTATCATAATATATATAATTGTGAGTTTATCTCCATGCATGCAATATATATTTAAATGTGTATGAATTATTTAATTATTGATGTACCTATTGTATTTAATTATTTTATGCATGTTGTAAGTAACCATGGTGTGTATATGTATGCATACACATGTTAATCTTGTTTAAATGATATCCATCTACTTTAAGCATGTTAAATTATTTATGGTTGTAAGGTACTTGAATGATAATGTACATGTAGAATTTGACTAATGAGGAACACATTTCATTATAACTTCATGCATGATGTATGTAATCATGTAATATGTATGTATATGTGCATGTATGTATGTTATTTATGCATATTATCTTTAATTAAGATTAGTGTAAGTAATATTTAAGTAAATATTATGTAATGCATGTACTTTATATGGTGAGGAAATGTGTAATTAGTTTTACGCATATTAAATTATTTGGGTGTATTTATGCATTTATTTTAAGGTTTGCCGACGTTTTGGCCAAAACTGCTAGGCTTTTGATTAGCGTCCACATCCCTGGATGCCAAAATATAGTGGGCGGCCACCCCCTGGATGCCAATACATAGTGGGCGTGCTGTTGGCGGCCAGACCCTGGACGTCAACTGTGCAGTTAACTACAACTGATGTTGACGTCAATATCCTCCTGTGTATTGGTTCCAGATTTGTTAATACTCGCGTTTTGGCCGGTTCCGGAATAGGAAACCCATCCTAATGCGTAGGGAACCTACCCTAAAGCGTACCCAACCCGTTTAACTATATAAAAGCACACTTTCTGGTCATACCAAGTCTTTTTTTGGTAGTTGTGAAACCCTAGAACTCCCTTTGAGAAAAGCTGATCTTCCAAGGCTTGGGTCCGGCGGCTAAAGGAGATTCCTAGAGATCTACACTGACTGGAGGGCAGCCCAACCATCAAGGAGGCATCCCCAACCCCGAGCATCAAACCCCATCAGCTGAAGGACCAGATTTAAGGAGTTTCTGAGCACTTTCTTAGCAAGGCCGAGGAGGGATTCACCGGAAATTCTTGATCTTCGTAGATTTTTATAGAGGCAAGTAAACCCTAGATCTTAAGCTTAAAGCATGTAGGAAAGCTTGTAAAACCACCAAACCACCCTCAAACCCCATTAATCATGCATTACATGGAAATCTACACTTGAAGGAAATATCACTCACAACGAGCAAGGACCTCACACACCCCACAACCCTAAACCATGGAGAAACAAGGATTTCAAGAGGAAGGGAGGCATGGTAGAACGAGAGGGAAAGTAAGGTCCCTACATTAATGAGTAGAGACGACTCGTTGGGGCTTTCACGTCGGAATGGCCACCTCCTCCTCGCTCCTAACACCACATGGATGTTTTCTACACCATGGACACGTCACCTCCTCGCCACGAGCACCACAAACACACCGGTGAAGCAAGGGAGGCTCGGGGGAGGAAGAATGAAGAAGAAGAAGAACAAGAAGGGAAGAAAGGAAGCAGAGAGGGGGAAAAGGGTCGCTTGCCTCAGTTTTAAACCGACGGCCCCAGTGACGCGACAGGTCGGGCCGGTGCGACAACAATCATGTCACGACCACCTGCCCCGCGCAACACCAAAAGTGGTCAAACCTTGAAGATCGAAAAAAACTTAACGCGACAGACTGCCAGGTTGCGTCAATCTTGTACGCGCCTAACACCTGACAAGGTCGTTCTGACAGAAAGGATAGAAGTCATAACGGTCAGAACCAGAGTCGTGTCACCCTCAGACGCCGCGAGATGAACGTGACGCCCACTCCCGTCGCAACCAGAACACGACGACAAGGTGTGCCGCAACCAAAAGCATGTCGCGACTGGCTCCTCTGGTGTGACAATGTCGCGACCAAGCGGTCCATCTCGACCATGAGGATAGGGCTAAGGGCCCGAGAGGGCAAGGTCTTACATGAATAGGAGTGAAGAGCGTTCCCATCGAAGTCTTGATATCTTAGTGTCATAGTGTTATAGTCTGAGTATGATAGTATGTACTTTTCCTTTTTTATTGAGTCATAGTTTATAGTTCTATTTGAATTGGAATATGTACCAATTCTCATTATTGGAATGAAATAAAGAAATTGAGTTTTATTATGAGCACAATTAGTTGTGTTATATGTGATTGCTCGCTAGAGGCTTATTTGTTGACTATTCACGTCTCAATGCTCAAATGAAATTCTTCCGCTGCCATGCTTTGGGACATGATAGTTTAGTCGTATCAGAGCCTAGGAAAACAAAATAGGATATATGTCTCAAGATTAAGAGATACCTAAGAAACCTAGGTCATGGAAATTACATATAGTACCTGGTGAGAATGGGTAGAGACTGGGAATGAATTATTGAATGAACTAAGCACTCTTACCATTAACCCTTATGATGTATCTAAAGACATTAATTGGTTTCTATCCTTTTCTTAGGAACCTCATAACTCCTTCGCTCGATTGCAATGGCACGCAACCAATGGCAGGCCATGCAATAGACTGTAGCAGGATTGACTCACGCACTACAGAATGTAGTACATGCTGGGAATCAAGCAGCAGCTAGGAACGAAGTTAGCGATCTTCATCACAATTTTAGGAGTTTGAACCCTCCTCTTTTCTTTGGATCCCCTGATCCAGACGAGGCAGAGAATTGGCAAGAAAAGATAGAATGAATTTTCCAAGTTATGCAATGTACAAATCGGGAGAAGGTACTACTAGCTACCTTTCAATTCAGTAAGGATGCTAGGGCATGGTGGAAGGCCACATTGGCTCACCTACCTAATGTGGTAGAGCTTGATTGGGCAAGTTTCTTGGAGATGTTTTAGGGAAAATATTTCTCTGAGAGAGTCAAGGAAAAGAAATCTACAGAGTTTTCCGCACTTTGGTAGAAGGGAATGTCCGTGGCGGAATACGAAGCCCAGTTCTCTCGCCTGGCTGTGTATGCCCCACATCTAATGGGCACTAAAAGGTTGAAGGCAAATAGGTTCATGGATGGACTTAGACCCTTGTTTATTGAAAAGCTTTGACCACATAACATCAGCACTTACACTGACATGGTCTAGAGGGCCTAGTTAGTGGAGGATATGAAGGTAAATGTTGAAATTATGAAGGGAAAATAATCATCAAGGCTGGTCTTCGTAAAGAAAGGAGCGGCCAATACTGCAGCAACTTTCCGCAACAACAACAACAAAAACAACAATAAAAGGCCAAGCACTGGGAGAGATTGTAGCATAGACAAGAAGGTTATGACAGAAGGAAGGCAGTTTGCTGAGAACTGTCAATTCTGCAACAAATCCGGACACCGAGCTGAGAAATGTTGGAAGAAACTCGAGGCTTGCTTGAGGTGTGGTGGTCGAGACCACTGTATACTTGACTGTCCGATGTTGAAGGACCATCTAGGGAAGGCACAAAATGTACCACGGTGTTAGGGACGCCTTAATGCTGGGATAGAAGCTGACCTACCCGAGGAAGGGGGTATGGTGGATGGTACCATTTTTATTCACTCTCAACCTGCTTTTGTTCTTATTGATACTAGAGCTGCATATTCATTTGTTTCCCCTGCATTTGTTGCAACTCTACCTATTAAACCAGTCCCCATGAAGTCCAAGATCACAGTAGCTTCTCCACTTGGCTCTGAATCTGAGCTCACACACTACCTACCTAAATGTGAAACCATGATTGGAGGACACAATCTCCGTACCAATCTCATCTGTTTAGATATGAAGGGCTATGATGCCATATTGGGTGTCGATTGGCTGATTCAATATGATGCTGATGTAAATTTTCGTCATAGAAGGGTTACTTTTTCTAGACCAAATCTCCCTAAACTATATTTTGTACCGCACACACCTTGTCATTATCTCCTCCCTAAAAGCTACCAAGTTGATCAACCAGGGTTGTGATGCTTTCCTAGTTTCAGTAACTGTAACTGAAAAGAAGAAACCCACTCTAGAAGATATTCCCATAGCCAGAGAGTACCCCGATGTCTTTCCAGAAGACTTACCAGGAATACCACCTAAGCAAGAGGTAAACTTCACCATCGAGTTACTCCCTGGGGCATCCTTTGTTTCCAAAGCTCCGTATCGCATGTCCCCTATTGAATTGCAGGAGCTGAAGAGGAAAATCCAGGAGTTGCTAGACCAAGGTTTCATCAGGCTCAGCACATCCCCGTGGGGAGCGCCAGTACTATTTATCAAAAAGAAGGATGGAACTATGAGACTCTGTATTGATTATCGTCAGCTAAATCAGTTGACAATGAAGAATAAGTATCCACTGCCTTGCATCGACGAGCTATTTGATCAGATCTCTGGTGCACAATACTTATCCAAGATTTATCTAAGATCAGGCTATCACCAACTAAGAATCAAAGAGGAAGATATACGCAAGTCAGCCGTCCGAAGTAGATATGGTTGTTGGATTGAAATGTCACTAATGATGTCCTAGAGGGGGGTGAATAAGATTTCTTGTGCTTTTAAAATTTTATTAAAATTAAACAGCACTAAATAAATCTGTTAGTATTTAGTGTAGTCTGTGATTCAAGTGTAAATTGGCAAAAACAATCACACAAATGCACAAGGAGATTTATCCTTGTTCGGCCCCTCCCACATGGAAGTCCTACATCCAGTCCTCAAGCAAACCACTTGAGATTTCACTAACTTCCAATAAACCTTGGGCTTCTCTAACCCTTGAGAGGAATTACAAGCCCACTTGCTCCCAAGCAAGTCTTCCCTTACCAGGGGTACAAAACTACCTTTCACAAGGTCTTCCCTACACAAGAGGGGAACAGAAGGAACAATCCTCCTATAGGAATTACACAGAAAGGGAATGTAAAGATTCTTGCGTGTTTGCCTCAAGAATGAGCAAACAGATGTAATTCAAAAAGGGCAAAAGATAAGAGTTGCAACTCAAATCCTTTCTGAACAAGCGGGGTGGATAAGAACAAATCTAAGTACAATTGCCACCCAAAACAAAGACTTCTGTGAGAATGGGAGAGCTTGGAGAGTCTTTCTGAAAGTGGAGCTCTCAATCTTGTAGCATGGAAGAAGGCTTGTGGAGATCTCTTGCTACTAGCTGGTCTCTGAAGAATTCTATGTGGTTAGCTCACTTGTTGTCGTATGAGTTGTGTCCTCCTTTCAATCATTGGCTTCTTTTATATTCTTTAGAAGTGTGTAGCCATTAGAAATATGGCCGTTTGAGGAGAGACCTTGGATCCTTTGGATGCTGGCTGAGTTTGTTATCCATAGGTCCTTCTTCCTTTGATTCTTTCTAATGTTTCTTTGACAACGCTTACAGATTCACAGCTAAGAGGTCAACTTCCAATTAAATAGACTATGAAAGCTCCATGCTGAAATGGTGCTTCAATAAATATCCTACAGCAAAGACAAGACAAAGAGACAGGGTACCTCCATACATTCTGAGGTAGGTAAGTCATAGAAAAATAAAAAGTATGGAAACCTCGGACAAATAGCTTTTCAGACTAATAAATGATGGACAGACAGTTTGCAAACAAAGGTATGGACAAGTGCTGACAGTGGTAGGTGAGCCTCTGTCAGATGCCATGTGCCTGAATATAATAAATGCAACATATCTTCTATATTGGGAGAAAAATCTGGACTACTGTCATGAAGCAAGAGATCAATTTGAACAGATGTATTCAAATATATTTATTTGACATTTTTAGAAGAATATTTTATGTATAATATGTCTTATCATGTCAGAATATATTAACTAATTCATTAGACATAGAAAATATTCAGTCAATGTAGTTTTTAATGGAAATCATATAAAGGAAGATAAAATGATATGCAATCAAAATTTCATAAGATGATAAGATAGTATATTCATAGAAAAAGTACAAGTACAAGACTTGTTAGTGAAGTCGAATTCAGAAGAGAGTGCAATTCGACTCTAAGAGTCGAAGACAGAAACATGAGAAATAGGCTAATTCAACTTCATCAAAAGTTACTTTGAGATAATATCATTCGACATTGCAAGTCGGATAGAAGAGAATTTGTAAGTCAAAATTCGACTTCCATGGAGTTAGACAGAACCAGACAAGGGATTCGACTTTAGAAGTCGGATATAGAAGAATTCGACTTCTGAGAGTTGAAGTCCAAAATGAAGTATCCGGCTGTAGGAAGTCGAATTCAAAGAAGTTAGATTCTGCAGTATTCGATTGTATAAAGTCGGAGTTGATAGTCGGATAGACTGGACTTGGAAAATTTTAGATGATCTAGTGCAGAACTTTTTGATTCTAAAGGAGTCAGAGTCGACAGTCGGATTGTGATGTCTGTGCAGTTTGTCCAAACTATTTTTTTGTGATATGTATATGTATATTTAATTTTTAGAAAGACTTTTAAAGGATTTGTCATAGCAAAAACACATGGTTATAATAATTTAAAATCTTAAATTATTTTCTTAGGGTAGTTGCTCAACAATTCTCCCCCTTTTTGTAAATGACAAAAACATGAAACAGACAGTGAAAAACAAATTGTAGATCCAAGCATATGAACTCCTAGAGAGTTTTAGTGATTTGTTTCTTACTTCTTTCTCCCCCTTTGTGACATTAACATAAAAGGTAAGATAGAAAAAGAGAAAGAAAGAGATATATTAACAAAACACATAAAAAAAAAGAAAAATCAACATAGATTGTATTTAGAAATTTAAATATGCAGATACAGAGTAGTGTTTAAGATCTAGATAAAGAGCTTGGTAAATACAATGAACGGGGATCTGATGCAGGTAAGGCTGGAGAAGGTCCCACAACTTCTTCGCATTGTCAGGGAACAAGTTCTCAAAAACACTGATAACAATTTTATAGTTGGGACCTATAGAAGGGAGTGTCCTATGAGATTTAATGTGGCACTTGTGGTACGAAGCAAGCTTGGTGAAATAGTGTTTCCAGCTCAAAAGATTCTTGAGAGGAACAAATTTTTTAGAGGCTGCTAGATGGAGAAAGTCATGCACTGTAATGTTCCAGTGCAAGCCTTGAGAGATAGCTGCTTCCTTAGCTTGATAGTAAACCAAGTACCTCGACTTCCACTTATGAGCAATTGTTTTCCAAAGGTCTTGATATCCTTTGCTTAGATACTCAGAGACAGAAATCTTCAGCTTCTCACAATCTGCATGATCCTCAGGGTAAGCTACTGCCATTGATCTTCTGTGAACCTCTCACACTTAGCAAAATAAAGCTGGAAATCAATCAATTGCTGGGAATTCTTTGGAGCTTGCATAAGCACAAATCTATGGAGAGACAATCTCAATTGGTATTTAATTCTGAATTTGGTGGCTATCCGGATGTGCCTGTTGAAGACTACTTGAGCAAAGTCTTTCCTGGAAGAAATAGCACCAACCAAGGATGGATACAAACCAGATGGAAGTCCAACTGTCATGGAGGGAGTAATTTGTCTCTGACCTTTGATAAGCATTTCCCATTGGCCTTTAATGACATCAGGCAGCCCCAATTTGAATGTGGCAAAATTGAATTCTTTCATCCTGGTGAACTTGGCCCTAGAGTCTCTAATGTGTGGGCCAAACAAGTCAAAGAACCTAAGATTTAGGTGGAGATGAACATCAATAAATTGGTTCATGGACTGGGTTTGCTGGTACCTGGTGGCTTCACCAGGATAGAGTTCAAGAAATTCTTTGGATTTAAGTGTATGGCATTTCTGAGAAATGAGCTGGAGATTAGAAAGAACTACTTGAGTGGAATGAATGAGAGTGGGAAGCCAGTCTTCAAAGGTGAAACATGGCATCTCATGAACTTCAAGGAATGCCTTAATGGATAAAAATTCTCTGAATAGGTTCATATAATGTTCAGAGTGATAGATGAAGCATACCAGAAGGGAGGAAGTAGCTGTGCAAGATTGTCTTTCAATATCCACCGACCACTAGATGAAAGTTGTATGCTAGGAAGTATTTTAGAGATAGTGAGGGTGGACCTCCCTGCTACTAGTGTGGAGGCAGTGGGAAGAGAAGAAAAGAAGGTGGGAGGTCTTATGTGGAGAGGAGGAATGTTTTCTAGGGATTGTTTGAATTTGTATTTCAAGGATAGATTTTGAGATTCACATTGTCAAAAGCAAGTGGCTGATCCTCTAGAATAGATGAAGAGGGAGGAGGATTAGATGAAGTGGAGATTGGAGGTTGTTCCATAATGGAAGGAGTGGGAGTAGTGTGTGCAATAGGAAGAGATGAGGATGTAGGGGGTTGTTCAGGTTCAGGAGGAGTACAATCAGTAGTAGGGGTTTGAATAGAGGGAGTTGGTTCAGGAGGAGTAGGATCAGTAGTAGAAGAAGATACAGGTTTACCATTTTTATGGAGTCTTCTCTTCACCTCCCTCTTAAAGGTCTTGATCTTGGACCTAGCAACAACATTAGACTTCTGAGACTCTTGAGGTCTTTTAGGCCTACACTTCTGAGGAGATTTCTACTTCTGCTCATCTTCCTCTACTGCTGCTGCTGGAGGCTCCTCTAGCACTAATTGCTACTTCTGATCCTTTTGCTGAACTTCCACAATCGCCATTTGGGGCAGAACATCCTCTGGCTCTTGCTCTTGCGGCTGCTGCTCAGACTGCTGCTCAGGTTGCTGCTCAGGCTGAAGCTCCTTCTCTTGCTCTGGCTGCTGCTCAACATGATCAAATAATTGTTGTGCTGGGGTTTCTTGGTGAGGTTGCACTAGTGGCTGCTCTTCTTGATGAGTGGATGGTGGAGCAGAAGGCTGATTAGTGCCCTGTTGGCATAATAACTGAAGTAAGAGGTCGTTCATTTGCTTGACCTCATCAGCCAAACCATCAAACTTTGCATCTACAAATTCTACTTGCAACCGAAGGATAGACAAGCTCTCTTGTTGCTTTGTCAGTAAATCCAAAATGTTCGACAAACTATTGCTACTCTCCCCCTGAGACCTTGGCCTGGTCTCAAACTGAGAAGGGGAGGAATGGTTCTGCCTCTCTTCAAATTATTGTACTGATGGAGTAGATCTGGGAATATCAACTTGATCTTTTGCTACTCCTTTTCCTCTTAAATCTCTTTACACCTCATTGATAGTTTCTATTGATGCATGTTGATCTGGAGGGGAGACAAGAACTTGACTTTGCTGAAAAGGCTCTTCAAACTGATGAGCTTCTTGTTGCTCTTCTTCTTGATCATTGACTCCCATTCTCTCTTCTTGTCTAGCTTCTTCTTCTTGCTGATCAGCTGGAATGGATGAGGAAACTTGTCCCTCATCAGATAAACTTCATGTGTGCATTGAGGCACAAAGTTCTTCAGCGATAAATTCTGACTTGTGTCTACCAAGACATAATGGCTTCTTCTCAAGGTAGATAAGCCAATTTTTTCTTTAACTCCGGTAGAAATTTCACCACTCAAATTCACTGAAAATTTATTGAAAATCAAAGTAAGTAGAGGTCCTATAAGGAAGGTACTATTGCAAATTTTTGAGGCTATCATTTTCTCTAAAATAATTGCTGGCAAATTTACCCTTTGCCTTTGAATGGCCCAAAAAAGTAAACTACCAACCCTGGCAGTTATGGGAGAATGGGTTCCAGCCCTTAGAGTCACAATATTTGAGATGACTAAATGAATGATCCTTTTCTCTGCAGATAGCTCATTTACTAACAGACCCTTCTTGCTAATTGTTGCCAGGCTACCAATAATGCCTAATTTCTACTTGTCCATAGGGACTAACTCACTAAGCTTGTGCTCGGAGTTGGGACAATCTAACAGTTCTACTAACAAGTCTTCAGAAACTATATCTTTGGTCCCTTTCACATACCTAGTGATTGGCCTTTCGGAGGAGACTTGGAGGGAAACATAGAAAGCCTTAATTGCATTATCAACTGTGGGCTCAGAAATCTGACACAATATAGTCCAACCCATTGCTGCTAGGGTTTCTTCTACCCCTAACAGGCTACCATGCAAATGAGAAAAGACTACAACTTTTCCTGGACAGACTGAAAACTTAGCAGAGGAAATGCGTTGGAGTTGATCAGGGGTCAACTGAGTTTCTTCCGCAGCCCTAGATGATGCCATCTAGACAGGAAGAAAGGGAGAAGACTCAAGAAATTGTCAAAGAAGTAAGAGAAATATAGTTTAGAGTTCAAGGATCCTACCTTTCTTCAGAGGAAAATGAGGGTCTTCCAGTTGCTCTGAAGATGGTTGCTAGAGAAGACCAACAGTGTAGGCTCGAAGAGGAGGAAGATGGCAAGAGAGTTGAAGAGAGAGTTTGAAAGGGTGTCTTCGGACAAGAGAGGGTTTTCCTAATAAAGAGGTCGAAAAGAAACTGACCAGAGATTTCAGGGTGAACGGATGCAATTGATTGATTGAACCGTTGTGTAATAAATGTGTCTTAATTTCATTTATTATTTTAAATTAATATGCACCTTTTCAGAATTCGACTCTAGGAAGTCGGATTGTGTCTCCGGCTGCATGAGTCGAATACATTATTTCAACATGAGTCGGATTATGTCTCCGACTGCAAGAGTCGTAGTTCTGGGACTTGGAAAAATTCACAGTGAAGATTCAACATACAATTTATACATGAAATATTTCATAGCAATTTAATCAGGATTATACATGATTCAAGCATGAATACATCTTAGGAATTTAATCAGGATTACACATACCTATTTCTTTTCTAATAGATGTAAATCTATCTTCAGAAAGAGGTTTAGTAAAGGTATCAGCAAGTTGATTTTCTGTGGAAACAAAATCAAGTAAAATATCACCATTACTTAGATGGTCACTGATGAAGTGATGTCTAACCCTAATGTGCTTTATCCTTGGGTGCTGGATAAGATTTTTGGTCAAATTAATTACGCATGTATTGTCACACGGCATTGGAATTTCTTGAAGTATGTGACCATAGTCTTCCAATTGGTGCTTGATCCACAGCAGTTGAGTAAAGCAACTTCAAGCTGCAATGTATTCAGCTTCTATTGTGGATAATGCCACTGAATTTTGCTTTTTGGGAGAACAAGAGATCAAGTACCCTGCAAGTATTTGTCAAGTACTACTGGTGCTTTTTCTATCTATTTTGCATCCAGCATAGTCAGGATCACTATATCCAATTAATTTGAAATCTAAACATCTAGGATACCATAATCCTAATTTACTTGTATTTATAAGATATCTAAAAATTCTTTTAACAACATGAATATAAGATTCTTTAAGATCAGGTTGAAATCTTGCGCACAAACATACACTGAACATTATATCTGGTCTACAAACAGTACGATAGAGTAGCGATCCTATCATGCCTCTATGGACCTTTTGATCTACTTTTTTGCCAAGTGGATCACTATCTAACTTAATTCCTGAACTCATGGGTGTTCCTAAGGGCTTACACTTGTCAAAACCATATTTAGAAAGTAAATCTGAAATGTATTTGGTTTCACAAATATGAGTACCTTCCTTGGTCTGCTTAATTTACAGCGCAAGAAAATAATTAAGCTCACCCATCATGCTCATTTCAAACTCACTTTGCATATGGTTTTCAAAGAATTTACAAAGTGATTCATTAGTAGATCCAAAAATAATGTCATCAACATATATTTGCACTATTAAGATTCCTTTTAAAAATTTCTTAATAATTAATGTGCTATCAACTTCATCTCTTATAAAATCATGTGATATAAGATAAGCACTTCATCTTTCATACCAAGCTCTTGGAGCTTGTTTCAGACCATATAGTGCTTTCTTTAAATGGAAAACATGATTTGGATATTTTGTAATGACCCTCCTTATACCGATACGATTTTACCAATCCACATCGGTATAATGAACGCCGTCATAGTGGGACATTGACCAAACAATTACAATAAGCTGAGATGTACACAAATACTGACATGGAACAGCGGAAATAAAAAGAATTAAATATCATTCTTATTCCATCATCATCATTAAATATCCACATTCTATATAGGATTTAAAGAAAAAACTAAAGTCCACATAATTACAATTCTAAATCAAATTACATTGTTCAAATGAGATACATCACTTATTCATTACATACTTATGAAAAGGAAAATACAATGAAGAGATCTCCACAATAAATGCCACTCCTCTCTTTCGGAGTCGCTCCTAACTATCTCCTCGGAAGAAGTGGAGACACCTGCACCTATATGCCGAAGCAAGAATGAGTCTAAAGAGACCCAGCAAGCAATCCATATACATCATCCTTACACACATCATATGTACATGCTAACATTCCATGGATGTAATTTACACATGCAGCATGGTTCACACAATTTAACTACTAAGCATGGAACTTATAGCATTAGAGGCACATTACACATACTTTATTTTACTTACAACAATTAAATATAGATCCTATAACATGCTTGCTACACATTTTAATTAACATGCTAAAGCAATTCAAAACCCATTCAAATCATATTACAATGTACACAACCTAAACCTGGAATTACACATTATTTAAGCATCACACCTAGCATGGATTCTATTTTAACTCTCATGAATTTACTACAATTATATGCACCATTTACTTGCTGTTTTAACATAAATTAAACATAATTACTATGCATTACATTTGTTCACATGCTAACACATTCACATACTCATTTACACTTTGCAAATTTCACAATTCACTTACACTTATTCACATTTAAATGCCATGACACATAGTCCAAACCACCACTAGAAGGACACACATAACACATACACTTATTCATCCCCTAGGCAATGCAGTAATGGATCTTGGTTAACTGCGCAGAACCGGGAGAAGCACTCTCCACCCGAACTAGTGGTACTTATCCACCTCCATGATTTCATCCTATTTGCCCTTAGGATATCACTCACATTGAACTTTCCCGTAAGGACTTTACTACAGTATAGTTTCACAGCCCTCCATGGTAGCAGTGTCACACATGACACTTTTTACAGACTTTTCATATTATTCTCATTGTTCATAATGTTCACATGCACTAAATTACACCATTGCACTCACTTGTACACAATTACATAGTTTTCAGTATATCTAATAATATGCTACTATTCACAGTGTTAAACAGGTCACAAACTTAATCCTAATCAGGCTGCAATTTACTGAATTATAAACAATCACATTAAGCATACACAACATGGTCATTTTTCTATATTAAATCCGAAATAACACTTTTTGTTATCCAATCAGTATGAAATTTTTACCACAGACTACTCACAACATAATCATCACACATACAAATTTTCAGATTTTTTGGAAATCCACACAATTTATAATAATTAGAACGAGCGTTCTACAGATTTACCAAGAAACCTAATTAACATGGTTTACAGTATTACAGATGTATTTGGAAGTTCCAGAATATGTATTTAACAGTCCTATATTTACATAAAATTTCTGACATTTTCACATGCAACCATACATTTTATTTGTAATTAAAACAAGTAATTCATGCTCACGGTTCTATTTCCAAAATTATAATAATTTGCACAGTAAGCAGAAATTTGTTCAATTCTCATGATGTGACCTAACATATGTATATGACCCATAGAAATTTTTTGAAGCTTTAGTTTAACATGGATCTATGTAAACAGTAATTAATAAGGCCAAATCATGCATAACATCTTATTTCAAGAATTTTAATAATTAGTACAGTGTATGGAAATTCAACATGATCACGTGCCATGTTCCACTGGACAAACTTGACCATATAAAATTTCTACAGCATATACTCATGTTAAGAAATCTTGGGAATATGCCACAGGGATCAGACATGCATTCAGTCAAAAACCTGATAAACTTGGCGGCACAAGTACTGCCGCCAACATGAATTAACGACACAAAAGGTGGCCGCCAACCTTGAATCTTAACGGCATCAGATGGTGCTGTTAAGTTATTGTCTATGCAAACACAGACAGAACGCAAAAACAATGGAGAATGGAGGTTCTAGGACACGAGTAAAAATCTGTAAAATTCCTAGAACCTACTAGACATGGGCAGGGATGATATATACATGTTACTTGCGTCTTAAAAATTGCTAGATGCGATTAATTTGCCAGAGAAGCTCTCCTTGGCGAAGCCAAGAAGTCCTCCAATCTCCCCTCGATTTGGCTTCTGTGTTGATGGATGAAGCACGCCGGAGTCGGGGAAGCCTTCCTCGATGTTTAAAGAGTCTCCCGGTCAATGAAGATTGCCAAGAAACGTACCAAGTCGACGGATCAAAGTCACCAAAGTCTTAGTTTTCGCACAAGAAACTAGGGTTTTGACCAAAGAGCCAAAAGACCTATTCTGGCCGCAAGAGGGTGATTTTATAAGCTAAGGTAGTCAGGTACGCATTTAGGTAGGGGATCCTACCATTGGGAGGAGGTTTCATAAACAGAGGGCGAGGAAATCGCGGACATTTCCAAATCTGAAATTGCAGAAATATTGGGAAATAGACGTCCACATAATTGGCCGTCTACCAGGGGTTAACGTCCATCAATCTGGATGCTGACATCCCCATGCACATCCATTCATGTTGACGCCAACTGGTCTTTCGGCCAGAATACAGAAATGCAGCCTACTATGCACACACTATGTACATACACATATATAATGTATAATGTATCACATACGCATCATATGTACATAATTAAATGAGCATACATACATGTACTACCTGAATTATTTGTAATATGCATATGAATACATATATATATATATATATATATATATATATATATATATATATACATAATCCATACACACATGCATCTAAACATTACACAACCAAACATCTAATTAAGAGGGCAAAAATTCGAGGGCCTTACATATTTAGTATCTTCAAAACCTGGTGGTTGCTCAACATAAACTTCTTATTTTATAAAACCAATCAAAAAAGTACTTTTATCATCCATTTGAAATAAATTGATGTTTAAAGAGCATGCATATACTAACAAAATTCTGATTGCCTCTAATCTAGCTACTGGGGCATAAGTTTCATCAAAATCAATGCCTTCCTCTTGGAAATATCCTTGAGCTACAAGTCTGGCCTTGTTCCTGGTGATTACTCTTGATTCATCCATTTTATTTCTGAAGACCCATCTAGTCCCAATAACTGGATGGTCAGAAGGTCTAGGGACAAGAGTCCAAACCTGGCTGCGTTGGAACTGATTAAGTTCCTCTTGTATAGCAAGGATCCAAGATTCATCAGCCATGCATCATCGATTGTCCTTGGCTCAATTTGAGAAACTAAGGCAGAAAAATCACAAGGAATGTTCATACCTCTTGTTCTTACCCTATCTTGAGGATCACCTATTATATTTTCTCTTGGATGATCTCTGTGATACCTCAATTCTCTAGGCAGTCCTTCTTGTTGTTCTTCTTGCTGTTGAAGTTCCTATAG
Organism: Colocasia esculenta; assembly: GCA_014218235.1. NCBI lineage: Eukaryota > Viridiplantae > Streptophyta > Magnoliopsida > Alismatales > Araceae > Colocasia > Colocasia esculenta. The sequence continues at coordinate 76,274,746 of CM024763.1, read as the reverse complement.
TGGAGGATCTTCCTTTTCTTCTTCTTTTTCTTCATCTTCAAGAGATGTTTTCTCTAGATCTCTGCACAAATCTTCAACACAATCTTCTTCTTCTTCTATTGTTTTGATAGAAGGGTTAGTTTCATCAAATAATATATGCACAGTTTGTTCTATGGTTAAAGTTCTTCTATTAAAAACTTTATATCCCCTAGGTTTTGAAATATATCCTAATAAGAATCCTTCATCACTTTTAGCATCTAATTTTTCTAAATTGTCTTTACCATTATTTAAAATAAAACACTTACAACCAAAAGGCGGAAGATGATTGATGTTGGGCTTCTTTTCTTTGTAAAGTTCATATGAGGTATTCTTTAGAATTGGTCTGATCATGCACCTGTTGATGATGTAGCAAGCTGTGTTGACTGCTTCTGCCAAGAAATATCTTGGTAAATTGTATTTTGTGAGCATAGTTTTGGCCATGTCTAGAAGTGTTCTATTCTTTCTTTCTGCTACTCCATTCTGTTGGGGTGTTCTTGGTACTGAAAAATTATGTTCAATTCCATTCTCTTCACTGAACTTGATGAACTCTTCATTCTTGAATTCTCCACCATGATCTGAAATTTATGATTCTTTTGAACTACTTTGCTAAACTTCAGAAAAGCTGAAAAGGTTTCTCATTTGGCTTCCAAGAATGATACCCAAGTATATCTTGAGTAGTAATCTACTATTACATCGCCATATACCTTTCCTCCAAGACTGACTGTTCTTAATGGTCCAAACAAATCCATATGAATGAGTTCTAGTGGCTTGGAAGTTGTAACCATAGTTTTGGACTGATGGTTAGTAACTTTTAGTACCCAAATTTTCTTGGGTCCTTGATGGTTAGTCTTAGGAATCCAGCGCAAATGTATGGTTGTGTATGTGCTAACAGTGTGTCCTAACTGATTACAGTGACTGCATCATAAATCAAAAGCATTCTTAATACGTGCAGTGTTATTAAATTTCTATTTTTATTTATAAGCATGTTGATTAACCTTTTTAGGATTTTTAATTTCTTTTTCTTTTACAAATTAAGGTGTTGGATATTTTTCAGGATACACAACATTTTCTTCATTATGAGGAGGTGTATGTCCTACTCCATATTTTTTCTTACCTATTCTAGAGCCTAGTAATTTGACAAACAAGGAAGTTTTACAGTTAGAGATTTTCTCTATAGTAGCTCTTAGGTATTTGTTTTTCTTCATCCTTAAGTTCTTTTAGGTTTGACTCTAGTTCCAAGATTTTACTATTTTTTATTTTTAAGTCTTCACATAATAATTCATTTGCTCATTTGGTTTCACTTAAACTTTGTCCTAACCTTTCTGCTTCATTTTTCAGAAATGTGTTAGCCTTTTCTTGGTTTAGCAAATTTAATTTAACTATTTTCATTTGCTTAACTACTGTTTTATATTTTTCATATAGCTCATTGAAAGCATCTTCAAGACTATAAGAATCTGATTCAGAACAAGCAGTAAAAGAGGTTTTGGAATTTATCTGATCCAGTCCTACCATGAGGGCTAGACTTGCCTTTTCTTCTTCTTCAGATTCTGAGCTTGAGGAGTCTGAACTGGTGGCTTCTTCATTATCCCATGTTGCTGCCATTGGCTTTTTCTTGTATTTTATGAACATCTTTTCTTTGCCTTTCTTCTTGTCGAATCTTTCTGTTTGATCCTTCTTCTTCAGCTTAGGACATTCAGATTTGTAATGTCCAGGTTGGTTGCATTGATAGCAGGTTGGCTCCTTCTTCTTATCTTTCTTGAAAAATCTCTTGGAGCCGAACTTCTTCTTCTTTGCAAGGATTCTTTGCAATTTTATTGATAGCATTGCCTCTTCATCACTGCCATCTGATTTCTCCTTGGAATCTTCAGATGAAGAGGAATCTGCAACCTTCAAAGCATTTCGCATTTTCTTTTTCGAAGAACATTCAGAAAATCATTCCATATTAATTTCATGAGCCATGAGGGATCCAATTAGTTTATCAATGCAAAAGTGAGTAAAATCATATGCTTCCTCAATGGCAGTGACCTTAGGGGTCCAAACATTAGTTAAAGATCTTAGGATTTTTCTTACTATTTCTTCATTAGTAAGAACTTTTCCTAGAGAACTTAGACCTACTATTATGTTTGAAAAGCGATTATAAATTTGAGTAATGTTTTCATTATGAAGTATTTTAAACTGTTCATATTGAGATACAATAATGTTTATTCTAGTTTGTTTAACTCTCTCGGTTCCTTCATATGTAACTTGTAGTTTATCCCACATTTCTTTTGCAGTTCTACAAGCAGATAATCTATTGAATTCCTTTTTTGAAAGGGCACAACAAAGATAATTTTTAGCCTTATAATTTAAAGACATGTTTCTTTTATCAGCTATTTAAAGACCAAATGTAGATTCACCAATGATTTGAAAATCACCCTGTTCTATTACCTGCCACAGATCAAAGTATGTGCCTCTGATGAAGCACTCTATCCGCATCTTCCAATACTAATAATCTTCACCATCAAAGAATGGTGGCCTTGTAACAGACTGGCCATCATAGTTGTGAGCTTCAGCTACCATCTCTTCTCAAATCTTTAGATTCTTCTGAGAAGACCTCGCTCTGATACCACTTGTTGGATCGAAATGACACTAATGATGTCCTAGAGGGGGGGTGAATAGGACTTCTTGTGCTCTTAAAATTTTATCTGAAATTAAACAACACTAAATAAATATGTTAGTATTTACTGTAGTGTGTGATTCAAGTGTAAATTGGCGGATACAATCACACAAATGCACAAGGAGATTTATCTTAGTTCGGCCCTTCCCACATGGAAGTCCTACATCCAGTCCTCAAGCCAACCACTTGAGATTTCACTAACTGCCAATAGACCTTGGCCTTCTCTCACCCTTGAGAGAAATTACAAGCCCACTTGCTTTTAAGCAAGTCTTCCCTTACCAAGGGTACAAAACTACCTTTCACAAGGTCCTCCCTACACAAGAGGGGAACAGCAGGAACAATCCTCCTGCAGGAATTACATAGAAAGGTAATGTAATGACTTGTGTGTTTGCGTCAAGAATGAGCAAACACACCTAATTCAGAAAGGACAAAAGATAAGAGTTGCAACTCAAATCCTTTCTGAACAAGTAGGGTGGATAAGATCAAAATCTATGTACAATTTCCACCCAAAAACAAGACTTCTGTGAGAATGGGAGAGCTTGGAGAGTCTTTCTGAAAGTGGAGCTCTCAATCTTGTAGCTTGGAAGAAGGCTTGTGGAGATCTCTTGCTACTAGTTGGTCTATGAAAAAATTTAAGTGTTGAGCTCACTTGCTGTTGTATGAGTTGTGTCCTCCTTTCAAACTTTGGCTTCTTTTATATTCTTTAGAAGTGTGAAGCCGTTTGAAAATGGCCGTTAGAAATATGGCCGTTTGAGGGGAGACCTTGGATCCTTTGGATGCTTGCTGAGTTTGTTATCCATAGGTCCTTCTGTCTTTACTTTTTCCAATGTTTCTTGCACGAGGCTTGCAGCTTCACAGCTAAGAGGTCAACATCCAATTAAATAGACTGTGAAAGCTACATGCTGAAAACGTGCTTCAATAAATATCCTACAGCAAAGGCAAGACAAAGAGACAGGGTACCTCCATACTTTCTGAGGTAGGTAAGTCATAGAAAAATAAAAAGTATGGAAACCTCAGACAGATAGCTTTTCAGACTAATAAAAGATGGACAAACAGTTTGCAAACAAAGGTATGGACAAGTGCTGACAGTGGTAGGTGAGACTCTGTCAGATGCCATGCGCCTGAATATAATAAATGCAACATATCTTCTGTATTGGAAGAAAATTCCGGACTACTATCATGAAGCAAGAGATCAATTTGAACAGATGTATTCAAATAAATTCAATTGACAATTTTAGAAGAATATTTTAAGTATAATATGTCTTATCATGTCAGAATATATTAACTAATTTATTAGACAGAGAAAATATTCAGTCAATGTAGTTTTTAATGGAAATCATATAAAGGTAGATAAAATGTTATTCAATCAAAATTTCATAAGATGATAAGATAGTATCTTCACAGAAAAAGTACAAGTACAAGACTTGTCAGTGAAGTCGAATTCAGAAGAGAGTGCAATTCGACTCTAGGAGTCGAAGACAGAAACAAGAGAAATAGCCTAATTCGACTTCATCAAAAGTTGTGTTGAGATAAATTCATTCGACATTGCAAGGCGGATAGAAGAGTATTTGTATGTCATAATTCGACATCCATGGAGTTAGACAGAACCAGACAAGGGATTCGAGTTTAGAAGTCAGATATAGAAGAATTCGACTTTTGCGAGTTGAAGTCCAGAATGAAGTATCCGACTGTAGGAAGTCGGATTCAAAGAAGTTAGATTATGAAGTATTTGACAATATAAAGTCAGAGTTGATAGTTGGATAGACTTGACTTGGAAAATTTTATATGATCTAGTGCAGAACTTTTTTATTCTAAAGGAGTCAGAGTCGACAGTCAGATTGTGATGTCTGTGGAGTTTGTTCAGACTATTTTTTGTGATATGTATTTGTATATTTAATTTTTAGAAAGTCTTTTAACGGTTTTGTCATAGCAAAAACACATGGTTATAATAATTTAAAATCTTAAATTATTTTCTTAGGGATAGTTGCTCAACAATGGTCACTACGAGTTTGTGGTTATGCCCTTTGGCTTAACAAATGCTCCAACGGCCTTTATGGAACTTATGAATAACATATACAGGCCATACTTAGATCAGTTCGTGGTGGTGTTCGTTGATGATATCCTCATTTACTCCAAGTCTAAGGAAGAGCATGAAGAACATTTGAAGATTTCTCTACATTCTCTACAAGTGCTTAGAGACAATCAACTCTATGCCAAACTTTGAAAATGTGAATTCTGGATGGAGGAAGTATATTTCCTTGGCCACATCATATCCAAGGAAGGAATATCTCTAGATCCATCTAAAGTGGAAGCTGTGATGAACTAGGCGAGGCGGACAACTGTGTCCGAGATTAGAAGCTTTCTGTGTCTACCTGGTTACTATCGCCAATTCATTAAGGACTTTTCAAAGATAGCTGTAACATTGACCAGACTTGCCAAGAAGGAGAACCCGTTCACATGGACTGTTGAATGTGAAGACATTTTTGTGTCATTAAAAGAGCACCTAACTTCAGCACCTGTACTGACATTACCCATAGCGTGAGGAAGCTTCGAAGTATACACCAATGCATCCGGGATTGGCCTAGGCTGTGTATTGATGCAAAATAGGAAGGTGATATGCTATTCCTCCAAACAACTGAAGAAGTATGAAGACAACTATCCTGTGCATGACTTGCAGCTAGCAGCTGTAGTATTCGCCCTAAAGATATGGCGACATTACTTATATGGTGAGAAGTTCATTGTATTTTCTCACCATAAAAGTTTGAAATATATGTTTTCTTAGCAAGAGTTGAATACGAGACAGCAGAGGTGGTTGCAGTACTTGAACGACTTCGACTTCAGTATCCAATACCATCCATGTAAAGTAAATGCTGTTGCATATGCTCGGATTAGGAAGCCAATGCTTACCTTATCAATCCTTATGGTAGGCGAATGACGGTTGCTTGAAGAATTTGCCAAGCTGGATATAGAGGCTAATGTTAAAGGATGTTTAGTTGCTAATATTATAGCTCGACCCACCTTACTTAAATATATTCTAGCACTCCAAGACAATGACTGTAACATCCCATGTTACCCTAACCAGTCGCCCTCCATCAAGGGTGGCGACATAGGGTATGTCGCCTTCTGAAGACGACATGAGGCTTGTCGCCTTCCAATTGGGAAGGCGACTGGCCCTATGTCGCCTTCCAGTTGGGAAGGCGACAGGCCCTATGTCGCCTTCTGTCTGTGCTGCCAGCCGCATGCATTTTGTCGTTTTGCTGCCTGAAGAGAGGTGACAGGTGTCAGCATCTGGCAATAAGGAGGCGACAGCTCCTATGTCACCTTATGGTGTCAGGCCTGCATGGCTGACACGTGGCGATGTCTCAAGGCAACTTGACCGTTGAGCAGGGGAAAGTGATATGTCCTATGTCGCCTTTAGGTTTACTGAAGGCGACGGGGCCCATGTCGCCTTCTCAGTTTCAAAGGGTTAAGTGCCCAAGACGGGAGCACAAGCCTTAGTTCGTCCCTTGCTTGGAGAAAACCTTCTCCTCCGGCGAACTGAAGCTTGGGAGCTCCGTGGAGACTTGGGAGGAGGTTGTTTGGCCATCTTGCAAGGTAGGTAGATGTGTTTCGTTGCTCTTGAGTGTTCCCCCTTGCTTGTTTCCCCTCTCACTGTTCTTCCTCTCTCTCTTGGCATGCATGGATGTTCTTCAAGGGAGAGGAGTTACCCGGCTCGTGGGAGGAGGTTCGTGGATCGCCGGAGCTCGGAGGTGGAGGGTTGCTAGCCTACGAGAAGGGCCCTTGAGGTTGGATCCTCATCTCGAGGTAGGGAACCCAAACCTTCCCCCCTAGATCCACTTGCTAGGATCCTCACCTCTTCCAAGCCTAGAACTTGCATGCTAGGTTGTTTTCATGCTTTGGTTATGCATGTGTGATTGTAATGGTTTGTGTGTTTCTCTTGCATGCAATGGGCTTGCCTTGAGGTTTGAGGGTTGTTCTTATGTTGAGTGAGATGCATGTGAGTGTAGGTTATTGTGCATGCTTGCTGGGGTTCCTAGAGGGTGGTTTGAGCTCTTAGAACCATGTTTAATAGCCTACATGATCCCCTCCCCACCGATGTGTTTGTAGTGTGGTTGAGGCCTTGAAGAAGGGAGCCTCGGTGTGTTGCACCTTGGTAAAGTGACACCTTGGGTGTCGCCACCCAGGTGGCGACACATCGATGCGTCGCCTTCAGGAACTCCTGAAGGCGACAACATCTATGTCGCCTCCTTGGTGGTGACATGGGGGCCGTCGCCTTCTTCCTGTTTTCCATTTCGATTCCTGTTTCCCTTGCTGACCTGTCAGGTTAGTGGAGCACTGACCTGCTCGCGACATGGCCTCTGTCGCGACCAGATCAGTAGGGTTGCGCCGGCCTGGGTGTCGCCATCTTGATGGCGACACCAGGCCTGTCACCTTCTCAGGCAGAGAAGGGTTTGGCAACCTGCTCAGTGTCTTGCTTCCGCTGCGATATGGTTTTCTCGGCACCTGTTATGTTTCCTAGTACAGTGCTACTGCTAGTCTCTCTTCGCCCGCTGCTAGGCACTTGTGGGCTTGTCCGCGAAATAGGTTGTTACCGTTACCTGGGACCCTGGTCCCCACGAGTCTGTGTCAGAGGGTGTTGCTCCAGACGATGGGGTTTGCTCGAGTCGTTGACTTTGGTAGCAGTAGGAGAAAACGGTGGGACAGCGATGTGGTCGTTTGTGGAGCTCTCTTAGCTGAGACTGGAACGTCGGTAGTGGGTAACTCGTACGACGCAATTCAGCTAGTCCGTTCTCACTGCCTCACTCTACGTGGTTCTGGTACCACCTAGAGGTGTCAGGCGTGGGACTGTAGTCCGGCCAGACTAGGGCAGTTGTGGTTACTAGTGGTTCCGCGTCTCACTCCAACGGGAGGTGTCAGACACGGACCGTTGGTCGAGGGTAAGACGCATGGCGCACCTGATCCGCCGACTAGAGTAGTGTACTGTAGCTAGTGTACTTGTCCAGGCAGTTCGTTGTTTGTGTTTACAGCTGGGTTCCTTTGGTGACTTGGTTTACACGGGTTTTCCGGTCCCGCCGAGTGGCCGAGACCGATGACTGTGTAGTTCTTTCACGCTTCCGCACTTTACTCTATTTAGTAGATTAGACTTTACTATTTTAATTAATTATTGAACTAGTCTATATATGCTTGTGGAACCAGTGGGAGATTGGTAGTCCCTACTGGGCTTCTTCGTGAAGCTCATTCCCTATTTTGCAGGTGAGACTTCACAGCAGTTCCCTCCACGGCGTAGCGAGGAGACGGGCCCGCAGTAGTCGGCGTCTCTAGTGGCAGTGTTTTCCCTAGTTCTGTACTTCACCCTCGGGGTATGCCCCTAAGGGACGTGTTATTCCTTTTCCGTTCTGCACTTGTACTTTTACTACTTTAGGACTTGTACTAGACTTGCACTTTGTGTTAGACTTCTTCTTGCACTAGTTGGTACATCTTTAGTACGTTTTTCGTTACTTAATTTCCGTCACATATCTCGTTAGACCGATCCGTTAGCTCTTCCAGGTCTCTGGACCCGTGGGCGACGGTGCCGACGGTCGGATCCTTGGTGGGAGCCAGGGACCCGGGCACCGGGGCCGTTACAGTGGTATCAGAGCAAGCGGTCTATCAAGACTTGTGGTGGAAATGAGTAATGACGTAAAGTCCCTTAGGAAGTATATGTGAACACTGCTAGCCGTCGGAGTCTTAAGTGTCAATAACCAAATCTGGCTATTTTGCAGATCATGCCTCCACGCACTCGCAGGCAGGCTCATAACTTGGTGGAGCGTCAAGAGACTGAGTCGGACAGTTCGGTTGCTGCCGAGCAGGTGTCGTTCGGTGCTCAGCCCCAGAAGTTCGAGCAGCCTGACGACCCGTTGCCGCAAGGAGGACCGCAGCAGCAGTGGTATCCACCTGCGCCCCCGCCGGCCGTCATGGAGCAGTGGTGGAGAGCGATGTTTCAGGGTCCGTGGCAGTACCCGCCACAGCAGCAGTACCAGCCGTACCAGTAGATGCCAGCAGGAGGTCCGCAGTTTGCAGAGATGGCAGCAGAGGAGCAGCCACCACCGACCCCGCAGGCAGCACCGGTTCAGCCAGAGGTACCACCCGTAGTTCGGCAGTAGACTCTAGTAGCAGCAGCAGCACCTGAGGACCGCACTGTGCTTCTGGAGAGGTTCCTTCGTCTTCGACCTCCTACGTTTGTAGGGGACCGTGATCCGGATAGAGCAGAGAGTTGGGTCCATAAGCTTGAGCGCACCTTCGAGACCATGGACTGTGCAGAGTTGGATCAGGTTTGTTTGGCAGTATATCAGCTGAAGGGGTTAGCCCATGAGTGGTGGCGAGCAGTGAGGCTGACCATGTTTCAGGGCAGGAGGTTGGAGCAGATCTCTTGGCAGTAGTTTCTCGAGGCCTTCCTCGGCGAGTACCTTCCCGACTATGTCTGCCGAGAGAGGAGGGACTTGTTCCACGAGTTAGTCCAGGGAGACTTAACCGTGGGACAGTACCACCAGAGGTTTCTACAGCTACTTCGACACGTTCCCCACGTGGCAGCTAGTGAGTAGGCTCGTACCAAGCAGTTCATTAGCGGGCTACGTCCCGACTTGAGGTGGGCCATGGCTGGTCACCTCTACGACACCTTGTCAGTAGCAGTGGCGAGAGCTACGGCCCTGGAGTGGGAGTGTTGGTTTTAGCCATAGCATAGTGGAGGTTCAGGGAGATCTTCTCTGTACCAGCGCCCCGCAGGCAGTCGGGGGAGTGTGTCTTCTTCTTCCTCTTCGGGAACAGGCGGTGCTGGCATGACCTCAAAGTTGAAGAAGTTGTTCACTCGTGGAGGTAGGCGTCACTCGCAGCAGCAGAGGCGTCAGACCTTGCAGTTTCCAGCAGAGCAGTCCGTCCAGCAGGGAGCAGAGCAGAGCCAGCAGGGTACTGGTTGTTACCACTGCGGGCAGGAGGGGCACTTCAGACGAGAGTGTCTGTTGAGGCAGCAGCAGGAGCAGCACCAGCAGGCACCCCAGGCGCAGTACCGTTCACCCCAGCCACCTCAGCGCCAGCAGTAGTACCAGGGTCAGCAGCAGCAGCAGCGTCCGCAGCAGCAGCAGCAGCGTCAGCAGCCTCAGCGAGGTCGTGGACGCGGTCGGGTGATGAACAACACCAGAGAGGAGGCGGAGGCCTCTAATCTGGTCATCGGTACGATTCCCATCCTTGGTAGAGCTGCTAGAGTTTTGATTGATCTAGGTGCTACGCACTGTTTTGCTTCAGAGGAGTTCTTTGCTGCTTTGACCGAGTTTGCTCCAGAGCGGACCTGCGACCTAGCTGTTGAGCTTCCGACGGGTGACTTCGTCCGTACCCTTGGTTACTTGGAGGGTGTCACCGTCGAGGTGCAGGGCCACCAGCTACCAGCCAGGCTGTTTGCCTTACAGCTCCATGACTTTGATGCCATTTTGGGCATGGACTGGTTAGAGGCACACTCTGCTTTGGTAAATTGTCAGCAGAAGACCGTGCGGTTCGAGTTACCTGGAGCACCTGTGCTTTGCTTCCGAGGTACCCGGTCTGTCCGCCGACCCGTTGTTTCTTTCTGTAGAGCTCGGCATCTTATCCGTGACGGTTGTGTTGCTTTCCTGGCTTCCGTTTGTGCCTCGGATTCGGGTGAGTTGGCTGTTTCTGACGTGCCGGTTGTTTGTGAGTTTGCTGACGTGTTTCCGGAGGAACTACCTGGGTTGCTGCCTGAGCGGGAGGTAGATTTCTCCATTGAGTTGCTTCCGGGGACGATGCCTACGTCCAAGGCACCGTACCGGATGGCACCGGCAGAGCTGCGGGAGTTGAAGAGCCAACTAGAGGAGTTGCTTGCGTTGGGCTTCATTCGTCCTAGCCGCTCGCCGTGGGGAGCGCCTGTGTTGTTTGTGAGGAAGAAGGATGGTAGCCTGAGAATGTGTATTGATTATCGTCAGCTGAATCAGGTTACCGTGAAGAATAAGTATCCTTTGCCCAGGATCGATGATTTTTTTGAGCAGTTGCAGACAGCATCAGTGTTCTCGAAGATCGACTTGAGGTCGGGTTACTACCTGTTGCGGATTCGGGAGTCAGACGTTCCGAGATCAGCCTTTCGCACCCGCTACGGCCACTTCGAGTTTGTCGTGATGCCTTTTGGGCTCACGAATGCCCCAGCAGCGTTCATGGAGATGATGAACAGTGTTTTTAGCGAGTATCTGGACCGGTTCGTGGTGGTGTTCGTCGACGACATCCTGGTGTACTCAGCGACGGCGGAGAAGCACGAGGTTCACTTGAGGCTGGTATTGCAGACTTTGAGGAGTCACCAACTTTATGCCAAGTTCAGCAAGTGTGAGTTTTGGCTAAAAGAGGTGCACTTCCTTGGGCACGTTGTTTCTGGTGCAGGTGTGGCGGTCGATCCCGCCAAGGTTGAGGTCGTTGTTTCTTGGGGCCAGCCCGCTTCAGTTGCTGAGGTTCGCAGTTTCCTGGGGCTGGCAGGCTACTACAGGAGGTTCGTGCAGGACTTCGCCAGAGTTGCATAGCCTTTGACCTGTTTGACCAGGCGGGAGACCCGGTTTGTGTGGACGACAGAGTGCGAGCAGAGTTTCCAGGAGCTGATGAGTCGGCTAACTTCAGCTCCGATCTTTGTTGTTCCTTCTGGCACTGGCGGCTTTGTTGTCTACACAGACGCTTTGGGTACTGGTTTGGGTGTTGTGTTGATGCAGCACGGTCGAGTAGTTGCCTATGCTTCTCGTCAGCTGAAGAAGCATGAGCAGAACTACCCGACGCACGACCTGGAGCTTGCAGCGGTCGTGTTTGCCTTGAGGTTGTGGAGGCACTACTTGTACGGTGAGGTGTTCGAGGTCTTCACCGACCACCGCAGCTTACAGTATGTCTTCACGCAGAGGGATCTCAACCTCAGGCAGCGCAGGTGGCTCGAATACTTGAAGGACTATGACTTTAGTCTTTCCCATCACCCAGGGAAGACTAATGTCATGGCAGATGCTTTAAGTAGGAGAGCCCACCTGAGTTCTTTGTTGGTTAGACACTGGAGACTCCTAGAGGACGCCGCTCAGAGTGTGTTTGTACCGTCGAGCCTCCGGGAGAGGGCAGTGGCAGCCGTCCTGACCGTTCGTCCATGGATTTTTCAGCAGGTGCTTGAGGCTCAGAGTGCAGATGAGGACTTGGCAGACGTGTTGCGGTTGCCCGAGGTAGCACTGGACGAGGACAGCGAGGTTCGTTTCCGAGGCAGACTCTACGTTCCAGAGGACGCCAGGGAGGAGGTACTGTCCGAGGATCACCGGTCGCGATACTCTATTCATCCAGGCTCTACCAAGATGTACCATGACTTGAGGGTACTCTTTTGGTGGCCAGGGATGAAGAGAGATATCGCTGAGTTTGTTTCGCGCTGCCTTACCTGCCAACAGGTGAAGGCAGAGCACCAGCGTCCTAGAGGTGAGTTGCAGTCGCTTCCAATTCTAGTGTGGAAGTGGGAGCATATCACCACTGACTTTGTTTTTGTCTTACCTTGTACCTCTCAGGGGCACGACAGCGTTTGACAGGTTGACGAAGACCGCTCGCTTTCTTCCAGTCAAAGCAGCTTGGTCAGTTGACAGACTTGCTCGGTTGTTTGTGGACAAAGTGGTGCCTTTGCACAGAACCCCGGTCTCTATTGTCTCAGATAGAGATCCGAGGTTCACCTCTCGTTTCTGGCGCAGCTTTCAGCGTGCACTTGGCACTGAGCTGAGGCTGAGTTCGGCGTACCACCCGTAGACAGACGGGCAGTCTGAGCGGACTATACAGACCCTTGAGGACTTGTTGAGAGCGTGTTGCCTAGACTGGGGCGGCACGTGGGAGTCGCACCTTCCCATGGTGGAGTTTTCTTATAATAATAGCCTTCACTCCAGCATCGGGATGGCACCCTACGAGGCTCTGTATGGTCAGCCGTGCAGGACACCGTTGCACTGGCACGAGGTTGGCGAGAGGCAGTTGCTGGGTCCGGAGCTAGTTCAGCAGTGTGCAGACTCAGTGAGGCTGATCCGGCAGAGGTTGCAGACAGCGCAGAGCAGACAGAAGAGCTACGTCGACGTCCGCAGGAGACCGCTTCAGTTCGAGGTTGGCGATAGAGTGTTCCTTTGGATCTCGCCTACCAAAGGCGTTCTTAGGTTTGGGAAGAAGGGCAAGCTCAGCCCGAGGTTTGTTTGCCCTTTTTCCATCCTGGAGCGTGTGGGCGAGGTCGCTTACCGATTAGCCCTTCCGTCTGAGTTGGCAAGTGTTCATGACGTCTTCCACATTTCGCAGCTGAGGAAGTACATGCCAGATCCGTCGCATGTGCTCGACTACTCGCAGCTTGAGGTCGCCCCCGACTTGTCCGTGCCGGAGTACCCAGTCAGCGTGGTGGACCGCAGAGTGCAGCAGCTTCGCAGGAGGAGTATCCCACTCGTCAAGGTGGTTTGGGATCACCGCGCTGGTGGCGAGGCCACTTGGGAGCGTTAGGACGAGATGCGGGAGCAGTTTCCTTACATGTTCGAGTGACAGGTACGCTGTTTTACTTTTGTTCCCCTGGTTTCGCCCTGAATTTCGAGGACAAAATTATATTTTTGTTGGTTAGATTGTAACATCCCATGTTACCCTGACCAGTCGCCCTCCATCAAGGGTGGCGACATAGGGTATGTCGCCTTCTGAAGATGACATGAGGCTTGTCGCCTTCCAGTTGAGAAGGCGACTGGCCCTATGTCACCTTCCAGTTGGGAAGGCGACAGGCCCTATGTCGCCTTCTGTCTGTGCTGCAAGCCGCATGCACTTTGTCGTTTTGCTGCCTGAAGAGAGGTGACATGTGTCAGCATCTGGCAGTAAGGAGGCGACAGGTCCTATGTCGCCTTCTGGTGTCAGGCCTGCATGGCTGACACGTGGCAATGTCGCAGGCCGACTTGACCGTTGAGCAGGGGAAAGCGACATGTCCTATGTCGCCTTTAGGTTTACTGAAGGCGACGGGGCCCATGTCGCCTTCTCAGATTCAAAGGGTTAAGTGCCCAAGCCGGGAGCACAAGCCTCAGTTCGTCCCTTGCTTGGAGAAAACCTTCTCCTTCGGCGAACTAAAGCTTGGGAGCTCCGTGGAGGCTTGGGAGGAGGTTGTTTGGCCATCTTGCAAGGTAGGTTGATGTGTTTCGTTGCTCTTGAGTGTTCCCCCTTGCTTGTTTCCCCTCTCACTGTTCTTCCTCTCTCTCTTGGCATGCATGGATGTTCTTCAAGGGAGAGAGTTACACGGCTCGTGGGAGGAGGTTCGTGGATCGCCGGAGCTCAGAGGTGGAGGGTTGCTAGCCTACGAGAAGGGCCCTTGAGGTTGGATCTTCATCTCGAGGTAGGGAACCCAAACCTTCCCCCCTAGATCCACTTGCTAGGATCCTCACCTCTTCCAAGCCTAGAACTTGCATGCTAGGTTGTTTTCATGTTGTGGTTATGCATGTGTGATTGTGGTGGTTTGTGTGTTTCTCTTGCATGCAATGGGTTTGCCTTGAGGTTTGAGGGTTGTTCTTATGTTGATTGAGATGCATGTGAGTGTAGGTTATTGTGCATGCTTGCTGGGGTTTCTAAGGGTGGTTTGAGCTCTTAGAACCATGTTTAATAGCGTACATGATCCCCTCCCCACGGATGTGTTTGTAGTGTGGTTGAGGCCTTGAAGAAATGAGCCTCGGTGTGTTGCACCCTGGTAGAGCGACACCTTGGGTGTCGCCACCCAGGTGGCGACACATTGATGCGTTGCCTTCAGGAACTCCTGAAGGCGACAGCATCTATGTCGCCTCCTTGGTGGCGACATGGGGGCCGTCGCCTTCTTCCTATTTTCCGTTTCGGTTCCTGTTTCCCTTGCTGACCTGTCAGGTTAGTGGAGCACTGACCTGGTCACGACATGGCCTATGTCGCGACCAGATCAGTAGGGTTGCGCCGGCCTGGGTGTCGCCATCCTGATGGCGACACCAGGCTGTCGCCTTCTCAGGCAGAGAAGGGCTTGGCAACCTGCTCAGTGTCTTGCTTCCGCTGCGATTCAGTTTTCTCGGCACCTGTGCTAGTTCTTAGTATAGTGCTACTTCTAGTCTCTCTTTGCCCGGTGCTAGGCACTTGAGGGCTTGTCTGCGAGAAAGGTTGTTACCGGGGTCGTTGAGTCTTGACTCGGTAGCAGTAGGGGAAAATGGTGGGACAGCGACGTGGTCGTTTGTGGAGCTCTCTTAGCTGAGACTGGAACGCCGGTAGTGGGTGACTCGTACGGCACAGTTTAGCTAGTCCGTTCTCACTGCCTCACTCTACGTGGTTCCAGTACCACCTAGAGGTGTCAGGCGTGGGACCGTAGTCCGGCCAGACTATGGTAGTTGTGGTTACTAGTGGTTCCGCGTCTCACTCCGACGGGAGGTGTCAGACACGGACCGTTGGTCGAGGGTAAGACGCATGGCGCACCTAACCAGCTGACTAGATTAGTGTACTGTAGCTATTGTACTTGTCCAGGCAGTTCGCTGTCTGTGTTTACAACTGGGTTCTTGTGGTGCCTTGGCTTACACGGGTTTTTCGGTCCCGCCGAGTGGCCTAGACCGACGACTATGTAGTTCTTTCACGCTTCCGCACTTTACTCTGTTTAGTAGATTAGACTTTACTGCTTTATTTAATTATTGCACTAGTCTATATATGCTTGTGGAACCAGTGGGAGATTGGTAGTCCC
Source organism: Colocasia esculenta (assembly GCA_014218235.1). Lineage (NCBI taxonomy): Eukaryota > Viridiplantae > Streptophyta > Magnoliopsida > Alismatales > Araceae > Colocasia > Colocasia esculenta. Next base: position 76,259,357 of record CM024763.1, on the reverse strand, counting down.
TACTGGGCTTCTTCGTGAAGCTCACTCCCTGTTTTGCAGGTGAGACTTCACAGCAGTTCCCTCCGCGGCGTAGCGAGGAGACGGGCCCGCAGTAGTCGGCGTCTCTAGTGGCAGTGTTTCCCCTAGTTCTGTACTTCACCCTCGGGGTATGCCCCTAAGGGACGTGTTATTCCTTTTCCGTTCTGCACTTGTACTTTTACTGCATTGGGACATGTACTAGACTTGCACTTTGTGTTAGACTTCTTCTTGCACTAGTTGGTACATCTTTAGTACGTTTGTCGTTACTTACTTTCCGTCACATTTCTCGTTAGACCGATCCGTTAGCCCTTCCGGGTCTCTGGACCCGTGGGCGGCGGTGCCGACAGTCGGATCCTTGGTGGGAGCCGGGGACCGGGCGCTGGGGCCGTTACAATGACCCTATGCTTGTTGAGGTAAAGGATAATTTGGACCAGAGGCCGGATTTTCCCTTGGTAAAGATGGAAGATTGTTGTTTTGAGGCCGAGTCTGTGTAGCTAACCACACGGAGACAAAGAAAATCATCATGGATGAAGCTCACAAGACCAGGTATACCATTCACCCTGCAGCCACAAAATGTACCAAGACTTAAAAAGGAGTTTTTGGTGGCCTAACATGAAGAGGTAGGTAGCAGCATATGTCACTAGGTGTTTAATCTGCCACCAACTCAAAGCCAAACATCTACGGCCTGCAGGTAAACTAAAACCCCTAGATGTTTCAGCATGGAAATGGGAAGGGGTAGGAATGGACTTTATCTTCGGATTACCCAAATCTAGAAACAGATTCGATAGAATATAGGTGATAGTCGACTGTTTAACTAAATCCACTCACTTCTTACCAGTCAATAATAAGTGGACGATGGACATTCTAGCTGCCCTGTATGTAAAAAGAATTGTCAGACTACATGGAGTACCTATGTCCATTGTATCTGATAGGGATCCAATGCTTACATCTCATTTTTGGAAAGGCTTGCACTCTTCCTTGGGATCTAATCTAAATTTCAGCACAACTTTACATCCACAGACCGATGGGCAGACAAAAAGAACAAATCAAGTAATAGAAACATGTTGCGAGCTTGTGTGCCAGAGTTCGAAGGTAGTTGGCAAGAACATTTACCTCTTGTGGAATTCGCCTGCAAAAATAGTTACCAAGCTAGTATACAAATGGCACCATTTGAAGCACTGTATGGCAGAAGTTGCTGATCTCCAATCTGCTGGTTTAAAATTAGTGAAAAATAATTGTTAGGACCTGACATGGAGAGAGAAACTACGGAGAAGGTAAACCTCATTAAAGAAAGAATGGCGGTAGCACAACAGAGGCAACATGCTTATGCAGACACTAGAAGAAGGGACCTGAAATTTCAGGTTGGTGATCACGTGTTCCTAAAAGTGTCACCAGGCCGTGGAATCTGAGGATTTTCTATCAAAGGCAAGTTGTCACCAAGTTTCATCGGCCCTTTCAAACTTCATTAAAGAGTTGGTGAAGTTGCATACCGTCTAGCATTACCTCCACAACTTGATGGTCTACACAATGTGTTCCACATCTCCATGTTGAAAAAGTATGTATGTGATCCCTTCCACGTCATCGACTATGAGTTCTTAGAGTTCCACAAAGACGACACTTATGAAGAGAAGCCGGTTAGAATTATAGACCGGGAACTACGCTAATTAAGAAAGAATGTTATTCCCTTGGTGAAGGTCAGATGGAATCATTGCTTAGAAGAAGATGATACCTGGGAAACCGAGGAAGCTATGCACATGAGATATCCGAAATTGTTCACAAGTGAACCCGATTGACCTATATAGTCTATCCGTCAATTTGGGGACCAAATTCTTTTAAGTGGGGGAGGATGTAGCACCCCTAAAATATCATTATTTGAAAAATTAGAAATAAATTGAAGATAATAATTTAATATTCTCAAATTAGTAAAAACATACATATCAACATATCGAATACAGAATCATATGGGAAAAATCTATAAAATTGTAGTTCAACTCTAAATAATACTCACAAATGACCACGAAGGAATTCGTGCGAAGAAAAATTGGATTAGTGGAGTATAACGTGTTTTGTGACATAATATCGTAATTAGGGAGTAAGTCGGATAATTATTATTACCGGCTTTAAATTGAGTCCTAAAATAAAATAAAAATCATAGATGAACTTTAAACAATGAGTATTGATAAACCAAAGAAGTATTTGGGCCAAAAGAAAACTTTTGGGCCACAAAATAATTCATGCCAAGAAAATAACCCAAAATTCGGAAATAATCACTAATGGACCATGTTAGGGTAAATTCTCACTCAATAGACCACCATTGGACTTCAATTCAAGCCCAAATTTATGATTACCACCTAAAAGAGGTTGCCATATTGTTTCCATCATGAATTGGTGAGAGAAATCCACCATAGAGGGAATGATACACCCAATTTCGCACCCAATAGTTTCCTAATTCAAATTAGGCAAGTAAAGAACCATACTTTTTTAAATAAGTTCCCTCTCTCCAATGTGACAAACCACAGGGTTTATGAGGTCGTGCTTGGAGTTTTTGGAGGCTGGGAAATGCAAGGAGGAGGCTTAGCAAGAACCAAGTTCGTGCTCTTCCTCATCTGCGACCTGCACACGAGGTCTCCCAAGATTATCACCAAAGGTGAGTCAAACTTCGACCAAACAATACAAGGCATATACCCCCAAAAACAGGGTTGAGTCTAGTTTCTAATTGCACCATTTTGTCTAATTTCTATCTAGTTGATCGTGAGTATTAGGCGTTCTTCTCCAGGAGGTCAGAACTAGGACTTTCTGGAGAACGAAACATATTCGACCAAAAAGGTAGGTCATCTCGATGCCAAACTCTAATTAAACTCATTCATGCTTGCATACATGTGTATAGATCATGTTCGTAGTATTTTTCCAAACTTTTATCTTGAGAGTTTCATGAGTTAAATCTTGTATGATCTAACAATGTACTGTCTTCATTTAAACCTGACTTGTCTTACGAGTTCTATACCTTTTTGTAGCATCATTTTCGGACCAAATGACCAACAGAGAACCTGGTACCTATAAGTCTACTTTCATTTGGCACTAATTTTATAAATTTTTGTTGACTATATTGAGAGTATTAGCCCGAACATGAGCACTATATTAGATTCACGTAGATAGTCACACTACGTCTTATTACCAAATCAAATGACCTTTGTTTCTCGATTACTTGTTACTGTACAATGTATTGAAGTACTCTAATTAACAGAGGTGGTGTCACCCGATTTGGATCACCCTAGCATTTGTTTTGATTTTTCAAACCCACATGTGTCAAACCTAGTTTGAATCGGACTAGGAAAACACCCATATAAAGCACCCCTGCACTAGAAACAGGAAGACGATGAGTCGACCTGTCACCTTCAAAAGGCGACAGGAAGGTTGTCAACTTCAGGGATCAGAAGGCGACAGCCTTCTGGTCTCCTTCTTGCAGGCGACAGTGTGCTTGTCACCTTCTGAACACAGAGGGCAGATCAGCCCTGTTTGGCCCGTTTGACGTCGTTTTCATGCCCCATATTCTCCTGTGCGAAGATAGCTACTGTTTAGATGCATTTATCAATTGATCTTAATTTAATGACCATGTTCTCTACCTGCCCCTTCTTCACATCTTGCCTTGTTACCGAACTTGCTAAACATACAATGATACTTGATAAAATTGGTTATGCATGATTAGTGTTTTCTTGATTTAGTGCTCATGATACTTTCCAAACATGGAGTTTCCGTAAACGGAGTTTCTATAACTGATGTTTCCATAATCGGATTCGCATACGCACTAGAGCAATTCTCACGCGCGGCATGCGCATACACTCTAGCACGGTAGGAAAGCCCCTTCTTGGCTTGTGGTGAACTCTCCGTCGGATGTTCCTTCTGTCGGACTAGTGACCCCTGAACCAAGGCCTCTGTAGGTCTCCTCTGACCATGGGTTCCCACATGGCCGACGAGCAGGTTCTACCAATGAAGTACTTGAAAGTTAGTATTCACGCATCTCTCTTCTCTTGGCATTTTTTACGAGATCTTTCTCTTCACATCTTGATTATGGAGTACAGTTCCATTGTACATAAGACCAAATTATTAATAAGTTTTTAGACTAAATTTAAAATACGTCGTTATGTTGCTAGATTGAACTCTTGAACTATCACCTCAACTATTTTGACATTATGGAACTCATGCTACTTGCCATGAATGACTGTGGATATCTACATTTGAAAATAGTGAGATGCTAATCGGGCATGGCGAGTGTTCAAGGGCTCCAGTCTAGCCCCAATGACAGAGAGTCATAAATATACTGTTAACCATAGGGTATAATGATTACTAGTGTTGCATCTGCGCTGGGAGTACTTACGTGTTGAATGCTTGATACATAAACCACATACACGTGTCCTAGTGTGCATTCCAAGGTGGCATAGATCCTTAGTGCACATTAGTGACCTCGTACTTGGTTATTGTTACATGTTAAAAGTTCTTGCTCATGCGTGCTTGCTTTCTAGCTTGTGAAATGGCCAATCTTGTTACATGCTATCATGTTCTTGCTTGTTACCATATTGACAGATCATTGTACACTCTATCTTGAGATGTTGAATACAACCTTCTTTCTAGACTGATCTTTACATCTCTTGATCGTACTATCTTGCATGATACATTGTACATGTGTTACTACCGTCGTTTTTATTGTATTGTACATACCATGATTCATACCTTCTAGCTTTTAAACTATTAACCACTTATATCTTTGCTAGAAGATGTAAATCCTACAGGGCGAGTGCTCTCATTACCTACTTTCCAACCTTTCAGGTGAACAGGATATGGATGATGTAGAGAACCAAGACCACATTGGGGGTGAACATAAGTTAAGAGTGTTCCTATCGAAGTCTTGATATCTTAGTGTCATAGTGTTAAAGTCTGAGTATGAGAGTACTATAACATGTAGTAGGAGTGAGGATAGTATGTACATTTTCTTTTTTATTGAGTCATAGTTTGTTGTTCTATTTGAATTGGAATATGTACCATTTCTCATTATTGGAATGAAATAAAGAAATTGAGTTTTATTATGAGCACAATTAGTTGTGTTATATATGACTGCTCGCTAGAGGCTTATTTGCCAACTGTTCATGTCTCAATGGTCAAATGAAATTTTTCCGCTGCCATGCTTTGAGACATGACAGTTTAGTGGTATCAGAGCCTAGGAAAACAAAATAGGATATATGTCCCAGGATTAAGAGATACCTATGAAACCTAGGTCATGGAAATTACATATAGTACCTGGTGAGAATGGGTAGAGACTGGGAATGAATTAGTTGAATAAACTAAGTGTTGACTTATGATTGGTATGATGATTGACTTGATGCTTAAATGTCTTTGATAATGACATAATTGATGTTGAGAAGATATGATAAAATGACATGGCACTATGAAAAATGATATAATACATATGCCTTTATGAGATCTTATTTGAAGATTCTTTTGTGTAGGAAATCAAGTGAAGAATGAAGTTACACATCAAGAAGCAATCTCAAGTAAAAAGGATCTAGAAAAGCACAGAAAACAACCAGTTGTCGAGAGGCCCAGACCCATCTGTCGACAACCAGTGCAGATGTTCAATAGACAGGCTTCTGAAAATAAAAATACTAAGTAGCTGTGGACAACCAGGCTTTGTCTGTCGACAGCCTAGTTCATCCTGTCGACAGCAAGAGTTCATCTATCGACAGCCCAGCCTTCTGGTCAAATGCATGGTTCTGGAAAACACAAGTGCTACAGTACCTGTCGATAGCCGATGATCATCTGTCGACAAGCGCATGTTAAGTCACAACATGTGACAAACATGTGATCTCTATTAGGGTGTCCTCTTCTCTAACGAATCCCAAGTCTTGGACACTCGTATATATAGATCCTTTGGACCCATTTTCTCATCAAGAAGCCTCCACATCGAACCCAAAGCCAAGAACATGAAGAAGAAGGTTTTTTTCTACTTCTCTACTTCAAGTCTCCAGCCTAATCAACGAGAGATCTCATCTCAGAAGAGGAGTTGAAGTAGATTTATCCACAAGTCTCAAGCTTCATCATCATCATCAGAACTTCATCGACGTGAAGCTTGAAGTTCATCTAGATGAAGAACCTGAAGAGTTCAATCATTTGATTTGTTCCCCAACTCTGAACTCTTCCTCCATTTTATTTCCTTTACATGTGTGTGTGTTGTTGGGTTGAGCAATCCTTGCACTCATCCCAAGTGTGGGTGGTTGATCTGAGATCGTGTTTGTCTCAGACCTCGTGTGTGTGTTGGTGTTTGTGTTGAACTCGCTTGATAAGCAGTTTACCGTGTGTGTGTGTGGATGGTGGACGTTGGATACACAAGTTGTGTAGTCTGAACCACCTTAAGTCTTCGTGTCCCGTGGTTTGCATTGATCCATCATTAGATGTATGCTAGGCACAAATATTTGTTCACACATCCTTCGTACTGCTAATCTTCCAAACACGCTCTACACACACATCTAAGTTTAAAATTGATCCATATCCTTTTAAGCTTTTCTACTGTCGGTCTTAATCTCAAAAAGAAGGTCAGCTTGCTTTTATTTGGTAGTAATCTATTCAACCCCCCTTCTACATTACTGTTTTAGTTAATTCCGCACACCTATCAATTGGTATCAGAGCGAGATTTCTCCGATTTTACAGCTTTCATTGCTTGATCAAACAATCAGGAGAGATTCTATTTGATGGAAACCAACAAACATTTATCGGCTGAAGGACACTCAGCGTCTAGGCCTCCCTTTATTGACAGGACTGACTATACATATTAGAAAAATCTTATGCAAGTATTTTTGAGAGCTCAAGACTATGAGTTGTGCAAGATCGTAAGCAAGGGTCCCTATGAGCTGCATGCTGATGAGGACACCTGGACAAGGGAACAAATTCGCAAGGAAACCTTGAATTGGAGCGCCCTAAACATGATGTAATGTGATGTGCATCGAAAGGAATACTCAAGAGTCTTCACATGCTCATCTGCAAAGGAGATGTGGGACAAACTATAACTTATCTACGAAGGTACGTCTGAGGTAAGGGAAAGTAAAGCTAGTTAGCAAGCTTGTGTCTGAGTATGAGATGATTAAGATGAAAAATGAAGAAACAATCTCATACATGTTTGAACGATTCATGATCATAATCAATGGTCTGAAAGGTCTTAAGAAGGAGTACAACGAGAGTGATCTAGTGAGAAAGATACTTTGATCTCTTCCAGCCTCTTGGCACACTAAGGTCACTGTCATTGAGGACTCTAAAGATCTGTCCACAATGCAATTAGATGAATTGATAGGATCACTAATGACCTATGAAATCAATTTGAAGAGAAAAGAATCTGAGGTCAATCTTAGAAAGTCTATTGCATTGAAAGCTTCAAATAAAGCCTCATCAAGTTCCAAGAAAGAGATTGAACCAAAAAATGATGAAAATGAAACGTCTAGTGATAGTGAAAATGATGAGATGGCCATGCTAGCTAGACAATTCAAAAAATTCCTCAAGTTCAAAGGGAAGACACCCGGTAACTTCAAAACTCTTCCTAAAAAGGACATTTCAAAATAAATTTGATTCAAAGAAGAAAAATGACATGATTGTTTGTTATGAATGCAAAAGATAGGGGCATATGAGAGGTGAATGCCCAGAACTCAAAAGGAAGCTGATAAAGAACAAGACTACATACAATAAATCCAGGGCCATGATAGTAACGTGGAGTGATTAAGATGAAGATGGAAATGCTCAACACAGTTGTGATGATGAAGAAATCTAGTGCTTGATGGCAAGGAGTGAAGACTCCAATGAGGTAAATTGTTCATTTGAAAACTACACAGCTGAAGAATGGGAAGAAGCGTATACCATGCTACTTGAAAATTTTTGTGAATACAAATCTGAAAACAAAGTATTGAAAAAGAAAATAACCAATCTTGTGCATAGGACAAATAATGATCAACAACTTGCAATCCTAACTAGAGATATTGAGCTACTGAAAACTGAAAAGGAAAATCACTTTGTTGAAATGGATTGCATGAAAGAAAAACTTCAAGATAATGAAAAATAAAAACAAACTCTAAATAAATCTGCTGAAATCCTTCAAAATGAGAATCAAAAGATTCAGAAAAAGATGGAAGAGGTTCAAAAAGAGCTAAAAGGAAAGAATGAAGATTTGTCAAGAATTGTCAAAGGACAATAAAATTTTGATGTTGTTTTGGGAGTTAAGTCAAACATTAAAAGACATGGACTTGGATTTCAAACTAAAAATCAAAAGAAACTTGGACAAAAATTTATCACATCCTTTGTTCAGCACAGTCCAGTGTAAGTAAACAAGTTCATGCTAAAAACAAAGATATGAAAAATAAACAAAAGAACTTAACTGGTCAAAAACCAATAGCACCTGTCGACAAGCATTCAAGGCAGAAAATGAACCGTCAACAAGTATGGAAATTAGTTGAAAAATCAAAACCATGCAAGCAACAAAAAGGACAAAAGTATTCAAAAGTTCAATACAACATTAAAAGAATTGCAAAAATGCAAACTCCATCATGCAACTGTTGTAAAAAGCTTGGCCATACTGAGCTACAATGCTGGAATAAATTAACATGTTGAAATGCAAACAATTATGGATGACGGGCGATAAAGAAAAATTATGTTTACTGGTTGAAAAAGATGGAGGTCAAGTTGTGTTTAGAGGTAACAATAAGGGCTAAATAATTGGCATAGGTAAGGTAGGTAAGAATGCTTCTAACTCTATTGAAAATGTGCTATTATCTGATGGTCTTAATCACAATCTTCTGAGTATTAGTCAACTGTGTGATAAATGTCATAAAGTTATTTTTTTATTTAGAAGCATGCCAAATCATTGATAGAAAATCTGGAAGTGTCAAATTTTCTGAAAAAAGAGTCAATAACATTTATCTAGTTGATCTAGATGAACCCAAAAATAAAAACTTGTGTCTTATTGCAAATAAACGAGATCAACTCTCTTTATGGCATCGTAGGCTAGACCATGCTAGCTTCAATGTTCTGAACAAGATCATGAGAATGAAATTGGTGAATGGACTTCCTAAAATTCACTTCAATAAAAATTTGGGCTTTTGTGATGCATGTGCATAGGGAAAACAAACCAGAAAGTCATTCAAATCTAATGCACCCATAATCACCTCAAAACCCTTTGAACTGCTGCACATGGACCTTTCTAGACCTACAAGAATACTTAGTCTCAATGGTTTTGGTTTTGTCATTGTAGATGATTTCTCTAGGTTCACTTGGGTTAAATTTTTAGCTCATAAAAATGAAGTTCTGAAAATTTTTGAAGAGTTCTTTAACAAGATTGAGTATGAAAACACAAACAAAATATGATCAATTCGTACTGATCATAGGGGAGAGTTTGACAACAATTTATTTTTTGACTTCTGCAGGAACCAAGGTACTGAACACAAATTCTCCGCTCCAAGAACTCCAGAACAAAATGGAGTAGTGGAGAGAATGAACAGATCCTTGGTGGAAATGGCTCACACACTTCTCATGGAAAGTCAACTCTCAAGGAGCTTTTGGGCAGAAGCTGTGAATACATTATGCTACATTTTGAATAGAGCCATGGTAAGACCTGTAATGAAAAAAACCCCATATGAACTTCTGAAAGGTAAGAAACTAAGTATTGGGTATTTCAGAATTTTTTGCTCCAAAGTTTTCATTCACAATAATGACAAAGTTGATCTAGATAAATTTGAAGCCAAAAGTGATCCAAGAATCTTCCTAGGCTACTCTAAACACTCTAGAGCCTACAATCTACTTAACAACAAAAATAAGACTATGGAAGAGACTCCACATGTTATCTTCAATGAGACTCATGCAAAAGCTGACAATTCAAATGCTTGTAGGTATGATGATGAAGAAGGAAACATACTTGAAGACCAAGCTGACAAGCATCTATCGATAGACCAAACAGAGGCTGTCAACAGACCTGAAGAAGATCAACAAACTGAACAAAATCCTCAAGAACAAAATCAACATGGTCAGTCCATAACAACAAATGCCAGACACTCAAAAGATCATCCACTTGAAAATGTCGTTGGAAATGTAAATGATAGAGTTCACACTAGGTCACACATTAGAAATATTGTTGAACATGATCATTTGGCATTTATCTCTCAAGTGGAACCTAAAAATATTGAAGAAGCTCTAAAAGAAAATTCTTGTATAGATGCCATGCATGAAGAACTTGGCCAATTTCAAAGGAATTATGCATGGAGCTTAGTTCCTAGAACCCCTGAAATATCGGTAATTGGAACAAGATGGGTGTTTAGGAATAACCTAAATGAATAGGGAAAAGTTGTAAGAAACAAAGCTAGATTGGTTGCAAAAGGGTACAATCAAGAATTTGGGGTAGACTTTGAAGAATCCTTTGCACCAGTAGCTAGGCTTGAGGCAGTAAAAATGTTGTTAGCATATGCATGTTCTAACAAATTCAAACTATTTCAAATGGATGTGAAAACTGCCTTCTTAAATTGTTACATCAAAGAAGAGGTATTTATATCTCAGCTACCTAGATTTGAAGTTCTTGAAAAACCTAACCATGTTTACAAATTGCACAAAGCTCTTTATGGTTTGAAACAGGCACCAAGAGCTTGGTATGACCGATTGAGCAACTTCTTGGTTAGTAAAAATTACTCGAGCTAAACTGGACCAAATTCTCTTTACTAAATGTGTTCACAATCATAAAATTATTGTTCAAGTTTATGTGGATGACATTATTTTTGGTTCCACTAACCCCTCACTGTGTGAAGAGTTTTCAAGACATATGGACAGTGAATTTGAGATGAGTTTAATGGGGAGCTACAATTTTTTCTTGGCTTGCAAGTGAAAGAAAATGAAGATGGCTTCTTCATCAATCAAGAGAAGTATGTCAATGATCTACTAAAAAGATTTCAGTTCGAACAAGCCAAACCAGCATCTACACCCATGAACACAAGTGTAAAATTGGAAAATCATGAATATGGTAAAATGGTAGATTCAAAGTAATACAAAGATATGATTGGCACTCTCCTTTATCTTACTGTAAGTAGACTGGACATTCAATTCAGTGTTTGTCTCTATACTAGATATCAATCTAGTCCAAGGGAAAGCCATTTGATTGTAGTAAAAAGGATCTTTAGATATCTCTCAGGTTCTTTTGAATTGGGTTTGTGGTACCCAGCTTGTTGCAATTTTGATTTAATCTTATATTCTGATGCTGATTATGCTGGTTGTAAAATTGTTAGGAAAAGCACTAGTGGTTATTGCCAATTCGTAGGGGGTTGCATGGTTTCGTGGGCATCCAAGAAGTAATACTCAGTTGCACTCTCCACTGCAGAGGCAGATTATGTTGCTGCAAGGAGTTGTGTAGCTCAAGTGTTGTGGAACAAGAGTCAATTGCGTGATTACAACATTGACATTGGATGCGCACCTATCCTATGTGACAACAATAGTGCCATCAATATTTCAAAGAATCCAATTCAACACTCTAGAACAAAACACATTGAAATAAGACATCATTTTCTGAGAGATGAGGTTGCCAACAAGAACCATGAACTTATCTTCATTCCAACTGAAAAACAAGTGGCTAATATATTCACAAAACCATTGTCAGAAGACAAGTTTACATCACTGAGAAGAGAAATGGGCTTATGCAAACTTGAATGAATCTCATGGTAAATTCAAGAAAAAATGACCTTTTTGTGTGGTGGCTATGTGGTATATAAAATGGTGAAATGTGAAAGGACAAGTCAGGCTTGTTCAGAAACTATCATTATTCATGGGGAAAAATCGTCCGCCAAGTATCAATAGTCTTCTTCTACATAAAGGTCATCAAGAAAAATTAAAACCTAAAAAACAATTTCAATTGGCCTCTTTTAGTCTTGGTACATTTCTCTCTTCAAATGAATGGAATATTGGTGCTTACTTGCTCATGGATGTTTCCTCTTTGTGTACAATGCTTGGCATGAATATGTCTGAACTTGTTTGAATGCTCATTTCACACACCATGCATACATTATGGGGGAGTAAATCAAAAAGAATTTTTGAGTGAGGTGCTTGAGGGACAATCTTTCATAATCATCTTGTCATCATATCCCATTCAGATGGTCCAAATGTCCCTTGATCCAAAGCTTCAAATCTGTTTTTTCTGTAGCTGTCGACAGACATGAAGTCGGCCATCGACAGATCACTTTTTTCAGTACTGACTTCTTGTTGTTTCACAGTAGCTATCGACATGCACATTGTAGCTGTCGACAGATGCATAACTTATGTGAATTCTCTTCCATTGTCCACACCTTCAATGTGTTTGTTCATTACTCTTTTAAAAGGGGAGAATTGGGCACTTATACTTAATTACAACCTTTCATACTCACATAGTAGGAAAGACATTCACTTAAGCACAATGATTTTGAACTAATACTTTGTGTATAAGTCTAGGTTATATCATCTAGAACACATTGAACAAATCTAATGGGCTTAACACAACTCTATTGTATAACTTCTTTGTGAATGCTCTTATTTCTAAAATGGTTTGGCAAGAAAGAAGATTCTTGGATTTAATGTTCTCCATTGGTTTTTGACCTCAAACATTCCTTGAACTTGATAGTTCAATTAAAAAAAAAGAGGAGAAATGCTACCTATTTCTAAATCACTAGAAAAAAAAAAGTGGCAAAGGCAGAGCAATGATAGCCCACATACTGAGTAACTGGGGACATTGACATCACAAATGATTGTCTTCACGTCAAAAAGTCCAACTGTCAACTCTGCAAAATGGTATGATTGTTACCTACACTGAGTAACTGGGGGTACGGGTGTAAGGCCCTAGAATTTTGGCAAATTTTAGTTAAATTTTATCATGTGATTTGTATATACCCTATGTATAAATTGAGTGCATATGTGTATATATGTATAAGTAGTTATTTTGTACATGTATATATGTATATATTACATACATAGTGCATTATTTAATTATTAAGTGATATACATAGCATGTATGTATCTAGTGTAGGTAGAATTAATGAAATTCTGTGTTCTGGCCGAAAAGTCACTTGGCGTCAACATGAGTTGATGTTGAGTGGAGGTTGGCGGCCACATCGATGGACGTCAACCTCATATAGGAGGCCAGTGATGTTGCCGTCTAAAACCCAGATCTTGTTGCACTTCAGATTCGGAAATGCCCGCGATTTTATCACCCTCTAATTAGGAAACCGTCCCCCCAATGGTCATCCACCCTTCCTATGCATACCCAAAACCCATGGGCTTATAAAACCCCCTTCTCTGGCCGAAAGAATTCCTTTTGACTCTTGGGTGAAAAACCTAGAAACCTGTGCGAACCCCGATTTTTTTAGGCTTTGATCCGGCGACGTGGTGCTTCTTCTGGTGTTCTTCAACGACTAAGAGATCCTCTGAACATCAAGGAGAACTTCCCCGACTCCGTTGTGCAGCAAAGATCAACACAGAAGGTGGAGCGAGGGGAGATTGGAGGCTTCTTGGAACTGACCGAGGAAAGCTTCATCGGCAAATAGATCCATACGTAGATTTTTCCAAAGGCAAGTAAACATCCTACATCATCCATACATGCGTCTACTAGGTCCCAGGTATTTTTACGGATTTTATTCGTGTCCTCGAACCCTCGTTCTTCCTTTTTTTGTGAGTTCTATCTACATTTGTGCAGATAGGAACTTAACGGCACGATTTGTTGCCGTTAAGATTAGAGGTTGGCGGCGACCTTTGCTGTCGTTGACCTGGTTGGCGGCCACCTATGTGCTGCCGAGTTCGTCAATTTTCTGCAGAAAGCATGCTTGACCTTTGTGAATTATTTTTCAAACTTCTGATGGTGTATACATGCTATGGGTTTTATATATGACTCAGTACATGTAGTAGACCATATCTTGAGGTCAAGGCGGATTTATGTATACAGATTGATTTATTTAAATTTCTGTATGTGGTTGGTGATCATGAAATAATGCTGGAAATTCTTGCATAATTATGTTCCTAGCATATTACGATTTTATAATATTTTTATGCATTCAGGATGACTGTTAGTAAGATATGAAACTGTGATACCTAACTGTACTACTGTGTGCCATGTGTAGATGGAATTAACGGTAATTGTGGCTGAATCATGTTTAAATTATTATAATTGTTATACAGGCTCGAAAAACATGAAAAATTCAGCATGTTATAGAATTACTGTCAGAGATTTGTGATTAAAATTTCATGACATTCTGATAACAGTAAACTCTATTATGAATTATGTGATGGAAAATATACATGTTATCATGCCATTGTGAATTGCATACATTTCAGTCATTAACATCATGCGTAGAATTAAGTTTATGACCTATTAAACACCGTGAATAGTAGCATGTTATTAGGTGAACTGAAAGTTATGTGATTGTATTCAAGTGAGTGAAGCAATGTAAACTAGTGTATGTAAACTTATAAACAATGTGAATATTACAAAAAATGTATAAACTGTGCCTTATGTGACGCTGCTACCATAGAGGGCTGTGGAACCCTACCATAGTAAAGTCCCTATGGGAAGGTTCATAGTGTGTGAAATCCTAAGGGCAAATAGGATGAAATCCTAGAGGTGGACAAGTTCCACTGGTTAGAGTGGAGGGTGCTTCTCCCGGTTCTGCGCAGTTAACCAAGATCTATCACTGTATTGCCTAGGTGATAGGTATGTGAATGTGTATGTGTGTCCTTCTAGTGGTGGTTCGGACTATGTGTCACGGCAACTAAATGAGTAATGTGAATATATGTACATGCATGTGAACTTGTGAATAATGGAATGTGTAATTGTGTAAATGACTAATGTAAAGTTAATGTGCAAGCATGTGAACATATGTAAACCATGTAAATGATGTGTAATGCATGTTTAAAACAGCAAGCTAAATGTGTTTACAATTGTGAAAAATGCAGGAAGGATTGCTTAGATTCCATGTTAGTATGTTACTCAACTAGTACCTAGTTTCATGCTAGAATTGTGTATAGCTACCAACCAAGTAAATATTGTTTCAATATTCTATTCATGCTTGGCGAAAGGTGTCAACTTGTATGATTATGAATTTATTTTATTTAAACAGCAAGTTAAAAGTGTACGTGAATGTGGAATGAGCATGTAAAATGGATTAGATTCCATGTTAGGTTGCTAATCACATTGTACTTAAATTCATGCTCTAGTTTTGTAAAATTATGCTATGAAATGGGTAGTATTGAGTAGTTAAATCATGCACTTGCTATAAACAGAAACCATGTGTAGGAATGAAAGTATGTTAATTTATGTTAGAAGCATTCAACATGTAAGTCTTTTGTATTTAAAAAGCAGCATGTGTATATGATGTGTGTGTGTATAATGTACATGGATTACTTGTTGAGTCTTTTAGACTCACTCTTGGTTGTATAGGTGAAGGTGTTTCTACTTCTTTGGAGGAGACTGTTAGGAGAGAGACCGAGCGAGAGGAGTAGCATCTTTTGTGGAGGATTAGTTATTGTATTTCCATTTTCATAGTATGTAATGAATAAATAGTTGTAATTCATGTGGACAATGTAATTTTAATTATGTGAATTTTAGTTTTCTTTACTCACTATATGGACTGTGGATATTTAATGTGGATGATGGAATGCAAATGATATTATTTCTTTTATTCTGTTGTTCTGAGTTTATATTTGTGTACATCTCAGCTTAATGTATTTGTTGGGTCAATGTCCCACTGTAGCGATGCTCTCTATATCGACGTGGGTTGGTATAACCGCACTGGTATAAGGAGGGTCGTTACAACGAGTATCACAAATGTCTACCTTCACGTCAAAATGTGAATGTAAACTGAACTACTACTTACCCCACAGTCATTTGAACATTCATGCAAAACTGAAATAGAGTGTAGCTTCCATGGTTTTAATCAAGATCAAATTTCTTGTTTCTTGTCAAATGCTCATTTGAATATTAATTTCAAGCATCAACTGAACATCACACCACCAAGAAATAAGTAACTCTTCAATGATTTTATTCAATGGGTTATCTTATATTCATATGTTTTTGTAAGGTGTCTTCTTCATGCTACAACTTAAGATTCTTGGAGAATTATCTCCAAACCATTGTGTAAAATGAAATGTATTAATACTATTGAGTATGACACTTTGTAATGAGTGTATACCACAGTTCTCATCCTTATGATTCCATATGATCACTCATTCTGCACTCTTTTCTGTCAAAATACTGTTATGGAACACTTTTTCTCAGCATCTGTCGATAGATGTTGTGTGCTTGTCGACAGAAGGAATTCTGAACTGTCCAGAACTTCAACCAGTTCACATTTTTGTCCAGTTCTTGTGGGCCCTTTCCATTTGAAATGGGTTTGAAAAAGCCCTAAAGGCTGGCCCATGACTCTTCACCCACTCACCATCCTTCAAAGGTTGCCTCCTTCCCTTTTAAACCCCACCCTTCCTCTCTTCCAACGCATACTTTCCCTCTACTCCTGCCCTTTCTTTTTGTTTCTTCTCCATCCCCTGGTTCATCTGTTCTTCTCCTCCCTCGGCCTCACATCTACCATGGCTACCCGGAGGAAGATCGTTGCTACTCGTCAATGCTACTCTTCGCAAGAGGCCGGCGACAGCTCTAGGGCTCCGGCAGAGCACAGAAGCAAGCACCAGGCTGATCGTAACCCCGAACTCATCATTCCCTCAGATCTACAACTCACCAGGGTTCGTGGTGTCTTCAAGAAGATCGTCCAGCCTCGATATGTGGATTTCTCATCTCTGGAGGACATGTTCGAGGGCATGCAAACAATCTTTGATACCTAGGGCTGGGCTACCTTTCTACAGTACCAGAAGCAGTACTCCCCATGTACAATTTTTTTTTTTCAACAATCTGGGGATGACAGCGGATGAGGACCTATACACCACTGTCAAAGGTACTTCTTCCAAAATCACCACCAACCTTCTAAGCCGTGCTCAGCAGATTCCTAACTCAGGGGCTAATATTCTTCTCACCCATCTCAACACCTCTGAGTACTTCACCCTCATCACCCAGCAGCCCTTTGACTCCATCAAGGAATTTGTCAAACTCACTGCCAACACCTTCCCACCATTCCACAGGATGATCCATCATATTTTCACTACCCTCGTCACTCCAAAAGATGGAAGTAGGGAACTTGTCACCGAAGTCCACAAAAGCTTGTTCCACTACTTCCATCAGAACCAGCAGATTAATTTGCCCAACCTAATGCTTGACCTCATTAAGCAATGCTTCAACAATCCCAAGAGGTCAATGCCCTATGCTTGTCCTATTACTTCCCTTATGTCTTTTATTGGAATTCAAATCACTACGGGTGAGACTGTCACCCTCAAGACACGGAATGCCTATGACATTACCACTGCCCATCGGATGGGCTACAAGATGGTAGATGGGAGAGTCACTCGTACTCTCAAAGGGCAAGAGTCGGAAGAAGAGGAAGCCACTGACGACGATAAGGAAAGTGAAGAGGAACAACATCAGGAACCAATGGATGTCTAGGGTGATGATGAAGGCATCCCTGCTAAGCATGTTCATCATCCTGCTACTCAAGACCTACGGGACTTTATGGCAAATCAAATGGCTCAAATTACCCAGCACATCAATGCAAGATTTGATTAGCTCACCATGCACATCAACACCCAGATGGATGCACTTGAGGACAGTCAAGCTCAGATTCAGCTCATTTTTTATGATGTCATAATCAAGTAAAATGTCATAAATGTCTAACACAAGTTGTTTGTATCACAGGAATTTTCATAAAGTCAAAGTCCTCTTTCATGTGTTGACTCTGGTTACATCATAGGTCAACACATTTGTGTCAATGGGAGAGATACTGGAGTTTGGTGATGTACATTAGGTCGACTATTTTCAAAGGTTATGTGGACGCTTGATGAATTTTCAGTAGCGCAGAAATTCAAAGTATCACATGAGGTCGACATTACTTGAACAACAGGTCGACTCTAGTTGATTTTCTGGCTAGTGCTGAAGGGGAGGAATCAGACAAGGTCAACTCCAGATGAGCATCAGGTCGACACTAATCAAATTCCCTATAAGCATTTGAAGAGAAGTGTTGCTTGAGGTCGATTCCAATTGTAACGACCCTCCTTATACCAGTACAATTATACCAATCCACATCGATATAAAGGGCATCATTCCAGTGGGACATTTACCCAACACTACACAATAGGTCGAGATGTACATAAATAACATGGAACGTACAACAGAAATATAAAGTAACTCTTATTCCATCATCATTCACATAATTCCACAGTCTATATAGCAATAAAAGAAATAACAAATGTCCAAATTATTACATGTCCAAATGAAACACATTGTTTACATACTATGAATAAAGCAAACTAAGCAGCGATCTCCACAAATGCAGCTACTCCTCATGCTCGAAGTCGCTCCTCACTAAGTCCTCCTCAAGTACGGGGACTTCTGTCTCTCCTGTATATTAAAGCAAGTATGAGTCTTTCAGCAAGACCCAACAAGCAACCTAAGGTACATCCTTACACATATCACATACACATGCTAGTCTTTTAAACCATAAAAGAGATACATGGCACATGCTTTATGACAATTAAAAAATATACATAAACAACCTATAGCAAGCTTTCTACACATAGTATGTAACATGATTCATATCATTTCACAATTCTACACAACTATATCATGGAATTATGCACATATTAACTAGCAATCCTAGCATGATATCTAATCATTTTCACATGCTTTTATAATACTTATTCACATCTATAGCATGCTGTTTTAACACAATTACATCACATTCACATGGTTTCACATGCTATCACATTCACATAACATATTCACATGTTCACATTTTTCACACTTTTTAAACTTATTTGCCGTGACACATAGTCCGAACCACCATAAAGAAGGACACATATTCACATAACACATACCCGTCACCTAGGCAACATAGTGACGAATCTTGGTAACTGTGCAGAATCGGGAGAAGCCCTCTCCACCCTAACCAGTGGTACTTATCCACCTCCAGGATTTCATCCTAATGCCCATAGGATATCACATACACAATGAGCCTTCCAATAGGGACTTCACTACAGTACGGCTCCACTGCCTTCTATGGTAGCAGTGTCAATGTCAGCACAATTTACACATTATCACTTAATCACATGGTTCCATTTACGTATATACACAATTTAACTCATTCACATGCACTTTAATGTAACATACATGTTTCAGTTTACAGAACATGATATTACACAGTGGCAATTTAATCATAACAGTGCTTAATCATGCTGCAAATCACTAAATTTAACATGATTGAGTTAACCTGCTTAATATGGACTAATTTCCTTTGTTAGAACAGAAATAGTACTTATTGACATCCAAATAGTATCAAATTTTTATCACCGACTCTACACATGTAATATGTCATATGTCTAATTTTTCAGAATTTTTGCAACAATAAAACTATTTTAAAATTTTAAAATACTCTTCACACAAATTTAACAAAATAATCCATTCATATGTTAGACAATACAATAGTCAGTTTTAATAGGTCGAAAACATGAAAATAGTCACTCTAAGGTCATGATAATTTTCTGTAACCTTAACATGTAACATAACTATTTATTCAGAATTAGTCTCAATCAAAACTTGCTTATTTCTTCAATACAAAAATTATATTAAATAAAACCCTGTTAAGTAATTCGATAGAACCTCATGATATGACCTAAAGACAATATCCAACCAACCACAAATTTTACAACATGGTTAGATATCCAAAAATCTGAAATCATAGGACAGGCATGATCAACACAATTTTGTGAAAAACATACGAACTTGGCGGCAAGGCCCTTGCCGTCAAGGTGTGTTAACGACACACAATGTTGCCACCAACTCAGGATCTTGATGGCAATAAGCTTGCCTTCAATTTCCTATCTATAGAAAGTGCAGACTGAACGCAAAAAAAATGGAGAATTGGGGGTTCCACGACACGAATAAAATCCATAAAAATTTCTAGGATCTAAGGGACATGTCTAGGGATATAACCCTCGATTACTTGCCTGGAAATAAATCTAAGAAGGTCAGATTTTTCTAAAGAATCCCTCCTCAGCCAAGCCAAGAAGGTGCAAAATCCCCTACCAAACCCGGTCTTTTTGTTGATGCAGATGGTCCTCTGGAGTAGGGGAAGATTCCTCAATGCCAAGAGCTCCTACCAGTCACAGTAGATCACCGGAAGAATCCCACACATGTCAGATCAAGCCTTTCAAAAAGTCTCTTCTTCTCACAAGAAACCCTAGGTTTTCTCATAAGCCAAAAGACCTAATCTCGCCGGAAACATTAGGTTTTATAGTGCTAATGGGTCGATGTATTCTTAGGATTGGATTTCCTACCATTAGGGATAGGTTTCCGAATCCAGAACTGGAGAAAAAGCAACCATTTTCAGATCTGGAATCGCAACATAACTAAGAAATAAATGGCCACATTACTGTCGTTAACAAGAAGTCAGTGTCCATCGTGAGTCAATATGAAGTCAACGACATACTGGTTGCCGTCAATCTGCCCTTAACGTCAATGGATGTTGACGTTAACTGGGATTTCGGCAGAAAAAAAATATTAAGTAAGCCTACATACACAATACATACAATATGCACATTATTATTTAAATACAATATACACAATTAAATAAATATAATATGCACATAAATTAACACATATATACATATGCAAATAAGTAAATAAATAAACATGCTATTTACAACAAATATCATATGCATATAGATAAACATAATATGAATAATGTTCGAGGGCCTTACACCATTAGAGGATG
Organism: Colocasia esculenta; assembly: GCA_014218235.1. Lineage (NCBI taxonomy): Eukaryota > Viridiplantae > Streptophyta > Magnoliopsida > Alismatales > Araceae > Colocasia > Colocasia esculenta. The sequence goes on along the minus strand of CM024763.1, from coordinate 76,238,448 downwards.
AAGTCGACTCTACTAGTCTACCAGGTCGACTCCAGAGAAAGGTTAGGTCAACTCTACCATCAGATAAGATCGACATTACGTTGCTGCAAGGTCAACTCCACATCACAGATAGAAAATCAGAATCATTGGGACTTGGCTGAGGTCGACTCAAGAGGGCATGGAGTCGACACTACTGAAGATTTTTCACTGATCCAAGTCAAGTCCTATGGGTATAGGTCGACACTATAATCAGGATGTGTTGACTCTATGACACTTGTTCTACAAATATGAAAAGTATCTGCCAGTGCATAAGTTCTGGGCACGTGACCCAAGGACCAATGATTGGGACTTTGGGTACACCTCACATGGTTCTGGAAGATACTTCTTTTGGCGACAAAAGCATCTCCCAAGTTTTTGAGATTCTGCTGAGGGGCCCACTAAAAACATTCCATGAATCAAGTCAAAAGAAAATGTGTCGTCCGCTACAGAACAAATCATAGCTAGGAAGAAAAAGAGCAGTGATCTGAGAGCGAAAAGTACAGAGAGAGCAAGAGCTTGAGTTCAAAAAGAGCAGTAAATTTCGGAGCAGTCAACTGATCAAGAGAAGAGGAGGCTGGATCGTGTCTTCTTCCCATATGAAGACCTGTTGCTGATCAATTGAAGCAGAGCATCGGATTTCATCTCAAATTCAGAGGCAATTGATCCTTGTACTGTGACCAGAAGAAGAATTCGATGAGCTCAAGCATGAAGAAGATGCAATTAGGAGTTCAAGAAGTCATCTGATAAGATCCAACTCCAGCACAAAGCGTTTGCTTATTTATGCACTTCTTCAGATCTCTCTGTCTAGTTTGATTTTTTTTATTTCTTCTCTACACCAATTGGTTTGGTTGCCTGCTCCAGTTGGAGTAGATAGTTTGATCCTACACTGTGAGTTTAAGGATTGTGAGATGTGGAACATCTTGAAGTTGTGAATCAACAGTTTGTAAGAAGTTGTGAATCAGCAGTGTGTGAGTGTCTCACACATTTGAGTTGTTAGTGAAGCCTCACTTGGTTTAGTGAGGGGTGGACGTAGGTCTCTACACTGAAGCTAAACCACCTTAAAAATTTTGCTTGCACTTCTGTGGTTTGATGTTCACTGATTAGATTGTTCATCTGATCTGACCCTAATCTTGAGAATTTTAATTTTTAAATTGGTCAATATCTATTCACCCCCCTCTAGATATTCCTTTCATACACAACACGTGGTATTAGGGCTAGGCTCTCCAATTCTTTTGGTTTTACAACCAGGAGAGATCCGTGTGAAATGGATTCTAGAAGTTACAATGCAGAAGGTCATTTTGTGAATAGACCCCCCTACTTTAATGGAACTAACTATGCATACTGGAAAACTCATATACAGGTGTTTTTGCGAGCACAAGATCATCAGATATGGAGGGTGGTGAGCAATGGACCTTATGAATTATCTGAAGATGAAGAGAAGTGGACCTAAAAAGAGATAAAGAAGTCAAATGCTAATTGGAGTGTGATCAATATCATGCAGTGCTCACTCCATCCCACTAAGTTTTCAAGGGTATCATCATGTGCAAGCGCAAAGGAAATCTGGAATCGCCTGATGGTGATTTACGAAGGTACATCAGAGGTAAAAGAAACAAAAGCTAATATGCTAGTTTCCGAATTTGAAGCTTTCAAAATGAAGCATGATGAAACGATTTCTGAAATGGATGGTAGATTAACTCTATTAACTAATGGTTTAAAGAATCTAGGGAAGACTTATACAGAACAAGAACTTGTCAGAAAAATCCTTAGATCTTTAACTCCTATTTGGCACACTAAAGCTATAGTAGTTGAAGAATCGAGAAATTTGTCTACCACTTCTGTTGATGAACTAATCAGATCATTGATGACTTATGAGTTGGGATTGAAGAGAGCTTAAGAAGATGTTAAGAAAAAAAAGCCACTTGCTCTCGAGGCAAGTCCCAATATCAAAGAAGCTACTAAAGAAAGTGAGTCATCTACCTCTGACGATGATTCAGGTGAGTTTGCCCTCATTACGAGAAAATTTGGAAAATTCCTGTGGAAAGAAGGTAAGGGATTTTTGAAAAAGAAATCACAGGTAAATAATTTCTCGAAGCCCAAAGAGCATATGAATAAAAGATCTGACAGAGTGGTTTGTTACAATTGCAGGAAACCAGGGCATGTGAAATCTAAATGTCCTAATGCTTTAAAGAAAGCACAAGCCAGATGGACGAAAAATAAACAAATGGCTATGGTTGGGACATGGAGTGAGGAAGAAGATGATGATGATGAAGAGAGCTCAGAGGCTGAGGAATCACAAACAAAAATCTATCTGATGACAAAAGGAGAAGAAGGAGATGAAGAAGAGGTAAAATCTCCATTCTAAGATTTCTCCTTCAGTGATTGGGAACATGTGTACTTTTAAGTGTTAGGTCAATATGATGAGATTAAAAAGGAAAATGAAGTGCTTAAAAGAAAAATAAATCAAATTGCTCATGATACCTCAATGGAAGAGAAATAAGAAGAATTGGTTCAAGAAATCACTATTCTAAAAGAAACTGTTTGTGAATTAGAAATAAGGGATACTGAAAATGTCAAGAAATAGCTCTAGCTACTGAAAAATAAGATGCACTAAAAAGTATGAACACTGAGATGAAGAATGAACTTGAAATCGTTCAAAAAGAAGTGACTAGAAGACAAGAAGCCTTGGAGAAATTTGTGAGTGGTAAGAATAACCTGGAAGCATTGCTTGGGACTAAAGTCAACTTTAACAAAGAAGGGTTTGGTTTTAATCCTTCAAAGAAGAAAGAAATAGGTTTAAAAACCATCACATTTATTGTCACGCCCCGATATTTAGTAGCGGAGTAAATATCGGGATGCGTGAACGATACAAATAGACGTATCACAGTTGAGTAACACATAGTCACAATTAAACATAACAACACATTTGAGACCACAATATTGTCATCAAAAGTACTCTTTATTCCATTTCAATCCACTAGTTACAACCTTACATAAGAAGAACCAACTGAAAGGTCCATTATTCAAATAAAAACTTTATGAAATGTTCCACTATTACATAGACTACTCAAATATCTATTCCTAAACTGTCGACTCCTCATAAGACGGGTGCTCATCACTCTTGCCCCTCCCCATCGGAGTCCACTTGGTCCTCATCACTACTTGAAGAGGACAGGATGATAGGGTGAGCGAACTGGCTCAGTAGGATTTACATCTCAATATTGTGCGGGCACTAATATACATGATTAACATTTTAAATAGGTAGATATGAACATAATCGTGATGACAATGCATGCTTTTCTAACAAGTCGAATGGCTGAATAGAACGAATATCATATCAAATCAAATTTTGAATTTCATATACAATGGACAGATATTTCAAGATTAGAATCATATCAAAAGGAATTGGCCATATTCACACAGATATCACATATTCACGTGATCAGACTTATATCATATCATATCAAACGAAGGCACATTCCCACAAATCTTGCACACAAATTTGTTCTATGCCAAGCATCACAAGTCCATACTCCCGCAGTTAATAAGTACACTGGGGCACTCCTCCCCAGGACCAGATAGAGCCTCTATTGCACATGCATTAGTCAAATGGACCAAAGTCCTACGTTGTGCCGAACAAACATATACATATTACAGCCACGAAATTTCAATAACAAGCTCATTGTAATAAAGGATATGATTATTTATAGAGTGCAAGGTAAGACAATAGCTCAAAATAACAATTGGACAACATAACGACGTATCTTACATTTCATAATTCATTAATGTCTTCACAAGAGGATGACAAATGTCAGATCGTACACGGTACAAGTGCTCTCTATCTCCAAGGTACTTCATGGTACAACCGGCTCGATCTTTATGAAGGAATCCATAGAGTATAGAGACTTACGGAGGTCTTAATGAAAAGATCGCTAGTCTGCTAATATGGAATGATCGGCAGAGAGCTCCCAATTCCCCAAGAAGGGTGTGCCTAATCATGCAAACGTGTACGTGACGTGTCACAGATCTTTCCTAACATGTATGCAATTAATGAATAATTAGCGAAACATTGGAAAGCATATAACTAAAACATATGCATATCATGGTAGACAACTTAATTAACAAGTCCATGCTAACAAGTATTCAACCACATTCATATTATATCCTTATCATGTCAATTTCACGTCAAGCTAGAACACAAGACAATAGATCATGAGCATAATATCATTCACATTAGAATCAAATTCAGGTCATTATAGTTTCAAGTAGGTTGATTACTTTTAGGCTAATGCACATTATGCAACACTATGCAACATGCTGACAGACCAGAGCCCAAACATGCTGACTAATTAGACGGAAATAATAGCCTCGGGTCGGTCTTTGAATCGCGTCCAACACAGTGGACATTTTTCATAACACGATGTACGGTCAGATGTGACAAACTGTGAAGAAACATAAATCGTGTCGGCCTACCTGGCCGCATTTTAACTTGAATCGCATTGGGGGATGCCGACATGTTCAATAAAAACATTAAAATAAGAATATAAAAATTGGGTGAAAATGTTTGAGCGGGAAACTGGCTATATCGCGTCGGGTGTTCACGTCGCGGTTCAGACCGGCATAGAAAACCACGCGGCGCGAAGTCACACGTGTGCCATTGACTGGTCAGATGCAGAATCGCATCAGACCCCACAAACGCGGTTCACTTAATCGTGTCGGCCAGGCGTTGGAATCGCATCACCTTGACCGGACGCGGTTCAAACCTCAAACCGAAAATGCAGTAATCATGCAGCGACTATCTTGCAACACATATAACTCTTTATATAGTGACATTTAGACAAAACCTTTAACATGAAACTTGACGAGGACAACTAGTAGAATATCATTCATGTTGGGGACTGGATCTAATTCGGTCTCAAATCACATGCAAAATATGAAGAACATAAAAATCCCTAATCATGCGCGACTTAGGGAAAACGCCTAGAACTCGACATATACACCAAGAAAATTAGGCAAATCAAGTGTGTATGAAACTAGACATGCCACACTACAAGATGGTATGGGTTTTGTTTACTCTTGGCTCGAGATCACCTACCGTTGAACGCTATGAATTCCCTACAGGTTCTGGGTCGAAGTAGAGCGAGGTTGAGGAAGACCCACATTTTCCCGAGCCATTCTCCTCTCCTCCTGCGCCCCAAGCTTGCTCCTCAAAGGGGGCTGCGAAATCTGCCTTGCACTTTCCAAATTTGGGATTTCTCCTCCCAAATGGAGTAGCCACACCATGGGAAGGTGTTAAGCATGGTTGGCCACGATTTGGCTTGCCATGCTTGGCTAATAACACTCTTTTAAACCCTAATTTTCCCTTCATAATTACCACATATTTACATGTACAAATTTTGGATATTTTTTTGTTCCAAATTTTTTTCTTGGGCCAAAAGGGATCCATTTCCCAATTTTGTTACTGGGTCATTAATACATAATGTTGGAAGTCTCTCCGACCTATTTATTTAATTTATGGTCACGCCATATTTCCGCATTAACAGTTTTCCGACTTAGTTTCCAAATTTGGGTAATTCGTCACATGGTGACATACACAAGGACAATAAGATTTTTCGTTGCACGAATTTCTTTGTGCAACGCTTAGGGATAATAATTGGGGTTGATTTATAATTTTTATGGAATTTTCCGTTGTGTTCTCGCACGTACAATAGTGGTACATAAGTCTTACCATTCTGATATTACGGAAATAATTTATTTTCTTTTTTCATACTTGAATTTATTCATGGGTCATAAGTTGTCCATTGGTCCAATTTATTTTATGGACCACCCCCACATATTGTTTGAAGTCCACCCATAAATATAATTAAGTTTATGATCACATTTTATACACAAGATAATGGATTTTCCAACTAATTTCCTAATTATGATAATAAGTCACAATAACTCTTATGTAGCACCCCGGAAAATTCAGTATTTTAAAAATTCGAAATAATAAATTTCTATAAATCAAAATAATAGAAACATACAAACCAATATCGTATGTGCAAGAACACATCTAAAAATTTTGTAAAAATTATAAATCACCTCAATTATTATCCTTAAGTGTTCCAAGAATAAATTCATGCAACGAAAATCTGATTGGCCAAGCGTACGTCACAACGTGACTGATTATCCAATTTGGCAACTAAGTCGGAAATCGTTAACAAAAAAAATAACATGCCCATAAATTAAACGAACATGTCGGAGAGATTTCCAACATCATGAAATGATTACCCATTATCGGAATTGGACTAATGGACCTCTCATAGTCCATGAATAAAAGCAAGTAAGAAAAATGCAATAAAATCCATAACTCTATTGTACCCTAATTAAAAAGGGAAATCCCATAAGATAAAATCCAATAAATAATGGGCTTTGTTAAACGGACCATATAAAATTTATTTGGCAAAAATAGGCATTTTTAAAAGAAGAATAATAGGAAAATATCCTAAATTCGTAACAAAATTATTACTTAAATAGAAAAGGGATATTTAATGTATTAAATAGGAAGTTTGAGTTAGAATTGAATTTCTAAACCTACCCTAATAGGTTGGCTAGGAATTTAGCTCCCATCCTAACCCAAATAGGAAGTGGAAAGCTTGGAAGGAGGTTAGGAAAGAGGAAATTCAGAATTTAATAGGAGTTAGAGTACTATTAGGAAATAACAACCCAGCAAGCATAAATACTCTCCAATCTTTCCATGGCCGACCCTAACATGTTGTTGGGGCTTGCTGGACCTGGAGGAGAGGCCAAGGACGGGCAGAATTCGTGGGGAGAAGGCTTCATCAAGCTTCATCCCGAGTTCTTCATGTTCTAGCCCTAGAAAAGGAAATCGACGAAAGGTAGGCATTCTCACTAGCTAAAAGCATAAGATTTCTTCTGTAGATTTTTCCATGCATCAGGAACAAAACCCTCAAGTTTGATAATTTTCCATCAAGCCAATATTTCCTTCTTAAATTTTAAAGTCTTGCAACTCTCTTGACCCCGAACCTTCATGTTTAATTCATATCTCTTTGAATACTCTATCTCATGCCTCGAAAATTTATTGAAGATACTGATGCATGTTAAGCATCTTTCGACCCTAAAAGCCTTAATTTTTATCCGCCCTACTTCGTGAACTAATTCTCTCATCTCAACTGCTCACTATGTCATGTACTCCATGTTTGACTTAAACAAAGCATGTCGAAACTCTATCTATTTTCAAATTCCTAATTACTGTAAGTGCCCATGGATGTCTAGATCAATTTGCAACTTGTTTCAAAAATTTGCATCGACTATACAATTAGTTATGAATTTTTTAAGCAACCAGTGTCAAAACATGTTATGTTGGACCGCAACCCGAGGCTCTGTCCTTTTCCCGCTCAAACTCTGGTTCAGAATCTGAGAATGCGACGGCCCGATAAGTCGCGTTCTCAAGGCCGTCACGACACAGGTACCTGTCACGATCTGATCACGATGGGGAACCCTGTCGCGTTCTGGCCGCCTGACCGAACAACCGTCGCGATCTTCATAATACCCTGTCACGTTCTGGCGCTCGACCTGATAAGCCCGTTGCTAGCCTTACAAGCCCTTGTCGCGTTCTGTCTGAACCCCGTCACGACCCTTACAAGGGTGCATCACATTCTGGCTTTTTGTAGGAAAACCAACCATTTTACAAGATCTATTGTTATACAGTCACCCCATGTCGTATTAACTGTCATGTACACAGAAAAACGAAGTTGTAATTATTGAATGTATTTTAATTAATTCAAGTAAATCACATGATCTATATTGTCCATGATTTTCTCTTACACTTGCACTAACTTTGAACCATCCTATATGGCTTAACTTGGCTTGAAAATTGTCACATATACATCTAGCAATTTATTTCAATTATATATATTAATTGCCATATTTTAAATGAACTTGTTTAGTTTTCTTGCGATATTTTAGGAATACCGTTACCGACGCTCCACTGTTCTAGAATTCCTCTAGAATGTCGGGCACCCGTTTCTATATACACACTGTCTCTTGACTTGGACGAACTCTCTGTCGGATATTCCTTCTACCGAACTAGTGAGTCTTTGTTCAAGGCCTCCGTAGGTCTCCTCTGTCCATGGATTCCCACATGGTCAACGAGCTGGTTTTACCCTAACACCTATGACACACTCTAGGGATCAGTATGATCCGTACGGCCTTAGATTGCTCTCGCTCTTATCTTGAATCACGCCGGACCTCTGGACCTGTGCATAACGAGGCCAGCGGAAGGGTTGTGTTCCACCTGACTGCCAACACCGTACGCGCATGTTGAGCAACTGTTACTATCGCTCGTTACTCGATGTTTCATGTGCAATGACCATAAGATCTCATCTATACTCTACTCGCTCATCTATTCATGTTCACTCTACTATCTCGTCTATCTAATCTATTCATCTAGTACTCTCTTGGTACCCTTTGAGCTGTGTGGGTTCTACTGTTTTGTACATTTCATGACGGTCTAGCGCTAAAAAGGGTCATACGACTCTACTGACTTAAATGCATACTGTTCAGGGCACGGAGAGTGTCCGAGGGGCTCCAATCTAGTCCTGGGGGCAGAGAGCCATTCGAAAAACCTGCAAAGGCTATAGACGGTGTTCTACATTGCACCGGTTCTGACTAACTATTCTAAATTAGCTAGACATCTGACTATTACATTGTTACTGTTAGTCTATTAATTCAGACGTATTGCACTGTTACCGTACTGCCACTGACTGTTATTGAACTTTTATTGAGCGACTACTATCGTACTCTCTACTTGCTCTACTTGATACTCACTCTCTTCAATTAATGCGTGCTATCGCGACTTGATCGCATTCAAAGTGTTATAGTCTCTCTCGGCTATCTACGGATAACCAAAGTGCCATTACTATTTAGATTGACGAAAGTTAATCAAAAGTGCTATACTATTTCAATGGATGAGAATCAATCAAAGTGCAATTTACTCATTACATGATCAACTACTCTCTCTCTTCTTGCTATATATGTCACTTGCTATTCTTGACCATGTCATTACTTGTTATTGCGTGACTTGACTTTAATCATCGTGTTATACTTGATTCATCTGCTATTTGAACCAGGTTACTTGTGCTATTACTTTCTCGACTTTACATGACTCTCTCTATCATTAGTTACTCTGCCATTTAAAGCATTAATCATTTAAAGTCTGCTTGACTATTGAAATTTAAGTCCTACTAGACATTATCGCTCACCCTTTGTTATTTGTTATTGTGTCTCAGGTAAGATAGACGATGACGTTCTACACACCAATGGGACGAGACCAAAGTGATGAGTGACCCGGAGTCAAATGACGAAGCTACTCTAGCACCATTGGAGTCTAGTATTTATCGCTTTAGATTTCTTTTCAATGTATTGATGTCATTGAGCCCTATATATTGACTGCGAATTAGTGGTTGTAATGGTCTTAGTGATTATAAAATGAAATAAAGAGTATATTTCAATTATTGCTCATTAGATGCTCTGATGTTTGCGAATGTATGTGCAATTGTCATTACCATACTCGTTGCTCACGTTTCCCTCCGATTTATTTTGCTGTTAAATTGAAGGGATGTCACACTTGGTATCAAAGCCTAGGATGTCCTTATTAGGATATTTTAAGTCTAGGGATATTCTAGGTGAACTTCCATGACCATGTCTAAGTCAACCACCATACCTATGTGAGAGATTGGGTAAAGCTTGGGGTTATGCTAGGAGCTTAACTACATGTACAAGTCCCCTAAGTTTTAGAAGACATTAATAAGTATTCTTCCTCGCAGGAACTAGAGGAGATGGCTGGCGAGCATGCGCAAATGCACGAATTACAACAGACCGTACAGGGGTTAACTCAAGCCCTTAACAACATGATTCAAGCAGGAGAAAGAAATGGGGAAGCAGACTTATATGGGAACATTCAACGAATAACTCCCCCTACGTTTAATGGAACTCTGGATCCCGATGAAGCTGAAAATTGGGTGAAGGTGATAGAACGAATCTTGAGTTATGCAATGTTCAGAGCAGGAGAATGTTCTTCTGGCAACTTTCCAATTGGACCGCGATGCTAGAGCTTGGTGGGACGCTGCCAGTCGACAACTACCCAACATCAATATAGAGTTGGATAAATTTTTAGAACTCTTCAACACCAAATACTTTCCCGAGAGGATTTGTGAGAAAAAGGCAAATGAATTCGCCAACTTAAAACAACGAATGATGTCGGTAGTAGAATATGATGTGCAATTTGAAAGACTAACAACTATGCACCACATTTGGTGAGTATGGAGAAGATGAAGGCCAAGAGATTTTTAGAATGGTTGGGACCTGTGTTCTGGGAAAGGTTGGCTCCACTAGACATTAAAGTATATTCAGTCATGGTATTGAGAGCTCAATTAGTAGAGGGCACCATGGAACTTCTTGAAAAGATCCGTAGGAAGAAGGTGATAAAAAGAGAACGTGCTACTCATTCCAATGATAATAAAGGAAGAAATATAATAGATAGCAAGAGAATAAATGAGGAAGTGAAGCGGAAGGAATTCTGTAAATTTTGTAAGAAACCAGGGCATCAGATTGATAACTGTTGGAAGAAATTAGGCAGATGCTTGCGATGTGGAAGTCAACAACATCAGGTCATCGATTGTCCAAGAAAGAAGAACCAAACTCCACAACAATGTCGATTACAAGCCCTCGTGGATATGAATCATGCGAATGAAGGTGGACATGGTACCATCATTACACCCTTAGTTAATTTCATATTATTTCCACGATAGTAAAACCCTAAGTGGGGGAGATGATGGAATGAAATATTCCGAGTAAATTGGTAGTCGTATCACATCATATGAATTTAGGGAACAATTTTTTTTTAAGTGGGGCAGGATGTAGCAACCCAAAAAATTCAGTATTTTAAAAATTGGAAATAATAAATTTCTATAAATCAAAATAATAGAAACATACATACCACTATCGTATGTGCAAGAACACATCTACAAATTTCGTAAAAATTATAAATCACCCCAATTATTATCCCTAAGTGTTCAACGAAGAAATTCATGCAACGAAAATCGATTGGCCAAGCCTACGTCACAACGTGACTGATTATCCAAATTGGCAACTAAGTCAGTTAACCATTAACACGGAAAAACAACACGCCCATAAATTAACAACATGTCAGAGAGATTTCCAACATCATGAAATGATTACCCATTATCAGAATTGGACCAATGGACCTCTCATAGCCCATGAATAAAAGCAAGTAAGAAATTGTAATAAAATCCGTAACTCTATTATACCCTAATTAAAAAGGGAAATCCCATAAGATAAAATCCAATAAATAATGGGCTTTGTTAAATGGACCATATAAAATTTATTGGGCCAAAATAGATATTTTTAAAACTAGAATAATAGGAAAATCATAAATTCGTAACTAAATTATTACTTAAATAGAAAAGGGGTATTTAATGCATTAAATAGGAAGTTTGAGTTAGAATTGGATTCCTAAACCTACCCTAATATGTTGCCCACGAATTTAGCTCCCATCCTAACCCAAATAGGAAGTGGAAAGCTTGGAAGTAGGTTAGGAAAAGAGGAAATTCAGAATTAATAGGAGTTAGACTACTATTAGGAAATAACAACCAAACGAGCATAAATACCCTCCAATCTTTCCATGGCCGGCCCTAACACATTGCTGGGGCTTGCTGGACCTAGAGGAGAGGCCAAGGAAGGGGAGAATTCTTGGGGAGAAGGCTTCATCAAGCTTCATCCCGAGTTCTTCAAGTTCTAGCCCTAAAAGAGGAAATCGACCAAAGGTAGGTATTCTCATAAGCTAAAATCATAAGATTTATTCTGTAGATTGTTCCATGCTCAGGAACAAAAACCTCAAGTTTCATAATTTTCCATCAAGCCAATATTTTCTTTTAAATTTGAAGTCCTGCAACTCTCTTAACCTCGAACCTTCATGTTTAATTCAAATCTCTTTGAATACTCTATCTCATGCCTCGAAATTCTTATTGAAGATATTGATGCATGTTAGGCATCTTTCGCCTCTAAAAGCCCTAATTTTTATCCACCCTACTTCGTGAATTAATTCTCTCATCTCAACTGCTCACTATGTCATGTACTCCATGTTTGACTTGAATAAAGCATGTCGAAACTCTATCTATTTTCAAATTCCTAATTACTGTAAGTACCCATGTATGTCTAGATCAATTTGCAACTTGTTTCAAAAAATTTCATGGACTATACAATTAGTTATGAATTTTTGAAGCAACCAGTTTCAAAACATGTTAAGTTGGCCCGTAACCCGAGGCTCTGTCCTTTTCCTGCTCGAACTCAAGTTCAAAACCTGAGAACGTGACAGCCTGATAGGTCGCGTTCTCAAAGCCTTCGCAACACAGGTACCTGTAACGATTTGATCACGATAGGGAACCATGTCGCATTCTGGTCACCTGACCGAACAACCGTCGCGATCTTCACAATGCCCTAACGCGTTCTGGCGCCCGACCTAACAAGCCCGTCGATACCCTTACAAGCCCTTATCACGTTCTGCCTGAATGCCGTCATGACCCTTACAAGGGTACGTCACGTTCTGGATTTTTGCAGGAAAACCCACCTTTTTTGCAAGATCTATTGTTATACAGTCACCGCCATGTCGTATTAACTGTCATGTACACAGAAAAACGAAGTTGTAATTATTGAATATATTTTAATTAATTCAAGTAAATCACATGATCTATCTTGTCCATGATTTTCTCTTGCACTTGCACTCACTTTGAACCATCCTATAAGGCTTAACTTGGCTTGAAAATTGTCACATGTACATCTAGTAATTTATTACAATTATATATATTAATTGCCCTATTTTATATGAACTTGTCTACATTTTCTCGAGATATTTTGGGAATACCATTACCGACACTCCACTGTTCTAGAATTCCTCTAGAACGTTGGGCACCTGTTTCTATATACACACTCTCTCTTTAGTTGGACGAACACTCTGTCGGATACTCCTTCTACCGGACTAGTGAGTCTTTGTTCAAAGCCTCTATAAGTCTCCTCTGTCTATGGATTCCCACATGGTCGACGAGCTGGTTGTACCCTAACACCTATGATACACTCTATGGATTAGTAAGATCCGTACGGCCTTAGATTGCTCTCGCTCTTATCTTGAATCACGCCGGACCTCTGGACCTGTGCATAACGAGGCCAGCAGAAAGGTTGTGTTACACCTGACTGCCAACACCGTACGCGCGTGTTGAGCAACTGTTACTATCGCTCGTTATTCGACGTTTCATGTGCAATGACCATAAGATCTCATCTATACTATATTCGCTCGTCTATTCATGTTCACTCTACTATCTTATCTATCTCATCTATTCATCTAGTACTCTCTTGGCACCCTTTGAGCTGTGTGGCTTCTACTGTTTTGTACTGTTCATGATTGTCTAGCGCTAAAAAGGGTCATACGACTCTACTGACTTAAATGCATACTGTTCAGGGCACGGAGTGTGTCCGAGGGGCTCCAATCTAGTCCTGGGGGCAGAGAGCCACCCGAAAATATCTGCAAAGGCTATAGACGGTGTTCTACATTGCACCGGTTCTGACTGACTGTTCTGAATTTGCTAGACATCTGACTGTTACACTGTTACTGTTAGTCTGTTAATTCAGATGTACTGCACTGTTACTGTACTATCACTGACTGTTACTGAACTGTTATTGAGCGACTACTGTCGTACTCTCTACTTGCTCTACTTGATACTCGCTCTCTTGAGTTAATGCGTGCTATCGCGACTTGATCGCATTCAAAGTGCTATAGTCTCTCTCGGCTATCTACGGATATCCAAAGTGCCATTACTATTTCGATTGACGAAAGTTAATCAAAAGTGCTATACCATTTCGATTGATGAGACTCAATCAAAGTGCAATTTACACTTTAAATGATCAACTACTATCTCTCTTCTTGCTATATATGTCGCTTGCTATTCTTGACCATGACATTACTTATTATTGCGTGAGTTGCCTTTAATCATTGTGTTATAATTGATTCATCTGCTATTTGAACCAGGTTACTTGTGCTAATACTTTCCCGACTTTACATGACTCTCTCTATCATTAGTTACTCTGCCATTTAAAGCATTAATCATTTAAAGCCTGCTTGACTATTGAGATTTAAGTCCTATTGGGCGTTATCGCTCACCCTTCGTTATTTGTTATTGTGTCTCAGGTAACATAGACGATGACGTTATACAGACTAATGGGACGAAACCAAAGTGATGAGTGATACGGAGTCAAATGACGAAGCTACTCTGGCACCATTGGAGTCTAGTAGTTATTGCTTTAGATTTATTTTCAATGTAATGATGTCTTTGAGCCCTATGTATTGACTCCGAATTAGTGGTTGTAATGGTCTTAGTGATTTTAAAATGAAATAAAGACTATATTTCAATTATTGTTCATTACATGCTCTGATGTTTGCGAATGTATGCGCAATTGTCGTTACCATACTCGTTGCTCACGTTTCCCTCCGATTTATTCTACTGCTAAACTGGTGGGAAGTCTAAAAGAAAATTCATGAAAATTAAAAGAAATAATGCTTCAAAAATTATTGAAAATAACAGAAAAATAAGAACTACGTGAAATCAGGAACATCATTAAACCCACAGTGAAGAGGCGAGCTTGAATTCCGAAATTTTATTTTCCTCTGTGCTTGAACTGGTGATGTGAAGGGACCCAAATGTCCTTGGGTTCCAAAGAATTTTCTTTAATTGTATTGTAGGTATGTCTTACAGCCAAGAACAACAAGTGGTTCCTTCATTGTGGCTATTCAAGACATATGACAAGAGACAAAGGCAAATTCTGTTTATTGTTTGAAAAGAAAGCTGGTCATGTAACATTCGATGGCAACAACAAAGGTATGATTGTCGGTTCAAGTAAAGTAGGCAGAAATCTTTCAATCTTAATTAATGATGTACTCTTCGTGGAAGAATTAGAGTACAACCTTCTAAGCATAAGTCAACCCTGTGGCAAGGGTCATAAGGTAATTTTTGATTCCCTTGGTTGTACAATTATTGAACCGAATTCAAACTTGAAAAGTTTTCTGGAAAAAGAATCAATAATGTTTTTCAAGGTTGACTTGGATGGACCTGAAAACACCAATTTATGTCTGACTGTCAATAAAAATGATCTTGCATGTTTATGGCATCGTAGACTAGGTCATGCTAGCTATAACATGTTACATAAATTGGTTAAATTCAACATGGTGAAAGGCTTACCTGAAAGTTCCTTCAAACAAAATTTTAAAATCTGTGAAGTATGCACACAAGGTAAGAAAACAAGAAAATCTTTTAAAAGTAGATCTGAAAGTCAATCTTCCAAACTTTTTAAACTTATTCATATGGATCTGTTTGGACCCACAAGAACAAACAGTCTAAATGGAAAGAGGTTTGGATATGTTCTTGTTGATGATTTTTCAGGATTTACTTGGGTTTTCTTCCTTTCTCACAAGAGTGATGCTTTCATGGAATTTCATGATTTCTAAAGAAAATTCTTTAGGAAGGAAATTTAAAATAATTTCAATAATGTTTAATCATGGAGGTTACATTGAAAATAATGACTTTGAAAACATTGCAGGGAAGAAGGAATTTCCCAAATCTGTGAAGTATGCACACAAGGTAAGAAAACAAGAAATCTTTTAAAAGTAGATCTGAAAGTCAATCTTCCAAACTTTTAAACTTATTCATATGGATCTGTTGGACCCACAAGAACAAAACAGTCTAAATGGAAAGAGGTTTGGATATGTTCTTGTTGATGATTTTTCAGGATTTACTTGGGTTTTCTTCCTTTCTCACAAGAGTGATGCTTTCATGGAATTTCATGATTTCTACAAGAAAATTCTTTAGGAAGGAAAGTTTAAAATAATTTCAATAATGTTTAATCATGGAGGTTACATTGAAAATAATGACTTTGAAAACATTGCAGGGAAGAAGGAATTTCCCACAAAATTTCATCACCTAGGACTCTTGAACATAACGGAGTTGTAGAGAGAAGGAACAGAACACTTGTTGAAATTGCAAGGACCATGCTGATTGAGAGTGGACTGCCTAGAAAATTCTAGGCAGAAGTAGTAAATACCCACTGCTATATTATAAATCGTGCAATGGTAAGGCCTCTTAGCAAAAAGACTCCTTATGAACTTTTGAAAGGTAAGAAACCTTCCATTGCTCATTTCAAAGTGATTGGTGCAAAATGTTTTACCTTGAATAACAATAAAAATGATTTGGATAAATTTGAACCTAAAAGTGAATTAGGGATCTTTCTTGGTTACTCTTACCATTCAAGAGCATATAGAGTTTTTAATGTGAAAGATCAAATTGATGAAGAATCCCCTCATATTACATTTGATGAACTTGATGACGGCTTGTGCAGGGAAAAAGAAGATGAAGAATTTTAGGAAAAAGAAGAAGAAAAAGACCAGGAAGGAAAGGAATCTGCAGCAAGTAAAATTCCAGATGATAACAATGGGCAAGAGACAGCAGATGCAAATGAGAACAAAGATCTGCTGAAGATCAGAATGTTAAGAGATCATCCTCAGGAAAGTATCATTGGTAATCTACTTGATCCACCTAGGACTAGATCTCATTTTAAAATCATTTTAAAACATGATCAAATGGCACTTGTTTCACAAATTGAACCTAAAAACATTGAAGATGTCTTCTAGATTAATGCCATGCAAGAAGAATTGAATCAGTTTGAAAGAAATAAAGTTTGGCATTTGGTTCCAAGGCCTTCTTCCCAAAGTGTCATTGGAACTAAATGGATGTTCAGAAATAAAACAAGTGAAGAAGGCAAAATAATTAGAAATAAAGCTAGGTTTGTAGTAAAAGGTTATAATCAAGAATTTGGAATTAACTTTGAAGAATCTTTTGCTCCAGTAGCTAGGCTTGAAGCAATTAGAATTTTGCTTTCATTTGCATGTGCTCACTGTATCAAACTTCAACAAATGGATGTTAAGAGTGCCTTCCTGAATGGCTTAATAAAAGATGAAGTTTATGTTGAACAACCCCCTGGATTTGAATGTACTGAATTTCCTAACCATGTTTTTAAGCTTGACAAAGCTCTTTATGGATTAAAGCAAGCTCCTAGGGCTTGGTATGATCGGTTGAGATCATTCCTTACTGGTAAAGGGTACTCAAGAGGTAAGGTAGATCAAACCCTTTCACAAAAGTGCAAGGAAAGGATATCTTGGTGGTCCAAATTTATGTTGATGACACTATATTTGGATCAAAAAATCCTCACTATGTAAGGAATTTGTTGATTTGATGACTAGTGATTTTGAAATGAGCCTAATGGGAGAACTAAAATTTTTCTTGGATTGCAGGTTGTTCAAACAAAGGAAGGAACCTTATCAATCAGTCAAAGTACATACAAGATTTGTTAAAGAAATACAAAATGGAGAATGTCAAAGTCATGGCAATACCAATGAGCACAACTGTGAGTTTGAATGCTGATTTGAAAGAGAACTTGGTAGATCCAAAGACTAACAGAGGTATAATTGGATCCTTGCTTTATTTGAGAGCATATAGACATGATAGACAATTCTCTATTTGTATGTGTGCTAGATTTCAGGCTAGTCCTAGAGAATCCCACATGAGTGCTGCAAAAAGAATTTTTAGATATCAGGCAGGAACTCATGAATTTGGATTGTGGTATCCTGCATCTAGTCAATATAACTTCATATCTTATTCAGATGCGGATTATGCTGGTTGCAAATTGGACAGAAAGAGCACTAGTGGTCATTGCCAGTTTTTGGTAGGGTGTTTGGTCTCTTGGGCTTCCAAGAAACAACACTCCATTGCTCTCTCTACTGCAGAGGTAGAATATGTTGCTGCAGGGAGTTGTGGCACACAAGTGTTATGGATTAAACATCAACTCCAAGACTACCAAGTAGATCTTGGATGTGTCCCAATCATGTGTGATAACACTAGTGCAATAAATTTGACCAAAAATCCAATCCAGCATTCTAGGACTAAGCATATAGAAATCAGACATCATTTTTTAAGAGATGAAGTGAACAAAATTTCATTTGAATTGCATTTCATTGAAACAATAAAATAAATTGTTGATATCTTTACAAAACCCTTGTGTAATGAAAGATTTTCATGCTTAAGAAGAGAACTTGGTCTGTGCTTGCTTGACTCATGACTGATTGTTTGAAGAATTGTTTGCAAAAGATTGGTTGTATGATTGCTTATCATATGATGTGTTACTGCTTGCTGTTTGATTGCTTTGATTCAATATCTGGTGTACATTGTGAGGGGAGGTTGGTTGAAGAACACAGCATTTGGTATGATAAGGTTCAGTGAATCAAGTTGGTCAGTTAAGTTGGAAGAACTGAATTCAATATGTTTGCAGTTTGTGAAGAATAATTCCTCCATGTTTTCTTAGTTTCAGCTTGACATAGGTCGACTCTATTGGAAAGAGAGTCGACACTATCTTCCTTGATCTTGAACTTTTGCCATTCTTTCTCTTTCATACTCTTTCATTTCTTGTTACAAATAAAATTATCTTATTCTTGCAAATAATTTCCTGCTTCTTACATTGCATTGACACTCTTGATATATCAAATGGTGATTTGAGGAAAGGCAAGTCAGGCTTGTCTGGAATCTTTCACTATGCGTGAGTATATGTCTCCGCCACCTATCAAGAGCGTTTATATGCAATTGTTGAGCGGGAGTCCTGTCCTTCAATAAAACTCTATTAATGTGTCAATTTTCACTTCACTTAATTTTTCATCCATCAATAAACTTCATGTTCATTCTCTTCTTGTCTCACAAATATCCATTTTCTTAGGGGGAGTAATTCTATTGTGAAAATTGTAATTTTGGGTAATTTCTCAGGGAAGTTAAAATTTGTATACTCTTAAACTCCATTATCTCTGAAAGTAAAAGGACATGGTTTGTGAATTACAAACTCTTCACTTTAACTTTGAAATTCACTGATAAAATCAAAAAAGTTAAATAACAACTGTTGAAAAAATTTATTAAGTGAAAATTGCATTTTATCTACTTCTGAAATTTATAGGTTTTCTGGTCTCCCTGGTTAGACTTTAAAAATCATCCGAGTTGTATTGTTTTAAAAGTTATCATGAAATAGAAAATATGTTCAAAAACCTTCATAGATAAAATTCTTTTGATGATAGAACAATGACTAGGCTTTGAGAAACTACAATTACTGATAAATTTCAGTTGAAGAAATTGTGTGTCATGATGAGCTAGTTAATTCTTTTCAGGGTTGTTTAAAAGCTTGGTTGTGCTTACTGAGTAACTGGGGATTCTTGTGTCTAACCAACATGTATCCTCACATGAAAAGTTACACACAACCCTTGAGACAAGATGGTTATCTTACTTGAGTAATCAGGAGCTCTAGTATGTGAAAAGCATGGGCTCTTGTATGAAAAAGAAAGGGTAAATCTGATTGTTCATCTTGTTTTGAAAAATACATTTTGTCTATCAAACAGTTCTTCAAAATTCTTAAAAATATCAAGATAGATTTTTTGACTCAATCATCTTGATTTGCTTTTTATTTTCTATCTACGGTTACCATTTTACTTGTATTGAGTAAGAATTAATAAGACTGGAAATTTTCATTTCAATGATTCTTTTCTCTCCTGTTATTTTTTCTTCTGAGTCTTTCATTATTGTTAAGGGATAAACTAGAGTTTAGAAATTTCAAACCATTAATTTCACTAAAATGAGAATAAGGTGAGGAAAGAGCATAAATTTTTTATCTTTCTCAAGATTACCCAAAAATACGGTTAATCATGGTATTTTGCTCCTTTCTCAAAAGTTGTCCAAACAACTCATTGAATTCAGCTTCATAGAGTCAACACTTCTCTTGCTAGAGTCGACTCTTCTGGTTCATCACTATCTTCAGAACACGATACCTTTCATTATTCCGTTGAAACTGTGTATCTCCTAGAGCAGGTCAACTCTTGAAGCGTCACGACCTTTCATAAACTCAATTCTAAAGCCCATTTTGGCATCATTTTGAATCCTACTGTCTCCATCCTCTTCATCTGTCTTCAAAATCCCCTTTCTGCATGTGCAACTTTTGTTCTTCCATTCTTCGATTCTTTATTATGGCTCCAAAGTTGCAAGCCCGTCGGGGAGGAAAGCGGAAGGAATCAGCACCAACATCGTCTGAACGACGCACGAAGGCAAGGAATGATGAAGATAAGGGAAAAGAACCTCTAGAAAAGAAGCCTACTGCTCTGTCCTTTTCTAGCCGACGATATTCTCAACCTCGTTCGGCTAAAGAAAAGACATTGTCCAAGGGAAAGAAGAAAACACAGTTTATGGACCTAAGCAGCTCTGGAGGAGAAGAAGAAAGTAATCAAGCATCTCCGAATGAGTGTCCTGTAGTCTCACCTAAAGAAAACCCTAATGTCCAGGGTTCGGGTGCCTCCTCTAATGATTAGGGATCTTCAGGACATGAAAGTTCTCAATCGAAAGATCCGAATGCCAGCACTTCAGACGATTCAGATGATTCTGAAGAGGAAGAAAATCAAGAGGTTGAAGATGATGGTAAAAAAGAGACAGAAAATGCAGCAAACATAGAGTCAGAAGAACATAGTTCTAAAAACCCTGCTGAGTCGAAGTTTGAGGGAAATGATTTTAAAATTGAAACCTCACAGGCACAAGCATCTGTTCACCTAACTGCCGAGAACATCTTGCATCCAAGAACTATGGATGTACATGATGAAGGTATGAATAATGTTTTTCCCGAGTTACTTGAGATGATTGATTTCCAAAATTGGACTAGGTTTATCAGTGAGCATAGGATTTTGTATCCTATTCTAGTCCAAGAATTTCACAAAAATTTGGTAATCATGGAATTTACTTTAGAATCAAGAGTTAGAGGGGTTGAAATTGTGCTCACCACTGATGTAGTGAACCAACTTATGAATATTCCAAATGATGGCCATAATCCACAAGAATACACTTTTTGTGTTCATGAGGCCTACACCCTGATGACTGGATTGCCACATGATAAAGGGAACATTTTCCAGACTAGGGTGTCCACCTTAAATGCAAACAAATTTCCTCCTATGAACAGAGTGCTACATCATTTGTGCACTACCATACTGACCCCTCAAGGAGGAGGAAGGCACAGGATCACAAGCTTGCAACAGTTCTTAATGTACTGTCTGATCAGAAGAGAGAAGGTCAACCTGTCTTCTATCGTTTGTTAGTTGCTTCATGAATCAACAAGACCAGAACATAGAAAGAGTTTTCCATATGCTGCACATATGTCCACCATCTTTTAGAAAGTAAATGTTCCATTAGACAATACTAAGGTCTTGAAGATTCCAAAGTACCACATCTACAATCTGACCCATACTATCATGTTTATGAAGTTTAATTTGGAACCACAGTTGATGATAGAACCAGTAGCCTTTCTATAACGGCCCTCTTTATATCGGTACGGTTCTACAAACCCACGTCGATATAGAAAGCGTCGCCACAGTGGGACATTTACCCAACACTAGTACGATAGGCTGAAACATACACAAATATATAACACATGACAGCGGAATTGAATGAATTGAAAAGAAATTCTTATTTCATCATCCACATTCTATTCACAGTCTTTATAGAAGAAAAGAGAACTAACTTTTCATAACTGAAAATAAAATAAATACATTGTCCACATGAGACTATGCAGAGTCTTCATTACATACTATGAAATAAGGAAAAGTACAATGCTAATTCCACAACAAGATCTCCTACTCCCGCTCCGAGTCGCTCCTAACGATCTCCTCGGAAGAAGTAGAAACGTCTGCACCTGGACGCCGAAGCAAGAATGAGTTCAAAAGAACTCAACAAGTAACACCAAACACACTAAACATACATGCATCATATAACATCCATATTCTCATGCTACACAATTTATACATAATGCGTAGATTTGACAATCAATTCAAATAGAAACCTATGCATGATTTCTACACATATTACACATGGAATTACTTTTATACAACATAACATAAGCCTATCACATGCTTTCTACATACTCTCAATATGTTAAACTAAATTTCATTCAACCATTCATATACTAATTATTGATCATTTTAAACATGGACTTGCATATTTCATAAAAGACTATTCTAGCATGAATTCTAAATAATCTTCACATATTTGCTTACACAGTCTCACAATTTACACATTTCCTTTCACTTAAACACAATTTCACAATTTCTTAATGCCGTGACACATAGCCCAAACCACTTTAGAAGGACACACACTAATCACATCACATATCTATTACCTAGGCATTCCAGTGATAAATCTTAGTTACTGCGCAGAACCGGGAGAAGCACTCTCCACCCTAACCAGCGATACTTGTTCGCCTCTAGGATTTAATCCCAATGCCCATGGGATATCACACACTTTGAACTTTCCCGTGGGGACTTTACCACGGTACAGTTCCACAGCCCTCTAAGGTAGCAGTGTCACCCATTGGCACATTTATACATTTTCTCAAGTTTCAACACACTTCTAAATGCACAATTTTTACACATTCATCTCATGCTCGTACATTTAAATTCTTCAGTATTACCTAGCATGGTACTACTATCTTCAGTATTAACCAAGTTTTAAAACAAGTCTAATATTTCTGAAATTTACAGAATTAAACACATAATCATATTGTCATGCATTATTTGTTAATATCTAACATAAAACCAACATATATAGCTATTGTCATCAGTTCAGTACAGAAATTTAACCAGAAATCTATCACAGTCTAACCATCATGCATACTAGAATCCACGTTTTTTCTGAATCACGCATAATTTTTGAAAATTCTAACAGTGATGTTATTAAATGTAAAAATAGTTAAACTGACACAAATTTTCATTGTTCGGACCCACAACTTATTATATACATGAATACTAATAGTTCTAATTATATGTCAATTTATACAATTTTAACTAATTTCGCATGAATTATTAACATTTCCATACTGAGTAGACATATTCACTATTTTTCGGTTCAGAAAATTTAAAAACTATACAGATATTATGAATTTACCAAATTTTTATATCATGCATTAGACCTCATAAACAGTGTACAAAATTTCATGATAATTAAATTCTATACAGATTTCACAAACGAGAATTTTCAAGATTAAAATTCTGTCGGTCGAACATTCAAAGAATTCTAATAATTAGGGCAGATTACAAAATTACACAATAATTCACAGTACATCCGAACATGTATATTTACATATCATATAAAATTTACCGTATATCCTCATGCGAAAAATCTTGAAAATTAGCTTATAGAAGGGTAGACCTGCACACTGTTGTAGTCTGAAGAACTTGACGGCATGGGGGTAGCCGCCTATAAGTTAACGGCAACATATGATGCCGCCAACATATGATATTAGAGGCAAGGGATTCTGCCGTTAATATCCTGTCTGCATAAACACAGACTGAACGCTAACAGACCACTTGAATGGGGGGGGGGGGGGGGGGGGTTCCAGGACACGAAAAAAATCTGCAAAATTCCTAGGACCTACTAGATACATGTAGGGTTGATGTGCGTGGGGTACTTGCCTCTTGTAAAATCCACAAGCAACGATTTAAGTCGGAGAAGCCCTCCTCGACCTGTGCCAAAGAGCCTTCAAATCTCTCCTTATTCCGGTTCTCTGTTGATCTTCACTGCACACGAGCGTGGGGAAGTCGTTCCCAGATGTTCAGAGTTGTCACCAGTCGATGCAGATCACCGGGTGAAGCCTCCCGAAGTCGGATCTCCCAGATTCAAGTTGGAGTTTCGCACAGAAAAGCTAGGTTTTTGACCCAAGAGTCAAAAGGATAGATCTGGCCGAAAACTGGGCAATATAAAGGGTTGAGGGCCAGACATGCGTAAGGGTAAGTCATAGAGCCGTTGGGGACAATTTCTAAAACAGATGGCGAAGTTTCCAGAGGCATTTCTGGATTTGGAAGCGTAACTGGTCTGGGATATTGACGTCTACCTCTATGGTCACCTATTCAGAGTGGGCGTCCATCGATATTGCCGCCTAATCCTAATCAACGTCAGTTGATATTGACGCCGACTGGTCGATAAAACACACTTAAAGTTTGCAGAATCTATAAACACCACACACATAAATATATATATATATACTTGTATACAATACGTACATTACAATAATACTAATTCATACAATTCGTATAAATTAATATTATGCACAATAATCTATACATCAATAGTATACACTTATATGCATATACATACTTAAGCAAGCAAGGTGAAAATCAAGGGCCTTACACCCTCTCCCCCTTAAAGAAACTTCGTCCTCGAAGTTTGACTGACACTATTCAAACAACTGAGGATACTTCTTCTTCATTGCATCCTCAAGCTCCCAAGTAGCCTCCTCTCGCGAGAAGTTACGCCATAAGACCTTTACTGACGCAATGCTCTTGTTCCGGAGATGCTGAACCTTCCGATCAAGAATAGCTACTGGTTGCTCCACATAAGAAAGATCTAGCTGGATCTCCACTGGCTCATGGCTAATAACATGAGACGGATCTCGGACATACTTCCTAAGCATAGATACGTGAAAAACAGGGTGTACACTAGCCAATGCTAGAGGTAAAGCTAGCTCATATGCCACGTTGCCCAATCGTCGGAGAATCTCATACGGGCCAATGAATCTAGGGCTTAACTTACTATGCCTGCCAAATCTAACTACACCACGCGTAGGTGAAATCTTCAAAAAGACATGCTCACCTACCTCGAACTCCAAATCCTTCCTCCTGTTGTCGGCATAACTCTTCTGCCTATCCTGTGCCGCAACAAGCCTCTTCCTAATAAGCTGGACCTTATCCGAAGTCTCCTGAACTAACTCCGGACCGATCAGCTTCCTATCACCGGTCTCCTCCCAACACAAAGGAGATCTGCAGGGCCTACCATACAATACTTCAAATGGAGCCATGCCAATACTCACATGAAAACTGTTGTTATATGCGAACTCCACTAAAGGTAAATGGCGCTCCCAATCATCCTTCCAATCCAGCACACACGCCCTCAACATATCCTCAAGCGTCTGGATAGTCCTCTCGGACTGTCCATCTGTGTGGGGATGAAACGCCGAACTGATCTTCAGCTCCGAACCTAACGCATCCTGAAGACCCTTCCACAGCCTCGAAGTAAATCTCGGATCTCGATCCGAAATGATCGACTTCTGTACCCCATGCAATCTAACAATACTACTAACATACAGTCTAGTTAAACTCTCTACTGACTGCTTCTTCTTCATAGGCAAGAAATGTGCAATCCTCGAGAATCTATCCACCACTACCCAAATCGAGTCATTACCTCGTCTAGAACGAGGCAAACCCGTAACAAAATCCATAGTGACAGCTTCCCACTTTCAAACTGGGATCTCCATCTTCTGTATAAGACCAGATGGTCGCTGCCACTCGGCCTTCACTTGCTGGCACACTAGACATCTAGACACAAACTCAGCTACATCCTTCTTCATGCCAGACCACCAAAAAGATCTCTTCAAATCCTATTGCATCTTAGTGTTACCGGGATGAATAGAGAACCTAGATCTATGAGCTTCTGCTAAAACATGCTCACAAACATCTACAATGTCAGGAACACAAACACGGTGATGGAATCTAATCACACCATCCTCATCACGAGCAATACCCGCTTTGCCCACTAACTCTTGGAGTCTAGGGTCGGCTTTCTGATGCTCGATCACCTCATCCAACACCGAAGATCTAATGGACAACTGAGCTATAAAAGCCTGACACAATGATGGCTCTAACTCGGTCATCACACAAGCTGCATCCTCCAACATCTTCCAATCCTGCTGGAGAGACGACCTCTTTCTACTAAGGGCATCTGCTACGACATTCGCCTTTCCCGGATGATACTGGAGGTCGAAGTCATAGTCCTTCAGGAACTCAATCCATCTTCTCTGCTTAAGGTTTAATTCCTTTTGGGAGAAAAGATACTTTAGGCTCTTGTGGTCAGTGAACACCTCAAATCTGACACCATAAAGATAGTGTCTCCAGATCTTCAGTGCATGGACCACTGCTGCAAGCTCCAAATCATGAGTCAGATAGTTTCGCTCAGGCTCCTTCAATTGCCTCGAAGCATACGCTACTACCCTTCCTTGCTGCATCAATACACAGCCAAGGCCAATCCGAGATGCATCTGTGTAGATAGCAAAATCCTCTACACCTCTCGGTAAAACTAACACAGGAGCCGATGTGAGTTTAGTCTTCAATAATTGAAAACTACTCTCACATTCCTCAGACCAGACAAACATCACTCCCTTCCTGGTTAGCTGAGTCAATGGTGCGGCGATGGATGAAAATCCCTCAATAAATCACCGATAATAACCCGCCAAACCAAAAAAACTCCGAATCTCCGAAGGAGTCTTGGGAATCTCCTAATCCATAACAGCTTGGACTTTCGCTGGATCCACTGCTACACCGGAACCGGAGATAACATGCCCGAGGAAATGAACCTCGCGCAACCAAAAATCGCACTTGCTGAATTTTGCATACAGCTTGTGCTCACGGAGAACCTCTAACACTATCCTCAAATGCTGACGATGTGTGGCCTCATTCGGAGAGTAGACCAGCACGTCATCAATGAAAACTACCACAAAACTATCTAAATATGGTCTAAACACCTTGTTCATGAGATCCATGAATGCTGCCGGGGCGTTGGTTAGACCAAAACGAATGACCAAAAACTCATAATGTCCATAACGGGTTCTAAATGCCGTCTTGGACACATCCTCACTCCTAATCCTCAACTGAAGATAGCCAGAACGCAAATTAATCTTAGAAAAGACCGATGCATTCTACAGCTGGTCAAACAAATCATCAATCCGAGGTAGGGGATACCTGTTCTTCACCGTCACTTGGTTTAGCTTCCTATAATCGATGCATAACCTAAGTGATCCATCTTTCTTCTTCACGAATAAGACAGGTGCGCCCTAAGGGGAAACACTAGGACGAATAAATCCCTTATCTAACAAATCTTGCAACTGCTTCCTTAGCTCAGCTAATTCCGCAGGGGCCATCCGATAAGGTGCCTTCGAGATAGGAGAGGTGCCTGAAAGCAACTCTAGAGTGAACTCTATCTCTCTAGCCGGTGGCAATCCAGATAAATCATCAGGGAAGACATCTGGAAAATCCTGCACTACATATATCTCTGCAAGAGTAAGTGACTCATCAGCCTTGGGTACTAAAACCACGCTGGCAAAAAAAGCGTCACAACCCTTGTTCACCATTCTCATCGCCCTCATGGCCGAGATGACAAACTTCCCTGCCAAGTTCCTCGGCAAGGGATGAGAAAATTCATCCTCACCAGGAATGCGGAAAACAATCTTCTTCCCACGACAATCTACTAACGCATAGTGCTCTTCTAGCCAATCCAGACCAAGAATAGCATCATAGTCCTTCATCTTTAGCAAGAAGAAACACCCTTGTAGGACTCTATCCACAATGCACACCGGTAAAGACGGAATACACTTCCTAGTCGATACCGTGCCCGCAGGTGTGTGCACAGACAAAGGGACTTCTAAATTCTCAGACTCTAATCCTGATTCTAAGGCTAACTGCCTAGCAAAACGCTCGGAAATGAACGAGTGAGTAGCACCCGTATCGAACAAAACCCGAGCACGCACACCTAAGAACAAAACCGTACCTTCGGTGACATGATCCGCCTGCTCGGCGTCCTCACGAGCTAATGTAAACACTCGAGCTGGGGCTCGAGGTCTCCCTGGTCGTCCTGTCGCTGGCGTTGCTGCTGTGCTACTGGGGCTGGTCCACGCTGGACTACCTGCTGAAGTCTCGGGCAGTCCTTGATCTTATGGTCGCTGCTCCCGCACTTCAAGCACATCCCCGCTACCATCCAACACTCCGTACCACCATGTGCCCTCCCACAATGAGGACACTCCTTCTTTCCATTAGGGGAACGTTGAGAAGGTACCTGACCACTGCCCGATGTCACAGGACGCTGCGGTGACTGGAAAGCCGCTTTCTTCCTATCCTGCCTATGGAATGGTGTTGCTGGCCTCTTTTGAGAAACCTTTTTGTCCTGCAGATACTGCTCCATCTCTCCCTCCTGCCGACACGCCGTGCTGAGCGCCTGCTCGAGGGTATGATGGTCGAAAGCCACCAACCTCGTCCTCAGCGATCGTCTCAGACCCATCACGAATTTCTTTGTCTTCCTGCGCTCATCAGCTACAATATGAGGGGCATACTTCAATAGCTCGGAAAACCTGGCCTCGTACTCCAACACAGTCATGGAGCCCTGAGTTAACGAGAGGAACTCCTACTCCATCTTGTCCTGGATGTGCTCTGGAACAAACTTGGCTCGGAAGAGCCTCACGAACTCATCTCAACCAACCTCCACAGCACCATCCTCGAACCGAGTACGCAACAACGAGGACCACCACACGTCAGCTCGCTCCTGCCAAAACCATCCATAAGAACTATCCAACATAATCTATACTTAAAGAATTAAATACCAATTTGATTTACACATACCTGTAACATATAGGTGGCTAAAGTGACCTTGTCCTCCTCAGCGCACCTAATAGCCCGGAAGATCTTTTCAATCTCCCTCATCCAGCTCTCAGCTAATAACGGATCGCTCTCCCCCTTAAAAGAGGGTGGCGACATCCTCTTAAACCTTTCCATGATGGAGGGTCCACCATGGTCAGCCTGGGGAGTTGGTACCTGAGCCTGCTACATCAAGCAACATAATTAACACATATAACATAACAATCATTAATTTAATAAAATCAACCACTTTATCTTATTATTCTAACCTGAGCCTCCAACTGAGCCTGGAGTGCAGCCTGAGTGTGGGCCTGTGTTTGCATGTCCTGCACTAAACCCTGCATGAACACTCCATAGTCTACTGGTGGCGGTGGGGGAAGTACAGGACCCTGGGGTGCAGGGGCATGCTGCTCACCCTGATCCTCACGCCGAGGCTCATCTCTCCTTCTGCTCGCCATCACGAGCAGGAACACCACGCCTACCACGCGAAGCCATATCCTGCAAAACAGATAATCACAATTTAGAACTAAACTATCTAATTTCTAACTAATTACTTATCTATGTGGACAATCTACACAGACATAGCATACAATGAAGATGATGGTATACGCATATTTATGTACAATTTCAGCCTGACTCTCTGATACCAATCCTTGTAACTGCCCTCTTTATATCGATACGGTTCTACCAACCCACGTCGATATAGAAAGCGTCGCCACAGTGGGACATTTACCCAACACTAGTACGATAGGATGAAACATACACAAATATATAACACATGACAGCGGAATTGAAAGAACTGAAAAGAAATTCTTATTCCATCATCCACATTCTATTCACAGTCTTTATAGAAGAAAAGAGAACTAACTTTTCATAACTGAAAATAAAATAAATACATTGTCCACATGATACTACGCAGAGTCTTCATTACATACTATGAAATAAGGAAAAGTACAATGCTAATTCCACAACAAGATCTCCTACTCCCGCTCCGAGTCGCTCCTAACGATCTCCTCGGAAGAAGTAGAAACGTCTGCACCTGGACGCCGAAGCAAGAATTCAAAAGAACTCAACAAGTAACACCAAACACACTAAACATACATGCATCATATAACATCCATATTCTCATGCTACACAATTTATACATAATGCGTAGATTTGACAATCAATTCAAATAGAAACCTATGCATGATTTCTACACATATTACACATGGAATTACTTTTATACAACATAACATAAGCCTATCACATGCTTTCTACATACTCTCAATATGTTAAACTAAATTTCATTCAACCATTCATATACTAATTATTGATCATTTTAAACATGGACTTGCATATTTCATAAAAGACTATTCTAGCATGAATTCTAAATAATCTTCACATATTTGCTTACACAGTCTCACAATTTACACATTTCCTTTCACTTAAACACAATTTCACAATTTCTTAATGCCGTGACACATAGCCCAAACCACTTTAGAAGGACACACACTAATCACATCACATATCTATCACCTAGGCATTCCAGTGATAAATCTTAGTTACTGCGCAGAACCGGGAGAAGCACTCTCCACCCTAACCAGCGATACTTGTTCGCCTCCAGGATTTAATCCCAATGCCCATGGGACATCACACACTTTGAACTTTCCCGTGGGGACTTTACCACGGTACAGTTCCACAGCCCTCTAAGGTAGCAGTGTCACCCATTGGCACATTTATACATTTTCTCAAGTTTCAACACACTTCTAAATGCACAATTTTTACACATTCATCTCATGCTCGTACATTTACATTCTTCAGTATTACCTAGCATGGTACTACTGTCTTCAGTATTAACCAAGTTTTAAAACAAGTCTAATCATGCTGAAATTTACAGAATTAAACACTTAATCATATTGTCATGCATTATTTGTTAATATCTAACATAAAACCAACATATATGGCTATTGTCATCAGTTCAGTACAGAAATTTAACCAGAAATCTATCACAGTCTAGCCATCACGCATACCAGAATCCACATTTTTTCTGAATCACGCATAATTTTTGAAAATTCTAACAGTGATGTTATCAAATGTAAAAACAGTTAAACTGACACAAATTTTCATTGTTCGGACCCACAACTTATTATATACATGAATACTGATAGTTCTAATTATATGTCAATTTATATGATTTTAACTAATTTCGCATGAATTATTAACATTTCTATACTGAGTAGACATATTCACTATTTTTCGGTTCAGAAAATTTAATAAACTATACAGATATTATGAATTTCCAAAATTCATATATCATGCATTAGACCTCATAAACAGTGTACAGAAATTTCATGATAATTAAATTCTATACAGATTTCACAAACGAGATTTTTCAAGATTAAAATTCCGTCGGTCGAACATTCAAAGAATTCTAATAATTAGGGCAGATTACAAAATTTCACAATAACTCACATTACATCCCAACATGTATATTTACATATCATATAAAATTTACCGTATATCCTCATGCGGAAAATCTCGAAAATTAGCTTATAGAAGGGCAGACCTGCACACTATTGCAGTCTGAAGAACTTGACGGCATGGGGGTAGCCGCCTATAAGTTAACGGCAACATATGATGCCGCCAACATATGATATTAGAGGCAAGGGATTTTGCCGTTAATATCCTGTCTGTATAAACACAGACTGAACGCTAACAGACCACCTGAATGGGGGGGTTCCAGGACACGAGAAAAATCTGCAAAATTCCTAGGACCTACTAGATACATGTAGGGTTGATGTTGGTGGGGTACTTGCCTCTTGTAAAATCCACAAGCAACGATTTAAGCCGGAGAAGCCCTCCTCGGCCTGTGCCAAAGAGCCTTCAAATCTCTCCTTATTTCGGTTCTCTGTTGATCTTCAATGCACACGAGCGTGGGGAAGTCGTTCCCAGATGTTCAGAGTTGTCACCAGTCGATGCAGATCACCGAGTGAAGCCTCCCGAAGTCGGATCTCCCAGATTCAAGTTGGAGTTTCGCACAGAAAAGCTACGTTTTTGACCCAAGAGTCAAAAGGATAGATCTGGCCGAAAACTGGGCAATATAAAGGGTTGAGGGCCAGACATGCATAAGGGTAAGTCATAGAGCCGTTGGGGACGGTTTCTAAAACAGATAGCGAAGTTTCTGGAGGCATTTCCGGATTTGGAAGCGTAACTGGTCTGGGATATTGACGTCCACATCTATGGTCGCCTATTCAGAGTGGGCGTCCATCGATATTGCCGCCTAATCCTAATCAACGTCAGTTGATATTGACGCTGACTAGTCGACAAAACACACTTAAAATATGCAGAATCTATAAACACCACACACATAAATATATATATATATATATATACTAGTATACAATACGTACATTACAATAATACTAATTCATACAATTCGTATAAATTAATATTATGCACAATAATCTATACATCAATAGTATACACTTATATGCATATACATACTTAAGCAAGCAAGGTGAAAATCAAGGGCCTTACACTTTCAAGGAAATGACAATGAAGAAATTGATGTGGATCAGTCACAACAGAACCAAGGAGATCAGATAAATGAAGTCCTTCTTGCCCCCTCACCTTCACCTCAAAGACCTTACTCTCCTATACCTAGATTTGATGATCTAGGTGTGGATCCTCCACAATTTTCACCTGCTCATCACACTCCTGATGAGACTTTTGTTTCTAAGCAGGCCCATCCTTCCACTTCATCAGCTGAAGCTACTATACCACCTCAACTCCTACAATTCCTACAAGACCAGTTTACTGCTCTAAATGAATATGTTAGCTTGCTGAATAAAAAAATTGAAGAACAGTCTCTGCAGTTTGAGAGCAGGTTGGAAGACATTGAGAGGAAGCTCAATGAAAATATAGACAGATAGGAACAATCTGCTAGATTTGTACCTATTAGATCTAACAGACTCATAGAAAGAATTGGCGAAGTTTTCAACAGTACTGCTTTCACTCAAGCTCAAATCTTTGATAAATTGCATGAAGTTGAAGAAGCCATTCAATGAGGATGAGAATAGTTGGCAGATCTTCTAGCTCTGAGGAAGTCGTATACTCAAATGTCTGGTAACATGAATGTTCAGAGAGAATACAACAATGAAATGATTCACCATATTAGATCTTTGAAATTTGATTTTGAGCAAGTGTGGAAACCTCATGGAGATATTGAGACTGCTGAGAGTCATCGCCCACATCTTCTACTACTGCACCCCCTATGCCACATGGGACAAATAATATTTCATTTGTAGTTTCCACTAAGTTGTGTGAAATGCAGAGTTATCTGGACTCCAGGTTCAATGCTCTTCAGATCTATCTTCGGGATAAATATGATGTGTTGGAAATGAGAATGGAAAGGATTGAGAGCAGCCTACTGCAACAGCTACCTCCACCACCTCCTTCTCCTCAGTGATTCTCATGTTTTTTATTATGTCAAAGGGGGAGAGAGATATCATAAATTTTTTACTTTGATTTGATGTACTTTGATGTTTTATTCCTTGTAATACACTCTTATTAGTAATGAAATCATCAAAGTGTTTGTGTGAAATGTTGCTGTGTGAACTTGTGTGGATGTCATAAATGTCTAACACAAGTTGTTTGTATCACAAGAATTTTCATAAAGTCAAAGTCCTCTTTTATGTGTTGACTCTGGTTACATCATAGGTCAACACATTTGTATCAATGGGAAAGATATTGGAGTTCAGTAATGTACATTAGGTTGACTCTATTCAAAGGTTAGGTCGACGCTTGATGAATTTTCAGTAGCGCAGAAATTCAATGTATCACATGAGGTCGACACTACTTGAAGAACAGGTCAACTCTAGTTGATTTTTTGGCTAGCGCTGAAGGGAAGAAATCAGATAAGGTCGACTCCAGATGAGCATCAGGTCGACGCTAATCAAATTCCCTGTGAACATTTGAAGAGAAGTGTTGCCTGAGGTCGACTCCATTTGAGGATGAGGTCGACTCTACCAGTCTACCAGGTCGACTCTAGAGGAAGGTTAGGTCGACTCTACCATCAGATGAGGTCGACACTATGTTGCTGCAAGGACAACTCTACATTACAGATAGACAATCAGAATCTTTGTTACTTGGATGAGGTCGACTCAAGAGGGCATGGAGTCGACACTACTAAAGATTTTTCACTGATCGAAGTCAAGTCCTATGGGTATAGGTCGACACTATAATTAGGATGCATCGACTCTATGACACTTGTTCTATAGAGATGAAAAGTATCTGCCAGTGCATAAGTTCTGGGCACGTGACCCGAGGCCCAATGATTGGGACTTCGGTTACACCTCACATGGTTTTGGAAAATGCTTGTTTTGGGGGCAAAAGCATCTCCTAAGTTTTTGGGATTCTGTTGATGGGCCCGCTAAAAAGATTCTACTAATTAGATCAAAAGAAGTGCGTTGTCCACTGCAGAACAGTTTGTACCCAGCAAGAAAAAGAGCAATGATCTGAAAGCAAAAAGTACAGAGAGAGCAAGAGCATGAGTTCAAAAAGAGCAACTGTAAGGCCCTCGAATTTTGTCCTTTTATTTTGTTGTATGTGTGGATTCGTGCTGTAAATATCATGTATGCATATGTAGATATCTACGTACTTATTAGCTAGGTGTACTTATGTATGCTGTGTATGTTAGTTGTAAATATTGTTCGGTTGCATGGTGTAGTAGTGTGTATATTATGCTACATATATTGCATGCATATACATAGTGTACATATGGTTTTTTTGCATGGTTTTTAAGTTTGGCCGAAGAGCAAATTGGCGGCAACATCAGTGGACGTTTATGACGAGTAAACGTCCATGTCGATGGACGCCAACACTAAAGTAGATGGCCATCTATGTGGACGTCTACTTCTCTGAATTTCTGTGCACAGCAGACCCAGAAATTTCAGGTTTGCCTTTCTCACCGAATGGGGAGATGTCCCCAACGGCTATCCATCCTTCCCATCACCTGTGCGTGGGACTCCAAGGCCAAGGCTTATAAAATAGCCCTCCTTATGAATGGGAGAGCTCTCTTGGCTCTTTGCAAAGAGGAAAACCCTAGCTGTAAGAACAAGAGAAAACCTGAACTTTTGGAGGATTTGATCTGTGAATTGAGGCTTCTTCCGGCGATCTACCCCGGCTAGGAGGAAGTCTACACGTTGGGGAAGGCTTCTCCAACAACGGGTTATTGTCTACATCCACAGAGAACCCGAAGCAAGAGGATTTTGGAGGCTTCTTGGCACTGCCCAAGGAGAGCTTGTCTGGCCATTTAGAACCCTTTGGAGAATTTTACTAAGGCAAGTAACTCATCCCCGTCGTCCATGTGCATGTCTAGTAGGTCTTAGGCAATTTATGAGATTTATTTCGTGTCCTGGAACCCCTACATTCACCAATCTTTGGAGTTCAGTCTGTGGTTTTGCACAGACAGGAACATAATGGCAAGATTTCTTACCGTTAAGATCTTGAGTTGGCGACAGACGATGCTGCCATTAACCTCCTTGAACGGCCAGACTTTGTCGTTTAGTTCTTCAGGACAGAACAGTGAGCTGTTTTCCTTATATATGATTATTTTTCGGATTTCTTCACATGAGGATATACTATAAATGTTATATGTTATGTAAAATAGATAAAGGAATGTGTTGTGAGATTTCTATGCATTTTTGTAATTTGTATAAATTGCTAGAATTATGTGAAATGCATGTGAGATAAAGATCTTGGATATGGTAGCTTACTGTTCACATGATCCATGTGTAATTGGATTTCCATAAAATTTTCAGACGATGTGTATGTATGTCAGTCCTTGTCCTGAAAATTTGGAAATTTTCCCATGATTATGAAATTTGTTATAATTTATTTATTGGAAAATAGGGAACATGTGTAGGTTGTTTTTTTAAATTCAGTAAGTTGTATGATGCTTTATAAATTCGGGGAAAATTCCTGTGATAAGATGAATGTTAGATGCAGGTTAGTGAACTGTTTAATCTGACCTTGACACTGTGCTTCTATGATAAACTGATTTATGAATGGCATATGAATGAGTATTTTAATTTCTGTAAAACCAATGTAGCTCAGAAAAATATGAGAGTGTGTATGTGTGATTTGAAACCTGCAAACATCACGTGGTTAAAATTTTGTCTGATTTAGGCAACAATAGATGACATTGTGAAATTTTCATGTAAAAGTTAGTGATTAAAACATGTTTATTATGGTTATGCATTGTTAATGAGTTTCCAACATGATTAGTGTAGATTCCTGAGTGTTTAAAGTTTGTTAACAGTAACATCATGTTAGGGAAAACTGAACCATATGCCAAATGGTGAAATGTAAGTTATGTGTCAAATTGTGTGAGAACTGTGTATAATAAATCGAAAAATGTGTAAAATGTGCCGTGTGTGACACTGCTTCCATAAAGGGCTGTGGAACCATACTGTGTAAAAGTCCCCACGGGAAAGTTCAATGTGTTTAGAATCCTATGGGCATTAGGATGAAATGTTGGAGGTGGACAAGTACCACTGGTTAGGGTGGAGATTACTTCTCCCGGTCTACGCAGTACCAAGAGCCGTCACTGTGTTGCCTAGGTGGCGTCTATGTGTTATGTGTTATGTGAATGTGTCCATCTAGTGGTGGTTTGGACTATGTGTCACGGCATCTAAATGTGAAAATGTGAATGTGTATATGTGCAAATTGTGTAGTGTGAACATGTGTATATGTGAAATGTGTAAATGTGTAAACATGTGAACCCCACGTGTTAGAATGTGAAATTGTGATTTATGATATGAAGATGTTAGATTCATGTCAAAACAACAACCTTAATGTGTTTATAACAATGTTTTACATGTGCAAAAATATGTAGAATCCATGTTAGGAGCATTTCCTTTTATGTGAAAATCCCATGCTAAATTGCTATCATGTTGTAGCTTAAATTGTGAATGTAGCTCTCATGTGGTTAGATAAGTAGAAAGCATGTGGTAGGTATTTTATTGTGGAATGACATAAACCACGTATCATGTGTTGTGAATTATGTAGAAATATCATGACAGGTTGCTTCTTATCATTGTTTCAACCATGCTATATGTTTTGAAGTAATGAAATTGAATGTAGGACTTACTTGTGAAGTATGCATTTATGATGTGAATGGAGTTTACTTGCTGAGTCTTTTAGACTCATTCCTTGCCTCGGCGTACAGGTTTAGCAGGTGACCCCTCTCCTTTGGAGGAGACCGCGGAAAGCGACTCCGAGCGAGGAGAGTAGCTTTGTGGAGTCACCATAATTGTACTTACTTTCATAGTATGTAATTGAAATTATGTATTTGGAACTTATGTAATTGTGGACAAACAATGTAATTTGAAATTTGTAGTTCATTTTGTGGACTGTAGTTCTTAAATTGCTATATTGATCATGTATGTTTAAATGTGGATGATGAAATGAAAGACAATGGTCCTTTTTCTTCCGCTACTCTATATTTATATTTGTGTACATCTCAATCATATGTGTTAGTGCTTGGGTAAATGTCCCACTGTGACGAGACTCACTATACCGACGTGGGTTGGTATAACCGTACTGGTATAAGGAGGGTTGTCGCAGCAACAGACTCCAGAGCAGTCAACTAATCAAGAGAAGAGGATGCTGGATCATGTTTTTTCCCATATGAAGACCTGTTGCTGATCAATTGAAGCAGAGCATCAGATTTCATATCAAATTCAGAGGCAATTGATCCTTGTGCTGTGACCAGAAGAAGAATTCGATGAGCTCAAGCATGAAGAAGATGCAATTAGGAGTTCAAGAAGTCATCTGTCTAGATCCAACTCCAGTGCAAAGCATTAGCTTATTTCTGCACTTCTTTAGATCTCTCTCTCTACTTTGATTTTTCTGATTTCTTCTCTACACCAATTTGTTTGGTTGTCTGTGCAGTTGGAGTAGACAGTTTGATCCTACACTATTTGTGTAAGGATTGTGAGATGTGGAACATCTTGAAGCTGTGAATCAGTGGTTTGTAAGAAGCTGTTAATCAGCAGTTGTGTGAGTGTCTAACACATTTGAGATGTTAGTGAAGCCTCACTTGGTTTAGTTAGGGGTGGGCGTAGGTCTCCACACTGGATCCGAAGCACCTTAAAAATATCGCTGGCACTTGTGTGGTTTGATGTTCAGTGATTAGATTGTTTCATCTGATCTGATCCTAATCTCGAGAATTTTAATTTTTAAATTGGTCAATATCTATTCACCCCCTCTAGATATTCATTCCATACACAACAATAGAAGGGTTACTTTTTCCAGACCAAATCTCCCTAAACTATCTTTTCTTGGCGTCCGTTACTGCACACACCCTATCATTATCTCCTCCCTAAAAGCTACCAAGTTGATCAACATCGGTTGTGATTCTTTCCTAGTTTCAGTCACTGTGACTGAAAAGAAGTAATCCACTCTAGAAGATATTCCCATAGCTAGAGAGTACCCCGATGTCTTTCCAGAAGACTTACTAGGAATACCACCTGAGCGAGAGGTAAACTTCACCATTGAATTACTCTCTGGGGCAGCCCCTGTTTCTAAAGCTCCGTATCGCATGTCCCCTATGCTAGTTATAGGTGCCCTACAAGCCAATTCACGTGAGTGATGGCACTTGTAATTATGTACAATATATTTGGTAATATTATAATGGTATTTTCTCACTGTATATTCCATGCGTTTGTATACTGTGATGTCCATGGGTATGTGCAATGGGAATTGGATCATGATAATGAGGCCGATTGTCTTTAAACACAGATCCTAAATATTCCTAGTCATAGGTTACTCAAGAAGAACATTGAGATGACCGAAAATACCGGTGTGCCATATACCTATCCATATGATGGAAGCAGTTGGTCTCATAGCTGCTTGTGTGGAGACACTAGGGATATGGTGCAAGTGCTTATTGGAGAATGAGTTCACTGAATGATCCGTTCTCGGAATGCTATATGGTTAATGATACCTAATTGTCGGCTAGCGATTCCGTAGTCTCAATTGTGTAACTAGTCCTTAGACTTGAGACGCCAATGATGTCTTGTTTGAGTACTCCATTCTTTGATACTGGATTTATAGGTCTGGATGTTCAAGGTCTAGTATAGCCAGCCATTGGGAATGGTAGCCAACCTTACGAAGGTAATTATGTGTCAATAAAGGATCATCCACTCTCGGTATCGTGAGAGGAATATCCCATATTGTCTTACTCAGGCAAATCCTTAGCCAGGGTCAATTGGATTTAGTGAGAAGGAGTTCTCCAGGAGAATCTAATAAGAGTTTGACTTTAACAGATTCCATATAGACCTGACAACACCATTCCTAATATATGGTCTCTGGGATAATAGATGGATGAGGGACTACAAGTACACGGTAACTGTGGGCAGACAGGTCCAATGGATTTGATCACTCGTATCGTCTGGGGATTATGACATAGTGTACTAGTATGTTCATAATCGATGAGTTGAGTGAATTATTATGGAGATAATAATTCACTAAGTTAGAAGGAGTTCTAATGAGTACAACTCACGGCCAGCTCGATATTGGGCCTAGAGCATC
This sequence comes from Colocasia esculenta, assembly GCA_014218235.1. Taxonomy (NCBI): domain Eukaryota; kingdom Viridiplantae; phylum Streptophyta; class Magnoliopsida; order Alismatales; family Araceae; genus Colocasia; species Colocasia esculenta. The sequence goes on along the minus strand of CM024763.1, from coordinate 76,199,216 downwards.
ACACACAAAAGGTGGACAACGCGATGAATAGAGGATTGGATAAAAGTTATCCAATAAGCCTTATTTAACCCATTATGGACCTATTGGGTAAGACCCAATAAGCCTTGATAAGGATCCATTAAGGGAGCATACTAGGATCATGCCACCTCACCCCTTCTGGAAGGAGGACACCTCATCATCATTAATCATCATTACATGATGAGGTGTCCCTGCGAGGTGTCCCTTGTCATGATTAAATGACGAGGTGTCCTTGCAAGATGTCCCTTGTCATCATGACATGATGAGGTGTCCCTGCGAGGTGTCCCTTGTCATGATTATATGATAAGGTGTCTTTGCAAGGTGCCCCTCTTGTCATCATGACATGGTGAGGTGTCCCTGCGAGGTGTCCCTTGTCATGATTACATGATGAGGTGTCCTTGCAAGGTGTCCCTCTTGTCATCATGACATGATGAGATGTCCCTGCGAGGTGTCCCTTGTCATGATTACATGATGAGGTGTCCTTGCATGGTGTCCTTCTTGTCATCATGACATGGTGAGGTGTCCCTTGTCATGATTACATGACGAGGTGTCCTTGCAAGGTGTCCCGATTGTCATCATGACATGGTGAGGTGTCCCTGTGAGGTGTCCCTTGTGATGGTTACATGACGAGGTGTCCTTGAATGGTGTCCCTCTTGTCATCATGACATGGTGAGGTGTCCCTTGTCATCATGACATGATGAGGTGTCCCTAATGAGGTGTCCTTTAGGCTCTCTATAAATAGAAGGGGTTCTCTTTGAAGTTTATGTGCTAGAGCTTGTGAAGAGAAACCACCTTCTTCATCCCCCTTCCCAACTCTCCCTGTTGTGCTCTCCCTAAGCAAGAGGAGAACTAGGAGGGCCGAGCCCTCTTGTTGTTGCTGCTACATGCTGCTGTTGCCCGCTGTGTGGAGTTGCATGAGTAGGAGGAGTGGCACCACCAGTGTAGGAGGGGTCATCGTCATCGCCAATCATCCACTGTGTGGATACCGCTAGAGGGAGTCTCGCAAGAGCTCCTTCAAACAAGGACTAGTTCGACGCTTCAGGGGATATACGATCTCCCCTAGGTGAGATTGTCTCACGCCTTATTTTTATGTATGTTTACATGCACTGTACATCATAGCCTGATCAAGTACATAGATGGAAATCGATTTTTTGTTTTACTTCCACTGCGCATGTGATGCCTCAAGTCGATTTCCAACAATGGTATCAGAGCCAAGGTTAGGCTATGATGTTCGTGTTTTGATATTTTGATCGATTCAGATTGATTAATAGTTAATCCATGTATTAGATTAAGAGTTAATCTATTAGCTTTATTAGTTAAAGTGTTTAATTAATTTCTAGTAGCTTATTTATATCCAAGTGATGTGTATATTGTGGGCGGATAATCATGGACCTATGTGTGGATGGTGATTCATTGGGGTCTGCCAGCCCCCTTCTCTTTCTCATTAAAATCATTGTGTATTTCTACCTCTCCCAATGGTGTAATTCCCCTTGATATGATCAAGGTTTCTTAATTAATTAAATGTACAATTTTGAGCCTGCGTGCCTATAGTCATTTTGTAATTATTGTAATTATTTGAAATCATAGTCGAAGGCACGGCGGAAGCATGGAATCACCGACAAAGCGAATGACGAAGAGGAGGATGAACACCGTGCATGGGATGCATTGGGAACACACATAGGGTTTAGTGATCAAGTCTTTTGGCTCAGGCTTGATCACGCTAGAATTTGGTCCATGATCATCTGGTGTGGTTCTTTATATATATGATTTATATTCATTTCCGCACCTACTAGGTACATATTTACATGCGATGTAAGTATATGCTAAATATATGTGTGGGACGTGTATTATTTAGCTATGAGACCACTCAAATAAAATAAAAACCCTTCTGCTTTTAATATATTAAGTCGGCAAGCATGTAGCAATAAGATTGACTCATGTGGCCTTCTATCATTATAGGGCAGACGTCTTTTATTGATATAGAGTGGGTTGGCAGAGTCACTCTGGGCTCACCTATATTGGAATTTGATATCTGGCCTACGACATGGAGATGTTACCGGTGACTTGAGGACAGGGTATGTTTGGCCGAGTCCCTCGGGAACATATCACCGAATCATACTCATCTAGTAATGATGGTGTTGACTTAACCAAACATCATGGTTGGCGGAGTCCCTCTGGGCCATGGTAATTTGGAGGCCAAATTATGACGGGAATCATAAGAGTTGTGATTGACAAGAGTTGCCTACTATTTGGGCTTGGTATGATTGGTCGAGTCCCTCGAGGTCATGCCAAGATGCCAAATTGGATCCCGATCCCCACTAGAAGTTTTCCGGAAACTTCCAATTCACATGCTAGAGGGTGTCATGTGTCTTGCGAGAAAATAGTGGGATAAAATTGAGATAAAAATCCATGTCTTAATTTTCTACAAATCCAAAAGTCTACATGTTGTTTATTTCTGCTACATCTTTAATTTTCAGAAAAATGTCGCTTGCAAACCCACTCCGTAGCATATTAGATGTCAATCGTCTGACTGGTCCTAACTACGTTGATTGGCTTTGGAACCTAAGAATTGTTCTTATGGCAGAGAAAATTGTGTGTGTCCTCGATGAGATCGTGGCCGAGCCAGTGGAAGGGACTAGTGAGGAAGTTATTTCTCACTATAAGAAGTATAAGGAAGACTCGGTTCTTGCTCAATGTTATATGTTAGCCTCTATGACTCCCGAGCTGCAAAGACAGCATGAAAAGATGGATTCTCAATCCATCATGCTGCATCTTCGCACCTTGTTTGAGGAGCAAGGTCGGACTCAAAGATACGAGATATCAAAGAGTCTGTTCAGGATGAGGATGACATAAGGGGCATCGGTTCAGAACCATGTCCTGAAGATGATTGAGTGGATCGAGAAGCTCACAGGTCTAGGACTTGTCCTCGAGGATGACCTGTGTGTGGATCTAATACTTCAATCCCTTCCAGATTCCTTTTCACAGTTCATTATGAATTTCAATATGAACAAGATAGTGGCAACCGTGCCTGAGCTCCTTAATATGTTGAGGGAAGCTGAGGGTTCCATTAAGAAGGAGAAGCCAGTTCTCCACGTTGATGAGATCAACAAGAAGAGGAAGGCACGGATGACCCTTAAGAAGGGCAAAAGCAAAGGCAATAAAGCGAGCAAGGCAAAGGTTGCCAAGAAAGACCCGGCCAAGGATAAAGGAAAGTGCTTCCACTGTGGCAAGGATGGGCATTGGAAGAGGAACTGCAAGGAATATCTTGCAGAAAAGGCAAAGCAGAAGCTTGAAGAAGCTTCAGGTATATTCATGATTGATCTCCATTTGTCAAAAAATTATGATAATGCATGGGTATTAGATACCGCATGTGCATCTCATATTTGCAATTCCTTGCAGGTTCTGACAAAGTGTAGGTGACTGTCAAAGGGTGAGGTTGACTTAAGAATGGGGAATGGCGCAAAAGTTATGCTGTTCCTGTCAGCGAAGTCAACCTACTACTACCTCGTGGAGCCGCACTTGTGTTGGATAAATGTTACTTTGTTCCCTCTATCATCAAAAACATCATTTCCATTTTATGTTTGACTAAAAATGGATATAAGTTTGTTTTTGAGAACAATAGTTGTTCACTGATTTTGGATGATGAGATCATTAGTAAAGGAACATTGTTCAATGGTTTGTTTACATTCGATGTTGCTTCACATGTCATGAATGTTAGTACGTCTAAAAGAAAGAGAGATGAGGTGAATGAGGCTTACCTATGGCATTGTAGGCTAGGTCATATCCATGAGGGTAGAATTCAAAGGTTGTTAAAGGATGGATATTTAGACCCATTAGATTATGAATCATATGTAACCTATGAATCATGCCTTTAAGGAAAGTTGACCAACTCTTCATTTAGTGGAACTGGAGAGAGAGCTTCTGAGTTACTAGAACTCATACATACTGATGTATGTGGACCTATGTCCATACAAGCCAGAGGAGGATATTCTTACTTCATTACATTCACTGATGACTTCTCAAGGTATGGACATGTGTACTTAATGAAATACAAGTCTGAAGCCTTTGAAAAATTCAAAGAATATAAGAATGAAGTAAAAAATCAGACTCGAAAGAGTATTAAGATTCTTCGTTCAGATCGAGGAGGAGAGTACATGAGTACAGAGTTCACCCAATTTCTAAAGGACCATGGGATTCTATCCCAATGGACTCCTCCTCATACACCTCAGCTCAATGGTGTATCGGAAAGGAGGAATCACACACTGTTGGATATGGTGCGATCCATGATGAGTTTTGCCAACCTACACATGTCATTCCGTGGATATGCCCTACAAACCGCAGCTTACCTTCTGAACAGAGTTCCAACTAAGACGGTAGTGTCTACTCCATATGAGATATGGAAAGGGAAGAAACCCGATCTTAAAGTTATTAAGATTTGGGGCTGGCCTACCCACGTTAAGATACACAATCCTGATAAATTGGAATCAAGGTCAGAATGGTGCATATTCATGGGATACCCCAAGGAAACCTGTGGGTATTATTTCTATCACCACGAGGACCAAAAGGTCTTTGTTGCCAAGAGAGCAGTGTTTCTTGAGAAGGAACACATTCTTGGTGGAAACAGTAGGAGTGTGATAGAATTGAGTGAGGTTGGGGAACCTGGCTCAAGCACCATTCTGCAAGAAGAGTCTGTTCAAGTACCTATCACACAAATTCCAAATTTACGTAGGTCAAGTAGATTTCCTATCCCTCCTGAAAGATATGTGGGACATATCAAGGGACAAGACTCCAAAGATATTGATCCTTAAACCTATGAGGAGGCTATTATGAGCATAGACTCTAGGAAATGGCAAGAGGCCATGAATTCTGAGATGGATTCCATGTACTCCAACCTGGTTTGGAACCTAGTTGATGCACCTTAGGGTATTGTACCCATTGGGTGCAAATGGATCTTCAAGAAAAAGATTGGAGTAGATGGAAAGGTAGAGACCTTTAAGGCAAGGCTTGTGGCAAAAGGATATGGTCAAAGGCAAGGTATTGACTATGTCGAAACTTTTTCGCCCGTCAAAGGCAAGGTATTGACTATGACGAAACTTTGTGGATCCTTGATTAGCAGGTTTGGTGGCTAGTGCATGGCCCATTAGTCTGTTTCAGGTGTTTTCACAGGTTTTCGGGGCTTAGTGGGTCGACAGTTTGGGCCCATAGCAGTCGTTGGTTCACTGGTTTTGAACGTGACAGGGGTGTACGTCGCGTTCATAACGCGATAGCCCTGGTAAACGCATTCTGCTTGCCAATTGAGATGCGGTCTTCGTCTGCATGCACGCCGCGTGTCGCGCACTGGGCGGCATGCTAACATCAGCCTTGAGAAGGCGACGCCCGACAATGTTGCGTTCAGGTCGCGACGAAGGGCTATGTCACATTCCCAACTGCGATACGTTTTTATGCAAGGTCGACCGAACAGAGCTTCGCAAGCATTGCTCGGCCAGGGAGAAGTTTATGTTCAGGTTTTTGGGCGATTCGGGGTTTTGAAGGAGTTTTCGGCATGGTCTCGCTATGAGGACGTCGCACGGAGCAGGGGAAACATCGGGTTGTGATCTGTCTTCGTGTTCTTCGCAAAGGTAGGGTGATTATGCTAATTTTCATGTTGTGAATCGCATGTGATGCATGTTTGGTTTGTTAATCACTTAAAGAACGGTAGATATCATGCTAGGGCATTAAGTAAAGTATGAAAAATGGAAATTAAACGTTGTTTGTATGGTTTGTGGGGACGATCTGGAGATGGGAATCGAGATTAGGGTTCCGGCCTGTGAAGGCGACGGATCCCTCTGTCGCGTTCTGAACGCGACAGGCTGACCCATCGCGTTAGGCTTTTGGAGCACGACATGTTGGGGTGTCACGATCAGAAGGCGACGGTTACCTATGTCGCGATCACAGCCGAGAGAATTAGTTGTGTCTATTTTACTGGTACAATTATCCGATTATCGTTAAAGTGTTGTGCATGGCATGGATATGTGGTGCCAATGCACTTGTAGCGCTCGTGGAGCATGTTGTTTACGTGGTAAGTGTGTTGCTCACGAAATGAGCGTATGTTTACGTGGTTGGCGTGTGTTGTGCACATGTTTACGTGGTTTGAGTGCCATGCATGTGGCTTGTGTGTGCATGGCAAGTGTTTATTGTAATATAACTGTTATGGTTAGTTTGTGGTGGTTGAGCAGTGAGGTTCTAGTGTGAACCAAGCTTCGGTCCTTTAATGTCTTTTGTCTTATTATTAAGATGGTTTAATTAGTAAAGTATATGTATGGTTATTAAGTGATTATATATATATTATATTGATATGGCAATGGAGGTCATGACATGACCAATGACAGGTAAGATTGTTGTATGTTGTTGTGATTTAAGTATGCATTAGTGTCTGTTAGCTTGGAGGTCACATAGTGACCGGTGACGAGCCAACTATATTTAATGTATCGTGATATAAGTTTCATCTTGTATTAAGTGACTGACGTGATTTGTACGGTAGCTGAGTGTGGTTGTCCGGAGCCTATTCCGAAATGCCTGTCTAGTTGGGTACCCGAGGTTTTGTGTGAGCCAGGCAAGTTAGTGCTCGGGGTTTGTCCCGATATTGTGTGTACCGTCGAGGTCTATGTCGTCTGTCCTGGACACCCTCACTCTTGTGTTTGAGTTGTACGTCCGACTGAGGGAAAGACAACAGAGGGTAGCGACTTGTGTTTGTGGGTGTGCGGTCGCTTGCAGCACGCTCGTGGTTGGGGGTACGGACACCAGTAGAAGTACTGGTCCCCAGCTAGTCTTGTGTTTCCAGTGCCTCACTTTAGGGAGCTCGGGCCGGAGTCCCTAAGGGTGTCAGGCATGGGCCTACAACTGTGTGGTCTGCAGGTGTGGTGTTGGATGGTCTCCACTATGCTTTGGCTTTACTGTGTGCTTGTTGAGCGATAGTTGGACCTTTCTTCCGTGACTGCGAGACTGAGAGTTAGTTCTTGTGTTGTGTTGTCCGGGTTGGATACTGGCATCATGAACTAGTAGTCCGTTCCCATGTGGTGGCGTTGTTCTTTCCGACTCGTGCTTTGCCAATGGTTGTGGCTTGTGTATAGTGACTGGTTGGTTGAGGTTTGACCCGTTGTGGTGTGCCTTGTAGAAGGCACAGTTGTGTTGAGGCTTTGTGGTGGTACCTCGTGGCAGTAGGTACCTGTACCCTTTGTAGCTATCCGTTCCTCATGGTACATTTGTACTAGTCTTTTCAGGTGTTGAAGTGGTCTTGTGTTCTGTAAAGGTCAAGTGGTTGAGCTTTCTCACGTTATGTTTTACCCTTCTTTAGGTAAGCTTCTAATTGTGGTTTAAGTGTGTGACTAATTGGCTTGCTAATGCCAGCCTTGTTACCCTTTGTGGGTAGGTTGCCTGTGAGGCTTGTAGCTTAGGCAACCAATTGTTATGGTGGTTTGCCTGTGAGGCATGTGGCCTAGGCATTTAAGTTGTTGGGCGGACTAGTGGTGCTATGCTAGTCCTGTTATCCTCTTCCTTTCCGAAATTTATATTAACTGATGTAATTATGTTTAGTTGTTGTTAATTATGCTTTGTTGTGAGCATGATATCATTTGTCTATTAGTGTCGCCAGTGAGACCCTCTGGGGTTGAGGTTCTTTAGTTTCGTGTGTTGTTTTGGGTGGTCCCTGCTAAGCCTGTGACTTGTTGCGGCTCACTCCCCTATAGTTCTTTTTAGGGTTTGCTGTTTTGTGGCTTGTAGGGTGTTGTGGCTGACTTGTACCACCAGCAGTAGAGTTAGTCATGTTGTGTGAGCTTGTGCTTCCTCGGGGTATGCCCCAGGTAGTTGTAGTATTTTTATTGGACATGTAATAATGTATTGGGACAATTGTAAATTGTTATATACAGATATAAGCACATGTACTTTCTTGTGTTTTATACTGTTGTGGTTGTCTTTTATATTCTTACTGGACACGAGTACGAACTATCCCTTACGAGACTTCAGTCCGTTCGCGGAGACAGATATGGATATGGAGCCTTATTGAGCATAAATATCCAGGGCCGTTACAGTTGGTATTAGAGCAATGGTCCAGTTAGAATATGAAAAGACATTGAAGTGACAATGTCCCAAGACATGGATTAATGTCCACTGCTGGTAGTAAGTCTGTAGTTTTGTGTGATTTTTAGTATGGTTTTCACGTGAGTTTTTGATATGTGAATTGTATGTATGGCTGGTTAGTGTGGCAGTTGTTAGTAAAGGCAGAGACATGGTGTGGTTAGTGGTATTGTTGATTGGTTATACCAGTGTGCCAGTTTGTAGTTAAAATATAGTCGTTCAAAGATTATCAGTTATAGGAATGAAAAGAATGGTGAACTTGGTTATGATAATCAGAAAAGGGAGAGTAGTATTCTGGAAAGGGTATGTTTGAAGTATTTTGGTAAGATACAAAGTTGACAGAGACAGGTATAGGGCAATGATATAGTAAAGAAGCAGTGAAACAGTGTTAGTAATGAGGAATAAATTAGTGTGTGATGAGGATTGTTAAGTGTGTGGATTATAATTGAGAATATTAGCAGAAGTAATTGTAGTATTAAGATTTGGGTTAATCAGTGTTAAGGAATAGTGTGGATAATAATGTGAATAGTGTTATGGATGGTTTGGAATAATTGTGTGAGACAGTTCAGTTTGAGATGAGGTACTGGTAAACAAAGGAGCAGAGATGTGTGGCAATCAGATTAAAAGTATTTATGATCAGAGATGGTTGTAGTAAAGAGTTTGAGAATAGTGCTGCTGTGAATAATGGTGGTAATAAGAAGTTTGGAAAGATTAGTGTAAGTATGTGTCGAGGTAATCAATTGGATAAAGAGAGTTATTCGTTTGACAAGCGGCAGTTTTGAAGACTGCAATGCAATAGATAAGATCAATGAGAATTAGTAATTAGTTATAGTTTGGGAAAGATTAGGGTTAAGGTCAAGAATGTTTGGAGCATGACAGAGTTATGAGGGTGAAAATGGAAAGAAATGGATTAGCAGAGAAGTAGCTAAAAAGTATCAGGTAAAGTGGAACATCAAGGTAAACTATGAGAGAAATTAAAGTAAAGGTTTGAACGAAAAGGATAACAGTAAGTATGATGTAGTAGCATGATTTCAACATTAGAAAGTAGAGTGGTAAAGTAGAATAGAGAAATCCAATAGAGCAGATTATAGTATTTAAAGATATCGGTTACAGGACATGGCCTTGGGCGTTGTCAGCAAAGGACATTTGTATGATAGCAAGAATTGTCGTGTGAAGGCTAAAGTGTGATAAGCTAGACAACAGAATAATTAAGAGAAATGTTTTGTAGAAATGATATTATGGTTAATGTAGTTGGCAGGTTATTGATCAGGGAAAGAAAGAGTACAACAGATTATGAAACAGATATAATTAAAAGGTTTGGGAAATGTTCAACAAAAGTTTGCATGGCAGCACACAAAAAGTGGTTCAGATCGAGCATAGCTATTTTCTCGAGAAAGTACATTAGAATTTGATGTAAGAATAAAAGGCAAAACATTTAAGGAATAATAACTAGATTAGAATATGGCAGAATAGAACAGAGAGAGCAAGAAATGTATGGAAATTGGAATTGATAAGTACAAAAAGGAAAAGTAAGATCAGATAAACAATGAACAGTTTTGAGACAGGTGGCACCTGATTGAGAATGAGTTCGGTAAAGATGAACAGAATTAGTTGAGCAGCGTTATTATGTGATAAGAGAGTGCAGTGACACAGTAATGAGAGCAAATATTTTGAAGATTATGTAATGGATTGATTAGATCAAATAGAGTGTATTATTCAAGCAGGAAAGGAATGAAAAGGGCTAGATAAGTCAGCAGCGATATGGCAGGATTCAGAATTTAAGCATGTGGCACAACCAGAATTGAAGTATTAGAGAAATCAGTTCAGAGATTTTGGTATTTCCTTCCAATGTTAATTGATTAAGTAAAGTGATTTGAGAAGCAATAAAGTTAGAATTAAGTCCAGCTGGAGTTAGAGTAATAGTGCAAATGAAAAATAATTGAAAGCAATAAGAAAGTAGAGTTTATGGAATATTTTGCCACATATCTGGTGTAATCAAAGTGGCGCAGCGGAAGCATGGACAGCAAGGAAGATTTAATATTTGCAGATTACCAAAAATTGAACGAAAATTTAAGGTTTGTGTATAGTTGAGTGGAGAGGCATAGATTCTTAGTTAGATATGAGTTAAGGGAGTTTGTGTAGAATGGCAAAAAGACGTAGGAAATTTAACGATGGTAATATGAAATATTTCAAGAAGGAAACAGTTGAGAAGATGAATACAAATAAAGCAACGTAGCAGATGGCAGTAACAGGCAGATAATGGAATGGCACGGAAGAATTCGAGAATTCAAGTAGAGCTTAGCATGGCAAAGTATCCAAAAATAGTAGAGTAACGTGAAAGGTCTGGAGCAAGAAAAGCGGCCCAGAAAGAAATGTTGCAAACACAGCCGGGAAATTTGTGGAAATAGGTTGAGTCCAAGGAGATAAAGCGTCAATAGAAGGGTAGAATCGCCTACAGTTGAAGAGTACAGAAAGGGCAGAAAATGGGAATTGGGCAGCACATTTGTGAAAAGAATTAAAGAGAAATGAAAGCAGAACAAGAGTGGAAATGAACAGATTCAGTTAGCATAGATAATTTGAAAAGTAGATGCAAAGGAAGTGTATCCTACTTGTTCTGAATATGGTATTATTTCATTTTAGGTGATTGTTCGGTTTACTGTGGTTTGTTTTGAATGTCGAGGATGACATTCTTTTTTAGGTGATAGTAATGTAACATCACACATTTTTTTTTGGATCTTTGCGGATCCTTGTTTAGCGGGTTTGGTGGCCAGTGCGTGGCGTATTAGTCTATGTTTCATGTGTCTTCGCAGGTTTTTGAAGCTTAGTGGGCCGGCAGTTTTGGCCCATAGCACCCGTTGGTTCACTGTTGTGAACATGACAGGGGTGTGTGTCGCGTTCTTAACCTGACAGCCCTGGTAGTCGCGTTCTGCTTGCCGATTGAGATGCGGTCTTCATCTGCATGCACTCCGCATGTCGCGCGTTGGGTGGTATGCTGAGGTCGGCCTTGAGAAGGCGACGCCCTACAATGTCACGTTCAGGTCGCGACAGAGGGCTATGTCGCATTCCAAACTGCGATGTGTTTTTATAAAAGGTCGGCCAAACAGAGCTTGCCAGGGAGACATTTCTGTGCAGGTTTTTGGGCGATTCGGGGTTTTGAAGGAGTTTTCGGCATGGTCTCGCCGCGAGGATGTCTCACGGAGCGGGGGAAATGCCGGGTTGTGATCAGTCTTCGTGTTCTTTGCGAAGGTAGGGTGATTCTACCCATTTCCATGTTGTGAATCATTTGTGATGCATGTTTGGTTTGTTAATCACTTAAAGAATGCCAGATATCATGCTAGGGCATTGAGTAAATCATGAAAAATGGAAATTAAACGTGTTTTGTATGGTTTGTGGGGGCAATCCGGAGATGGGAACCCGGATTAGGGTTCCGACCTATGATGGGACGGAGCCCTCTATCGCATTCTGAATGCGACAAGCCGACCCGTCACGTTAGGCTTTTGGATCGCGACATGTCAGGGTGTCGTGATCAGAAGGCGACAGTTGCCTATGTCGTGACCACAATCGAGAGAATTGGTTGTGTCTGTTTTACGGGTACGATTATCCGATTATCGTTAAAGTGTTGTGCATGGCATGCATATGTGGTGCCAATGCACCTGTAGCGCTTGTGTAGCATGTCGTTTGCATGTTGTTTACGTGGTAAGTGTGTTGCTCATGAAGTGAGTGTGTGTTTAAGTGGTTGGCATATGTTGTGCACACGGTGTTTACGTGGTTTGAGTGCCGTACATGTGGTTTGTGTGTGCATGGTAAGTGTTACGACGTTGTGTTTATTGTAATATAACTGTTGTGGTTAGTTTGTGGTGGTTGAGCAGTGAGCTTTCAGTGTAAACCTGGCTTCGGTCCTTTAATGTCTTTTGTATTATTATTAAGATGGTTTAATTAGTAAAGTATATGTATGGTTATTAAGTGATTATATATATATATATTGTATTGATATGGCAATGGAGGTCATGAGATGACCAATGAAAGGTAAGATTGTTGTATGTCGTTGTGATTTAAGAATGCGTTAGTGTCGGTTAGCTTGGAGGTCACATGGTGACTGGTGACGAGCCAACTATATTTAATGTATCATAATATAAGTTTCACTGTGTATTAAGTGACTGAAGTGATTTGTGTGCTAGCCGAGTGTGGTGGTCCGGCACCTATTCCGAAATGCCTCTCTAGTCGGGTACCCCAGGTTTTGTGTCAGCCAGGCACGTTAGTGCTCGGGGTTTGTCCTAGTACTGTGTCTACTGTCGAGGTCTGTGTTATCTTTCCTGGACACCCTCACTCCTATGTTTGAGTTGTACGTTCGACTGAGGGAAAGATGACAGAGGGCAGCAACTTGTGTTTGTCGGTGTGCGGTCGCTTGTAGTGCGCTCATGGTTGGGGGTACAGACACCAGTAGATGTACTGGACCCCAGCTAGTCCTGTGTTTCCAGTGCCTCACTTTAGGGAGCTCAGGCCGGAGTCCCTAAGGGTGTTAGGCATGGGCGTGCAGTTGTGTGGTCTGCAGGTGTGGTATTGGTTGGTCTCCACTGTTCTTTGGCTTTAATGTGTACTTGTGGAGCGGCAGTTGGACCTTTCGTCTGTGACTGCGAAACTGAGAGGTAGTTCTTGTGTTGTGTTGTCCGGGTTGGATACTGGCGTCATGAACCATTAGTCCATTCTCGTATGGTGGCGTCGTTTTTTCCAACTCGTGCTTTGCCATTGGTTGTGGCCTATGTATGGTGACTGGTTGGTTGAGGTTTGACCCGTTGTGGTGTGCCTTGTAGGAGGCACAATTGTGTTGAGGCTTTGTGGTGGTACCTCATGGCAGTAGGTACATGTACCCTTTGTAGCTATCTATTTCTCGTGGTATGTTGTGTACCTATCTTTTTAGGTGTTAAAGTGGTCTTTTGTTCCGTGAAGGTCAAGTGGTGTGAGCTTTCACATGTTATGTTTTACCCTTCTTTGGGTAAGCTTCTAATTGTGGTTTAAGTGTGGGACTAATTGGCTTGATGATGCCAGCCTTATTATCCTTTGTGGGTAGGTTGCCTATGAGGCTTGTAGCTTAGGCAACCAATTGTTATAGTGGTTTCCTGTGAGGCATGTGGCCTAGGTATTTCAGTTGTTGGGCGGACTAGTGGTGTTGTTCTAGTCCTGTTATCCCCTTCCTTTCTAGGATTTATATTAACAGATGTAATTATGTTTAGTTGTTGTTAATTATGCTTTGGTGTGAGCATGATATGGTTTGGCTATTACTGTCGCCAGTGAGACCCTCTGAGGTGGAGGTTCTTTAGTTTCTTGTGTTGTTTTGGGTGGTCTTTGATGAGCCTATGACTTGTTGAGGCTCACTCCCCTATAGTTCTTTTCAGGGTTTGCTGTTTGTGTGGCTTGCAGAGGTGTTGTGGCTGACTTGTACCACCAGTAGTAGAGTTAGTGGTGTTGTGTGAGCTTGTGCTCCCTCGGGGCATGCCCCAAGTAGTTTTACTATTTTTATTGAACATGTAATAATGTATTGGGACAATTGTAAATTGTTATATACAGATATGAGCACATGTACTTTCTTGTATTTTATACTATTGTGGTTGTCTTTTATGTTCTTACTAGACACGTGTACGACCTATCCCTTACGAGACTTCGGTCCGTTTGCAGGAGACAAATCTAAATATAGAGGCATATTGGGCATAAATATCCAGGGCCATTACAACTATCCCGTGCAGGAACTGGAGCTAGCAGCTGTAGTCTTCGCCCTAATGATATGGTGACATTACTTATATGGTGAGAAGTTCATCGTATTTTCTGACCATAAAAGTTTGAAATATATGTTTTCTCAGCAGGAGTTGAATATGAGACAGCAGAGGTGGTTGCAGTACTTGAAAGACTTCGACTTCACTATCCAATACTATCCAGATAAACAAAATGTTGTGGTAGATGCTCTAAGAAGGAAGCCAATGGTTACCTTATCAAGCCTTATGGTAGGAGAATGGCGGTTACTTGAAGAATTTGCTAAGCTAGATATAGGGGCTGATGTTAAAAAGGAAGGATGTTTAGTTGCTAATATTAGAGCTCGACCCACCTTACTTAAAGATATTGTGGCACTCGAAGTTAATGACCCTTTTCTTATTGAGGTAAAGGTTAATCTGGACCAGAGGTCGGATTTCTCCTTGGCAGAAGACGGAAGATTGTTGTTCCGAGGCAGAGTCTGTGTACCTGACCATGTGGAGGAAAAGAAAATCATCATGGATGATGCTCACAAGACTAGGTATACCATTCACCCCAGAGCCACAAAAATGTACCAAGACATAAAAATGAGTTTTTGGTGGCCTAACATGAAGAGGGAGTTTGCAGCATATGTCACTAGGTATTTAACCAGTCAGTAAGTCAAAGTCGAACATCTGCGGCTTGTAGGTAAACTAAAACCCCCGGAAGTTCCAACATGGAAATGAGAAGGGGTAGGAATGGACTTTATCTTCAGATTACCCAAATCTAGAAGCGGATTTGACCGAATATGAGTGATAGTCGACTGTTTAACTAAATCCGCTCACTTCTTACAAGTCATGAATAAGTGGACGGTGGACATTCTAGCTGCGCTATATGTAAAAGAAATTGCCAGACTATATGGAGTACTTGTGTCCATTGTATCTGATAGGGATCCAAGGTTTACATCTCATTTTTGGAAAGGCTTGCACTCTTTCTTGGGATCTAAACTAAATTTCAGCACGACTTTCCATCCACAGACTGATGGGCAGACGAAAAGAACAAATCAAGTAATAGAAGACATGTTGCGAGTTTGTGTGCTAGACTTCGGAGGTAGTTGGCATGAACATTTACCTCTTGTGGAATTTGCCTACAACAATAGTTACCAAGCTAGTATATTAATGGCACCGTTTGAAGCACTCTATGGCAGGAGTTGCTGATCTCCAATCTGCTGGTATGAAATTGGTGTAAAATAATTGTTAGAACCAGACATGGTGAGAGAAACTATGGAGAAGGTAAACCTCATTAAAGAAAGAATGGCGGTAGCACATCAGAGGCAAAAGGCTTATGCAGACACTAGAAGAAGGGACCTGAAATTTCAGGTTGGTGATCACGTGTTCCTAAAAGTGTCACCAGGCCGTGGAATCAGAAGATTTGGGATCAAAGGCAAGATGTCACCAAGATTCATCGGCCCTTTCAAAATTCTTGAAAGAGTTGGAGTACACAATGTGTTCCACATCTCCATGTTGAAAAAGTAGGTGCGTGATCCCTTCCACGTCATCGACTATGAGTTCTTGGGACTCCACAAAGATGGCACCTATGATGAGAAGCCGATTAGAATTATAGACCAGGAACTATGCCAATTAAGAAACAAAGTTATTCTCTTGGTGAAGGTCAGGTGGAATCAACGCTTAGAAGAAGATGATACCTGGGAAACCGAGGAAGCTATGCGCAAGAGATATCCGGAATTGTTCACAAGTAGGTGAACCCCATTGACCTATATAGTCTATCCGTCAATTTGGGGACCAAATTCTCTTAAGTGGGGGAGGATGTAGCACCCCTAAAATTTCATTATTTGAATAATCAGAAATAAATTGAAGATAATAATTTAATATTCTCATATTAGTAATAATATACATATCAACATATCAGATACACAATCACATGGGACAATTCCATAAAAATCATAGTTCAACTCTAAATAATACCCCCAAATGACCCACGAAGAAATTCGTGCACATAAAAATTGGATTATCCAAAATTAAAGTGTTTTGTGACTTATTATCATAATTAGGGAATAAGTCGGATAATTACTATTACCGGAATTAAAGTGAGTCCTAAAATAAAATAAAAATCATAGATGAAGTTTAAACAATGGGTATTGATAAATCAATGAAGTATTTGGACAAAAAAATAAATCTTTTGGGGCAAAAAATAATTCATGCCAAACAAATAACCCGAAATTCAGAAATGACCACTAATGATATTGTTACGGTAAATTCTCACCTAATAGACCACCATTAGACTTCAAATCAAGCCCAAACTCGTGGTTGCCAGCTAAATGAGGTTGCCATATTCTTTCCATCACGAATTGGGGAGAGAAATCCTCAATGGAGGGAAGCATACACCCAATTCTACACCCAATAGTTTCCTAATTCAAATTATGCAAGTAAAGAGCCATACTTCTTTAAATAAGTCCCCTCTCTCTGAATGAGACGAATCCTAGGGTTGCTGAGGTCGTGCTTGGAGTTTTTGGAGGCTGGGAAATGCAAGGAGGTGGCTTTGCAAGAAGCAAGTTCATGCTCTTCCTCATCTACGATCTGCACACAAGGTCTCCCAAGATCATGACCAAAGGTGAATCAAACCTCGACCACACCATGCAAGGCATATACCCCTAGAAAGTGGGTTGAGTCTAGTTTATAATGGCACTATTTTGCACAATTTTTATCTAGTAGATCTGGAGTATTAGGCGATCTTCTCCATGCGGTCAGAACTAGGGCTTTCTGATGACCGAATCATATTTGACCCAAAGGTAGATCATCTCGATGCCAAACTCTAATTAAACTCGTTCATGCTTGCATACATGTGTATAGATCATGTCCATACTATTTTCCCCAATTTTATCTGAGAGTTTCACGAATTAAATATTGTATGATCTTAACGATGTACTGTCTTGATTTAAACCTGACTTGTCTTACGAGTTCGATACCTTTTTGTAGGGTCATTTTCAGACTGAATGATCAACAGAGAACTTCTTACCCTATGAGTCTACTTTCATTTGGCACTGATTTCCCGAATTTTTGTTGACCGTATTGACAGTATTAGCCCAAACATGAGTACTGTATCAGATTCATGTAGACAGTCACAACACGTCTTAATACCAAGTCAAACGACCATTGCTTCTCGATTATTTGTTACTGTACAATGTATTAAAGTACTCTAACTAACAGAGGTGGTTTCACCTGATTTGGATAACCCTAGCATTTGTATTGATTTTTTAGACCTATAGGTGTCAAACCTAGTTTGAATCGGACTAGGAAAACACGCATATAATGCACCCCTGCACTGGAAATAGGAAGAGGATGAGTCGACTTGTTGCCTTCAGAAGGCAACAGGAAGGCTGTCACCTTCAGCAATCAGAAGGTGACAGCCTTCTGGTCGCCTTCTTGATGGCGACAGTGTGCTTGTCGCCTTCTGAACACAGAGGGCAGGTCAGCCCTGTTTGGCCTGTTTGACGACGTTTTCGTGCCCCGTCTTCTCCTGTGCGAAGATAGTTATTGTTTACATGCATTTATCAACCAATATAAGTTTAAAACATGTTCACATGATGTTCAATTGATCTTATGTTAATGACCATGGTCTCTACCTTCCGATTATTCACATCTTGCTTTGTTACCGAACTTTCTAAACATACAATGATACTTGCTAAAATTGGTTATGCATGATTAGTGTTTTCCTGATTTAGCACTCATGATACTTGCCGAAAATGGACTTTCCATAATCAGATTCACACAGGCACTCGAGCGATTCTCACGTGCGGCATGCTCATACACTCGAGCACGATAGGAAAGCCCCTTCTTGACTTGTGGTGAACTCTTTGTTGGATATTCCTTCTGCCAAACTAGTGACCCCTTGACCAAGGCCTCCGTAGGTCTCCTCTGACCATGGGTTCCCACATGGCCGACAAGCAGAGTACCAATGAAGTACCTGGAAGTTAGTATGCACACATCTCTCTTCTCTTGGCATTCTTCACAAGATCTTTCTCTTCTCATCTAGATTCTGGAGTACACATCCATTGAACATAAGACCAAATTATTATTAAGTGTTTGGACTAAATTGAAAATACGGCGTTATGTTGCCGGATTGAACTCTTGAACTATCACCTCAACTATTTTGACATTATTGAACTCATGCTACTGGCCATGAATGACTGTGGATATCTACATTTGAAAATAGTGAGATGCTGATCTGGCACGGCGAGTGTCCAAGGGTTCCAATGTAGCCCTAATGACAGAGAGTCATGAAGATACTGTTACCCATGTGGTATAATGATTAAGGGCGTTGCATCTTCGCTGGGAGTACTTGCGTGTTGAATGCTAGATACATAAACCACATACATGTGTCCTAGTGTACATTCGAAGGTGGCATTGATCCTTAGTGCACATTAGTGGCTTCGCGTCTGATTACTGTTACATGTTAAAAGTTCTTGCTCGTGCGTGCTTGCTTGCTTGCTTTTGAAATGGCCAATCTTGTTACATACTCTCTTGGTTTTGCTCGTTACCATATTGCTAGATCATTGTACACTCTATCTTGAGATCTTGAATACAACCTTCATTCTAGACTAATCTTTACATCTCTTGATCGTACTATCTTGCATGATACACTGTACATGTGTTAATACTGTCATTTTACTTGCATTGTATATATCATGATTCATACCTTCTAGGTTTTAAACTATTAACCACTTATATCATTGCTGGAAGATGTAAATCCTACTGGGCGAGTGTGCTCACTACCTACTTTCCAATCTTTCAAGTGAACAGGATATGGAAGAAGTAGAGAACCATGACTACACTGGGGGTGAACAGGAGTGAAGAGCGTTCCCATCGAAGTCTTGATATCTTAGTGTCATAGTGTTATAGTCTGAGTATCAGAGTACTAGAACATGTAGTAGGAGTGAGGATAGTATGTACTTTTCCTTTTTTATTGAGTCATAGTTTGTAGTTCTATTTGAATTGGAAGATGTACCAATTCTCATTATGGGAATGAAATAAAGAAATTGAGTTTTATAATGAGCACAATTAGTTGTGTTATATGTGATTGCTCACTAGAGGCTTATTTGCCGACTGTTCACATCTCAACCCTTAAATGAAATACTTCTGCTGCCATGCTTTGGGACATGACAGGTGTTTTGTTCCACTTATTGAAGGGAAGACCCATTGAGGGTATATGGTTTATTCCCTTTATTGAAGGGTTTTGGGATCGGATAGGTGACTAAATCAATGTTAATTACAAATGTGTGTGCATAGCAGCAGAATTAAAATGAGTGACACACACAATTCAATTAGCTCAAGTTGTGCTGTGTGAGTATAGAGTGAAACGAGACAAGAAACCACAAGCAAACCACAATGCACAGAGAATTTTAAGGTGGTCCGGAGAACACAACTTGTGTCTCCTACGTCCACCTTCCCACGACGGAGGAACCACTAGCACTAGTACGTAAAACCTGGAGCACGATGACTCCAAATCCTTTGAGTACGATGACTCAAAGAAAACCTAGGAGATTGGCACGAAGACCTACTCCACAGACTACTTGTGAGTTCAACAACTCACAAGTAATTGAGCACGATGGCTCAAACACAAGAGCACTATGGCTCCAAAACCTGAGTACAATGTATTCAAAACCTTTAGACCACGATGGATCCAAGTCCTGCTAGAACAAGCTTGATTAGAGAGTAAATCCTCTAGCACGATCTTTCTCAGTACAATGAGGAAAATAGAACAAAAAGATTTCATGATCTGTGTGGAACGCATACACAGATCAATCAATTAAACTGTTAACTAGATGAATTATAGACTCCGAGATGTTTCCAAGCTTATCAGATCTGTCTTCATCATGAACTCCTCCAATCACGAACTCCTCCTCTTCTTCTCCTTCTTCTCCTTGTTTTTCTTCTTCCTAGAAGCGGTGCTCTGCTCCTTTTCTAGTAGATTTCCCTTTTTTCCGCTCTCCTCCTTTTTAGGGAATTGTATGAGTTCTCTTCCTTTGGAGTACGAGGATCATGGATATTTATAGTTACATGTGTCCATGTAGAGCCTTGGGGTGTGTGGGCACAAAAATCTAGGTAAGATCCCTTGATTCCCACGCAGACACCTGTTCTGAAAATTTAGGATCTGAATCGTCATTCAAAGTGTGTCGACACAATAAAGTTATGTGTCAACACATGAATGTTGCATTGTGTCCTGACAACACTGAATGGTGACTTGTGTCGACACACATTTCACTTGTGTCAACACACCTGATCAAGGGCCAGAAAACATCTTTCTGGGAGTACAGGATGTGTCGACAGATGATCAACCTGTGTTAACACCACTGGCTTCATGTCTTCTGGCTGTTCTTTGGATGCAATGAATGTGTCGACACATGATGGTTCTGTGTCGACACCATTGACTACTTTTCACTTCATTGCTTTCTAAATGCAATGGATGTCTCGACACATAATGGACTTGTGTCGACACAACTGCAATTTTTTCTTTAGGAAATAGCTGGCAGACTATGAGAGTTGACCAACCTGTCAACTAGAGTCGACCTACTTTGACAAGAACTTTGTAAACCTATATGAAAAAATAATAGACCATCAAAACATGCCATTAATAGTAAAATATGAGATATAAAATATCAAGAACATGTTGTTTGAGCATTATTGTAATATATTCAATATGTTCACTATGTCATCATCAAAATCAAAGTATGAGTGATGTTCAATAGTCATCATTAAAAATCATCTTTAAGAAATTTCAATATACACTCAACACAACAAAGGGAAGACCTATTGTTATAGTTGGTT
Organism: Colocasia esculenta; assembly: GCA_014218235.1. Taxonomy (NCBI): domain Eukaryota; kingdom Viridiplantae; phylum Streptophyta; class Magnoliopsida; order Alismatales; family Araceae; genus Colocasia; species Colocasia esculenta. The sequence continues at coordinate 76,178,520 of CM024763.1, read as the reverse complement.
TTTCCCTTCGATTCATAGATATCACAAATGTTCTAGCCGGACTTGGGAAATGGTATGACACAGGAGACATGGTAAGTAAAACACTAAGATCCTTACCAACCTTATGGACTCCCAAAGTCACTGCTGTAGAGGAAGCCAATGACCTCTCCTCAATGTCATTAGAAAAGCTCATTGGTCTCTTATGGCTCATGAGATAAATATGGAGAGATAGGGGGAAAGCACGTCGAAGAAGAAGGTTAGCATGGTATTAAAAATTGAAGAGCCAAGCAAAGGCAGCGCAGAACTCCACACTAAGCGGTGGGCAGACATGAGGGGCTTCGCACAAGGCGGTTAGTACCTACGGCGGGTTGGGCTGTCAAGCACCGATGCGACTACACACACCCGATCCCGGGCCAGCATGTAGTAATAGCGAATCCCTAAGGGAGTTGATGGAACCCATAATCCAACAAACTCCCCCCCAGCGACACCCGGGGGATTTGAACCCGCAACCTCGCTCTGATACCAATTGAAAGGTTGTGGAATTATACTATATGGTAATCTAGAAGGGGGGTTGAATAGATTACTACCAATTAAAATTTACTACCACCTTCTTTGATGGAAAACACAACTTGGAGACTTGCAACATAGTGTAAACTAAACATAGATGTGTTAGTTGTAGATAGATAGAGTAGCAATTTGTCTAGTGTGTGTGAAAAACAACGTGCCTACCAAACATCTAACGTAAAGACGTGCAAACAATAGGACACGAGGTTTTAAAGTGGTTCGAAGTACACAACTTGTGTATCCTACGTCCACCGTCCACACACACACGCAGAAGCACTGCTTATCAGCTAGTTCAACACTACAACTCACACACACGAGTTGTCTAATGTGAAAGCACGATCAGATCAACACAAACCACGTAGATCAAGTACAAGAATCACTTGATCCACAACCACACACACAGAAGTGAAAACAGAGACTTAGAAGGGTTCTCAGTTGGAGAATCAAATCCTTATGTAGAACTCTTCTACAGGTCGTCTGGATGATCTTCAAACTTCGTCTTGACAGGTTCAGATTGATGTAGAAGCTTGAATCACCGACAAACTGACTTCACTTACGCTTGGAAGACGGATCTTCTTGATTTCTGGGCGGCAGGTTGAAGCAGAGCAGCAGAGAGACTTCTTCTCTTGAATTATTCTTAGGGTATTGTATGGTGGCTGCTTGTGTACGAAATTAACTCCAAAGAGTTCCTTTTATATGGGTGTTCAAGTATAGAGAGTCGTGGAACAAGGAAACACCCACATAGGAAACATATGGAGATCTCGTATTGAGATTTTGTTTAAGTCTGTCGACAGGCCTTAGATCATCTCACGACAGCTATAGAAAGATTTGCATTAGACAAATCTCTGAACTTCCGGGAAGGGTTTTCCTGTAGGTAGCTGTCGACAGTCGACTGGGATCTGTCGACAGTTGGCTATATCCAGAACCTGGTGTATTCTGTCTGTAGTTATCTGTCGACAGGCAACTGAGAAGCTATCGACAGGTGCTTGTCTTTTGAGCATTGCTTGATCTTTTGCTCTTGTTTTAACACACTATCTTTTGTGCAACCTCACCTACATGTAAGACCATAGTTAGTGAGATAACGTGAACATTTAAATGATCAAGTTGAACATGTGTTTGCATGGTTCATGAAGTGTTCATTAAGTATTGCTTATCAATTGTTCATCATCAAATACAAATTCATGTAAACCCAGCATGATATCTCTCAGGTACGTATGCCTTAGGTCTTTGGTATCCAGCTGGGAGCAGTTTTCATTTGATATCATATTCCGATGCTGATTATGCTGGATGTACAATTGATAGAAAAAGTACTAGTGGTTATTGTCAATTTCTTGGTGGTTGCATGGTTTCGTGGGCATCCAAGAAGCAACACTCGGTTGCACTCTCCACTGCAGAGGCAGAATTTGTTGTTGCAGGGTGTTGTGCAGCTCAAGTGTTGTGGATAAAAAGTCACTTGTCTGACTACAATATTGACATTGGATGCACACCTATCTTATGTGACAACACTAGTGCCATCAATCTTTCAAAGAACCCAGTCCAACACTCTAGGTCAAAACACATCGAAATAAGACATCACTTCTTGAGAGATGAGGTAGCCAACAAAACCTTGGAGATTAGCTTTGTACCCATTGAAAAATAATTGGCTGATATTTTTACAAAACCAATAGGTGAGGATAGATTCACAACATTGAGAAGAGAATTGGGTTTGTGCAAAATGCAATGAAACTCATACCAAATCTTGAGTATATGTTCCTTGTGTGCACCAACTATGTGGTATATCAAATGATGATTTGTGGAAGAACAAGTTATGCTAGTTTGGAAACTGTCATTATGTGTGAGAAAAATTCTCCGCCACGTATCCATAGTTAAGTTGTCAATAAGGGTCATTTACTTTCTATAAGGTATTTAGTTTCTTTTCACCTTGCCCTTTCTTTCCTTCTTAAATAAATGGATTTCTTTAAAGTCTATCCTTATTCATGAAATTGTGTGCATTTGATTGCTCAAGCTGTGCAAATGTGTCTTGAAGTACTTGATTGTCTGTGTCCACATGAGCACACACTATGGGGGAGCAAGTTTAGGTTAGATGACTGACATCTTGAGGGAAATTAATCATCTTTCACACCTACTTTTTCCTCACATGCCATATCTCTTTTCCTCTTTCATCCTAGCCTTCAATCTGTTCGGCACAAGTAGCTGTCGACATCCCTGCTCCATCCTGTCGACAGATCAGGCTCCACAGACACCTGTTTTTGCATTCTATCTGTTTCTATCGACAGACAACAATTCATCTGTCGACAGCCAAGCACAGTTTCTGCCTCCCAGAACAACCACTTTTTTGTCTGTGTGCATCTGTCGACATGCTCCTTCTAGCTGTCGACAACCACACACATTCCATGCCTTTCTTGGATATCTCATAACATTCTCCTTGAGCAGGTTCATGCCTGTCAAGTAAGGTGTCACTTGGGTGTTTATGCATATTTTAATCATTCATAACACATGATATTAAAGCCATTGTCTGTATCACCATGATTTTGACATACTACTCATGCAAGAGTCTAGGTTGTAACATTCGAAGAATATTGATCTAATCTAGGGGATATCACCTAACTCCCTTGCATAACTCTCTTGTAGGCACACATTGTTCACAAGTGTCTTGATCAGTCCTATGGTCATTGAACTCTATGTCTAGCATTGATTGTTAACCACATACATTATTTGACCTTGATTTTCAAACTGAACATGATAAAATTCAAAAAAAAAAAGGGAGAAAAGCTACCTATTTCGCATATCTTTATACACCTCAAAAATTGGGCTAAGGATAGAGCAATGATATGTAATGCTGAGTAACCGGGGACATGGGTATCACAAATGTTTGTCCTCGCGTCAAAAAGCTTACTCATTAACTCTGTAGAATGGTATGATGGTCACTCTCACTGAGTAATTGGGGGTAAGGGCATTGGAAGTGTCTATCCTCACGTCAAAAGGTGTTCGTGAACCTAATTACCGCTTTCCCATTGCATTTTGTTAAACAAAAAAAAAATCAATATAAAAACAAAGAAAATAGTGTGAAGCCTCCACTGTTTGATTAATTCCCGGTCCATTGGTGTCTATGGCTAGCCATCTAAGTAGACATTTTCTTCATCAACCATTTGACCATCCTTTAGTTGGAATCGTGTTCGTCTACAATAGTTTGTTATTCAACAGGGGTTATGGTAATCCCCTAAGTTTCGGTAAGATGTTCTCTTCAGGCTTCAAGTTACAACTTTTTTTTTAGCATTATGTTTAAACCATTGAGGTTATTGCCTTGACTTAATATCAATAAGTATGACAGTGTAAACTATGTGTCCACCCATTTTACACCATATATATTCTTTCAATACACACTACTCAGCAATTCCTTAACAAATTCCTCGAAAATTCCATTCTGGCACATTGTCTGTGTGCGCCTGTCGACAGGCCCTTGGGCATCTGTCGACAGCCGGCGGCCACCCTGTTTTGGGAACCACAACGGGCGCGCCGCTTCGGGGATGATTTGGTGGGACCCTTGCCTTTTCAAATCCCATCCCAACTCTTTAAAAAGGCACCCACACCCCTTCTTCTTTCCCTACCACCCAAACCATCCCCAACCCAAAAACCCTCCTTCTCTAGAGAGCAAACCCTACCCCGTCCCCCACATGTTTTCTCTCTTCCGTCTGTATCTCTCTTCCCTGCATCGCTCTTCTGTATTTCCCACTTGCCATCCACATGGCTTCCAAGGCGAAGAAGCTGGTCTCCCGTCATCGTCCCGCTTCCTCTGAAGCAGGCGAAGGCTCCCGGGCTCCTGATGAGCGCCGGACGAAGCATTGGGATGATCGGTTTCCCGAACTCGTGGTTCCTCCTCGTCTAAATCTCACACGGGCTAAGGGCTCCTTTACCAAGCTCGTATAGCCTCAGTATGTTGATTTCACTTCCTTGGCAGACATGTTTCCGAACCTCCAACCCCTCTTTGACACCCAGGGCTGGACGGTCTTTCTCTATTCCTATACGGTCTATTCTCCTACTGCCGTCAGTGAATTTTTCAACAATCTTGGCTACTCTGAGGACAATGAATTCTACACCCTTGTCAAGGGAACACCTTTCAAACTCAGTGCTAATCTCTTTAGCACAACACTTCAAATCCCTAACTCTGGGGCAGATATACTCACCCATCACCCATCTGCCTTTGAGTACTATCATCTCATCTGCCTCTAAATTTGTATTTGATGATTGTTTTTTATGATGAACAATTGATAAGCAATACTTGATGAACACTTCATGAACCATGCAAACACATGTTCAACTTGATCATTTAAATGTTCACGTTATCTCACTAACTATGGTCTTACATGTAGGTGAGGTTGCACAAAAGACAGTGTGTTAAAACAAGAGCAAAAGATCAAGCAAAGCTCAAAAGACAAGCACATGTCGACAGCTTCTCAGCTCCATGTCGACAGATAACTACAGACAGTACACACCAGGTTCTGGACATAGCCAGCTGTCGACAGATCCCAGCCGACTATCGACAGCTACCTACAGGAAAACCCTTCCAGGAAGTTCAGAGATCTGTCTAATGCAAATCTGTCTCTAGCTGTCGAGAGATGATCTAAGGCCTATCGACAGACGTAAACAGAATCTTAATACGAGATCTCCATCTGTTTCCTATGTGGGTGTTTCCTTGTTCCACGACTCTCTATACTTGAACACATATATAAAAGGAACACTTTGGAGTTAATTTCGTACACAAGCAGCCACCATCCAATACCCTAAGAATAATTCAAGAGAAGAAGTCTCTCTGCTGCTCTGCTTCAACCTGTCGCCCAGAAATTAAGAAGATCTATCTTCCAAGCGTAGGTGAAGTTAGTTCGTCGGTGATTCATACTTCTACATCAATCTAAACCTGTCAAGATGATGTTTAAAGATCATCCAGATGACCTGTAGAAGAGTTCTACATAAGGATTTCATTCTCCAACTGAGAACCCTTCTAAGTCTCTGTTTTCACTTCTGTGTGTGTGGTTGTGGATCAGGTGATTCTTGTACTTGATCTCCTTGGTTTGTGTTGATCTGATCATGGTTTCACATCAGACAACTCGTGTGTATGAGTTGTAGTGTTGAACTAGCTCATAAGCAGTGCTTCTGCATGTGTGTGTGGACGGTGGACGTAGGATACACAAGTTGTGTACTCCGAACCACCTTAAAACCTCGTGTCATGTGGTTTGCACGTCTTTACGTTAGATGTTTGGTAGGCACGTTGTTTTTCACACACGCTAGATAAATTTCTACTATATCTATCTACAACTAACACATCTAAGTTTACTTTACACTCTGTTGCAAGTCTTCAAGTTGTGTTTTCCATCAAAGAGGGTGGTAGTAAATTTTAATTGGTAGTAATCTATTCAACCCCCCTTCTAGATTACCATATAGTATAATACCGCAACTTTTCACATCGAACTCACAACCTCACATGGAGAGGAGGCACCTCCAACCACTGCGCCATTGTCTTTCTTATGTTATATTATATTAATTATATTAGATATACATATATTCGGTTCATTTTGGTTCCTCAGCCCCAAACCGAACTGAATTGTGAAACCGTCCAAACCGAACCGAACCGAAGCGGTCGGTTCGGTTCGATTTTTCGGTTTGGACTGATTTTTGAACACTCCTACTATCTGCTATGAATGTAAGCAGCTAGAGCATGTAAAGATAGATTGCCCTAAGCTGAACAAAAATAACACTGTGGAAGAAATAAATACTCTAAAAATAGCAAATGGGTACTTAAGAGATACTATTGAAAAATTAACAAATGGAAGATCATCTTTCATATTAAAAAGAGCAAGAAGGTCTGGTAAGAAAAAATATGGAGTTGGTTATAAACCTCTAGAAAATGAAGAAACCACCATATATCCTAAAAAATTCCCATTGCCAAGATTCGTAGCTGAAAATAATTGTATAAACAAAACAAAAAGAGAATAATATAGTAAAGTAAGCAAGTATTCAAATAATATTACTTGCTATACACACTTTAATAAACTTGGTCATACGAAGAACACCTGCCTTGGTCATACGAAGAACACCTGCCCAACAAAACATTTAAAATGGATTCCCAAAAGGGAATTAACTGGAACTAACCACTCAGGACCCAAAAGGATTTGGGTACCTAAAACTCATTGATCTATTTAAAGGTAAGTCTAAAAGCATCCAAGTGGTACTTGGACAGTAGATGCTCTAGACAATGACAGATGATAAAAACTTATTCAAGTCTGAAGAAGGATCAATCATCTATGGGGACAATGGCAAAGGGACAATTATTAGATGTGGAACAATAGGCAACAAGAACAAGGATTTAATAGAAGAAGTGCTCTGTGTCAAAGTATTGAAGCACAACTTGATAAGCATCAGCCAACTCTGTGACAAAAGACATCAAGTGAAATTCATAGAATCAATATGTCTAATGAAGAAGTGATTTTTGAAGGGCATAGGGAGAAAAAATTATGTCCTACATCTCGAAGATTTGAGGAATCACGATGTATGTCTAGCAGCAACCGAAAGCACAATTGTAGAATTACCACTGAGATTACCGCTGAGTTTGAGTCAAGACGACCAAGCCGAGGTCTACTTAGCCGACATGGGATGCGTGCTTCGAGCTCCTGACATGACCTATAAAGCCCACCGAGAAGCCTCAGTGGGGAGACACTCTGATGCTCAAGCCAATTGCTAGCAGAGCAGAATGACTTATCCCAGGGAGTCGAACAATGTACTTGCGCCTGTGGAGTGTCTGTCTCTTTTATACGGTCCAGGTTATCGGTGGAATAGTTTGACGACCCCGCGAATCACGCGACGGATCTCTTTGATTGTCGTTGGATCGTGGTGATAACTGCCATGCCAGATCATGGTCTTAATGACTGCAATTATCGGACGCATGATCCTCGGCCATTACCTTGTAGGTTAATGCTCCGTCCATTATGCGAGCCACGTTCTCCAGAATCGCACGAACATGTCATGCTCCGCGTCGGTTACGGCTGAGCTGGGTAATCCTCGTCCTTGACCAAGCTGAGGTTGTCTGCCCAAGGAGTATGAAGAGGTCATTCTAGCCGACCTAATTCATTATCCTAGACGACAATTGAATCTTGTTCAAACCACGTTAGGACGTTGGCTCTAGTACTCTAGAAAGTTGGCATAGCTGAGGCTCTAGCCGACCTATGGAGACCCCTGTATCAACAATAATAAGATTTGCAATAACATTCGTTGCACAATATGGCGTGCGATTTGTGCATAATTATCTTTTAAGTTTGTCCATCATTATTTTGATGGATGGGATTAATGAACAAGAAGATCCCCCTTCTCCCCCACCCCCCGAAAAAAAAAATAGGTGTGATTATGCTCATCTTGTCTCAAAGTAAATGGATAACAATATCTCCAGCATATCTTCAGAATATTACAACTCTATTGCACACCTCCTTTGGGTCCCAAAGCTTGAGAATTCGGGTTGGCTTCCAACCCCCATGATATTCACACAAATACTTTGAATGATTAATGGACTCATCAGAAAAACAATTGCATAAGCATTTTGACATGTTTCGCTTCTTAACAGTCATCATGAGAAGTTGCGTTAAATATGAGTGATGACCCTCTCATCTCCATTTATTTATAGATTTTGGTGACAATAAAATATATGAAAATATATGCTTAATATATATTTTTTTATTAAGTCAAAAAAGTTTTTTTTTCTCACTTTAAGGATTCCCACTATAAATATTCTGAAAACCTAAAACTCATGCATTTTATAAAAATTGCTTTAAGTCCATTCCAATTACAGTTTAAGTCTATCGATTATAGATCACACATCACACAGATTATAGACTAACTCCTGCATTGATTGTAGTGTATGTAGTTCACGTATCGATTTCAATTGAAGAATTATATCGACTATAGTTTGAGTGTTACATTGATTATTGAGTAAATATTGTATCGATTAGTGTCTATGTATTTTATTGATTGTAGTTGAAATTCTATACCAATTATAACATAAGTGTTGCATCAATTACTGAGTAAGTAATGCACTGATTACTATTAAAGTAAACAATCCAATTTTAGTGATGTTATATTCATTCTGATTACTACTTACAATGATTACTGAACCTTATATCGATTATACAACACTACAATTACTATATACATTGTAACACCCCACTTAGACCGGTTTAGTTATAACAACTCTCATTGAGTCCAAGTGACGTGCTACATGGGGAGCACACCACATGAAATATCAAACGTAGGTTGAGTCATTCACAAATGAATACTAAAGTAGAGGAAATTAAATTAATCACATCAACTTTAACATCCATGTCCATAATCCAAAGAAAAGTTCACAACTATTAAAGCTCATAACATAAGGATTCCTCACATACAAAGGTCACTCAATACTCAAGTCTAATCCTCACACTCCGAATCCGATCCTGCTACAACAACCTTGGGATCCTCAGCTTCACCTGAAATGTTAAGTATAAGTCTACAACGAAGGCTCAGTAAGCAACCAAAAAATGCACTACCAACCTAACATATACTATATTTTCAAACCATGTTAATGCATATTGATTTCAGCGATCATACTACTTATAATGTAACATATGCTAAACATATCTTTAATCAAACTTTACATACAATGGATACTTGTCTAAGACGTAAGGTAAAGATACTACATTAACTTATTCATCTCTACTTTTGCAAGTGGTTTTACATCTGATAATGATAATAAAGATTCAAATATCAACATGGTGTACAAGGTATACATGGTTTCAAGAATTTACATAAGTGAGCATGAATATTAAGCATTTTGCATAAAGGAATTAGGACAAGTATGACACTCTAATCATGCTAAGGTTATACATAAACATATCAAGTGACATATACATATGTACATATTGCCAAGACAGAGCCCAAACCACCCACTAGAAGTCACATAGACATATGACAATATACTCATGATCTCCTAGACAGACAGTAATAGAGTTCAGGTTACTGCACAGAACTGGGGAAAGTCCTCTCCACCATTACCAGTGGTACTTGTCCACTTTTAGAATTTCTTCTCGTGCCCACGGGAACATATAACATATTGAACACTTCCATAGGGACATTACTATGGTCATGTTCTAGATCACTTCTATGGTGGCAGTGTCTTATTGGCCAAATACAGAATCATACACGAATTTACAGATTTCAAATGTAACATAGCATGCTGCCCAAATCATATATATATATTTGATCATAACATAGACATATTTCAGATGGATCACATGCTGTAACTTCTGGGAATTTCCCATAAAACCTATTTAATAGAACACATTTCACATGATGATAACAAACCTAAAATAGTTACAGACATCATAAATTCACAAAATTTTGGCAGAACGTTCCCCTATTATCATGAATCAAAAAACTATTTTTTCATGATTTTCTAACATTCACACTAATCACCATATTAATCTAAGTACTGGTATAAATAAAGAAATATTCACCAACCTGAAGCCGACTGTCAAAAAGATTCAATATTTTTACTAAATACATATAATGTCGCTACAATTCACTGGAAAAATATCCAATTTTTTATTACACAGGAACTATTTATGAAATTCAAAGCAGTACTATTGATTATAGCAAATCAGTCATGGAAATTACAGGAAATAGTCAATATCTGGTTACAAATCCATCACTATGTGAACATTATCTTGACATGTATTTCTACATAGAAATTTGGATTTTTATCACTTACATGCTTCACATAAAAAATTTCTTTATAAATCCATGCTTAATTACAATTTTCAAAATTTACCCTAATATCATGATGATGACAACAAATAACCCAAATTGTAGCATGCTACGGAGTTAACCTAGTTAACTATACAAATCTCACAGAAAGTCCATTCGAAGTCTGAACACAAAGATATAAATCCAGAAGTAAAAATAGTAAACAGAAGAACTTGACAGCAATAGGGTTGCCGTTAAGTTCAGATGATGGCAAAGGAATTGAAGTTATGTTCATCCTTGATGGCAGTCAAGGTTGACGTTAACCTTGCAGATGTTAGAACCATTCCAGAACCCATACAAACCCCAAATCGGACAATTGTTTTATTTTCTAAATTTACGGAAAATTTATAAAAATGTAGAAGCTAGGGTTGGAAACTTGATCCCTAAGTTACTTGCCTCTAAAACACCAAGAGACCTACGGATTTAGCCGATGATGCCCGCCTTGGCCAACCATGATGGTTCTCTCACTGAGGTTAAATCCTCAGCCAGAAGATCTCCTATGCTAGTAGCACATTGGAGACACCTTCAAAGGTACAACCTCCTAACTCATGATGCTTGAACTAAGTCTCCATGAAGATCAAAATGCCATATTTCTCTTCTTCTCCTCCTTAAGACTTGGGGAAGACTCCAAACATGGGAATAAGGTGGCTAAACAACCCCATTATAAAAGGATAGGTGTTCCCTTAGTCGGTCCAGAGAAGGTAGGAGTCATGCTCTAGCCGTTACCAAAGATTTCACCCATTTTCTTAACCACAACGGAGCTGGATGGCGAAATTTCCACTGTCTGCACCACAGGAAGTTGACGGAAAGGTCATTGCCATCTACCCACGGTTGGCGTCTATCGATGTTTCCATCTACCCATAGTTGACGACAGATGATATTACCATCTACCTAATGTTGACGGCACATGATGTTGCTGTCAACAACACAGGTCGACACAAACCAGCAACCTTTTCGAGAATAGGTCGACACACACCCAAGAAATCCTAAATATTCATACATATGCACAAAGCTTTTTAAATGCACAAAAAAAATGACAACAATGAAAATTAAAATTTAAGAATAAAAATTTAGGGCAACACTTTCTTTCCCCCCTTAAAATAATCTTCATCCTCGAAGATTGCATCTAAGAATACTCACCAAAAAGATGTGGGTACTTCATCTTCATTCCTTCTTCAAGCTCCCATGTTATCTCCACTTAAGCAAAATTCCTCCATAAGGCTTTCACTAGGGGAATTCTCTTGGATCTCAAACGTTGAACCTTGCGGTCTAAAATCTTTATGGGCTGCTCCACAAAGAATAAATCTTGCTGCAACTGCACGGGCTCATAGTTAATAATGTAGGGTTACAATGTGTATGATGACATGTGCTTAAATATTTTTGATGATGTTTAACATAATTGATGTTACATTGATGTTGCAAACATGATAAATATGACAAAGACATGAAAGAAATGAACAAACAAAAATAGTGCTTCTATGACTATTCATGTATCCATTATATCTCACTTGGAATGTCATTCGATGTAGGTGTGAATGCACACAAGAAAATCAACCAAAGTCAAGTGCAAATGACCAAGAAATACACTTCATGAGGTCATGTGTCGACAACCCCAAAGGCATGTGTCGACAGATAGACCAATCTAGAACAAATAGGATACTGAAAACACATTTACAGCAATATGTGTTGACAGATGAGATGCACCTGTCGACAGTTATAGGATGCCTGTCGACAGCCAGCATATAGCCTATCGATAGATCCATTCTTCTAGGAACTAGCATGGTTCTAGAAACCAAAAGTCTGTATTAGGTGTCGACAGCTATAAAACACCTGTCGACAGACGAAGAGAAAAAATCAGAAACGTGATTGTGATATGTTCTATATTAAGGTGATCCCTTTAAGCACGACTCTCCATGTTTGCACACATATATATAGATCATATGAAGGTATTTTTGCATGAAGAAGCCACAATACAAAAACCCTAACCAAAGGTCAGAAGAAATGCTTCTCTCTATTACTGTGCTTCAACTCTCCATCTAGTTCAAGGAAGATCCATCTCACGAGCGGAGTTGAAGTCGGTCCATCCATGATTCAAGCTTCTCCATCATCCGATCATCATCAACACGGAGCTCGGAGTTCTTCTGGATGACCACCACGAAGAGTTCACATCTGGATTTTTTTGTACATCTCAGAACTCTTCTTCTTTCCACTTTTCATTACTCCGTGTGTGTGGAAGTGGTTTGAGCATCCCTTGTGCTTGATCCACATGCATGTGGTTGTTCTGAGTGCATGTTTGCCTCAGACTACGTGCATGTGTGTGATTGTAGGGTTGAACTTGCTTAATAAGCAGTTTTTCTGTGTGTGTGGTGTGTTGATTAGATCAAGGATAGAGGATCTAATCTATTGTGGACTTGATCTAGCATGTGTGAGTGTGATTTAGTCGTCATGCTCAAGTGTGAGTGTGTTGTACTCGTCTTTTAGTAGTGTGTCCTCACTGTGTGAGGGGTGGAGGTAGGAGCCACGTGGTGTGATTTCTGAACCACCTAAAAATCTCTGTACAATGGGTTGATATTGTCTCATCGTTAGATGCATGCATAGGGGTTCGATTAAACACTTAACATTCACACACTAGTTCACATAATCTGATTGTTCAATTGTCTCACACACTTTATGCACTTAGTCACATTAGATCAGTGGGGTTTTTAATTGACTAGATTCATTATTTCTAAGTAATTTTTAAATTGCTTAAGTTTCCATTGCAAATCTATTCACCCCCTCCCCCTTGTAGCTTTGCCATCATTGAATATCCGATCCTAACAATTGGCATCAGAGCTGGTTTTCTGTTCATCGGTTGTGATTTGTCAGATCTATTTTTGTGTGCTTAATCGTTCTGATCCTAACAATTATCAAAGCGAGTTTATATCTGATTCCAATCTGATTTGATTGCTTTTCATTAATCTTTTGGAACATCATTTGATCTATTTGAACTGATTGATTACTTGTTGCTCTCACTCAATATTCTGTTGACTGGTCTAATCATCTGAAGCATACTCATAAATATGGGTATGTTCTAAAGTATCATAAATTGACCTATGATAATTGAGTTTTATGACAAGGTTGATAAAATGTAGGTCTCCTCTATGAAAACAAGCAAGTCTAGAAACAGAAGAAAAATGCTACATGGCTCATGGCAGCTCAAAAGGCTCTTTCTGTTAAGACAAATATGAAGAATCACATATGTCAGAGATGTCAAGAAACTCTCAAAGATCAGGTAAATCCAATTCCGACACATTTGATATATCAATATCTAACTATGATTCAGAGAATGATATATCCTATGATGAATTGATAGAATGCCATGAGCACTTGTCCAATCAATTTAAGAAGGTAAAATCTCATAAAAATAAGCTAAAAGAAAAATTGGATAAGAATGAAATGAGAATTGATAATGCTCAAGCATTCTATGAATAAAATGAAAAATTGAAAATGGAGAATGAAAAATTGGAGAATGAAGTCAGAAACTATGAAAACAAGGTTTCTACATTGAAAGAAGATCATGATCAGGTTGAATCTAAAAAATTTGATTTGAAAAATGAAAAAGAAAAAATGATTGATCATAATGAGAATCTCAACTTGATAATGATCAATTGAACAAACAAATCTCCAACATGGCTCATGATCATCAAATAAAAGTAAAATGCAACCAATTGGTTGAGGAAAATAATCTTCTTAGAAAGAAGATTGAATGCTTGTATCATGACAGACCATTAAATGATGAATGCAACAATTCTAAGAAGAAAATTACTGACTTGGAAAATCAAATTGTTAAAAGTGAAATTGAAAGGAACAAAATGAAAAATGGTCTGGATGTCATGACAAATCAACTTCAAACTTCAGAAATAAAAAACTGATTCATTAAAAGTTGAAAAAGGAAAATTGACAAGTGAACTTGAAGTGGTTGTTAAACAAAATCAAGAATCTGAAAGATGATTTCTGAATTGAACAAAACTGTTGAGAGTTTAAAATCACCTTATCTAAGTTTGTTCAAGGAACACAAAATTTTGATAATCTTCTTGGAATAAAAGTCAATTTTCAAAAGGAGGGTTTAGGATTTAACCCCTTGAAAAAAGGATTTTGAAAACAAAACAAAGACCTCATTTGTCAATGTTTCTAAGAATAAGAATTCTGTTTCACCTAAAGAAAAATTTTTAAGATTCATGTTCAGAAAAATGTTCTAAAACAAAATGATAAATTGAAAAAAAATGCTGCAAATAGGAAAAATCATGTTTCAATAGAAAACCAGAAAAAGAAAATGAAGAAGAAAACATGACTATACAATGTCTCCACAGCTCCTCCATCAGCCCAGAAAAATCCAAGAAAATCTGCAACTCCACATCATGTCAAGAGCTACCAATGGGTAACACCTTCTTCTTTTCAACCCAAGAATAATCAAAGGTACTCTAGAGGATCTCGAAGATTCCAACAAATGCACTCATACTATGGTAAGCTCCAGGTAAATACTCAACTCGCTTGCTTTAATTGCAATAGACCTGGTGACCTTGCCAAATTGTACTGGAATAAAGGTCAACACTTCGATAAATATGCCAAGTCTATCCAATGCTTTACATGTCATAAACATGGTCATATCTCTAGGGATTGTTGGCATATAAATGATCATCTTGTGCATGTTCCCAAGCCCCATGTTCATACACATGCCAATGTACATAGGAATAAAAATCATGTTCATGCCGAAAATACTAAAAAATTCCATGTACATAAGAACATGATTGCTGGACAAAAGAAGTGTTTGTTCTTCATGCTAAAAGTCCTAAAAATAAAATATTTCATGAAAACATAGATGTATTGAACAAGACTACAGAAGAGTATGGAACTAATGATGCTCACATTTCCATTAATGAAAGAAATACATCTATTCCAAAAATAAAATCATTTTGGATTCTGAAATCATTGTTAAATCCTAACAATAATGTCATTGAAGGACCCAAGCAAGTGTGAGTCACAAAACCAGCTTAATCAACAAGTTGAGATGTCTTGCAGGCATACAGTGTAAATGGATTCAAGACATTGGCTGTGCAAGGCAAGAAATGATTGGAGAACAAAGGTAAAATTTTTTAGATTACAATTGAAGACTGTTCAGGTAAAATCTCCTTATCACTTCATATTTGAATTGCTGGAATTGAAATAGATTTTTAATTTTATCTGAGCAATGAAAAATTGTTTGATGCTATCCCCAAATTACAATGCCTCTTAACAATGGGAATCATGTTTGTATTATCATGCTTGCGTGACTGTGTCCATGATTCTGTGTGCATAATAATGTGTGAATTGCTTGCCAACTTTTTTCAATTCATACACATGTTAAGGGGAGTAAATTTGAAAAAGTACAAAAATGTTCCTTAAAATTCTTTGAAAATTTTGATCTTTTATGTAGTGACTATTTGGTATATCAAATGGTGAAATGTAGTAGGACAAGTTAGGCTTGTCTGGAAACTATCATTATACGTGAGAAATATTCTTTGCCAAGTATCAATAGTCTTCTACTGCATAAAGATCATCAAGATAAATTTAACATCTCAAAAATTTCAATTGATCATGTTGATACTCTCTTTACGCAAATTGCTTGACATGAACATGTGTGAATTGCTTGAATGTTCATTTCAATACCATTGTGCAGGAGTAATTCAAAAAGAGTTTTTGAGTGAGTTGTTTGGGGGACATTCTTTCACATCAATCTTGCCACATGTATCTCTTTAAAAGAATGAATGTTTGTGCTTTCTTGCTTATAGATGTCTCTTTTGTATGCAACTACTTGCCATGATTGTGCATATCATTGATTGAATTGCTTGAATGATGAGTCATTACATGCACACACTATGGGGGAGTAAGTTAAGGCTAGGTGAGTGAAATGTTTGAGAGATACCCTTCATATTTATTGTGTCATTATTTCTCAAACTCTTGGTCTTCATGTCACTCAATTCAATGCCTCAAAACTGAGTTTTCAAGTACCTGTCGACAACCCCTTCTTCAGCTGTCGACAGATGACCTCTTCCAGAACACCAGTTTGTCTGTTTCACAGTAGCTGTCGACAGCTCCATCCTTGATGTCCATAGATGACTATCATGTCTGAATTCTTCACCATTCTTTAGCATTTCTTCATGAGAATATTCATTATCTTTGTGCAAGGAGGGAATTTGGTATTAATATTCATTGCAACCTTTCATATTTCCATAGTACCAAAGACATAACATTAATCACAATGATTTTGAAATAATATTTTGTGCATGAGTCTAGGTTGTATCATCTAAAATACATTGAACAAATCTGATGGCTTTAACCTAACTCACTTGAATAACTCCCTTGTGGATGATCATTTTTCTAAAATGGATTGACAAGTAAGAAGGTCTTTGAACTTAATGTTTTTACACTGGCTTTTGACCATAAATAACCTTTTGACCATGATTTAATAATTTTTAAAAAAGGAGAAAAACTACCTATTTCTAAATTCATAATTCAAATGGGAAAGAGGCAGAGCAATGATGTGCATCACTGAGTAACCGGGGACATGGGCATTACAACTGTCCGTCTTTGCGTCAAAAAAGTCTATGTATTATCTCTGCACAATGGTATGATGGTCACCTACACTGAGTAACTGGGGGTATGGGCATCCCAATGTCTACCTTCACGTCAAAAGGTGAAAGTGTACCTAATTACCACTTTTTCCCGCATAACCTTGTTGAAATATTTCAATGCGAGAAATATAGTGAAGCCTCCATGTTTTTAAATCAAGGGAAATTTCTTGTTTATGGTTGATTGTTCATGTACACATTACTTTCGCTTACCAAATGAACGTCAGCCACCAAGGACTATGTTTTTCTACAATGGTTTTATTCAAAGGGGTTATCTTATTTTCATATATTTTTGAACGGTGTATTCTAAATGTTATAACTTAGGATTCCCGGAGTATTATCTCTTAACCATTGTCGAATCTTTATGTCTTTCCACTAGGGTGTATGACACTTTGCAATGGGTATATACCAGTTCTTAACCTTAGAATACCATTTGAACACTCATTCCCCATTCATTTCTGATCATCTCACTAAGGAATTCCATGACTTCAATCATCCCCCTGCTCCTGGGAATGACAATGTCTAGAGATTTAGTTTTCGGTCATTTGGTTTTTATTTTCACTAGGATTGGGTCATGAGTCTGTTTGTTCTATCAGTTATGTCATTTCCCTTCTATTATTTTTCCATATTTCATGCAATGGATGTCCTTTTTGTAACGGTGCGTACTTACTGATCAATGAATGAAAACACAGTTCTTTGCATCATTCTTATCCATGTGTGCATGATTTGTCTTTTTGAATGTTGTCAAAAGGGGGAGAAACATCAATTGTAATTTTGTCATCATCAAAAAGGGGGGGAATGTTAGGTTCCAGTGTGTATGATGACATGTGCTTAAATATTTTTGATGATGTTTAACATAATTGATGTTACATTGATGTTGGAAACATGATAAATATGACAAAGACATGAAAGAAATGAACAAATGAAAATAGTGCTTCTATGACTGTTTATGTATCCATTATATCTCACATAGAATGTCTTTTGATGTAGGTGTGAATGCACACAAGACAATCAACCAAAGTCAAGTTCAAAAGACCAAGAAATACACTTCAAGTGGCCATGTGTTGACGACCCCCAAGGCATGTGTCGACAGATAGACCAATCAAGAACAAATAGGCTGCTGGAAACACATTTACAGCAGTATGTGTCGACAGATGAGATGCACCTGTCGACAGATATAGGATGCCTGTCGACAGCCAGCATAGCCTATCGACAGATCCAGCCAGCATAGAAACCAGAAGTCTACAGTAGGTGTTGACAGCTATAAATCACCTGTCGACAAATGAAGAGAAAATTCAGAAATTTGATTGTGATATGTTCTATATTAGGGTGATCCCTTTAAGCACGACACTCCATGTTTGGACACCCATATATATAGATCATATGAAGGTATTTTTGCAGCAAGAAGCCACAATACAAAACCCTAACCAAAGGTCAGAAGAAATGCTTCTCTCTACTGCTCTGCTTCAACTCTTCATCCAGTTCAAGGAAGATCCATCTCACGAGCAGAGTTGAAGTCTGTCCGTCCACGATTCAAGCTTCTCCATCATTTGATCATGATCAACACGGAGCTCGGAGTTCTTCTAGACGACCACCATGAAGAGTTCACATCTAGATTTGTTTGTACATCTCAGAATTCTTCTTCTTTCCACTTTTCATTACTCTGTGTGTGTGGAAGTGGTTTGAGCATCCCTTGTGCTTGATCCACGTGCATGTGGTTGTTCTGAGTGTGTGTTTGCCTTAGACAACGTGCGTGTGTGTGATTGTAAGGTTGAACTTGCTTAGTAAGCAGTTTTTCTATGTGTGTTGTGTGTTAATCAGATCAAGGCTAGAGGATCTGATCTATTGTGGACTTGATCTAGTGTGTATGTGTGTGTGTTGTACTCATCTTTGAGTAGTGTGTCCTCATTGTGTGAGAGGTGGACGTAGGAGTCACATGTGTAAACACACGAATTTGGCTCCACCACGGGCAAATTTCATATTGGCCATAATGCCACAAATGGCCCTCATTTTGCCTTGCAAGACTATTTTTCCCAATATTTTTGGACCACCCCCTTCTTCCCCGGTGCTTCCCCTCCATTTCTAGGGCCCCTCAAGAATTATAGGCGTCAATTTCAAGTCGCGATGGGTATAGCAACCGCCTCTCTAAACACCAGATGTGATTTAGGATACCCTGGCTTATCGCGATGGCCTTCATGGGCGCGACCTTAACGTGGCCGGCATGTCGGCCGTGACATTATGCTTAACGCGTCGACCCTGCACGACGCGACAATGAATTCCCATTTTATTTTCGAAAACTACCTTCTTCATAAATGCGTCCGCCATGGGCGACGCGATCCCAATTACACTTTTGGTAGCATTTTTATAAATAAATTAGGAAAGGTTATCATGTCATGTTGTACCGATGCGATTCAGTTTATAGTCACGTCATGCCTCCAGGACGCGATTCAAAGCCGGCTATTGGCCCAGAAAGTCGTCGCGCACAGGCCCGTAATCATGAGAAAAATCCTATAATCACGTCCTTGTCAGCAGATGCGATTCAAAAGGTTAAATCATAATTTCACATCAGAGACAACACACGTAAGCCTTGTGCCTCGGAAATTGCCCCTAAGGTAATCGCGTCGACCATGGCCGGCGCGTTTCATAGTCGTGGCAGCCATGGCAGACGCGATTCATATCCATATCGCGGCTCCCTAACAGGACGCGATTCAGAAGCAGTGGTGGCAGTCATTCGTCTATCTCATCAAACTGACCTTGCGAATCGCGGCCTGCCACTAGGACGTAATTCAATCCATGTCGCGACGCGTTGTCCCGATGCAATTATATTCGCGGCCTGCCGCCCAGACGCGATTCAGCTTCTTGTCGCTGCGGCTGTACCCAACGCGATTCAAAGATTTCACCCCTATAATTTGACCCTCGCGGGTCATTTGTAGCGATGTGTTCCAAGAAGCGGCGAAGCCCTGCCGAATCGGCGCCTCACCCTCCGTCCATCTGTCCCTCACGGCGCAGCCCTGTCGGACCGGTGCACCCCCATCGTCCATGTGAACCGGAGCAAGGCGGGAGCGACGTTCTTCCTCCTCTTCCTCCGTCCGTCCAACCGGAAACGCCGCCGTGCTATCTACCATTTGGGGAAGCACCCCATCCCCTTTCTCCCTTTATTTACATTTCAACTCCTCTGGGCCCCACGTTGCCTTACTCCTTTTTTTATATACACACACATATGCATGTATACACACACAACACACACCCTGTTTTAGGGGTTTCCATATGTTGGGTTTTCCATATATCATGTTTTTGATGATCACATTAACATCCTTGAACATTGATTTAATGCAAAATTGATGTGTTAACTAACATGAAAAACACCATGAAAGTGATTGAGTTAAACATTGCTAAATCATACAATGTACATCACTAACAATGTATTTGCATGTAGGTGTACAAGCATGAAAGATGGAACTTTGAAGAGGCATTGAAGAGATGAGCAAAAAGCACAAAAATCTGTCAAAGAGGTGTATCTGTCGACAGATGAACTCTACCTGTCGACAGATTCATACAGTCATTCCAAGACAGAACTCAGGTTTGCATCTCTGAGTGTATCTGTCGACAGATGCAATGTACCTGTCGACAGATACACACAGACAACCCAGGACAGAGCTCAGGTTTTCAATTCCTGAGTGCATCTGTCGACAGATGCAAACTGCCTGTCGACAGATACACTCAGAAACTCATTTTCCTGAAACCCAGTTCTCAGCCTGAGTCTGCCTGTCGACAGATGCAAGTGCACCTGTCGACAGCCGACGGAAACTTCAGATTTTGGGTTTCCAAATCCGGCCCCACTTGGGTGTTTCCTTCCTCCACGACCCCCACCTTTACCTAACACTATATAAGCATCCTTTTGGAGCCAAATTCGCAGAGAGCAGCCTCCCATCCAAGAGCCTCCAAGGGACCAAGAGGAAAAGCCCCAAATTGCTGCTCTGCTTCAACTTTCCGCCCAGATCGACGTGGAATCACCATCTATGCGGAGCTGAAGCCGGATCGTCATCAATTCAACCTTCTACATCGATCAATCTACATCCAATCGAAGTTTGAAGAGCGTTTGGACGATCCACGAGAAGAATTCCAACCGGATTTGTTCCCTAATTCCCAATTCTTCTCCATTTCATAATTTCCATTCCATCGTGTGTGTGTGTGGTTGTGTTTCGAGCATCCCTTGTGCTTGATTCACGTATTTGTGGTTGTTCTGATCGTGGTTCATCAGACAACGTGTGTGTGGTTGAGTTGTAGTGTTGAACTCGCTCATAAGCAGTCGTTTCTGCGTGTGTGTGTGGACGGTGGATGTAGGATACACGAGTTGTGTACTCCGAACCACCTTAAATCATCGTGTTCTGTGGTTTGTTCGCGTTTTGCGATAGATGATTGGTAGGCACGGTGTTCATACGCACGTTTGATTTTCTGTTCTCACTTAAATCAACTCAAGCGGTCTCACACTTAATTGAATTTGAATCAAATTTCATTAAGATCGCTGTAGCATCGAAAAGAAGCCATCAATAGTTTAAAATTGCCGTAATCTATTCAACCCCCCCTTCTAGATTACCGTATTGTGTACTTCCGCATAACTCTTCAATTGGTATCAGAGCGGGTTTCTCCGATTTACAGCTTTTCGTAATTTGATCTAGCGATCAGGAGATTTTCGATCTTATGGATTCTAGCAAAGGGTATATGGCCGAGGGACATTCAGTAACCAGGCCACCCTATTTTGATGGCACTGACTATTCCTATTGGAAAAATCGTATGCAGGTATTTTTGAGAGCTCAAAACTACGAGCTGTGGAAGATAGTCAGCAAAGGACCATATGTATTGCCCGAGGACGAAGACACCTGGACGAAAGACCAAATAGCCAAGGGAACTCTCAACTGGAGTGCACTAAACATGATGCAATGTGCGGTGCATCCAAAGGAGTTCTCAAGAGTCTCCACATGCTCAACAGCAAAAGAGATGTGGGACAAGCTTGAACTTATCTACGAAGGTACGTCCGAGGTAAGGGAAACTAAAGTTAGCATGTTAGTGTCTGAATATGAAATGTTCAAGATGAAAACTGATGAAACCATATCAGACATGTTTGCAAGATTCATGCTAATAGTTAACGGGCTAAAAGGTCTTAAGAAGGAATACTCTGAAAGTGACTTAGTGAGAAAGATCCTTCGATCTCTTACTTCATCTTGGAATACTAAGGCCACTGTCATTGAGGATTCCAAAGACCTTTCCAAAATGAAATTGGATGAACTAATTGGCTCTCTAATGACATATGAAATCAACATCAAAAGAAAAGAATTAGAAGAAAATCCTAGAAAGTCAATTGCTCTAAAAGCATCCAATAAAACATCAACAAGCTCCAAGAAATCTATTCAACAAGATAGTGATGAGCAAGAAACATCTAGTGAGAGTGATGATGGTGAAATGGCAATGCTCACTAGACAATTCAAGAAATTTTGAAGTTCAAGAGGAGAGACACAGGTAATTCCAAACCCTTTCCTAAGAAAAATTTTTCACAGAAATATGAGTCAAACAAAAAATCTGACATTGTTTGTTATGAATGCAAGAAACAGGGGCATATGAGAGGAGAATGCCCGGAACTCAAGAAGAAGCTGAAGAAAGACAAATTCACCTCCAAAAAGGCCAAAGCAATGTTGGCCACCTGGAGTGATGAAGATGAAGATGAAGATGCACAAGAAACATCCGATGATGAAGAAGTGAAATGCTTGATGGCCAGGAGTGATGACTCCAGCGAGGTAAATTTCTCATTTGATGATTTCACTGCAAGTGAATGGGAGGAAGCATACACTACTTTATTTGAAAAATTTTGTGAATATAGATCTGAAAATAGAGCATTAAAAAAGAAATGCAACTCCCTTGTGCATGATAAGAACAATGATGAACGAATTGCATTCCTGACAAAAGAATTAGAAATGATGAAAGTTGATGAAAAGACTCATAATGAAGAAATGGATTGCTTGAAAATGAAATTGCAAGAAACACAAAAAGAAAAAGACTGTTTAAGCCATTCTATTGAATTCCTTCAAGAAGAACAATTGGAAACAAAGAAAAAGTTGGAACAAACTGAAAAGGAATTGAAAGAAAAATCTGAGGACTTAATGAAATTTGTAAAAGGGAAGCAAAATCTAGATGCGGTTTTGGGCACCAAAATACATGTAACCAAGCATGGGTTAGGATATCAACCTGTAAACAAAAGAAAATAGGAGAATCATTGATACCTCCTTTGTTGATCCTAGCCCAAGCACAAGCAAGCATGCTCCCACAAAGCATAATTCAAGAAAGTCTCAGACCAAGCCAATGCCACTCAAACAAAATGTTCCCAACAAACAAAGAAAAAGCCACCTGTCGACAGATACAATGGTGCCTGTCGACAGACAAGAACAGTTTCAATGAATAAACAGTCTATCAAGCAACAGAAAATTGAAAAGAAAATCCTTCATGCAATGTGTGTAAAAAGATTGGTCATGATGAAAAACAATGTTGGAATAATCCAAAGAAACAAAATTCAAACAAGTTTGGATTCCTAAACATCTACTTTGTTGCATGAATGAAATTTTGGGACCCAAAGTAATTTGGGTACCAAAACCTCTTGTCTGATCCACATATGCAGGAATGCCTAGCAGCCCAACATCAAAACAAATGGTACTTGGATAGCGGCTGTTCGAGGCACATGACGGGCGACAAAGGTAAATTCTGTTTCCTAGTGGAGAAAGACGGAGGACAAGTCATTTTTGGAGGTAACAACAAAGGCCAAATCATTGGCACAGGTAATGTTGGTAAGTGTTCCTCCAATTCAATTGAAAATGTACTGTTGGTTGATGGCCTTAATCACAATTTGCTTAGCATAAGTCAATTATGTGATAGAGGTCACAACGTCATTTTTGAATCAAATTCATGTCAAATTGTTGATAAAGAAACAGGAAGTGTAAAATTTTCTGGAAAAAGAGTGAATAACATTTACTTAGTTGATTTAGATGATCCAGAAAATGACAACTTGTGTCTTGTTGCAAATAGACAGGATGAATTGACCTTGTGGCATCGTAGGCTTGGCCATGCGAGCTACAACGTGTTGCACAAGATCATGAAGCTCAAATTGGTAAGTGGACTTCCTGACATCTCTTTTAGCAACAACGAAAGTTTTTGTGATGCATGTGCACAGGGAAAACAAACCCGGAAGTCTTTCAAATCTAAAGCACCGGTAAGCACATCTAAACCATTTGAACTGTTGCACATGGACTTGTTTGGACCAACTAGAACTTTAAGTCTCAATGGCAAACGTTTTGGTTTTGTCATTGTAGATGATTTCTCTAGGTTCACATGGGTCAAATTCTTGGCACACAAAAGTGAAACACTCACAATCTTCCAAGAATTCTTTAACAAGATTGAGCATGGCAATGTGAATAAAATATGTTCAATACGCACCGATCACGGGGGAGAATTTGATAACAATGCATTTTCTGATTTTTGCAGGCACCAAGGAATTGAACATCTGTTCTCTTCCCCAAGGACTCCAGAACAAAATGGAGTAGTGGAGAGGAAAAACAGAACATTGGTGGAAATGGCTCGCACTCTTCTGGTTGAAGGCCAACTCTCCAAAAGGTTTTGGGCAGAAGCAGTGAACACTTCGTGCTACATTCTAAACAGAGCCATGGTAAGACCTGTGATAAAGAAAACCCCCTACCAGTTATTGAAAGGTAAGAAACCCAACCTTGGGTACTTCCGAGTTTTTGGCTCAAAGGTATTTATTCACAACAATGATAAATCTGATTTAGATAAATTTGAAGCCAAAAGTGATCAAGGTGTTTTTCTAGGCTACTCAGAACACTCTAGGGCATATAGGGTGTTTAACAATAAAACACGAACTGTGGAAGAAACTCCACATGTCATTTTTGATGAGACTTATGCCAAATCTAACAGATTGAATGTTAACAGGATTGAAGAAGAGGATGAAGGAACATCGCTTAAGGATCTACAAGTCAAAGCAAAAGACAAATCTGAAGTAGACTCCAAGACCAAAGGTGGATATCTTCACCGGGACTACGATGAAGATGATGAAATAGCATTCAGAAAACAAGATGAAACACTTGAAGAGAATCCACCAGAAAGTGATCCTCCTGAAGAACAACATTCACAAGATCAAATTCCTCAAGGACAAGATACTCCCGGCCCTTCAACAATCACAAATGTGAGGTATTCCAAAGATCACCCACTTGATGATGTGATAGGTAGTTTAAATGATTCTGTTCAAACGAGGTCTCAAGTAAGAAAAATAATTGAACATGATCTTTTTGCTTTTGTCTCTCAAGTGGAACCCAAAAATGTTGAAGAAGCCTTAAAAGACAACTCATGGATTGATGCTATGCATGAGGAACTTGGTCAATTTCAAAGAAATAATGTATGGAGTTTAGTTCCTAAAACCCCTGAAATCTCTATCATAGGAACTAGATGGGTGTTTAGGAATAAACTTAATGAAGAAGGAAAAGTGATCAGAAATAAAGCAAGACTCGTAGCAAAAGGATATAGTCAAGAATTTGGTGTAGACTTTGAAGAGTCCTTTGCTCCTGTAGCCAGGTTAGAAGCAGTCAGAATTTTATTGGCATATGCATGCTCCCATAAGTTTAAACTCTATCAAATGGATGTTAAAACTGCTTTCTTAAATGGCTATATCAAAGAAGAAGTCTATGTCTCTCAACCACCAGGTTTTGAAAATTCTGAAATGCCTAACCATGTGTATAAATTGCACAAAGCTCTTTATGGTTTGAAACAGGCACCTCGAGCTTGGTATGATAGACTAAGCAATTTTCTGGTAAGCAAGAACTACTCAAGAGGTAAAGTAGACCAAACACTCTTCACTAAGAAAGTTCGCAATCACATAATTGTTGTTCAAGTTTATGTGGACGATATCATATTTGGTTCTACTAACCCTTCACTGTGTGAAGAATTTTCTAAACACATGCACAGTGAATTTGAGATGAGTCTAATGGGGGAGCTTCAATTCTTTCTTGGTTTGCAGGTGAAACAACATAAAGACGGATTCTTCATAAATCAAGAAAAGTATGTCAAAGAGCTTCTCAAACGATTTCAATTTGAGCAAGCTAAACCGGCCTCCACCCCAATGAGCACAAGCATCAAATTGGAAAATGATGAGAAAGGTAAACCGGTAGATGCAAAGCACTTCCGAGGTATGATTGGCTCACTCCTTTATCTTACTGCAAGTAGACCGGATATTCAATTTAGTGTTTGCCTTTGTGCTAGATATCAATCTAGTCCAAAGGAAAGCCATTTAATTGCAGTCAAGAGAATTTTCCGATATCTCTCCGGAACATGCAATTTGGGTTTTTGGTACCCAGCAGGCAGTAGCTTTGATTTGATTTCATATTCTGATGCTGACTATGCTGGATGTAAAATCGATAGAAAAAGCACTAGTGGATATTGCCAATTCCTTGGCGGTTGCATGGTTTCGTGGGCATCCAAGAAACAACACTCGGTTGCACTCTCCACTGCAGAGGCAGAATATGTCGCTGCAGGAAGTTGTGCAGCTCAAGTGTTGTGGATCAAAAGTCAGTTAGCTGACTATAATGTTCAAATTGGATGCACACCTATCCTATGTGACAACACAAGTGCTATCAATCTTTCAAAAAACCCTGTCCAACACTCACGGACTAAACACATAGAAATCCGTCATCATTTCTTGAGAGATGAAGTTGCCAATAAAACCTTGGAACTCATTTTCATTCCCACAGAAAAACAATTGGCTGATATTTTCACCAAACCCTTGTCTGAAGATAGATTCACATCCTTAAGAAGAGAATTGGGTTTGTGTAAAATGCAATGAAACTAACTCTCCATATTGGAGTACATGCTCTTTATGTGTGAATGACTATGTGGTATATCAAATGGTGAACTGTGGAAGAACAAGTTCGGCTTGTTTGGAAACTATCATCATGCGTGAGGAAATATTCTCCGCCAAGTATCCATAGTCCCATTACATATAAAGGTCCTGTACTTCACATAGGATTTTTAGTTTCCTTACATTACAATGTTTTTTCTGTGATCATGTGCTTGTGTGTTACTTTCTTTAAATGATCATGTTTGTTTTGTATCAAATGCTTGTGTGAATCCTTGCTTAGATGTCGTGTCAACACGTGCACACACTATGGGGGAGTAAGTTAAGGATGTTGAGTTTTTTTTTTGGGAAACTCTTCCAACATCTACTTGTTGAATTCTCACTTCCTTGAACTCAATGTGCAATCAATCTGAAACCAGAAAAATCCACTCTGTTCATATCTGTCGACAGACACATTCCATCTGTCGACAGATACAATCAGTCTTGTTCTGACAGAAACCTCAATTCCTCAGTCTGTGTGCATCTGTCGACAGACAGACTTCTTCTGTCGACAGATACACACATTCTTCCTTATTTTTTCAAATCCTTCTTCATACTTTTCAAGAAAAGTGTTCCTTACTTGATTTAAAGGTAAACCTTGGTTGTTTGTGTGCAATATAACCTTCATATCCACTTCATGTCAAAGTCATGAACCAAGTCTAAATGTTTTTTGATGCATAACCTGATTAAGGTCTTTTTAGATCATTTTGAACACAATGAGCAAACCAAATGATTTTTAAACATCTCTTTTGAATAACTCCCTTGTCGTTAAACATGAATCTAAAATGATTTGAAAAATCAGAAAGCTCTTGAATTTAATGTTCTACATTACAACTTGCCTAAAGAAATCTCATGTACTTGACAAAAAGCAAAAAAATAATAATAAAAAAAAGGGAGAAAAGCTACCTATTTCTTCGGTTCAATCAAAGTTATATTTCTTTGTGGGATGGAGGTAGAGCAATGATGAAAATGACTAAGTAACCGGGGACATGGGCATCACAAATGTCGGTCTTCGCGTCAAAAGGTTGTTTCATTATCTCTATACAATGGCTTGATGGACACTCACATTGAGTAACTGGGGGTATTGGCATCACAAATGTCTACCTTCACATGAAAAAGTGAAAGTGCTCCTCATTGCCACTCTTTTCCATCTTCGTTGTTTAAAGATTCTAAAATCATACCAGAAATAGAGTGAAGCCTCCGAAAATTTTTGTGTCAAGTCCAATGTGTTTCTTCGGTAAGACGTTCTTGTGGCCATTTAATTCAATTGTCATCTGACTATCATCTCTATTTAAATGCATGTTTCTCTTCAACGGCATTAATCAAAAGAGTTATTTAATTTTCACTGGTTTTTGTGAAATGTGTTCCTCATGATCTAATTAAAGAACTTATCATTTTTAATTCAAAATCATTTTAGATTTGTGTCATGTCTTCATCTTAATGGATATGAATTTTTGTCTTGCACATACACCCACTTTGCCTTAAAACAACAAATGAACACTTGTCCCTTTGAAAATTTTGTCAAAAATCAAGTTTTCACCAAAAAGGAGTTATCTGTCGACAGATAGACTTGCATCTGTCGACAGACGACGGCCCAGATCCGTTTTTTCAGAAAACCCTCGCGCCGGTTCACCTCCTTTTTGTGGGGCCTTCCTTTTAAAACCCTCCAAGTCCATTCTAAGGCCACCCACGACCCTTTTTCACCCTCCTCTCTTGTTCCCTCCTCCTCCTCTCCAAACCCCCTCTCTTTCCCCCTTCAGGGCTCCGTCTCCGACGATCCTGCTCCTCGTCTGGGATCCCTCCACTCTGCCTTCACACCATTCTCATCCTTCCTCCTGCGATGGCACCCAAATCGAAGCTTCTCGCTCGCCGTCGTCGCGCTCCGACGGACGCCGGAGAAAGCTCCAGGGCTCCTTCTGAACGCCGCAGCAAGCATCGTGAGGATCGGTTGCCGGAACTCATCGTTCCTCAAGGTCTCCGTCTTATCCGACCCAACGGCACCTTCAAGAAGATTGTCCAATCCCGGTATGTGGACTTCGAGTCCTTAGCACCGATGTTCCCCTCACTCCTACCTTATTTTGACACTCAAGGGTGGACATCCTTCTTATACTCCCACCTTGCAATACTCTCCAACTGCCGTCTCCGAGTTCTACAATAACCTAGGGCTTTCCGATCAGGGAGATCTCTACTCTTCGGTGAAAGGCACTCGTTTTCGCCTCACCGCCAATCTTCTCTCCACAGCCCTTGAAATTCCAAACTCAGGAGTTGAAATCTTCAACTACACTCCCTCTGCTTCTGAGTACTATGAGCTTCTCACGTTGGAACCTATGACACTACCAAGGAGATTGCTCGTCTCAACGCCAACTCCTTTCCTCCTTGATCCGGATGATCCATCACATCTTCACTACCTTGATCGTCCCGAAGGATGGAAGTCGAGAGTTAGTCACCGAGGTCCATAAATCCCTATTCATCTTTTTCCTCAAGTGTCAAGAAATCAATCTCCTGAACTCATGATAAGCCTCATCCGTCGGTGTTTCTCTAACACCAAAAGATCAATGCCATATGCTTGCCCCATCACTTCTCTTCTTATTTTCCTTGGCATTCCTATCCCTCCAAGTGAGCTCATCTCACTAAAATCCCGAAGTGCCTTTGACCTCACCGCCGCCAACCGCATGGGCTACAAAATTGTAGACGGCGTCGTCACAAGGACTCTCAAGGGAAAGGAACCACAAGGAGCTGAAGTGTCAACCGGTGAAGAAGACAATGAAGATGATGAAGCAAATGAGGGCAGTGATGAAGACCCTCAAGATGAGCAAATGCCTGACCAAGCTCAAGAGTTTGATGATGTACCTGTGCCTCCACAACAATCCGTTCATGATTACTTGGCACAAATCCATCAAGAAATGATTTCAGGATTTGCTCGGATGACGTCAAGATTTGATCAAGTGGACGCTCGCCTCAACACTTTAGATGACCGTCTTGACCACCTCTACTCCGAGAGAGATGGATCCCGTCACCCTCCTCCTGCTGGACATGACGATGAATAGAGGGTCTCAGGGTCATTAGAGGTCACTAAGAGTCTTAGATGGGAATTAGTCTCACTTGTCTTATCATCTTTTGCTTGTTCATGTTATTTCCCTTTCTTTTTATTGAGTCATGTAATGATTATCAAATGTACTGTGAAATTTCAATGATCAATCAATGAAAACTCAGTTCATGTTTATTTGTCTCTAAATGTGCATGACTTGACCTTTTGCATGTTGTCAAAAAGGGGGAGAACATCAATATATGCATCAATTGAATGTTTTTGTCATCATCAAAAAGGGGGAGATTGTTGGGTTTTCCATATATCATGTTTTTGATGATCACATTAACATCCTTGAACATTGATTTAATGCAAAATTGATGTGCTAACTAACATGAAAAACACCATGAAAGTGATTGAGTTAAACATTGCTAAATCATACAATGTACATCACTAACAATGTATTTGCATGTAGGTGTACAAGCATGAAAGATGGAACTTGAAGAGGCATTGAAGAGATGAGCAAAAAGCACAAAAATCTGTCAAAGAGGTGTATCTGTCGACAGATGAACTCTACCTGTCGACAGATTCATACAGTCATTCCAAGACAGAACTCAGGTTTGCATCTCTGAGTGTATCTGTCGACAGATGCAATGTACCTGTCGACAGATACACACAGACAACCCAGGACAGAGCTCAGGTTTTCAATTCCTGAGTGCATCTGTCGACAGATGCAAACTGCCTGTCGACAGATACACTCAGAAACTCATTTTCCTGAAACCCAGTTCTCAGCCTGAGTCTGCCTGTCGACAGATGCAAGTGCACCTGTCGACAGCCGACGGAAACTTCAGATTTTGGGTTTCCAAATCCGGCCCCACTTGGGTGTTTCCTTCCTCCACGACCCCCACCTTTACCTAACACTATATAAGCATCCTTTTGGAGCCAAATTCGCAGAGAGCAGCCTCCCATCCAAGAGCCTCCAAGGGACCAAGAGGAAAAGCCCCAAATTGCTGCTCTGCTTCAACTTTCCGCCCAGATCGACGTGGAATCACCATCTATGCGGAGCTGAAGCCGGATCGTCATCAATTCAACCTTCTACATCGATCAATCTACATCCAATCGAAGTTTGAAGAGCGTTTGGACGATCCACGAGAAGAATTCCAACCGGATTTGTTCCCTAATTCCCAATTCTTCTCCATTTCATAATTTCCATTCCATCGTGTGTGTGTGTGGTTGTGTTTCGAGCATCCCTTGTGCTTGATTCACGTATTTGTGGTTGTTCTGATCGTGGTTCATCAGACAACGTGTGTGTGGTTGAGTTGTAGTGTTGAACTCGCTCATAAGCAGTCGTTTCTGCGTGTGTGTGTGGACGGTGGATGTAGGATACACGAGTTGTGTACTCCGAACCACCTTAAATCATCGTGTTCTGTGGTTTGTTCGCGTTTTGCGATAGATGATTGGTAGGCACGGTGTTCATACGCACGTTTGATTTTCTGCTCTCACTTAAATCAACTCAAGCGGTCTCACACTTAATTGAATTTGAATCAAATTTCATTAAGATCGTTGTAGCATCGAAAAGAAGCCATCAATAGTTTAAAATTGCCGTAATCTATTCAACCCCCCCCTTCTAGATTACCGTATTGTGTACTTCCGCATAACTCTTCAGGTAAGTCGTTCCACTTGCCGTTATTCCTTTATTGCATTTTTTTAGGATTGATTACTACACATAGTAATCCCGTTTATTCTTTTTTTCTATTTTGTCAGGGTAACCTAACAAGGAAACGCCCTCTAACCACGGTCGGTGTGTCATAGAGGAAGAAAGGACCACACCCTCGCACAATCCCCGCATGCTCCAAAAGGTCCACTCGCGGTCATTCTTCCATCTCGCACTACTCACTGCGTAATCTCCATTCAGCACCCTTGCGTGCCTGGCGATCACGATATTTTTATTTTCCGCATTTCCTTTCTTTTTCCCCCGCCCATATCCTCCCTCTTTGTGGACTACACGTCGTCCCGACGGACCCGTGGCGGTGTCTACAAATTGGCGATCACAGTGGGACCCCTTTTGTATTTTTCCATTTGATTACCCTCCTCCTTCGTGCCCCACGTGGCACTTTCTTTGGCACCCTCACATGCCCCTCCTTCTTTTACCATTTTTATACATATACAAAGCATGCAGTGTGTTTAGTTCCTTTTTTTTTTCCCCCTGCATATTTCCTACTCATTTCCTGCCTCTTTTCGGTCCTTGGGTGGCCTGTTGGAATCACGTCCAACACAGAGGATGTGTTTATAATCCGTTCACTAAATCGACTGCATTTCGTTTTGGTGTCGCGGTGGCTAAGGCCGACGCGTTCCGCTTCTCTGTTGCGCCAGCTAAGGCCGACGCGTCACTGTTTACCTTTGTTTTTTATTTCCTGTACATCTTTCCTGCTTACTGCCTATTTACTACTTTGCTTTTTGTTCTCGGGTGCTTGTTTGGAATCGCGGCCAGCATAGAGGACGTGTTTATAATGCTTCCTCTGTACTGGACGCATTTTAGTTTACTGTCATGGCAGCATAGGCCGACGCGTTCTTGTCGCGGCGGTAAAGTCCGACGCGTTCTCTGCCAACAGTCCATCCACAGGGACCAAGCGTGGCACTGACACCCTTTTCGGGCTCTCTGCGATTTTGTAGTAGCGGCGGCTATCCCCGCCGCGATTCACAGTGCTGACAGAAATGCGCCCCTTCTGCCATTTTTGCTATAAACTGCTGCATACAGGCATATTGCATCGGTCGGGGAACCTCCTTCCCTTGTATCCTAGGCTCCACAAACCCTTCCGGTGAAGGCAAGCTCTCCATTGGGCATTCCGTCCCTTTGGACTAGCGATCCTTCTCCCGAAACTCCGTAAGACTCCATACCCTATAGATTGCCTCACGGCGGACCAAGCTGGTTGTACCCCTCCGTTGACCCGGGTTTAGATATCCATTCCGTGGTGAGAGGTGATTCTAGTTGTACTCGATGTTCCATACTCTACCCAACTAGGATCTCACCTAGAGTGACACAATATTTTTCAATCCATTAATTAATTGTGAAACTCCTAAAAACAAGCGCTAAGTATTCTAACTTGTTTGAACCATCTTTGATTGATTAATCTTTGTTCAACTTGTTTGTCTGCTTGCCTTGTTAAAATGGACCAATATTATCATGTCGATTTTTATTATGAGGACTATGAGGATACTTCAAGCGTCCAATCTTTCCAATCCCATGTATGTCTATTTCGCCACCGTGAGGGACAACCTTCCACCTCCTATGGTTATGTGCGCACACCACGCACTAGCCTATCTAATGTCCCTTCACACCTCACTCCAATCAAAATCCGATAGAGCCTTCCCCCTGCCATGATCCCACTGTGCAGACTATCTTGCATGCACTCGATCAACTCACCCCTCAACAACTAAATTTGATCCAATCTTTAGTTGAGCGTGTGACTTCCTCTTCTTCTCCCTCTCCATCTCCGTCTCCTAGGCACCCACCTTTGTACATTCCGACGACTTCGCCACATACCCCTGTACATTCTTCATCACCTTGGCCCCTTGGCCATTTGCACACCCGTGCTCCGGTCCGTACAGACCGTCCCTTAGGAAGGCCCACTAATTCAAGGCCACCCCCATGTACTCCCTCATTTGCCCAGCAGCAACCCGCTCCACTCCAAAATACTCTTCTCCAGAAATTGAACAATATGGAGAATCAAATAAACAAGCCTTCCAATCCCATCGGTTACCCCGTTGCCGCCATGCCGGCTCTCCCATAGATTTATATTCATCCTCCAGAGTTGCTATCGTACCGGCTGTACAATGGCACGGGCAATACCTACCTTCATGTTGAGGAATTCCTTTATGAGTCTTCTCGTTGGCAGCAAGACCGCGTCACCTTGGCATATTTATTTAGAAAATCTCTTGACGGCCCTGCACTCGAATGGTTCTACTCTCTAGAACCAAGTGAGGCAGGAGACTTCCGCCCACTGCATAAAAAATTCCTTCAAAGGTACAAAGACCGCGTCAGCCCTTATCTCTCTATCACGGATCTAGTATCCGAGATGATGGGGGGTGACGAGGCATTTGTACAATTTGTTGACCGATGGAGATCAATGGCCACTTGCTTACAGCATGAGCTTAGAGCAAATTAAAATCATCATTTCTAACTCTACTCCAAGGTTTCGGCACATCTTGGCCATGAACTGTATCACCTCCATGGAGGAGCTCTACGAGCGGGAACGTTGCATTCAAGCCCATTTAGTGGACTCCCCGATCGTAGAGTTATTTGATCAAATTAAATCGAGAAAAAATGGATTAGTGGATGCCATCCACCTCACCACCATACACCTCCCACATCATATACACCTCCACAAACCCCCATTTACCACAACATGCCGCTACCTAGGCATCCACAGATTCATCTTTTTCGGACACAACAACCTCCAACTGGGCCCTACGATGCCCCTATACAAGAAGAAGCTCCTACGCCCTATGTTGCGCCTGCTCCGGCACCCATGCCAGCTCCCATGCCTCCGCCACCACAACCCCCAACGCCACCTTAGCCTGTTGCTCGGGCCGAAGTTGCCAGTGCCCAGCCCATCTATGAAACCACTTGGTGTTACGATAATGAACCTTCCGAGGTCATGTTCGTACGCCATTTACCTACGCCTCCCACGTTGCCATCCACGTTTACCAAACCCTCCACTATCGAGCTTCCACCCATCATTACACCAATCACTGCACCTCCCACTATGCCAGCACCATTGGCAACCGAACCTGAGCAAATCTTCCCCTTCATACCCATCGTGCCTCCACAGGCCATGCAACCTCCCATTACACCCACCATATCCACCCCTATCCAACGGAGTGGGTGCAAATAGTTGAGGAGCTGCAAGTGTCAGAAGAAGGAAGACCCGGGACCGGGCATGCTTTTCAAAATCCAAGAATATATTCCTCGCATGCTGGTCATTGTCAAAATATCGAGAACATTCACCGAGCGAGGGTCCTCCCCAACAATCATGGCCGTCAATAGGCCTTCTAATCATATGGCACTCATACCTGTTGCCAACTGGGTTCATTTTAAAATTCTCATAGGGAATCTCCCTCTCCAAGCTCTCATGACCCCTCACACCATTGTTGTGAACCTTCCTACTCTAGTGAAGGGGTCAGCTTCTCAGATTGTGCTCATGCACTCTAAAGCCAAATCTATGGCACAATCAATTATTCAAGGGGTCGTGCCCCTTCCCACATTAAACATTATACAATCTTTGGGCACGGTCCCCTCATTGTTGCTTCCAACTCCACCGGTGGAACTCCCCACCATTTCATCACACTACATTCCAAGGGAGTTACCACTGTTGCTTGAAACTCTGACAGAAGTCAACAACCCACCAATCATTGAGAGCTGCTCAATCCCTCGGAGAAGAGCAAGACCATCTGCCCACTGGGCAAAATTTATGAGGAAGTACTTGAGGGTCAACACGCCAAATCCCAAGTTGGAGCCTAAACACCAAGCAAGGCAAAAGACCAGGGGGCCTCCTCCATCTTTACCATTTTCTTTCCAATCATCTTTTGTGCTGCTTAGCACCTTTCCGTGGGTTTTTCCACATTCCCTCCCCACGCGAGGCATTTTATTTTTATCATTTATACAATCCATTTTCTTATAGCGAGCATCGTGCCCCCTTTTGCAATCACCTCTCCCTCCGTGCCCCACGTGGCACGTCTCCTTCCTGTGCCCCACGTGGCACAACTCCTTTCTGTGCCCCACGTGCCACAACTCCCCTCCGTGCCCCACGGGGCACAACTCCTTTCCGTGCCCCATGAGGCACAACTCCTTTCGATGCCCCACATGGCACAACTCCCTCCTGTGCCTCACGTGCCGCCTCTCCATCTCGCGCCCGACACTACGCACCCTCCTTTCTGGCCCCTCGCGGCCCGCTTTTTCCTTTCTCCACTCCGGCCCCACTGGATTCTCTTCTTCTTTTAGGGCACCGCACCATCCTCCTTCTCCAATCCCTCCTGGCCCCTCTGGAGTCCCCAAAATCTTTCCTCCACTCTCTCCTCGTCGCCTTTAATCGAGTCTTTGACCATTCTCGCATTTTTTTCGGAGCTTTAGCCCCCATGTGTCTTTTTAATTTCCAAAAAAAAAAATGTAAATTCTTGTAGACCTCGGAGTCTTCCCCCAACGTAGGGCATTCGTCCTTTCCTCACCCTCTTTCGGGGCTTCAGCCGCCACTTGTCTTTTAGATTTTCAAATAATATTGTAAATTCATCGTAGATCCCCGAGTCTCGCCCCAACGCAGGGCATTCGTCCCCTATTACCTTCCAAAATTCTTATTATATTGGAATTCCAAAAAAATAATATTCATCATTGCGATGCCGTCGTAGCATTTCTGTTATAAGAATCCTGAGCTAGGAGTCCAAAATCCCCTTCCAAGTCATTAAGGTTTGCCCTTTGCATGGGCACCTGCACACACTTCACGGCACCCTAAGCCGATTGCTCTTGGTAGACGCCATCACTATCACAACCACGCCTGAAAGGCACAAAAGTCGATTTCTCTTCATATTCAGCCGAAGTATGGGTAGTAGAGGTAGTTTGGGCAAGACAACCAACCCAAAGCACTCTGTCATAAGAGAACGTCCCAAAAACAGGCAAATCAAATGACCAATAAAAAATCAAAGTCAAATGCATGTCAAGAGCGGCAAAGTTCTTGTACAGATCCAAATGGACTCGATCGTGTGCATGCAAAAGTCAAAATCGAATCAATGATTATAGGGCATGGCAAAGAGTGGCAAAGTCCCCACGGAGATCCAAATGGACCTAGTTGTACTTATGTCCCTACAATCAATGGTCATCATTCAAGATTCCAAAATAATTCAAATGCCCCAGTGCTTAAATGAGACTGAATCTTCTGACGGCTGTGCCAAGGAAGGAAGTCCAAACCAACTCCTCAATACCCATATAATGCTTATCTCCAAATTCTCTTCCCTTCTCCCTATCAAACCCAGTTACCTTTTCAGGCGTGGCTTTGGCAGTGCATCATTAACCAAGTGCAATGAGCCCGTGGGCGCCACGTTAAAACGCACGCCCTACTCTGGGCATTCCTTAATGAAACGGGAGGTAACAAAGACCCATCGCCAGTCAATCTTTATAACTCTAACGCCGCCATGGCATGGCAATGTTCCAAAATCTAAAAAACTCGAATATTTCTGAAATCCAACAAAAAATCCAAATATTTCCAAAATCCACAAAAAATCCAAATATTTCCAAAATCCAAAAAATTTCAAATATTTCTAAAATCACAAAAAAATCAAATACTTTCAAAATCAACAAAAATCCAAATACATCAAAAAATCTCCATAAAAATTCAAACTTTCCAAAATCCCAACAAAAATTCGAATATCTCCAAAATCCACAAAAATTCAAATATTTTCAAAAATCCAAAAACAATTCCGATGATATTGCACATGGCAAGCAGATCCTGTCTATGCCTCGCATCAATTCTTCCAATCATCGATACCTCATCTCTTGCACTCCAAACTCCCCCATCCAAGACCCTTTATCCTCATGGTTAAAACAAACAAACTGAATGAGCTGTTTGTTTAATGTTTTATTAATGCTCCAAGCCATGGATGATGTTGTTCCATGAAATTTGTTTTCTTGGCTAATGAGTTTTCGAGTGCAGGATTCGAGTTACCTCACCCGGTGCTACATCAGGCTGCAGCTGCTGCCCCCACCATCAAGTTATCTATATGTTATACCATTAGAGCATACCAAGGACCTTGTGGCTTTGAGGAATCTGGGGTTTGAGTTCCCCTTTAACAAAAACGGTGATGATCCCAGATGATCCTTAGCCACACTGATAGGCCGTTATGCTTGGCACCTGAAAACGACGGACCCATGCATACCCCCGGTCCTGACTCACTGACGTAACAATATTATCCTTGGTTATTTCCTACTCCTTTAACCTATTTTCCTTTTTATCCCAACATACATGCATATTGAAATCACAGTGGAAATCAGTCTTCCAAGCGAATTTTGAGGGCCATCCGCACCTCAAATTCAAAAGCAATTTGAAATATTCCATTCCAGGTCGAATACCCAACTCCCTTTGTTGTCGCCTCAGAGCTGATTTCCTTAGAATCCTTTGTTTGGACTTATCCTTTTCATTTTTACTCCCAGAGATCCACCTGAGGCAGTGGTAGACTCCCCGATGGTGCAACCTAACGGATTATGTCGTTAGGTACATCCCCTTCACTTGAAGTTGATATCTCCTTCTCTCCCCAAGATCCACCTACGGCAGTGGCAGATGCCCCCAATGGTGAAACCTAACGGACTGTGTCCTTAGCTACTTCCCCGACGTTGGAAGTTGATCTTTTCTTTCCTTTTATGCCCCACGTGGCACCTTTCCTTTCTTATCCCTTTGCTTTGTCCAAACATTTGTTTCTTTAGGTCTTCTTCTCTGGTGTTGACTTCCTTGGGTGTTGGTGGAAGACTCTCATCAGGTGGTAGTCACCCAACGATTAAGCGGGCCTATTTTTCACCTTGGCGTCTACTTTTCAGTCTGCTCCCGCTGCACTCCAATTCACTAAGCTTCATTTCTGTCATTCCATTCAACTCCATTTCACTCCGCTACACTCCACT
Organism: Colocasia esculenta; assembly: GCA_014218235.1. Taxonomy (NCBI): domain Eukaryota; kingdom Viridiplantae; phylum Streptophyta; class Magnoliopsida; order Alismatales; family Araceae; genus Colocasia; species Colocasia esculenta. Next base: position 76,139,881 of record CM024763.1, on the reverse strand, counting down.
TCACTATGCTTCATTTCTTTTCACTCCGTCTCTTCACTTCTCTCCCCTGCAAAGTAGACGCCAAGGCGTGGCAGCCATAGACACGTGAATTTGGCTCCACCGCGGGCAAATTTCATATTGCACCATAATGCGACAAATGGCCCTCATTTTGCCTTGCAACAGTATTTTTCCCAATATTTTTGGATCACCCCCTTCTTCCCATGTGCTTCCCCTCCATTTCCAGGGCCCCTCGGGAATTATAAGCATCATTTTCAAGTCGCGACGGGTATGGCAGCGACCTCTCTAAACGCGTCCGGTACCCCGAATGTGATTCATGATACCCTGGTTTATCGCGATGGCCTTCATGGTTGTGACCTTAATGCGGCTGGCATGTCGGCCGCGACTTTATGCTTAACGCATCGACCCTGTACGACGTAACAATGAATTCTCATTTTATTTACGAAAACTACCTTCTTCATAAATGCGTCCGCCATGGGCGACGCGATCCCAATTTCACTTTTGGCAGCATTTTTATAAATAAATTAGGAAAACTTATCGCGTCGTGTTATACCGATGTGATTCAGTTTATAGTCGCGTCCTGCCTCCAGGATGCAATTGAGAGCTAGCTATTGGCCCAGAAAGTCGTCACGCACAGGCTCGTAACCATGAGAAAAATCCTGTAATCATGTCCTTGTCAGCAGATGTGATTCAAAAGGTCAAATCATAATTCCCCATCAGGAGACAATGAACGTAAGCCCCCTGCCTCGGAAATTGCCCCTAAGGTACTCGCGTCGGCCATGGTCGGCGAGTTTCATAGTCGCGGAAGCCATGGAGGACGCGATTCATTTCCATATTACGGCACCCTGACAGGACGCGATTCAGAAGCAGTGGCGCCAATTATGCGTCTGTCTCATCAAACTGACCTTGCGAATCGTGGCCTGCCGCCCGGACGCAATTCAATCCATGTCACGGCGTGCTATCCCAATTCAATTATAATCGCGGCCTGCCGCCCAGACGCGATTCAGCTTCTTGTCAGGGCGGCTGTACCCGACACGATTCAATATTTCACCCATATAAATTGACCCCCAATGGTCATTTGTAGAGGGGGGTTCGAAGAAGCGGCGAAGCCCTGCCGAATCGGTGCCTTGCCCTCCATCCATCTCTCCCTCACAGCGGAGCCCTGTCGGACCGGTGCACCCCCATTGTCCATGTGAACTGGAGCAAGGCAGGAGCAACGTTCTTCCTCTTCTTCCTCTGTCTGTCCAACCGGCAACGCCGCCGCACTATCTACCATTTGGGGAAGTACCCCCACCCCTTTCTCCCTTTATTTCCATTTCAACTCTTCCGGTCCCCATGTTGCCCATTTACTACTTTTTTTATATACACACACACATGCATGCATACACACACACACACACCTATTTTAGGGGTATAAAAGCCACCATACGGTAAGTCGTTCCCCTTGCCGTTTATTCCTTTATTGCATTTTTTTAGGATTGATACTACACACGTGACTAATCCCCTGTTATTCTTTTTGTCTATTTTGTCAGGGTAACCAAATGAGGAAACACCCTCTACCACGGTCGGTCGTGCTCGCAGAGGAAGAAAGGACCCACACCCTCGCGCAATCCCCATACGCTCGCGATCATTCTTCCATCTCGCACTCCTCGCCACGCAATCTCCATTCGACACATTCACGTGCCTGGCGATCACGATCTTTTTATTTTTCGCATTTCCTTTCTTTTTCCCCCGTCCATATCCTCCCTCTTTGTGGACTACACGTCATCCCGACGGACCCGCGACAGTGTCTACAATGTCGTGTGATTTCCAAACCACCTAAAAATCTCTGCACAATGGTTTGATATTGTCTCATCATTAGATGCATGCATAGGGGATCGATTAAACACTAAACATTCACACACAAGTTCACATAATCTTATTGTTCAATTGTTTCACACACTTTGTGCACTTAATCACATCAGATCAGTGGGGTTTTTAATTGAGTAGATTCATTATTTCTAAGCAATTTTTAAATTGCTTAAGTTTCCGCTACAAATCTATTCAACCCCCCCCCTTCTAGCTTTGCCATCACCGAATATCCGATCCTAAAAAATAACATGAGATGCATCGCGTACATACTTCCTTAGCATTGAAATGTGAAACATAGGATGAATGTTTGCCATAGTTGGTGGTAATTCCAGTTGGTAAGCCATACAACCTTCTTGAAGATTTCAAATGGTACAATGAACTTAGGGTTCAATTTCCACGCCGACCAAATCTGATTACCCCCTTTGTAGGTGAGACTTTAAGGAAAACATGCTCTCCCAGTTCAAACTCCAAATCTTTCCTTCTATTATCTGCATAGCTTTTCTATCGGTCCTGGGCTGCATTTAATCTCTGCTTGATTAGATGAATCTTGCTAGATGTTTCTTGCACAATCTCATGTCCAACCAACTGTCTGTCGCTAGCTTCCTCCCAACATAAAAGAGATCTGCAGGGCCTACTATACAAAGCCTCGAATGGGGCCATACCTATACCTGCATGAAAATTGTTATTGCAGGCAAACTCCACAAGAGGTAAATGTCACTCCCAGTCACCCTTCCAATCCAAGGCACATGCCCTCAACAAGTCTTCAAGAGTCTAGATTGTCCTTTCAGATTGTCTATCTGTCTGCTGGTGAAATGCCGATCTAAGCTTCAATTGTGAACCAAGAGCATCTTGTAAACCATGCCATAACGTTGAAATAAACCTTGGATCTCTATCCTAAATGAAAGATTTTGCTACTCCATGCAACTTGACAATGCTATCGACATAAAGCTTGGCTAAACTCTCAACAAACTTCTTTTTCATAGCCAAGAAATGAGTAGTCTTAGAGAATCTGTCCACTATCACCCAAATAGAGTCATTACCCCTAGTAGACCTGAGTAAGCTTATGACAAAATCCATGGTGATCGCTTCCCATTTCCATAACGGAATATCAATCTTCTGCATCAGTTCAGATGGCCTCTGACTTTCTGTCTTCACTTGTTGGCATGTCAAACATCTAGCCACAAAGTCTGCCACATCTCTCTTCAAGCCTTGCAACCAGAAGGTCCGCTTCAGATCCTAATACATCTTGCCACTACCATGATGTATAGTAAACTTGGATCTATGAGCATCCTCTAGAATGTGCTTCCTAACATTAGCAATGTCGGGCACACACACTCGATGCTAAAACCTAATAACACCTTCGTCATCACGAGCAATGCCTAATTTCCCAATCATCTCTTGCAACCTAGGATCATCCTTCTGACCATCCACCACACTATCCATAAAGAAGACCTGATAGATAATTGAGACATAAAAGCTTGACACAACTATGACTCAACCCTTACTAAAGCACAAGTCGCATCTTCCATTAATTTCCAATCATTCTGCATTGTAGTCCTCTTCCTGCTTAGTGCATTAGCTACAACATTTTCATTGCCTGGGTGATATTACAACCCAAAATCAAAAAATTTTAAGAACTCAATCCATCTTCTCTGGCTCAGATTTAGCTCCTTCTGTGAGAACAAGTACTTAAGACTCTGATGATCAGTAAACACCTCGAATCTGACAATGTAAAGATAGTGTCGACAGATCTTCCAAGCATGAACCACTGCTGCCAACTCCAAATCATCGGTCGAGTAGTTATGCTCATGCTACTTTAATTGCGAGAAGCATAGGCAACCACTTTCCCATCCTGCATTAACACACAACCAAGACCAATATGAGAAGCATCTGTATAGATCGTGAAACCATCTACTCCACTTGGTAGAATCAACATGGGAGCAGACGTCAATCTACTCCTCAACTCTCTAAAACTCTGTACACATTTCTCGGACCATACAAACTTGACTCCCATTCTGGGTAACGGTGCCGCAATGGATGCAAAGCTTTCTATAAAGCAAAGCTAATAACTAGCTAATCCCAAGAAACTCCATATCTCATATGGTGATCTTGGAGTCTCCCACTCTGGAACTGCCTTCACCTTAGATGGATGCACAGCTATACCATCTCCATAAATTATATGACCAAGGAAATGACCTTCCTTCATCCAGAAGTCACACCTACTAAGCTTGGCAAAAAATTTGTTTCCTCACAACAATTCTAGCACAATCTTTATATGCTCACGGTGCGACGCTTCATCAGAAGAATATATCAATACATCATCTATGAAGACAACCACAAAACTATCTAGATAAGGCCTAAAAACTTGATTCATCAAATCCACAAATGTTGCTGAGGCATTTGTCAGGCTAAAAGGTAGCACCAAAAACTCATAATGACCATATCGCGTCCGAAAAGCTATGTTGGATGTATCATCGGACTTTATCATGAGTTGATGGTAACCCGAATGATGATCTATCTTAGATAATATTGAAGCTCCCTACAACTGGTCAAAAAGGTCATCAATACAGGGTAAAGGAGACTTGTTCTTGATCATTACTTGATTAAGCTTTCGATAATCAATGCATAGCCTCATTGAACCATCATTCTGTTACCCAGCTAGCAAGCCCAGAGGGGGGGGGGTGAATGGGATTTTTCAACTTGATTACCTAAACCTATCAACAAGACGGTTTATGCAAAACACTGCATTTGGCGGTTAGTGTTAGTCGTAAAAACAATAACAAACACATAGAAAGCAAACATACTGCACAAGGATTTTTATCCTGGTTGAGACCTCCACTCCACAGGAGATGTACGTCCAGTCCCTGAGCAACAACTCAGGATTCCACTACTCAAGGGTACAGTCCCCCTTATGGACACTTACACACCCAGCCGCAGATGGCCTTCTCTTCACAACCCGAAGAGGAATACACCACCCTGGAACCCTCCATCTCTTCCTTCAACACGAAGGGAAAACTACCACCCAGGAATCCCCAGGTCTTCCTTCAACACGAAGGGAATAAACACAAAAATGTGTTCAAGGGATGATACGCCCCTACACCATGCTAATAGCACAATGCTTGATCCGAAGTGAAAACTGAGAGGAAAAGATCTACAACAATGAACACTCTAAGTACACGAAAGCTCTCTCAAGGTTCTACACTAGACACAAGGAGCTAAGAGCTTGAACAATGGTGAGTGAGGCTTCGCTCTTCAGATGCTCGCCAAAAACTAAATTGAAGGCTTCAGAAATTGTAGAGTATTCTTTATCATTCTCTATTCAGACTTCTTTCTTCTAGAGCATCAGTCTTTAATATATATCTTCTTTTGAAAAGTAGTCGTTGAAGTATTTGTTGTCTCTATGTTTTGAGAACGTTAGGCTGCATGGTTCTTCTTTGCAGTCAACGGTCCTTTACGTTCCATGCACGTAGGAAAAAATCCTTCTTGATATCCTCCAGCTTCTACTTTATCCAACGTTGTATATAGTCGTGCTGTGAGAGACCTGCACACATTAAATGCTAAAACATAGACAGCTAAGCTGTCTCTTGTTGTCAGTCAATCATTGGACTGAGAATACATCAAAATAGAAATCCCATGCTATCTTTCCAAAAAGATATTACATGTAGAAGCATAAGAATATAAGATATCTGGACATGCATCGTGCAGAGAAATGTATGGTTATGTTTAATGCATGGATAAAAAGGAAATATGCGGGATGACTTTGACTTGTCAAGATATTTGAATATTAAGATGTTAGATTTCATGAAATCGTTGTGAGAATCACTTATGAAATCGTTGTATGAGTGAATCGTTTGAGAACGAATCATTAGAAGCAAATCATTATAACCAAATCGTTGTTTTGTTTTATCGAATCGTTACATAGACCAAGTCATTGTTGTGACTTCTCGAATCATTAGAGCAAGCAAATCGTTGTGTAACTTATCGAGTCGTTATAATGACCAAGTCGTTGTTGTAACTTGTCGAATCGATGTAAATACAAAATCGATGTGGAACATATCGAATAGTTATGAGAGACAAATCATTGTGAGACCAAGTCGTTGTTCTCACTTACCAAATCAAAGTGAAACCGAATCATTGTGAGAGCAAATCATTGTTCTCACTTATCAAATCGATGTGAAACAAAATTGTTGTGAGAGCAAATTGTTGTTCTCACTTATCAAATCATTGTGATTACTTAGCGAATCGTTCTGAGATCGAAATCGAAGCGATTACTTAGCGAATCGATCTGAGATCGAAATCGATACGATCACTTAGCGAATCATTCTGAGATCGAAATCGATACGATCACTCACTGAATCGTTTTGAGATCGAAATTGATATGATCACTTAGCAAATCGTTCTGAGATCGAAATCGATACAATCACTTAGCGAATCGTTACAAAAATGAACTCGATAGGGGTAAGGAAATTGTTATGACTATTGAAATTGATGCAACACTTGTGAAATCATTGTAACTTATGGAAAGTCGATATGTACTTAGAAAATTTTTATGCACTGAACTTTAAGTATTACAGGATGAAGATACTTACTAGTTTTTCTTGATTTGCCGAGATTCATTTACTGTGCTCAAATCTCATGGAAAACTTTTTAGATTAACGTGTATTTTAGTTTTGTTAATCACCAAAATAGATATGTAATTTATCTAAATTACATAGAGATAAACTGATCATCAATCTCCCCCTTTTTGGTGATGACAAAACATAACAAAATTCATAGATGTTCGTGAAATAAATTTAAGTGAATCTGCAGAAATAAAATGAGAAATGTATTTCAGAAACACTATATTTCTCACCCTTTTTGTCATTAAGTAAAAGGATAAAATACTTAGACAAAGATGGAGAGAAAAGAAGAGTGAGAGTAAGGAATTATGTCATTGATCCTGAGGGGGTACAAAGAGGTAGACAGCAGGAGACAGAAGAGAAGCATGTCGGGAAATGATGTCCCAAGCCTTAAGCTCCTGGTCTTCAAAAAGTTGCTGAAAGACCCAACTTTCGATGGAATAGGAGGATCCCATATCAGGAATCATTCGTCGGATATGAAGTTGCCGCTGTTCTGCTAAGAAGCGGGCATAGTGATCCCGATCAAGAGTGAATTTGTAGAAACTGCTTTTTCCAAAACTGGCACACTGAAGGAATTGATTAATAGAAATTGGATAGAAAATTTGATTGTCCTTCAGTTCCTTTTTCAAGGAGAGAAAGACTTTGTACCGCTCTACCCACTGAACAAAGAGCTCCTGAACCGGATTGATAGAATTTAAGTCTAAGAATGCTTCAGCTGAGAGAGGGAGCTGCCTGCCTTGAACAACGAGCTATTTAGAGTTTACAACTGAAGAGAAGATTGATTGTAATGCTTTTCCCAATCGGTGGGAGACAACCTTTCACATTCTGATAGCAGAGGAGCAAGAACTTCAGATGAGATATGGCCCAGATAAAAATCTCTGAAGAAGAATCTTTAGAAGGAAGGAAGGCGACCCTACTGAGCTGAGATTCTTCCCATTACATGAGCAAATCTCTCAAAGATAGTAGAACCAACCGAGGAGTCCATGAGCAAGGAGTGTAACTTTGGAAGAAATGCAATTTGTGGCATTTTCAAGGTAGCAAAATCCACTTTAAAGGAGCAATTACCTAGATTTTTAATTTTAAGCAAAGCAATGGCTCCCTGTAATTGACTCATTTGCACTTCAGGTAACTTGTTGAGATAACGATAGTCATTGCAGAGCTGGAAGTGCCGAATGAGTCTAATTTCCTTGTGGATAAAGGGTGCCCAGAGTGCTTGGTGATGAAGGACAAACCACTTAGAGAGAGTGAGTGGTGGTCCTGGGGTGGAAACTGATCTGACATTGCAAGTAGAAACTTTCTGTATAGAGGCTTGTGCCCCTTGGCCCACTGATCTTCAGACTTGCATTTAGCCATTTGGAAGATTTTGGATTGATCAGCCTTGGAGATGTGGCAATAGGGAAGGACAATGTTGAGGTGATCGGTTAGATTGAGAAAAGGAACACTAAAAATGGTGACAAGGATACACTTTTGGAGATATTCACAATTTATTGGTTTCCTTCGATTATCAATAGTGAGGGAAAACCAAAGAGGAGGAAATTTGGATTCGGAGGGAAGAGCAAGAGTTGTTGAGAGTTTCCTCTTTTTAGGGACAGGACTAGGAGAACCAGTCCTGTGGACATGAGAGGCAACTGCTAGGACTGAGGTGAGTGTTGTAAGTTCCAACTCATCCTCGAATTTATTGAGAAATGCACTTGCAAGTTGTGTACTTTCAGGTATAAAGGTAATAAAGGAGGGAGGAGTAGGAGGATGAAAGAATGACTGTGGAGAAATAGAAGGGATATCAGATGGTCCTGAAGAGGGAGGACCAGAAGAGGATGAGGCTCCAACTAGGGAGGAGGCTGGAGGATTTTCAATGATCGGAGAAGGTGGAGGAATGGATGTGGAGGTGGCAGGAGATGAGGAGGATTCAGAAGGAAATGGTGTTGGAGAAGAGATGGTGAGAGGCATGGGTTGTTTAAAAGGGATTGGTGCTGGTGGTGCTGTGGAGGAAGATGGAGGTGAAGGAGGGGTCGGAGTTGCAAGAGGAGAAGGATCAGGGGCTTCTAGAGCTACAGCTGGTTCTTCTACTCTTGGAATTTCACCCTCGGAAACCACTGGCCCTGTTGTCCCAGAAACATCATCTATTGGCCCTGGTGGCCGAGTCTTTACAGCTTTAACATGATCCTGCAATGCAATTGCTACCTCTTCAACAACCTGTGGCCCGGATGGCCCTGCTGGTTCTTCTGAAATTGGCCTTTATGGCCTAGCATCTTGTTGACTGGCCTTTGAAGGCCAAGAACTGCGGACTGGTTCTGCAAGAGAAGGAGCAAGAGGGGCATTTGTGGACTGCGCCCTCACCAAATCTGCAAGTGCAGCAATAGACTCCTTAATGCTAATAAGCTCACTTCGCACCCATCTAACTGCATTTTTGACCATGCCCATCTCCTTAGCTGAAGTACTCTGGATTATAAAGATAGAAGCAATATCAGATTGCACAGAGCATAGGATCTTTCCTTGTTCATTCATTCTAGCAACTAAGGGCTTCAGATTGATCTTCAAATTCTTCTTCCTCTGCCTTTGATGGGGCCTCCTGTTCAAGAGGGGAATCTCAGAAGCTACTTCTTTCCCTTTGTCATTTGCCCTAGCATTGGGCTCGACATGATCAACATTTGCATCATCTGAGGCACTCTCCACAATGCCTTCTCTGAACTGATCAACAACGGGGACACTAGCAGTGTGCTCCCCCTGAGATGTTGCTTCCTTCTCAATTGACTGCTCCCCCTTAATAGGAGCATCAACCATATGAGTATCAACTGGAACATCTTCTTCTTCTTGCTCCCCCTGAAGAGGAGCATCCTCCATGACAATTTCTTCAGTGTGGCCAGATGCCACAATGTCTGCTACTAGTTCACATGACTGTTCACGCTCCCCCTGAGTGCTCAAAATGGATTCTAGCACACTTCTAAGAATAGATGCCACAACTGTGGTGGGGTTGATAGCCTCTGAAGCTCCCTCAACTGGCTCAATATTCTCTTGAGGAGTATCCTCAATCCTACTGCTGCTTGACATTGAGTCTTTAATTCTGATTTCTGCTTCACTGCCTTGGACATCTGCTGCTGCTGCCGCTGCTAATTCTTCTCGAACCACAAGTATTTGTACCTACTGTTCTTAGATGCTTGGCGCTTCTACCCTTGCATCTTCTTGCTCAATTTGAGCATCTGGTACTGCTACTGCTACAATTGCTGCAACTGCCCCTTCTTGGACTTCTTGGGCATCGCCAATGATGGCCTCACCCTCAGCCACTGAGGTCTTGGTCCACACACCACCAACCAAATAAAATCCACTCTTCTTGAAGTTTCTGCTGCGAATGGCCAGCCCCATCTTTTCTGACATAGGCCCAGACAGATTAACAACAAAATGTTGGAAAATTTTGTTCAAAAAATGGGCGTAAGGTATAGACACATTCAATTTACTTTTCTTGTCCCAAACCTGAGCATGCGCAAACTTCGTCCTTTCTATTATAACCTCAGCCATGTTTATGCTCTGGTTCTGGATAGCCCAGAACATCATATCGGAGTCCACCTTTGTACAAGTAGAAAAGGTGGCACTCCTAGGGACAAGTATCTGACACATAATAAGATGCAGAATGTGGTTGAATGCGTTCAGCTGGTTGATATCTATCTTCCCATCCTTCAATCTGAACTTGGGACCAACAATCCCTAGACCCTTCGCCTGGATGTCGACAGTGTGTATTCCACTGTGACCGGTGGTGCAAACTCCAAACAAAGACTCCAACAAGGCATATGTGGTCCTAATCTGGGTTCCCTTGACAGTGGATATCAAAGACCCGTCCTCTTCGGACTTCAAGCAAACATAAAACGCCTTCACTAGGTCTAGAGAACCAAAGATGCTATGCATTCCATTCTTCTCCAAATCTGCAATATCTACTGCTTTGTTTCCACACAGCTTGGTCTTCACAATGGTAAACCTCTCTTGCTGCTCGGCGGTGAGGAACGCAGCTCCATAGCCCCCAACGGTGCAGGAAACTCCAGAAACGGCTATGGATTTGAATGGTTAACGGTTCTAGATGATTGGAATGGAGATTAGAGTATAAGCCCTCAAGAAATTTCTCGTAGGAAAGAGGTGGAGGCCTTGAAATCATAGGGAGTCAATGTCGCAGTCGATAGGGTTATCGTCTCAGGCAAGTTGAAGGAGAAGAGAGCGGGAGGTGAATCAGTATGGCACAGATTTCGGGTTTTTATCAGATAAAAGAGGAAAATGCCATAATGACAGAAAACGACAAAAGACTGGTTCGACAGGAATAAATCCTTTTAAAATTATGAACTGTCAAAGATAACGATGAAGCAAGCAATGTTTAAAGAAATTGCTTAATTTCAAGGGGAAAAATAATTGATATTCTGAAATAATTATTATTTCAGTTATTTATAGACAAATCTATCACAAATTGCACATGCCTAATTCCCTTCTAAGAGACGTAAATCTCTCTTCGGGTAAAGCCTTTGTGAAGATGTCTGCTAACTGATTTTGAGTAATAATAAAGGAAATATCTATGTTACCATTGGGTACATGATCACGAATAAAGTGATATCTAACCTGATGATCAAATTTTCCCACGTAATTTAATAAATTAAATATCTATTTTGGTGATTAACAAAACTAAAACAATGTGCATTTCTAACATATTTTCTATGAGATTTGAGCACAGGAAATCTAACAAAGAAATACGAGCTAAACTGGTAAGTATTCTTCATACCAGCATTTACAGTTCAAAGCATATAATTTTTTAAGTACACATCGACTCTCTAGTTGTTATAACGATTTCCTTAAAATCATAACGATTTCCTCATTCACAACAATTTTGGTTCTATAATGATTTCATAAGTCATCGCTATTCTATTGAAAGCCTCTCATAACGATTCGCTAAGAGATCGCAACGATTTGCCTCTTATAACGATTCGCTAAGAGATCGCAACGATTTGCCTCTCATAACGATTCGCTAAGAGATCACAACAATTTGCCACTCATAACGATTCGCTTAGAGATCGCAACGATTTATCTCTCATAACGATTGGCTAAGAAATCGCAATGATTTGCCTCTCATAACGATTCGCTAAGAGATCACAACGATTTGTTTCTCATAATGATTCGCTAAGAAATCACAACGATTTGCCTCTCATAACGATTTGCTAAGAGATCGCATCGATTTGCTCTCAGAACGATTCGATAAGTGTGCACATCGATTACGAGCTCATAACAATTTGGTTATCGCATCGATTTCTTAAGTGAGAACAATGATTTGCTCTCACAACGATTTCAGTATTACAACGACTCGTTAAGTTTCATAATGATTCGATAAGTTACACAACGACTTGGTCGCCGTAACGATTCGATACATTAAACAATGATTTGTTCACTATATCAACTCGATAAGTGAAACAACGATTTGTTGATAGTATCATAACGATTTGTCTCCACAACGATTCATTTATTAATGCATAATGATTTGTGTGTACATCGACTTATTTATGATCGTATAACGATTCACATGAACAACGACTCATATTTACATCGATTTCATAAGTCATGATCAAATCGATTTCATGGTGTATAACGACTTGATATTCAAACCTATTCTCAGATAGTTTGAAAAGTCAAAGTCTTCCCTCGCTTTTATCTCACATCCATGCATTTATTATGACTGATCATATCACTGCACTGCATGCAAACGATATCTTCTATTTCCATGCTTATACTGTAAACATCTTTTTAGAAGAACAAAATGGAATTTCCATTTCCGTATAAAATCACTCTAACGTTGACTGACAACAAGAGACAGCCTAGCTGTCTATTGTTTCAGTATTTAATGTGTGCAGGTCTCTGACAGCGCACCTCAATACAATGTTGGACAATAAGGAAGATAACGAACATCAAAGAACATCCTCTCTCATTTTGCGTACATGGAAAGTTAAAGTCTATTGAATAAGAAGTTCCACAGTGCCATGCAGTCTAACGTAAACAAAAGCCTAGAGACAACGGACACTTCAATGTTCAATTTTCAAATGAAAGACATATATAGAAGACTGAAGCTCCAGAAACAAACAACACTCACGAAAATATTTTACAAGCCTTTTGCGAGCATCTGAAAGAGCGAAGCCTCACTCCTTTGCTTATCTAGCTCTTAGCTCTCTCTACAGTCATTTTGTTAGTCTTGAGAGCTTCTGTAAACTGAGAGTGTTCCTCATTGTAGAACTTTCCCTCTCAGTCATTGCTTCAGATCTAGCGTTGGTCCATAAGCTTGATCTAGGGGCGTATCATCCCTTGATATTATTCCTATGTTCTTTCCCTTCATGTTGAAGGAAGACCTAGTGGGTTCTAGGGTGTTTGTTTCCCTTCGTGTAGAAGGAAGACTTGGTGGGATGCAGGGTGTTGTAATTCCTCTTCGGGTTGTGAAGAGAAGACCAGCTGCGGCTGGGTGTGTAAGTGTCCTTGAGGGGGACTGTACCCTTGGGTAGTGAAATCCTGAGTTGTTGCTCAGGGACTGGACGTAGGACGTCTGTGGAGAGGAGGTCCAAACCAGGATAAATTTCGTGTGTCGTGTGTTTGATTGCCTTGTGTTTGCTATCCTCTCTTTACTAACACTAACAGTCATCAAAGTGTGTTGTGTGATTATTTTTCTAGAAAGGTTTTTAAGTGATTAAAAATTTAAGAATCCCATTCACCCCCCCCTCTGGGCTTGCTAGTTGGGCAACAAGTGGTATCAGAGCTAGTCTCTTCGACAAAGAAGAAGATCCAATGATCTGAAGTGAAAAGATCAAATGGCAGCCCAAAGACACTTTGAAGGTCAGTCAGTAAATAGGCCACCACTGTTCGATGGTGAAGATTACACATATTGGAAAACAAGGATGGAATACTTCCTACAAGGACTCGATTTTAAAATATGGTCTATAATAGAAGAAGGCGATCTAGTTGTTCTAAACAATAGAGAACATTGGACAGAAGATGATAGAAAGAAGATTTCTCTCAACTGCAAAGCTAAGAGCACACTATGTGGTGCACTTAGCAAGAAGGAGTTTAATAGTGTTTCAGGCTGCAAATCAGCAATGGAAATGTGGTTGAAGCTTAGAATCACATACAAAGGTACTGACAAGGTAAAAGAGACCAGAATAGATATTCTGGTGACACAGTATGAGAGGTTCTAGATGCAGTCGAGAGAAACCATTACACAGATGTATAGCCAGTTCACCGACATCACAAATGGGTTAGCAGGTCTTGGGAAGAAATGGTCAGAAAAATCCTTAGATCCCTACCGGCCTATTGGACTCCCAGAGTGACAGCGATAGAAGAAGCCAACGACTTGAAAAGGATGTCATTGGAGAAACTCATCGGGTCCCTTATGGCCCATGAGATCAACATGGAGAGATTGGGAGAGTCATCAAGCCAAAGAAAACACTCCAATGCTCTCAAGGTTGAAGAAGATGCATCAGAAGATGTCTGAGATGGTGATGAAAGCATAAGAAGTAGTGAAGATGAAGAAACTCTTCCCTCCAGAAGATTACAAAGAATACTGGCTAAGCAAAAGAAATATCAGTCAGGTAGGAGATACTTTAAGAAAAATAAAGAGTATAAGAAGCCAGAAGGAAAGGACTCAAAAAGATCTGAGCCCATCTGTTATGAATGTAAGAAGCCCGGACATATCAATGCAGAATGTCTGAAATTCAAGAAAGCTGAATTTAGAAAGAAAGATAGTTCCAAGAAATTTAGAAGGTATAAAAAGAAAGCTATGACAGCATCTTGGGACAACAGTAGCGACTCAGACAGTGAATCAAGCTCAAGCAATGATGAAGAAGAAGGAGCAAACTTGGCATTCATGGCCAACATCGAAGATAAGGTAACATCAAACCCATCTTTTTCTTCATGTAATGAATTAGATTCAGATAATTTGGAAGAAGCTTTTAATGAACTGTATTGTAAATACAAAGAAGTATGTAAATTACTAAAAACAAGTAAGAAAAACATCACATGTTTAGAAAATACTAACTCAGATTTAAAATCTGAAAATGAGCAAATGGACAAACAAATTATGCAACTAAAAAGAAGAAACGATTTGTTATGTGAAGATCTGAAAAATAAAAATGAACAGATAGTTAAACTAGAAAAACAGGAAACTCCAGATGAACTTAAAAAGGAAATTAACATATTAACTGAACAAAATGAAAAGCTATTAAGTACATTAGATAAATTCACAAATGGAAAACCATCACTAATACTAAAGGGAGCTAGACGGTCAGGTAGAAAGAAACATGGATTAGGATACACACCTCTAGACAATGAAGAAACAATTATACATCCTAAAACATATCCAACACCAAAGTTTATAGCTGAACAAGACACAACATATAAATCAAACTTTAAATACATTCCAACTGAAAAGGTAACTAAGATGTCTTGCTGTAGCCATTGTAACAAGTTAGGTCATATCAAAGTATCATGTCTAACTAAATATAGAATATGGATAATCAAAAGAAAAAATGATGATACTAACCAACTAGGACCCAAAAGAACTTGGGTACATAAAGCATAATGTTTTAATTGCAGGTAAACCTTCGAGCATCAAAATGGTATTTAGACAGCAGATGCTCAAGGCACATGTCAGGAAATATGAAGCTATTTTCTCATCTCAAAGCTGAGGAAGGCACAGTCACCTATGGAGATAATGGAAAAGGGACTGTGATAGGTAGTAGATTATTGAGCAGCAAAGGGAAAGCAGTTATTGAAGATGTGTTATGCGTCAAAGGACTGATGCACAACCTCATTAGTATCAGCCAGCTCTGCGACAAAGGACATCAAATCAGATTTCAAGAGTCAAAGTGCAGCATTATGAAGGATGGTGCAGTCATCTTTGAAGCCAACAGAGAAAAGAACATGTACGTACTTTACCTAGAAGAACTAAAAATTCAGGATATCTGTCTGGCCGCAAGCAAAGAGCAGTCAACTGAACTGTGACACAGAAGACTGGGCAACTGCAGTCTGGATGGCATGAGAAAGTTGATCAAGAGAAGCTTGGTGGATGGCCTACCCAATGTTAGCATACGAATGGATGGTGTTTGTGGGCCATGTGCAAAAGGAAAGCACACCAAGTCATCCTTCAAGGTGATGACTATGGTAACAACCTCAAAACCCTTAGAAATCATACATATGGATTTATTTGGGCCAATGAGAACTACAAGTCTTGGAGGAAAGAATTTTGGGTTTGTTATAGTAGATGATTACTCCAGATTCACATGGGTTTCTTTCTTAGAACACAAAGATGATACCTTTGATAGTTTTGTAAGCTTTAGCAAGAAGGTACATAAGGATAAGAAGTATAATATTATCAGCATTTGATCAGACAATGGAGGAGAATTCCAAAATGAAAGATTTGCCAAGTTTTGTGATGATCAAGGAATAGAGGATAACTTCTCAGCGCCAAGGACACCACAACAAAATGGAGTTGCAGAGAGGATGAATAGAACCCTATTGGACATGGCAAGGACAATGCTATCAGAATATGATTTGCCAAGATATTTTTGGGCTGAAGCAATCAACACAACATGTTATATAATCAACCGGGTGATGATCAGGTCGATTCTGAAGAAGACTTCATATGAGTTGTACAAGCAAAAGATGCCGAAGATCAGCCACTTCATGACATTTGGATGTCCATGCTTCATCCACAACAACGGCAAAAGAGACATTGGTAAGCTAGACTCCAAATCAGATGAAGGTATATTCATGGGGTATGCTTCCAAACCCAAAGGTTATAGAGTGTTTAATAAACGAACCCTATTAATTGAGCAATCAGTGCATATTATCTTTGATGAAACTAACCCTTCCTTGAGAAAGAAAGTAGACAGTGATGTTGATGATAAGATGATTTATCCAAGAAGCTAAAGAACACATCAATTGAGGATAAGGAAGATCCACCTCTAGAAGACCTGCAACAAAAGGACATCTCATGTGAAAATCTTCCAAAGGAATGGAGATATAAGAAAGATCACCCTCTAGACAACATCATTCATGATCCGTCAGTTGGGGTAAGAACCAGAGGTAATGTAATTCCTTGTGAGTATCTAGCTTTTGTTTCACAAACAGAGCCTAAGACAGTTAGTGAAGCTCTTACTAATGAATCTTGGATTTTAGCCATGCAAAATGAACTGAATCAGTTCAAGAGAAACCATGCGTGGTCACTTATTCCTAGACCATCAGATCATCCAGTCATTGGCACCAAATAGGTGTTCAGGAACAAATTGGATGAAGCTGGTGTGATCATAAGAAATAAGGCCAGACTGGTAGCTCAATGCTATTCCAAAGAGGAAGGCATAGATTTCGATGAAACCTATGCACCAGTAGCTAGACTTGAGGCTATTAGAATTTTACTTGCTGATGCATCTACATTAAATTTAAAACTCTTTCAAATAGATGTGAAATCAACATTTTTCAATGGTTTTATAAAAGAAAAAGTTTATGTGGAATAACCGCCTGGTTTTGATGACATGGATTTTCTGGATCATGTATTTAAATTGCATAAAGCTCTATATGGTTAAAAACAAGCACCTAGAGCATGGTATGAACGATTAAGTGCATTTCTATTAGATCATGGTTTTATTAAAGGAAAAGTAGATAGCACACTATTTATTAAGTCTAAACTCAAAAATATGTTACTTGATCAAATATATGTTGATGATATAATATTTGGATCTACTGATGAATCTCTTTGCAAGTATTTTGAGAAGCTAATGCAGAGAGAATTTGAAATGAGCAGGATGGGGGAGCTTAACTACTTCCTCGGGTTGCAAATCAAACAAGGAAGAGAAGGCTCACATATTTGTCAAGCCAAATACACAAAAGAGCTGCTAAAGAAATCCAGTTTTGAAAATGCCAAGCCACTGACAACACCAATGAGTACATCAACAAGATTAGATAGTGATAAAGAAGGTAAGAAAGTAGATCAGAAGCTTTATAGAGGTATGATAGGCTCTTTGCATTATTTAACAGCAAGTAGACCTGATATATTATTTAGTGTATGCATGTGTGCTAGGTATCAGGCAGACCCTAGAGAGTCTCATTTAATTTCTGTCAAGAGAATTTTTAGATATTTGACTAGAACTTATGACTTAGGTCTGTGGTATCCAAAATCATGTGAAATTAATTTAGTAGGATACTCTGATGCTGACTACGCTGGATGCAAAATAGATAGAAAAATCACCAGTGGTTGTTGTCAAATTCTTGCAGGTGTTAGGATCGGATATTCGGTGATGGCAAAGCTAGAAGGGGGGGTTGAGTAGATTAGCAGAAACTTAAGCAATTTGAAAATTACTTCAGATTAAAAGATCTACCAAGTAAAAACCCCTTTGATCTGATGTAATGTGTGTGAACAAATTAACAAGTAGTGTGTAGACGAAATCCCTAGGCATGCATCTAGTGCAATACAATGCAAAACACAAGTCAAACCACAGTGCACAAGAGATTTTTTAGGTGGTTCGAAGATCACACCACGTGACTCCTACGTCCACCCCTCACACATTGAGGACACACTACTCAAGAACTGAGTACAACACACACATGAGCACAACGACACAACCACACACACACACGCTAAATCAAGTCCATAAAAGATCAAATCCTCTAGCCCTAATCTGATCAGGACACCATACACACGTTGTCTGATGCAAACACACAACCAGATCAACAATCCATACATGGATCTAGCACAAGGAATGCTTGAACCATTACCACACACACAAAGATATGAAAGGTACAATAAAGGAAGAGTTCTGAGTTGAAGATCAAATCCAAATGAAGAACTCTTCATGGTGATCGTCCAGAAGAACTTAAAACATTGTGTTGATGATGATCAGATGATGTAGGAGAAGCTTGATTTGTGGACAAACCAACTTCAATTCCGCTCGTGAGATGGATCTTCCTCGCGCAAGATGGAGAGTTGAAGTAGAAAACAAGGGAACCTTCTTCTTCTTGTTCTTGGCTTAGGGTTTTTTGTGTGGAGGCTCCTTGCTGCAAAAATACCTCTATATGGTCTATATATTGTGGTGTCCAAGCATAGAGAGTCGTGCTAAAAGGAAACACATAAATGTAGATCATATCATAACCGTTGGATTTTCCCAAAGCTCCGTCTGTCGACAGCCGACTTGCTGCTGTCAACAGGTGCTGACAGGTTTGCAAAATCCAGAAGGTTGGCCTTCCGAAAAACCATTTTCTGTGTGTATATTCATCTGTTGATAGGTACCGACAGGTTTCTAATTTCTTGAGCTTTTGCTCTTGTCTTTGGTACATTGTCATGCATGGAATGTCACCTACATTTAAGAAAATTATTAGTGAGATATAATGAACATATAAATGAACAAGTTAGACATGTTTCTCTTGATTAGCATTTGATTTTCTTGACATTCTCATTATGTTTCACATATTCACATCACATGAATTTGTATTGTTCATGAAATGCTCATCATCAAAGCAAACATACCATATGTCAACTTAACATTCTCTTGTAAACCCAACATTCTCCCCCTTTTTGATGATGACAAAATTTTCAATTTATACACAATTGATGTTTCTCCCCCTTTTGACAACATCCAAAAAGATTAGTCATGCACAAATGGATAAGAATGAAGCAAAGAACTGTGTTTCCAGTCATTGATCAGTAAGTACACACAGTTACAAAAAAAAGGTAACCCATTGCATGAAACAACAAAAGCTAAAGTGAAGGAGAAAGAGATGACAGAGTTAACAGACTGATGACTCAAAGAAGTGGAAGGAAATGAAGCAAAGAACTGTATGACCACAGAACTGAATTGAAAAAGATATGAGTGGCGAATGAGTGTTCAATTAGAATTTTAAGGTTGAGAGCTTGTTTATACCCATTGTAAGATGTCATAGACACTAGTAGTTGGACACATAAAATTCTACAATGGTTAAGAAATATTACTTCGGGAATCTCAAGTTGTAGCATTTAGAAGACATCGTTCAAAAACATTGAAAATAAGATAACCCCTTTGAATAAAACCGTTGTAGAAAAACATGTTCCTTTGTGGGTGATGTTCAGTTGGTACTTGAAAGTAATGTCTACATGAGCAATTAACAATAAACAACACATTGCTCTTGATGTAAAAACATGGAGGCTACACTCTATTTCTTGCATTGAAATTTTTCTTTGTCAAGTTAATGTGGGAAAAGTAGTAATTAAGATCACTTTCACCTTTTGACGTGAAGGTAGACATTTGGGATGCCCGTACTCCTAGTTACTCAGTGTAATTGACCATCATACCATTGTACACAGATAATGAAAGTACTTTTTGACGCGAAGACAGACATTTGTGATGCCCATGTCCCTGGTTACTCAGTAATACTCATCATTGCTCTACCTTTATCCCATTTCAAATACTTTTTGTTTGAACTTTGAGTTTAGAAATAGGTAGCTTTTCTCCTTTTGTTTTTAATTCTGAAATCATGATCAAAAGGTTATTTAAGGTCAAAAACCAATTTAAAACATAAAGTTCAATAACCTTCATACTTATCAATCCACTTAAGAAAAATGATTATTTGCAAGGGAGTTATTCATGTGAGTTAGGTTAGAATCATTAGATTTGATCAATGTTTTCTAGATGACACATCCTAGACTCAAACACAAAATATTATATCAAAATCACTGTGATTAAGTCAATATCTTTGATACTATGTGAGTATGAAAGATTGCAATGAATAGTATGTCCCTATTATCCCCTTGCATCAATAATATGAACATACTCATAAAGAAGGGATTAGAAAAGATGATGATTTATGGATGAAGTGAGTATCTGTCGACAGGAAACATGAGCATGTCGATAGATGTAGACAGTTGTGAAGTTCTGGGTTCAGGCAAGGTATGGGCTGTGAATAGCTAGCATGCTGGCTGTTGACAGATACAGGCAGACAAAAAATATGAAGTTTGGAACTGTGCCTGACTGTCGACAGCAGAAGAAGTGGTTGTCGGCAGATGCACATAGGGTGCAATTTCTGGGTTCTGTGAAGGCATATCTGTCGACAGGCTATTTGGGGCTATCGATAGGGGCTTTGAAACTTCAGCTTTAAGGCTTTGAATTGAGAGTGATTTGAACCATAAGATTGAGGGATAAATGCACATTGAATATGAAGGGTATCCCTTATGAATTTCACTCACCTAGCCTCAACTTACTCCCCCATAGAGTGTGCATATGATGACTCATCATTCAAGCAAATCAATCAATGAGATACACAAACATACCAATCATTTGCACACAAAAGAACATCCATAAGCATAAAAACACCAACATTCATTCTTTTAAAGAGAGGCATGTGGCAAGATTGATGTGAAAGAATGTCCCTCAAACAACTCACTCAAAAACTCTTTTTGACTTACTCCCCCATAATGTATGCATGGTATTGAATGAACATTCAAGCAATTCACACATGTTCATGTCAAGTAATTTGCACAAGGAGAGTATAAACGTGATAAATTGAGGTTCTTAAGATTATGAATTTTTTGATAATCTTTATGTAGAAGAAGACTATTGATACTTGGCGGAGAATATTTCTCACGCATAATGATAATTTCCAGACAAGCCGGACTTGTCCTTCCACATTTCACCATTTAATATACCAAATAGTCACTACATAAAATATCCATTTTTTTAATTTTAGCATGACTCAAATGGCTAAGAAGCATCGTCATTTGGGGATAGCATCAAAACACATTTTTCATTGCTCAGATAGAATTTAAAAATGCATTTTAATTCTAGCAGTTCAAATCTGTAGTGATAAAGAGATTTTACCTGAACAGTCGTCAATTTCAATCTAAAAAATTTTACGTTTATTCTCCAATCATTTCTTGCCTTGCACAGCCAATGTCATGAATCCATTTAAACTGTATGGATGCAAGACATCTCAGCTTGTTCATTAAGCTGGTTTTGGAACCCACACTTGCTTGGGTCCTGTAATGATATCAATGTTAGAATTCAACAATGATTTCTGAATCCAAAGTAACTTTAAATTTTGAATACATGTATTTCTTTCATTAATGGAATTATGAGTATGGGGCTTGGGTGCATGCACAAGATAACCATTTCTATGCCAACAGTCCCTAGAGACATGACCATGTTGATGACATGCATAGCATTGAACTGTTTTAGCATATTTGTGAGAGTGTTGATTTTTCTTCCAACTGAATTTAGCAAGATGACCAAGTCTATTGCATTTGAAGCAAATGGGTTGAGTACTTACCTGGAGCTTACCATAGTGTGATTGCATTTGCTGGAATCTCTAAGGTCCTTTAGAGTACCTTTGATTATCCTTGGGTTGAGAAGAAGGATATGGTACCCTTCGGTATCTCTTCGCTTGATGTGGAGTTGAAGATTTCCTTGAAACATTCTGGGCTGCTGGAGGAGGTGTGGAGACCTTGTACACTCTTGTTTTCTTTTCCATTTTCTTTTTCTGGTTTTCAATTGAAACATGATTCTTCCTTTTTGCAGCACTTTTGTTAAATTTTTTCTTTTCAGCTTTCAATGCAACAATTTCTTTTTCAGAAAATTGAAGTAGGTTTGCCATGACATTTAGACAAATTCTCATTTTGTTCTTAGAATTGTTCCAGTCATCGTTTAATGGTCTGTCATGATACAAGCATACAATCTTCTTTTTCAGATGATTATTCTCCTCAAACAGTTGATTGCATTTTTCTTTTATTTGGTGATCATGAGCCATGTTGGAGATTTTTTTGTTCAATTGATCATTATCAAATTTGAGATTCTCATTATGATCAATCAATTTTTCATTTTCATTTTTCAAATTAGAATTTTCAGATTCCACATGATCATGATCTTCTTTCAACTTAGAAAAGTTGATTTCATAGTTTTTTACTTCCTTTTCCAATTTTTCATTCTCCATTTTTAATTTTTCATTTTCTTTATAGAATGCTTGAGCATTATTAATTATCATTTAATTCTTCTCTAATTTTTCTTTTAGCTTATTGTTTTGAGCTTTTACCTTCTTAAATTGATTGGACAAATGTTTGTAGCATTCTATCAATTCATCATAGGAAATATCATCCTCTGAATCAGAATTAGATATAGATACATCAAATGGGTCTGAATTGGATTTACCTGACCTTTGAGAGTTTCTTGACTTCTCTGACAATTTTGATTCTTCAGATTCGTCTGAGCTGGGAAAGCTTTTTGAGTTGCTGTGAGCCATGAAGCATTTGACATTGGTTTTATTTCCTATCTTGCTTGTCTTTATAAAGGAGTCCTCCATTTTATCAACATTGTCATCAAACCCAATAATCACAGGTCTATTTAAGATGCTTGAGAACTTAGCCATATTTCTGAATATGTTTCATATGATTAGACCAATCAACAAAATATTGAGTGAGATCAAAAGGCAATCAATCAGTTCAATCAAATCAAGTCAGATCAGAATCAGATTTAAACCCGCTCAATAAAGCAAGATATTGTTAGGACTCAGAGCGGTTAAGCACACAAAGACAGATCTCCAAAAGCACAACCGATGAACAGAAAACCCGCTCTGATACCAATTGTTAGGATCGGATATTCGGTGATGGCAAAGCTAGAAGGGGGGGTTGAATAGATTTGCAACAGAAACTTAAGCAATTTGAAAATTACTTCGGATTAAAAGATCTACTCAGTTAAAATCCCTTTGATTTGATGTAATGTGTGTGAACAAATTAACTAGTAGTGTGTAGACGAAATCCCTAGGCGTGTATCTAGTGCAATACAATGCAAACCAGAAGTCAAACCACAGTGCACAAGGGATTTTTTAGGTGGTTCGGAGATGACACCACGTGACTCCTACGTCCACCCCTCACACAGTGAGGACACACTACTCAAGAACTGAGTATAACACACACACACACGAGCACAATGGCTCAACCACACACACACGCGCTAGATCAAGTCCAGAAAAGATCAGATCCTCTAGCCCTAATCTGATCAAGACACCACACACACATTGTCTAATGCAAACACGCAACCAGATCAACAATCCGTACGTGGATCAAGCACAAGGAACGCTTGAACCATTACCACACACACAAAGATATGAAAGGTAGAATAAAAGAAGAGTTCTGAGTTGAAGATGAAATCCAAATGCAGAACACTTTGTGGTGGTCGTCAAGATGAACTTCAAACATCGTGTTGATGATGATCAGACGATGTAGGAGAAGCTTGAATCGTGGATAAACCAACTTCAACTGCGCTCGTGAGATGGATCTTCCTCGCGCTGGATGGAGAGTTGAAGCAGAAAATAGGGGAACCTTCTTCTTCTTATTCTTGGCTTAGGGTTTTTTGTGTGGAGGCTCCTTGCTGTGAAAATACCTCTATATGGTCTATATAGTGGTGTACAAGCATAAAGAGTCGGGCTAAAAGGAAACACCCAAATATAGATCATATCATAACCATCGGATCTTCCCAAAGCTTCGTCTGTCAACAGCCGACTTGCTGCTGTCGACAAGTGCTGACAGGTTTGCAAAATCCAGACCTTCCGGGAAACTATTTTTTGTGTGTATCTGTCGACAGGCTACAGTGTATCTGTCGACAGGCTACAGTGTATCTATTGACATGTCACAATTCATCTGTTGACAGGTACCGACAAGTTTCTAATTTCTTGAGCTTTTGCTCTTGTCTTTGGTGCATTGTCTTGCATGGAATCTCACCTACATTTCATAAAAATATTAGTTAGATATAATGAACATATAAATGAGCAAGTTAGACATGTTTCTCTTGATTAGCATTTGCTTTTCTTGACATTCTCATTATGTTTCACATATTCACATCACATCAATTTGTATTGTTCATGAAATGCTCATCATAAAAAACAAACATACCATATGTCAACTTAACATTCTCCTATAAACCCAACAGCAGGATGTCTGATATCATGGTCCTTAAAGAAGCAAAATTCAGTAGCACTATCTACAGCTGAAGCTTAGTACGTGGCTGCTGGAAGTTTATGTACACAACTTCTGTGGATTAAGCAACAACTTGAGGATTATGGACTCAACATCAAGACAATTCCCTTGCCGTGCGACAACACCAGTGCAATAAACCTTACCAAAATTCCAGTACATCACTCAAGAACTAAACACATTGAGGTTAGATATCATTTCATTTGTGATCATGTAGCAAATGGTAACATAGATATTTCTTTCATTGATACTAATAATCATTTAGCAGATATCTTCACAAAGGCCATACCTGAAGAGAGATTTACATCTCTTAGAAGGGAACTAGGTATTTGTAAATTGTGAAAGATTTATCTGTATGAAAACTAAAATATTAATTTTTTGAATATCAATTACTTTTTATCTCTGAATTTAAGAAAAATTCCACAAATATTGTCTGGTTGTTAATATCCGTGACGGTTCGTTATTCTATAAGGTTTTATTTCTCTCGAACTAGTCAGTTTGTCATTTTATGTCTTTATGGCACCTCAGATTTCGAAAAGTCACGTTATCCTTAATTCTTATATCCCGAAATCTGTGTGGCAACGATTCACACACCACCTTCATCTCCCTCTATCTACCCGAGGCGATACCCTATCGACTCCAGCATCGACTCTCTGTGATTTCAAGTTTCCAACTTCTTCCCGCGAGAAATTTCTTGAGGGTTTCTGGTTCACCTCTCTTTCCAATCATCCAAAAACTTTCCCCATTCTATTCAATGGCCTCTTCTGGTGTTTTCGATAGCGTTGGGGGCTATGGAGCTGAGTTTCTCACTGCGAAGCAGCAAGAAAGATTTACCTCAGTAAAGACAAAGCTGTGTGGAAATAAGGCTGTAGATGTTGCAGATTTGCAGAAAAATGGGATGGGCAGTGTAGTTGAAGCAATGGAAAAGATGAAGTGGTCAAAGATAGCAACTCTAATAGAGGTGACTTAACCGGATCTCGTCAAAGCTTTCTATGTGTGCCTGAAGACTAAGGAAGATGAAGGGTTGCGGAATTCCCAATATAGTAATCTAGAAGGGGGGTTGAATAGATTACTGTCTCTTAAAAACTATTGTCACGTTCTTTTTCTCAAAGCACAGATTAACAAGACAGTATCAAGATCTAAACTATGTGTAGATGAAGTAGAAACCTATCTAGCGTGTAAGTATGCAATGTGCCTATCAAACATCTATCGTTGAAACGATCAAACAACGAGACACGCAGATTTACGTGGTTCGGAGTACACAACAATGTATCCTACGTCCACGGCACACACACACACAGAATAAACTGCTTATGAGCAAGTTCGGTGACTACAACTCACACACACACGTGTTTTATGATGTGCACCCATGATCAGAACAACACACACACGTTATCTCAAGCACAAGAGACGCTTGAATCACACAAACACACACACGATTGATAACAATTGTGAAACAGGAAGAGTTCAGAGTATAGGAGTAAATCCTGATGTGGAACTCTTCTGAGAACGTCTGGATGGAGTTCAAACTTCGACTTGACTGCTTTGGATTGATGGAGAAGGTTGAATCCACGACGATCTATCTTCAGTACTGCAGGATCAACAGATCTTTCGGTCTCTGCACTGCAGACTTGAAGCAGAGCAGCAACAACTCTTTTCTCTTGGACTTGGCTTTAGGGTTTTTGGTTGTGGCTGCTTCTGTACGAAATTCTCTTCAAAAGGATGCTTATATAGTTGTGTTTTCATATGGAAAGTCGTGGGACTTGAAAACACAATCTCGGATATGAAGGAAGGTTTCCGTATTTGAAGATTCTCTGCGTCTGTCGACAGGTGTTGAGTGTCTGTCGACAGATTGCAACAGATTTCAGGTTGTTCTGGCCTGTGGCATCTGTCGACAGGTGACATCCATCTGTCGATAAACAAGGTCAGTTTTGCCAAAACACATAACTCTGGCGTTTCTGTCTGTGACATCCGTCGACAGGTTTCTGAGCATCTGTCGACAGGTGCTCTTTTTTTGAACTTAGCACTTTTCTATCTGATCGCAACTGTGGCATCTGTCGACATATGCCTTTGGGTCAGTCGACAGGTACATGTATATAATGTACATGTGATCATTTTCTCATGATTTGTGAAGGCTTGGTTATTTGCACTTGTACCTACATGATAAAACATGTATAGTTAGGTATAATGAAAACATAGATAACCAAATATTGTATCATGTTAATTTACATGTATGAAACCTCAATTCAACTCATTCATCATTAAAAACATTGTTTGATTATCATTTATCATTTAGAATGTGAATTCACTTAGTTTCCAGAATATGAGCCCAACAGAAGACGGGTCCTTGACATCATCTGTCAAAGGAACCTATATTAGAATCTCATATGCTCTTTTAGAATCTCTACTTTGAGTTTGCACCACCGGTCACTGTGGGGTTCACACTGTGGACACCCAGGCTAAATGATTAGGGATTATTGGTCCCGAGTTTAAGCTTAAGGATGGGAAGTTGGATATCAACCAGATGAACGCCTTCAACTGCCTCTTGCACTTTATGGTTTGTCTAATTCTGGTCCCTAGAAGCGCCACTTTCTCGACCTGTACCAAGGCAGATTCAGATATGATGTTCTGGACCATCCAGAACCAAGAAATAAACATGTCAGAAGTTATTGTGGAAAGGATGAAGTTTGCATCTGCTCAGATTTGGGACAAAAAAAATAAATTAAATGTGTCACTTCCATATGCTCACCTACTCACCAAGGTTTTTCAACATTGTGGTATAAATTTGTCTGGAGCAGCGCTAGAGAAGATGGGGCAGGCAATCCGTAACAGAAATTTGAAGAAGAGCGGATTCTCTCTGGTTAATGGTATATGGACAAAGACCTCAGTAGCTGAAGGTGAAGCCATCATCGGCGAAGCCCAAGAGGTCCAGCAAGCAGTAGCAGCAACAACTGTTCAGGAAGATGAAATTAAGCAAATAGATACTAGGGCAGAAACACCAACAGCAGCAGAACTAGTAGAAGAAGCAGCAGGCAGCAGAATAGAGGATATTCCTCCTGAGCACCTTGAACCTATCGAGCAAATGCAAGTGATTGCCCCTCCAACTACTGTGGTAGGGTCAGTCCTTAGAAGAGTGCTAGACTCCATTCCAAGCACTCAAAGTGTGCCAGAGGTTGCTCTTGAAGAAAAAGTTATGGCATCAAGCCATACTGCAGATGTGGTGATGGAGGATGCTCCCATTCAGGGGGAGCAGGAGATTGTGATTGAAGCTGTGCAAGGAGTAACCACTCCTATTCAAGAAGAGCAAATTGTTGAAGAGCAAGCAGCTTCTCAGGGGGAGCACACAGCTAATGTCCCCAATGTTGATCAGTTCAGAGAAGGCATTGTTGAAAGTGCCTCAGATAACATTGATGACTCCGTGGAGCTCGTTGCAAGGGCAAGAGAAGTCAAGAGAAAAGAAGTGGCTCAGGGAACGCCTCTCCTTACCTGGCGGCCACATCAGAAGAAGAAGAAGCTGAAGATAAATATGAAGCCTATTATCAAAAGACTGGATAAGCAAGGAAATATTCTGTGGTCTATGCAATCAGATATTTAGTCAATTTTCATAAGCCAGAGTACTTCAGCAAAGGAAATGGGAATGGTGAGGAATGCAGTGAGATGGGTGGTAAGTGAGCTCATAAGTTTCAAGGAATCTATAACCGCACTTGGAGATTTGGTCAAGGCACAGTCGTCAAATGCCCCTCTTGCTTCTTCTCCTGCAGTACCAGTCCGAAGTTCTGGGCCTTCTGAGGCCAGGCAACAAGATGTTGGCCATCAGGGCAAAGTTTAGATGAGCCAACAGGGCCATTCGGGCCACAGGGTGTTGACAAGGCAACAACTGCAATGCAAGATCAAGTTGATGCTGTGAAGTCTTGGCCGTCAAGGCCAATAGAGGATGTTTCTGGGCCAACAGGGCCAGTGGTCTCCGAGGGTGAGATTCCAAGTGTGGAAGAGCTAGTTGTCCCTCTAGATGCCCCTGATCCTTCACCTCTAGCGACTCTAGCCCCTCCTTCACCACCATCTTCCTCTACAATACCTCCAGCACCAATCACCTTCAAACAACCCCTGCCTCGCACCTATTCTTCCCCAACTCCATTTCCTTCTGAATCCTCTCCTTCTCTTGCCACCTCTACATCCATTCCACCGCCTCCTCCGGTTCCTGATGATGCTCCAGCCTCATCATCAGCTGGAGCCTCCTCTTCCTCTGGTCCTTCTTTAGATGGACCGTCTGTAAGGCCCTCGAATTTTATTGCATTATGGTAATGCATGTAAATAATTCGTGTCGTATATGTACGTATGTATGTATCTACGTATGTATTAGTGGTATACTTATGTGTGTATGTGTATAGCTTAGGTGTAAATAATGTATGTAATGCTTGATGGTAGTATGTGCACAAAACTATATAGATATTACATGTAAATATACATGATGTGCATGGGTTTCAGCATGTTTTAGACTTCTGGCCGAAGGCCATATTGGCGTCAATAGCATGACGCCGATGTGGTGTCAGCGTCCACCCTATGGACGCCAACACTAATCCCAGCGTCCAACGATGTGGATGCCAACTTCTCTGACATGCATGCGTTGCAGAGCCCAGAATTCCGGGAGCAAGCTAGCTCACCCATTGGGGAGCTATCTCCAACGGTCTGATGGCCCTCTTGTCCGACCTGTGTGAGAGGATAGCTCCTCTCCTCTACATACAAAGCCCCTTTGCGACCAGAAAACCCCTCTGCACTCTTTGCAAAGAGGAGAGAAAACCCTAGTTCGGATCTGTGCAAAGACTGAGTTTTGGAGGCTTTGATCCGGCGATCCAAGGCTTCATCCGGCGTTCTTCTGCAACTGGAGGCTAGAGGGAACCAAGGAGAAGGCTTCCCCACCACTGGCTTAGCACCTGCATTGACCTAGAACCCGGAGGAGAGCACTTTTGGAGGCTTCTTGGGACTGCCTAATGAGAGCTTCTCCGACCCGTTTAGATCCCTTGGAGTTTTACAGGAGGCAAGTACCCTACTCATAATGTCCCTGTATGTGTCTAGGTTGGTTTTACAAATTTTATGCATTTTCCCTCGTGTCCTAGACCCCTAAATTCACCCCATCTTTGGAGCTCGGGTCTGTGTTCTGCACAGACCTGCAATTATCGGCAATACCCATTGCCGCTAAGATCATGCTTAGTGTCCATCGATGATGCCGCTAACATGAAATTAACGGCCATAGCTTGCCGCCAAGTTCATCTGAGCAGAACAGCAAGCTGTTCTGCCCGTCTATATGACTATTTTCGATATGTTTCACGATGAGGATATACTGTAAATCATTTCTATGCTATGTATATTGTTGATGTGATGGATGTGGTGTGTCGATGGATTATCACGAATGATAGGACTTAATTATTTCATTAAGATACATGTGTGATGAGTTTTAATCTTGTTAAACCATGTTTGCATGATTTAGGACAAGTCTAAATGCCCTAATTTGTGAGGATTATGCATGTGAGGTTCAGTCCCTATTCTAAATTTCTGAGATTATTCCCATGCTTGTGTGAATTATTGCAAAATTTATTTAGGAAAAATAGAGATCATGCTACGTCATGATAAATCTTCCATAAATTAATGGATTGTCCAATAAAGTCGGGAATGAATTCTGTATTTCCATGAATGCTAGGGTATAGATAGTAAGCTGCTAAGATGGTGATTTGTGTACAATTCCGTGCTAAGTTGAATGGTGGATGGCATGAGAAATGGATGTTTGAATTTCTGAAATTTCGTTTTAGTTCAGAAAAATCTGAAACTTTGCATGTGGGATCCTAAACCCGAAAATAGCTTGTGGTTAAAATTTCAGGTCATTTGGACCAGTAGATGATACAATATGAATATCCCATGTGAAATTGTGACACTAATGCATGCCGTTGTAAAAGGATTTGTTTTTGTGTATAGCCACCTGATTAGCGAAATTTTCTAAGTGCTAAGATTCTGTAATTGTAGTGCCATGTTAGGAAAAACAGAGAAATATGCATGTGAGTGAGAAAGTGAATGAAGTGAGAATGATATGTGTAAACTTATGTGTTAAAAACGGTAAAAACGTGTAATTTGTAAATTGTGCCAAGTGTGACATTGCTTTCACAGAGGGCAGTGGAACCGTATTAGGGAAAAGTCCCCCTGAGAAGGTTCAATATGTAAGTGACCCTAAGGGCATTAGGGGGAAATCCTAGAGGTGGACAAGTACCACTGGTTAGGGTGGAGACTTGTTCTCCCGGTCTGCGCAGTCCAAGAGTCGCCATTGTATTGCCTAGGTGGCGTCTATGTGATGTGATGTGTTGTGTCCTTCTTTGGTGGTTTGGACTATGTGCCACGGCACTAAATGTGAAAGTGTAAATGTGAATGTGTAAATGTGCATGTGTTAATGTGAAAGTGAACAATGTGTAATGTGTATGTGTAAAGTGCAATTTATGTGAATTGGAAATTGTGTAAAGAAAATGTGAAACCAAAATGTGAGGATATGATATTGTAATCCATGTTGTGACAAATCTGAAACCACGTTAAATCAGTAGCTCCATTATGTTAGGATCATGTTTATATGTGTAAAATGCCTAGAATCCATGCTAGGGACACTTAACAAGTATGTGCAGAAAATCCCATGTTTGGTTGTTCACATGTTCTATTTTAAATAACATGGTAGCTCTCATGTGTAGGGTTATGGTTGCTAAATCATGTGAAAACCAGCAAGTTAAAGTATGTAAAATGTTCGTGTACATGCACAAGAATGTGTAGATTCCATGCTAGGTGTATTTTGTTTCATGTACGTAGGATAATCATGCTAAGTGCTTTCATGTTTTAGTTAAAATGCAAAGTAGAATTTCATGAGTAGGAATGATTAGAGAACACGTGTTAGGAATTTATCTTGATAAGGAAATCTGAAAGCATGCATCATGTGTTTACTTATCGAATTATCATGATTGGTTATTCATTTCAAACGTTAAGCATGATACATGTTGAGTTTCTGCAATGGTGTGTGTAGAGCCTACTATGACATGTATGTGTATGGTATGAGTGGTGTTACTTACTGAGTCTTTAGACTCACTACTTGCTTCGGCGTACAGGTGTAGTTGGTGACGTGGCACCGTTGGAGGAGGCGGTGGAGACGGACTCCGAGCACAGAGATTAGTCTTTAGAGTACTTTGAGACTTTTGCGTTTCATAGTATGTCAATTGAATGTTGTATTAGCGTTATCATGGAAAGAATGTATAATGGTGGACATCTATGTATTAAATTTTTAGCAATTTAAATTATGTGAACTTTTAAGTTCTTTAATGTTATTGCAATTTCATGTATGCTAAATGTGGATGATGAATGAATGAAGACAGTAGTTCTTTTTACTTCCGCTACTCTGTTCTTATATTCACGTGTATCTCAGCTGAATGTATTGTTGGGTAAATGTCCCACTGTGATGATGCTCGCTATACCGACGTGGGTTGGTATAACCGTACCGGTATAATGAGGGACGTCTCAGAGATTGGCAACAGAGCAACTGGTTGAGATTGCACATGAATATACCTAAGTCATCATCCCCATTGCATGCTAAGTATGTCCACATGTGTAGAAAACACTAATAAGAAGTGAAAATAGATAAGAAAATGGTTAGAAGACTTAGTAACCTAGCTCTAATGGTGGCTGAAATTTTATTACAGCCATGGCTTCAAGAGGTAGGCGTGGCGGAGCCCCGGCCCGTGAGGAGGAGCCGAGACGTGACGAGCGGGCGGAGCAACAGGCCCCGGCACCGCAAGGTCCTGTACTTCCCCCCGCCGCCTGTGGATTATGGAGTATTCATGCAAGGTCTGGTGCAAGCCATGCAGACCCAGGCCCATACCCAGGCAGCACTCCAGGCACAGTTGGAGGCTAAAGTTAGACTAATAAAATGATTAATAGTCTGTTTTAATTGCTTATGTGATATTATGTTGATTGTATATTGCTTGATGTGTGCT
The DNA here is from genome assembly GCA_014218235.1 of Colocasia esculenta. Taxonomy (NCBI): domain Eukaryota; kingdom Viridiplantae; phylum Streptophyta; class Magnoliopsida; order Alismatales; family Araceae; genus Colocasia; species Colocasia esculenta. Next base: position 76,107,416 of record CM024763.1, on the reverse strand, counting down.
ATAGCAGGCTCAAGTACCAGCTCAGGACCATGGTGGACCTTCTACCATGGAGAGATTCAAGAGGATGCTACCACCCTCTTTTAAGGGGGAGAGCGATCCGTTGATGGCAGAAAGCTGGATGAGGGAGATAGAGAAGATCTTCCGAGCCATCAGGTGTGCAGATGACGATAAGGTTACGTTAGCCACCTACATGCTACAGGTATGCCTTAGTTTTATGCTTGTATGTTCTATTAAGTTAGATTTGCTTAGATGGTGCTTATGAACGGCGTACTACAGGAAAGAGCTGATGTTTGGTGGGCTTCATTGCTGCGTACGCGGTTCGAGGACGGAGCTATTGATGTCGCTTGGGACGAGTTCGTGAGGCTCTTTCGGGCCAAGTTCGTCCCTGAGCATGTGCAAGATCGGATGGAGCAAGAATTTCTATCCTTGGCTCAAGGCTCCATGACCATGCTGGAATATGAGGCAAGATTTTCTGAACTCTCTAAATATGCACCTCATATCGTGGCAGACGAGCGAAGGAAGACAAAGAACTTCGTGATGGGACTCAAGCCATCACTACGGATGAGACTCGTGGCATTTGACCACCGCACGTTGGACGAGGCCCTCAGTGCTGCTTGTAGGCAGGTGGGAGAGATGGAGCAATATCTAGAGGAAAAGAAAGCTTCGCAGAAGAGGCCAGCAACGACATTCCAACGGAAAGATAAGAAGAAAGCAGTGTACCAGACACCGCAGTGATCCATGACAGTCAGCAGTTCTCAGGTACCCTCTGTACGTTCCCCTGGTGTGAAGAAAGAGTGTCCCCATTGTGGGAAGACGCACGGTGGTACCGAGTGTTGGATGATTACGGGCAAGTGTTTGAAGTGCGGAAGCAGCGACCACAAGATCAATGATTGCCCAAGACTTCAGCAGGGAGCTCAGCGTGGAGCGCCAGCCCCAGCAGTAGCGGCAGCCGCGCCAGCTACGAGAAGACCAGGAAGACCTCGAGCCCCAGCTCGAGTGTTTGCTTTAGCACGCGAGGACGCCGAGCAGGCGAAGCATGTCACCGAAGGTACGGTTTTGCTCTTAGGTGTGCACGCTCGGGTTTTGTTTGATACGGGTGCTACTCACTCGTTCATTTCCGAGCGGTTCGCTAGGCAGTTAGCCCTAGAGTCAGGTGTAGAGTCTGAGGATTTAGAGGTCCCTTTGTCTGTGCACACCCCTGCAGGTACGGTATCGACTAGGAAGTGCATTCCGTCGTTACCTGTGTGCATTGAGGATATAATCCTAGATGGGTGTTTCTTCTTGCTAAAGATGAAGGACTATGATGCTATTCTTGGTCTGGATTAGCTAGAGGAGCACTATGCGTTAGTGGATTGTCGTCGGAAGAGGATCGTTTTCCGCATTGCTGGTGAGGACGAGTTCTCTCACCCCTTGCCAAGGAACTTGGCTAGAAAGTTAGTCATCTCTGCCATGAAGGCGATGCGCATGGTAAACAAGGGTTGTGATGCTTTTCTTGCCAGCGTGGTGTTAGTACCAGAGGCTGATGAGTCACCTACTCTTGCGGAGATTGAGGTAGTGTACGATTTTCCAGATGTCTTTCCTGATGATTTGCCTGGTTTGCCACTAGATAGAGAGATAGAGTTTACCATAGAGTTGCTTCCGGGCACCTCTCCTATCTCGAAGGCTCCATATCGGATGGCACCTGCGGAGTTAGCCGAGTTGAGGAGGCAGTTGCAGGAGTTGCTTGATAAGGGATTTATTCGCCCTAGTGTTTGCCCTTGGGGAGCACCTGTATTGTTCGTCAAGAAGAAAGACGGGTCACTTAGGTTATGCATTGACTACAGAAAGCTGAACCAAGTCACTGTGAAGAACAGGTATCCCCTACCTCGTATTGATGACTTGTTTGACCAGTTGCAAAAGGCATCAGTCTTTTCTAAGATTGATTTGCGATCTGGTTATCATCAGTTGAGGATTCAGAGTGAGGATGTGTCCAAGATGGTGTTTAGAACCCGTTATGGACATTATGAGTTCTTGGTCCTTCCTTTTGGATTGACCAATGCCCCTGCAGCGTTCATGGACCTCATGAACAGGGTGTTTAGGCCTTATTTAGATAGCTTTGTCGTAGTGTTTATTGACGATGTGTTGGTCTACTCTCCGGATGAGGCCACCCACCGTCAGCATTTGAGGGTAGTGTTAGAGGTTCTTCGTGAGCACAAGCTGTATGCTAAGTTCAGCAAGTGCGATTTTTGGTTGCGCGAGGTTCATTTCCTCGGACATGTTATCTTCGGCGCTGGTGTTGCAGTTGATCCAGCAAAGGTCCAGGCAGTTATGGATTGGGAGATTCCCAAGACCCCTTCAGAGATTCGTAGTTTTATTGGGTTAGCTGGTTACTATCGGCGATTCATTAAGGGTTTCTCATCCATCGCCGCCCCCTTGACAAAGCTGACCAGGAAGGGTGAGAACTTCGTATGGTTTGAGGCATGTGAGTGTAGCTTCCAGCTATTGAAGGCTAACCTTACTTCTACTCCGGTATTGGTATTGCCTAGTGGTCCAGAGGGCTTTGCCATTTATACGGATGCGTCTCAGATTGGTTTGGGTTGTGTGCTAATGCAGCAAGATAGGGTAGTGGCTTATGCTTCTCGTCAATTAAAGGAGCATGAGAAGAACTATCTGACTCATGACTTGGAGCTCGCAGCAGTGGTGCATGCACTAAAGATCTGGAGGCACTATCTTTATGGTGTCAGATTTGAGATGTTTACCGACCACAAGAGCTTGAAGTATCTTTTCTCCCAAAAGGAATTGAACCTGAGGCAGAGAAGATGGATCGAGTTCTTGAAGGACTATGACTTCGACCTTCAGTATCATCCTGGAACGGCTAATGTCGTAGCGGATGCTCTTAGTAGAAAGAGGTCTTCACTCCAGCAGGATTGGAAGATGTTGGAGGATGCGTCTTGCGCGTTGACTGAGTTAGAGCCATCGCTTTGTCAGGCTTTTGTAGCTCAGTTATCTCTTAGGTCCTCGGTTTTGGATGAGGTGATCGAGCAACAGGGAGCCGACCCTAGACTATTAGAGTTAGTGGGCAAGGCAGGCATTGCTCGAGATGAGGACAGTGTGATTAGATTTCAGCACCGTGTTTGTGTCCCCGATTTAGCAGATGTTCGTGAGCATGTGTTAGCAGAGGCTCACAGATCGCGATTCTCTATTCATTCGGGTAACACTAAGATGTACCAAGATTTGAAGAGGTCATTTTGCTGGTCCGGCATGAAGAAGGATGTTGCGGATTATGTGTCTAGGTGTTTGGTTTGTCAGCAAGTGAAGGCCGAGCGACAGCGACCATCCAGCCTTATGCAAAGGATGGATATCCCAGTATGGAAGTGGGAAGCTGTCACTATGGACTTCGTTTCGGGTTTGCCTCGATCTAGAAGGGGCAATGACTCGATTTGGGTAGTTGTAGATAGATTCTCGAAGACTGCTCATTTCTTGCCTATGAAGAAGAAGTAGTCAGTAGAGAGTTTAGCTAGATTGTATGTTAGTAGTGTCATTAGATTGCAAGGTGTGCCGAAGTCGATTATTTTGGATCGAGATCCGAGATTCACTTCGTGGTTATGGAAGGGACTTCAGGATGCTTTAGGTTCGGAGCTGAAGCTCAGTTCGGCGTTTCATCCATAGACCGATGGACAGTCCGAGAGGACTATCTAGATGCTCGAGGATATGTTGAGAGCGTGTGTTCTGGATTGGAAGGATGATTGGGAGCATCATTTACCTCTTGTGGAGTTCGCATACAACAACAACTTTCATGCGAGTATTGGTATGGCTCCATTCGAGGCGTTGTATGGTAGGCCCTGCAGATCTCTTTTGTGTTGGGAGGAGACTGGTGATAGGCAGTTGAACGGACCGAAGTTAGTTCAGGAAACTTCGGATAAGGTCTAGCTGATCAGAAAGAGGCTTGTTGCAGCTCAGGATAGGCAGAAGAGTTATGCCGACAACAGGAGAAAGGATTTGGAGTTCGAGATTGGCGATTGATAATAGCACAAATTTTCATGTTATATTTCATACATTAAGTTAAATTTAGATGTCAGTTGTCTGTAAATAACGTACATTTGAATTTGAATTTTCATTCTATTGATATATAGATTTTTAGTCTTTTAATTAAATTTTTAGGTAGAACACAGTTAGATGCTCATGTCTCTTGAATAGTTTTACAAATAAAAGTTATTTCTCTTAGGTATACTTTGATAAATGTTGTATATAAATAAATTTTGCAAATATCTTTTAATAGTAAATGTAAGTTTGTAAATAAATAAAGATTTTTTAATATACTAACCATATATCATACCACATATCTACCCATCCCATTAAATAAATACCCCCTCTCATCCAACCTAAACAAACACCAACATTTAAATAAAGTGTTTTTAATATACCTCCACTTAAGTTTTTATTAAAACCCTTTTCTTTTCTTCCACCAGGTGGGCGAAGCTACTGGAAGCTGGGCTGAGCTGGCTGGGTCTTGTGCTCTTGTGATTTGGGTGAGTTGGGGCATGGCGCAGTTGCAGAAGCTGTGCACGGCGATGGCTCCGGAGCTGTGCAGAGGGTGTGTGAGCAGCCAGATGGTGTCCAGGCTGAGCTGAGGTGGCCGGACTGGTTCGGGGTTGGATTTTGCAGATGGAGGCACCCAGATCTGCTAGGCCGTGCGATGGACGATGGCGGTTTGCTGTGAGCTCCGAAGACGGCTGGGTGGAAGTGCCATGCGGATGATGCTGCTGGGCCGAACCGCCTGAGGCTGGAGCGACGTGTGTGCAGATGGCAGTTGGAGCTGCTGGCGTGCGGAGCCCTGGCGCGATGCAGAGGAGCTGGCGCGCTGGAGCTCGTGTGTGGCCGGATGGTGCTGGGGCGGCCAGCGCCCGGATGTGTGGAGCAGGATTCGGAGGCGGGAAGATGGAACTGGGGCGGCCAGCTGAGGTGGATCCGTTGAGGAGCTCGTGCTGAGCTGGAGGCCGTGTGGTGATCTGGCGATCCTGGTGAAGTTGGCGGGCTGGTGCAGTGATCTAGGAGCCCGGGAGCCTATAAGAAGACCGATCCTCTTCTCAGGGAGAGTTTGGCTTGGAGGGAATTTTTAGGATTTTAATTTCTCCAGTTTAATTTTCTGTAGTTTCTTGTTTCGCATAGCAGGGGGGTTCGACATTTTTCTTAGGATTCTTAATCTCCATTTCCCTGTATTTTCTATTCTTCCAGATTTCATATAGGGAGTGTTCTTGAGACTGGTTCGCCAGTAGAGAGTTCTACTGTGTTGTGTGTTGGTCAGAGAGAGCTGGGTTCAGAAAATTTGTCTTCGTTCTTGTATCTTCTGTGCAACTTCCTGTGGAGATCAACTGTTTTTCTATTTCTTTTGTGTTGATTTTTGTAGTTCTTCTGTTTGGCATCTGGGAAAGGAAGGCTTGGAGGGCTGCTCTGGTTCAAGTTTTAGGAAAATTTTAAGTTGTTCTATCTTGTTCTTCTAGTTCATAGCAATGTTGGATTTCTAGTTAATTTCTTTGCAATTTCCTTTCTTCGCCAGTGAGACTCTAAGATTTTGTTTCTGCCAATTTTTGTTCTGTATTCTTCCTTGCAGCAGAGCTACGAGAGTTGGGAAGGTTTTGAGTTTTGTTGTTTTTTTTTTTTCTGATCTGTGAGAATTGTGTAGAGCAGTGAGGGAGACAGGTTCTTCTGTTCTTCTTGTATTCGTTCTTTCAGAATGGCATCTATGGGAGGGAGTCAAGCTTGGTGAGTAGAGATTTAGTAGTTCATGTCTGCAATTTTTCTGTAATTTCTGTTCTTTAGTTCAGAATTCCGGGAGGTTCGCCAGTGAGATTGTTGGAGAATTTTGTCTGGTTTTGTTCCATTTCTACTGAAGCATCTGTAGGAGAGGGAGACGAATTGAGATTTTGGAAATTTCTGCCATTATGTTCATGTATTCCTTTTGCATTTGTTTTTAGTTAAGCATTAGAGTTCATCTTTTCTTAGGAATTGGTAGTTTATTTCTTCTGTATTTTCTTCTGTGATTTTGTTCTTGCAGTAGAGCAGCGAATGGAGTTGGATAGTTCGATGCTTTAGGATCTTAATTTTAATTTCTGTTCTTCCGGAGATCACAACTGTGAAGATGGGAATGGCATTTCTGTTTCAATTCTTCTGATTTCACATTTCTTCTGTGTTTAGAAGAGTTTGATCCAATGGTGTTAATTTCTTTCTTCCATGTTTTAGTTAGATGCAGTGCATTGGTTTAGTTTTGTTTTTTTTTTTTTCCTTGCTTGATTTAGATGGTTGGGCGAGAAATGTTTGATGTGTTCTTTCTGCTGTTGGTTGAGCAGGAGGAATACCTGGTGGGAACTATGGTTTAAATATTTGTTTCTGAACTTTCTGTTAATTCTTTCTAAAGTTTCTGCTCGACTATTGAGCTGTGAAGGTAGTGACCTGGTTTTTGTGTTCACTTTTAATGCATTGTCGATAGAGATTTCATGTCGAAGTAGTTTTAGTTCAAGCTTTATTCAGCCTGTCCGTGGATATGACCTGTTCTCACCACTGTATGAGTTCATCTTTATGATTTTATTTTTGTGAGACAGTTTAGAGGAAGTGCGCATATTGATAGATGCAATGAACTTTGAACAACGAGAGTGCATAGTCAACAATGTCGCGCGTTCATCTTGGCGCCGTTGCCGGGGACGCATTAGAGTTTGATTTAATTCTGTTTTGATTTGATTTCATTTGCTTTGGGCTTTACATTGACTTGTTATTGGGCTTTCATTTCAGATTTGCACAAGGATTGGAACTTGGAGATTGGGCTTGGCATTTGAAGCCCATTGGAGGGAGCTTGCTGATTTCATTTCCTAATTGCTTTTAATTCAGTCCTTTAGATAGGGGAGTGTGAGAGAAATTGTAGTGAGGTTTTCATGTACTCTCTGTGCATGTACAGAGATTTCCTTCTCGTTGGCATGTAATAATTGGCCTCTTGGTGGTTTGATTGGTTTGCCATTATTCTATAGTACCACTTCATATTTTCTTAGTTAAATTTCATTTCATTCAGTTTAAAAACTAATTAAAAATTCTAAAATATAAAAAATTTCCAAATCACTCTTCCATGTTAGCCGTTTGTTTATAAATAAAAATTTCATTTCTCAAAATTAGAATCACATGTTTTAGGACATTCATCAGTTTCATTTATTTATTATATTTTTTTTTGTATTGAAGAGAACGGGGGAAAGGTAAGACTTCCACCACTTGTTTCATGCATTAGACTTAGCATTAGAAAACCCTTGTTTCAAACTTGATCTGTTGCATTTCATAATTGTAATTGGGACTGCTTAAGGGCTTAACCCATTAGATAAAAAGATAAGGTGAGGGATTTCATCACCCTTTCCTTTGCCCAAAAATCACAAAAATTTCCACATTATTGCATTTGCCTAAACTTTTTAATAAAAACCAGTAGATTTGGCCCTAGGGTTCATAATTAGATTTGTTCTTTCTTAATTCTAAGACTTCACTTTTACTCTGGTGTCTAGGATTAGAGGTTAAAAAGTTTATGCTTAAGTGAGCTAGAGGTTATTTAATTGGGTCCTTGCGAAAGCAAGGGGGGCCTCCCTCTACTCCACCTCTTACCTGGCCGGTACAAGAAGAGTTAGGATTGGACTTAAGCAAGTATAAATATGATTTTGAGAAAAATAACATAAGTCCAAGGAACACTTAGTGTCTAGGTTAATTTGATTTGAAAGTGTTTGTTTGTTTGTGTTTGTTTAAAAATTCATCAAAAATCAATAAAAAACTTTAAAAATTCAAAAATAAAAAATAGAAGGCTTTTCATCTTTGCATGCTTGGTAGACGCTCCCAGGACGTAGATTTGGCTCAAACTATAGACGAGATTGAAAGATTCTTTCATAGGATGGCCAACCAAAATCAAAACCAAGTTGCTAGAAATTTAGAAGAGGCTGCACCCAAACAAATGAAGGAATATTTTATTCCTTCTAACTATCAACCTGCTACTTGCATTAGGCCAGAAATTCCTGCAAATCATTTTGAGATCAAACCTGGAACTATTCATATGTTGCCATCCTTTTATGGCAATCCTAATGAAGATCCTTATAGGCATATAGATGAGTTCATAGAGATCTGTTCCACTGTAAGGATCCAAAACTTCACTGAAAATGCCTTAAGGTTGACCATATTTCCATTCTCCTTAAAAGACAAGGCCAAACATTGGTTGGGAACCATAGGGAGAACTATCACAACTTGGCCAGAAATGTAGCAGGAATTTTTAAAGAATTTTACCCGATTGGCCGAACAAACACCATGAGAAGAGCAATCACTGGATTTTCCCAACACCCGGGAGAATTAATGCATGAATCATGGGAAAGACTAAAGAGTTGCTTAGAAAATGCCCCCATCATGGTTTGTCGAGGTGGCAAATAGTTCAAGCTTTTATGAAGGTTTAACTGAATCGAATAGGCAAATGGTTGATGCTTCGTGTGGGGGAGCATTCATGACTAAGAGTGAGGATGAGGCATATAATCTTTTTGAAACATTGAGTGAGACTCTATCAATCATGCCTCACTCTACTCTTATGAGAGAGCGTTAAGACCTGTGAAGAAGGCAGGGATGTATGAAGTAAGAGGAAGAGGGGAACCAGATTCCAGGGTAGAAGATCTGATAGCTAAACTTGATCAGAGGTTGGAGCAGAAGTGAGAACAAAAATTCGATCAATTGTTGTCGTTGACTGGGCAAGCCACACCCAAATTTTCTCAAACACCTGAAACTTGTGCTATGTGTGCTAGCCCAACTCACTCTACAAATGCTTGTCCCACTACTGCCCAATTACCCCCTTTCATTCAAGAACAAGTGCAAGCTGCACAAGGTTTTCAAAAACCCTCCTATGATCCATATTCCAACATACAATCCGGGTTGGAGAAACCATCCAAATTTTTCATGGAAAAATCAATCTGAGCAAGTTTCCCAACCAGCTTTCAAGCAATCCATGTACGGTCAATCCTATCCCAATCAAAATTCAGGATTTGGCCAATCTTCTAACTCAAAACCTCCACAATTCCAGGGAAATCAAAATTCTAATCAATTTGCTCAGACCAATTTCCAACAACCTTCATATCAACAACCACCTCCTCAACCTAACTGGGATGATAAAATGAACCAACTCCAAAACATGATGGTGACTCTATGCCAAATTGTGCAAGAACAACAAACTCAATATCAAACTCAAAATCAAAATTTTCAACAAAATTTTGCAAGGAAAGAGTCCCAAATTGCTGACGTATGTCAAAGGAGGGAGTCTGGGCAATTGCCAAGTCAAGCTGTAGCAAACCCAAGGAACATCCCTCCCAGATTCTATCAATACCATCAGGGCCAGGGGTACAGACCACCACTTGTTAGAACAAATGTACCTCCACCACAAAACCAACAACAAGCTTTTGTCCAGAATATTCCAGCAACACAATTTCAAAATCAACCTATACAAGAGGACCATCCTCCTACCCAAGCTGGGGGCTCCCAAGTAGAAAATGTGAAAGCTGTGTTAACCTTAAGAAGTGGGAAAATCAGAACAAATCCTCACCCTCACATGTCAACATTGAATGAGGATAAAGAAAATGAAATTGATATTAAGGAAGAGAGTGAAGAAAATATTGAAAAAGAAAAATCCAAGGGAAAAGAAAAATGATTGAAGAACCTCTAGACAAAATTAAAGCCAATGAGGATCCAAGCTGCTACATTCCAAGAGTTCCTTTTCCTAAAGCATTAAAGCCAAAATCCAAAAACAAACAAACTAGTAATGAAGAACTCTTGGAATTGTTTAAGCAAGTTCATGTCAACATTCCTTTTCTGGATGCCATTAAGCATGTGCCTGCTTATGCCAATTCTTAAAAGAAATGTGCACTCCAAAACATGAAATGAGAAATAAAACTGAAACAATCATTCTTCCAGAAACTGTGAGTGCCATTATCTTGAACAAACTCCCTAAAAAGCTCAAGGATCCAGGCACTCCACTAATTCTTTGCACCATCGGTGGAGTCACTTTTGAGAGCAGTCTTGTGGATCTGGGAGCCAGTGTCAATCTCCTACCTTATGCCATTTTTGAGAAATTCAAGTTAGGAGAATTGAAACCAACTTCTGTTGTCCTTCAACTAGCCGATCGTTCTGTCACCACTCCTAAAGGCTTAGTTGAGGACGTTATCATAAAAATCAATGAGTGTTACTTCCCTGCCGATTTCATCATTCTGGACATGAACAGTCCTCAAGATTTAACTCAGTCCACAATCATCTTGGGTAGACCCTTTTTGGCCACAACTAGAGCCAACATTAATTGTGCTACTGGGATGATGGATATATCATTTGGGGATGAGCGGGTTAGTATCAACATTTTTAAGGCATCTGGGCATCAGGATGAAGGAGAGAGTTGTCTAGTGGTAGACTCCTTGGAGGAAGCTTGTGAGAAAGAAGCAGTAGACCAACCCTGTGCTGTAGGGTTTAAGGGAGAAAATGAGGCCTATGAAAGTTCCAAAATCTATAAAGCCAAAACCAAAACATTCCATGATAAGCACATTCACAGAAATTTTTCAAAGTGTATGATAAGGTCTGGCTCTTTAATTCTATGCTTCGTGGAAAATTGAAGTCCCGATGGGATGGTCCTTACACTGTTGTCAAGGCTTATGATAATGGTGTTGTCATCATTCTTGATCCTAAAACTGGACAATCATTCACTGTTAAGGGGCAGAGGTTAAAGCATTTCGTCAAAAGCCCACTTTTCTTGAAATTTGATTCTACCAAGCTACCTGAGCCTAATGGAGCCTAATTGCGTTTGGCTGAAGACGATAAACTTAGCACTATTGGGAGGCAACCCAAGTGTACAAATTTCATTTATTAATAATTTTCTGTCTTACTTTTTGTTCCTGTGAATAAGTAGGGGGGAGAGGTAGAATAAGCATGCATTCATAGTCTCCACCCCATCCATGCTTCATTTCATTTTCATAGCTTGTACATAGAAAAATAAAAATTTCACAATGTTTCATCTTTAAATAAATCTTTGAATAAAAATACTTGTCAATTCACAGACTATGTGTCTGATCTTTAACCATTAAAATTTTGTGGTTGTCACACTCCTTTGCAAACATCCATGTTAGATAGCATCTAGTAAATGATTACATGTACCTCTTGTCTACCTTATGTAAGGATTTATGGCAAGAGATTTTCATACACACACTACACAGCCACTGAGACTAGCTGAGCCCGATTGTAGCAAATTTGTCAAGGCTAGTAGGAGAGAGGTGATTGGTTTTCTCCCTTCCCCTTAAGTGAACTGCAAAGGAAGTGAAGGAAGGGATCAAGGAACCTGACTGTTCATCCTTCCGTAAAGAGGAAAAGAAAAGAAAAATCAAAAGCAAAAAAAGCAAAAGCAAAAGAAAAATATATCCATGAAAAATGCCCCAGATCTGAGTAAAGTTGGACTCGCTACTCTTGAAAAGTGATGGGTTGTGCAGCATTGTGGATGAAAAAGAAAGAAAGAAATTCTGAGTGCACAAAGTGCAAATAAAGGGGCAAAGTCCTCAACTCAGAGAAATAATCCTCAAGGAAGATGAGCAGAATGGAACTGAGAGAAACAACCTAATCTGACTGAGCAATGATCTTATTCCACAATTCTTTTCTTCTCCCTCGAATTAATCTAATCTCAAATACTAGCTGAGATAGAGGAGCTCCAGGAGGGCTGATGTGAACTCTTAAGTGAGCTACCTTTTGTGCACTAATTTCTCGCCATAAGCCCTTACAATTAGGAAAGACATACTTATACATTAATCTTTTACATGATGACTAGTTAACATGAGACCTTACATCTTCTAGTCCTACATTTGGAGTAATTTTCATTGCTAAGGGACTAGCAATGTTCAAGTAGGGGGGAGTGATAATAGCACAAATTTTCATGTTAAATTTCATACATTTAGTTAAATTTAGATGTCAGTTGTCTGTAAATAACGTACATTTGAATTATAATTTTCACTCTATTCATATATAGATTTTTGAGTCTTTTAATTAAATTTTTAGGTAGAACACAGTTAGATGCTCATGTCTCTTGAATAGTTTTACAAATAAAAGTTATTTCTCTTAGGTATACTTTGATAAATGTTGTATATAAATAAATTTTGAAAATCTTTTAATAGTAAATGTAAGTTTGTAAATAAATAAAGATTTTTTAATTTACTAACCATATATCACACCACATATCTACCCATCCCATTAAATAAATACCCCCTCTCATCCAACCTAAACAAACACCAACATTTAAATAAAGTGTTTTTAATATACCTCCACTTAAGTTTTTATTAAAACCCTTTCGTTTCTTCCACCAGGTGGGCGAAGCTACTGGAAGCAGGGCTGAGCTGGCTGGGTCTTGTGCTCTTAAGATTTGGGTGAGTTGGGGCATGGCGCAGTTGCAGAAGCTGTGCACGGCGATGGCTCCGGAGCTGTGCAGAGGGTGTGTGAGCGGCTAGATGGTGTCCAGGCTGAGCTGAGGTGGCCGGACTGGTTCGGGGTTGGATTTTGCAGATGGAGGCACCCAGATCTGCTGGGCCATGCGATGGACGATGGCGGTTTGCTGTGAGCTCCGAAGACGGCTGGGTGGAAGTGCCATGCGGATGATGCTGCTGGGCCGAACCGCCTGAGGCTGGAGCGGCACGTGTGCAGATGGCGGTTGGAGCTGCTGGCGTGCGGAGCCCTGGCGCGATGCAGAGGAGCTGGCGCGTTGGAGCTCGTGTGTGGCCGGATGCTGCTGGGGCGGCCAGCGCCCGGATGTGTGGAGCAGGATTCGGAGACGGGAAGATGGAACTGGGGCGGCCAGCTGAGGTGGATCCGTTGAGGAGCTCGTGCTGAGCTGGAGGCCGTGTGGTGATCTGGCGATCCTAGTGAACTTGGCGGGCTGGGGCAAGGCTGGTGCAGCGATCCAAGAGCCCGAGAGCCTATAAGAAGACCGATCCTCTTCTCAGGGAGAGTTTTGCTTGGAGGGAATTTTTAGGATTTTAATTTCTCCAGTTTAATTTTCTGTAGTTTCTTGTTTCGCATAGCAGGGGGGTTCGACATTTTTCTTAGGATTCTTAATCTCCATTTCCCTGTATTTTCTATTCTTCCAGATTTCGTAGAGGGAGTGTTCTTGAGACTAGTTCGCCAGTAGAGAGTTCTACTGTGTTGTGTGTTGGTCAGAGAGAGCTGGGTTCAGAAAATTTGTCTTCGTTCTTCTATCTTCTGTGCAACTTTCTGTGGAGATCAACTGTTTTGCTATTTCTTTTGTGTTGATTTTTGTAGTTCTTCTGTTTGGCATTCGGGAAAGGAAGGCTTGGAGGGCTGCTCTGGTTCAAGTTTTAGGAAAATTTTAAGTTGTTCTATCTTATTCTTCCAGTTCATAGCAGGGTTGGATTTCTAGTTAATTTCTTTGCAATTTCCTTTCTTCGCCAGTGAGACTCTGAGATTTTGTTTCTGCCAATTTTTGTTCTGTATTCTTCCTTGCAGCAGAGCTACGAGAGTTGGGAAGGTTTTGAGTTTTGTTTTTTTTTTTTCTGATCTGTGAGAATTGTGTAGAGCAGTGAGGGGAGACAGGTTCTTCTGTTCTTCTTGTATTCGTTCTTTCAGAATGGCATCTGTGGGAGGGAGACAAGCTTGGTGAGTAGAGATTTAGGAGTTCATGTCTGCATTTTTTTTGTAATTTCTGTTCTTCAGTTCAGAATTCCGGGAGGTTCGCCAGTGAGATTGTTGGATAATTTTGTGTGGTTTTGTTCCATTTCTCCTGAAGCATCTGTAGGAGAGGGAGACGAATTGAGATTTTGGAAATTTCTGCCATTATGTTCCCTATTCTTTTTGCATTTATTTTTAGTTAAGCATTAGAGTTCGTATTTTCTTAGGAATTGGTAGTTTATTTCTTCTGTATTTTCATCTGTGATTTTGTTCTTGCAGTAGAGCAGAGAATGGAGTTGGATGGTTCGATGCTTTAGGATCTTAATTTTAATTTCTGTTCTTCCGGAGATCACAACTGTGAAGATGGGAATGGCATTTATGTTTCAATTCTTCTGATTTCACATTTCTTCTGTGTTTAGAAGAGTTTGATCCAATGCTGTTAATTTCTTTCTTTCATGTTTTAGTTAGATGCAGTGCATTGGTTTAGTTTTTTTTTTTTTCTTGCTTGATTTAGATGGTTGGGCGAGAAATGTTTGATGTGTTCTTTCTGCTGTTGGTTGAGCAGGAGGAATACCTGGTGGGAACTATGGTTTAAATATTTGTTTCTGAATTTTCTGTTAATTATTTCTAAAGTTTCTGCTCGACTATTGAGCTGTGAAGGTAGTGACCTAGTTTTTGTGTTCACTTTTAATGCATTGTCGATAGAGATTTCATGTCGAAGTAGTTTTAATTCAAGCTTTATTCAGCCTGTCCGTGGATATGACCTGTTCTCACCACTGTATGAGTTCATCTTTATGATTTTATTTTTGTGAGATAGTTTAGACGAAGTGCGCATATTGATAGATGCAATGAACTTTGAACAACGAGAGTGCACAGTCAACAATGTCGCGCGTTCAGCGATCATGTCTTCTTGAAGATATCGCCTACTCGAGGTGTTGTCAGATTTGGCAGGCATAGTAAGTTGAGCCCTAGGTTCATTGGCCCATATGAGATTCTCAGACGTTTGGGCAGCGTGGCATATGAGCTAGCATTACCCCCAGCTTTGGCTAGCATTCACCCTGTATTCCACATATCTATTCTCAGGAAGTATGTCCGAGATCCGTCTCATGTGATTAGTCATGAGCCAGTGGAGATTCGGCCAGATCTTTCGTATGTCGAGCAACCAGTAGCTATTCTTGACCGAAAGGTTCAGCATCTCCGGAACAAGAGTATTGCGTCAGTGAAAGTTCTATGGCGGAACTTCTCACGAGAGGAGGCTACTTGGGAGCTTGGGGATGCGATGAAGAAGAAGTATCCCCTTTTGTTTGAGTAGTGTCGTTCTAACTTCGAGGATGTAGTTTCTTTTAAGGGGGAGAGGGTGTAAGGCCCTCGAATTTTATTGCATTATGGTAATGCATGTAAATAATTCGTGTCGTATATGTGCGTATGTATGTATCTACGTATGTATTAGTGGTATACTTATGTGTGTATGTGTATAGCTTATGTATAAATAATGTATGTAATGCTTGATGGTAGTGTGTGCACAAAACTATATAGATATTCCATGTAAATATACATGATGTGCATGAGTTTCTGCATGTTTTAGACTTCTGGCCGAAGGCCATATTGGCGTCAATAGCATGACGTCGATGTGGTGTCAGCATCCACCCTATGGACGCCAACACTAATCCCAGCGTCCAACGATGCGGACGCCAACTTCTTTGACCTACATGCGTTGCAGAGCCCAGAATTCTGGGAGCAAGCTAGCTCACCCATTGGGGAGCTGTCTCCAACGGTCTGATGGCCCTCTTGTCCGACCTGTGTGAGAGGAGAGCTCCTCTCCTCTACATACAAAGCCCCTTTGCAACCAGAAAACCCGTCTGGACTCTTTGCAAGGAGGAGAGAAAACCCTAGTTCGGAGCTGTGCAAAGACTGAGTTTTGGAGGCTTTGATACGGCGATCCAAGGCTTCATCCGGCGTTCTTCTGCAACTGGAGGCTAGAGGGAACCAAGGAGAAGGCTTCCCCACCACTGGTCTAGCACCTGCATCGACCTAGAACCCGGAGGAGAGCTCTTTTGGAGGCTTCTTGTGACTGCCCAAGGAGAGCTTCTCCGACCCATTTAGATCCCTTGGGGTTTTACAAGAGGCAAGTACCCAACTCATAACGTCCCTATATGTGTCTAGGTTGGTTTTACAAATTTTATGCATTTTCCCTCATGTCCTAGACCCCCAAATTCACCCCATCTATGGAGCTCGGGTCTGCGTTCTACACAGACCTGACATTAACGGCAATACCCATTGCCACTATGATCATGCTTAGCGTCCATCGATGATGCCGCTAACATGAAATTAACGGCCATAGCTTGCCGCCAAGTTCATCTGAGCAGAACAACAAGCTGTTCTGCCCTTCTATACGAATATTTTTGATATGTTTCACGATGAGGATATACTGTAAATCATTTATATGCTATGTATATTGTTGATGTGATGGATGTGGTGTGTGGATGGATTATCACGAATGATAGGACTTAATTATTTCATGAAGATACATGTGTGATGAGTTTTAATCTTGTTAAACCATGTTTGCATGATTTTGAACAAGTCTAAATGCCCTAATTTGTGAGGATTACGCATGTGAGGTTCAGTCCCTATTCTAAATTTCTGAGATTATTCCCATGCTTGTGTGAATTATTGCAAAATTTGTTTAGGAAAAATAGAGATCTTGCTAGGTCATGATAAATCTTCCATAAATTAATGGATTGTCCAATAAAGTCGGGAATGAATTCCATATTTCCATGCATGCTAGGGTTTAGACAGTAAGCTGCTAAGATGGTGATTTGTGTACAATTCCATGCTAAGTTGAATGGTGGATGGCATGAGAAATGGATGTTTGAATTTCTGAAATTTCATTTTAGTTCAGAAAAATCTGAAAATTTGCATGTGGGATCCTAAACCCGAAAATAGCTTGTGGTTAAAATTTCAGATCATTTGGACCAGTAGATGATCCAATATGAATTTCCCATGTGAAATTGTGACACTAATGCATGCCGTTGTAAAATGATTTGTTTTTATGTATAGCCACCTGATTAGCGAAATTTTCTGAGTGCTAAGATTCTGTAATTGTAGTGCCATGTTAGGAAAAATAGAGAAATATGCATGTGAGTGAGAAAATGAATGAAGTGAGAATGATATGTGTAAACTTATGTGTTAAAAAAGGTAAAAATGTGTAATGTGTAAATTGTGCCAAGTGTGACATTGCTTCCATAGAGGGCAGTGGAACCGTATCAGGGAAAAGTCCCCCTGAGAAGGTTCAATGTGTAAGTGACCCTAAGGGCATTAGGGGGAAATCCTGGAGGTGGACAAGTACCACTGGTTAGGGTGGAGACTTGTTCTCCCAGTCTGCGTAGTCCAAGAGTCGCCATTGTATTCCCTAGATGGCGTCTATGTGATGTGATGTGTTGTGTCCTTCTTTGGTGGTTTGGACTATGTGTCACGGCACTAAATGTGAAGTTTAAATTTGAATGTGTAAATGTGCATATGTTCATGTGTTAATGTGAAAGTGAACAATGTGTAATGTGAATGTGTAAAGTGCAATTTATGTGAATTGGAAATTGTGTAAAGAAATGTGAAACCAAAATGTGAGGATATGATATTAATCCATGTTGTGACAAATCTGAAACCACGTTAAATCAGTAGCTCCATTATGTTAGGATCATGTTTATATGTGTAAAATGCCTAGAATCAATGCTAGGGACACTTAACAAGTATGTACACAAAATCCCATGTTTGGTTGTTCACATGTTGTATTTAAATAACATTGTAGCTCTCATGTGTAGGGTTATGTTGCTAAATCATGTGAAAACCAGCAAGTTAAAGTATGTAAAATGTTCGTGTACATGCACAAGAATGTGTAGATTCCATGCTAGGTGTATTTTGTTTCATGTACATAGGATAATCATGCTAAGTGTTTTCATGTTTTAGTAAAATGCAGAGTAGAATTTCATGAGGAATGATTATAGAACACGTGTTAGGAATTTATCTTGATAAGGAAATCTTAAAGCATGCATCATGTGTTTACTTCTAGAATTATCATGATTGGTTATTCATTTCAAATGTAAGCATGATATGTTGAGTTTTCGCAATGGTGTGTGTGTGAGCCTACTATAAATTACGTGTATGGTATGAGTGGTGTTACTTTGCTGAGTCTTTAGACTCATACTTGCTTCGGGTGTACAGGTGTAGTTGGTGACGTGGCACCATTGGAGGAGGCAGTTAGAGATAGACTCCGAGCGCGGAGATTAGTCTTTAGAGTACTTTGTGACTTTTGCGTTTCATAGTATGTCAATTGAACGTTGTATTAGCGTTATCATGGAAAGAATGTATAATGGTGGACATCTATATAATAAATTTCAGCAATTAAATTATGTGAACTTTTAAGTTCTTTAATGTTATTCAATTTCATGTATTCTAAATGTGGATGATGAATGAATGAAGACAGTAGTTCTTTTTACTTCCGCTACTCTGTTCTTATATTCACGTGTATCTCGGCTGAATGTATTGTTGGGTAAATGTCCCACTGTGATGACGCTCGCTATACCGACGTTGTATGGTATAACCATACCGGTATAATGAGGGCCGTCACACCATCCATCACACCTTCTTCTACCATCAATCATTTCTCCATCCTCCAACTCCTCCTTCCTTTGTCACCTTTATACCGGATGGTGCTCAACTTGAAGGTCCCTTTCTAAATAAATTTGAGGATGAGTTGGAAATCACCCACCATCGTTAGTTCTGGAGTTGCCTCTCATGTCACAGGGACTGACTCTTCTAGTCCTGTCCCAAAAAGAGGAAACTCTCCACTACTCTTGCTCTTCCCACCGAACCTAAATTTCCTCCTCTTTGGTTTTCTCTCACTATTGAAAATTGAAGGAAACCACTCTATCATGAATATCTCCAAGAGTATATCTTTGCCACCATTTTGGTGTTTTTTTAAAATCTAACTGATCACCTCATGTTGTCCTTCCCTACAACCACTTCTCAAAGCTGATCAATCCAAAATCTTCAAAATGGCTGATGCAAATCTGAAGATCAGTGGGCTAAAGGGCACTCGGCTCTCTACATGAAATATATTCTTGAAAAGTCAGCTCGGTTTCCACCCAGGGACTCACTCTCACTCTCTCTCTCAAGTGTTTTGTCATTCATATAAAACCCTTTGGGCACCTTTTATTCAATAGGAGTGAAGCTCATCTGGTACTTCCAGCTATTCAATGATTATTGGTATCTTCACAAGTTACTAAAGTACAGTTAGGTGCAGTTCAGGGAGCCGTTGCTTCGTTAAAAACTGAAAATCCAGTCAATTGCTCCTTCAAGTGGATTTCGTACCCTGCAAATTCCAAACATTGTGTTTCTCCCTAAGCTGCACTCCTTGGTCAGGACTCCTCAGTTGGTTCCTGTATTTTTGAGAGATTTGCTCGTGTCATGGGTAGGATCTCAGCTCAGCAGGGTCATCTTCCCTCCTTCAAAGATTCATCTTCAGAGAATTCCATCTAGGCCATATTTCCTCTGAAGTTCTTGATCCTTTGCTATCTGAATGTGAAAGGCTTTCTCCTACTGACTGTGAAAAGCACTACAACAAGTCAGCCCTTTAGTTGGAAGCCTTGAACAGTTCCTTGTTTAAGGCCGGCAAGCCTACTCTTACAGCTGGAGCCTTCTTGGACCTGAATTCCATCAATCTGGTTAAAGAGCCTTATGATCAGTGGGTCGACTGGTACAAGCTGTTTATGGCCTTGAAGAAATATCTTCTGCAACATCAGATCCACTACCCTATCAAGATCAACAAATTTATTCGGTTTACCAGTTTGGATCTTTTATTTACTTCAAAGAATCTCTTGGCAAAGATGAATATGCTAATTTTCTAGAAGATCAGCGCAACTTCACATCAAACAGGATGATTCCCGACATGGGGTCATCTTACTCTATTGCTTTTGGGTTTTTCAGACCTATTTTAAGGAGCAGAAATGCAGGCTTTGTGCATTATTCAGCAGCATGCCTCCCTTCTATTCTCTGCTTTCTACCTTCATCCAACCCCTCAAGTAATTAGAAAAATTCTTTTCTCTATCTCTCATTATCTCTCTTCTTTGTCTCCGAATGATTCCTTTTGCTTATGACAAAAAGGGGAGAATATAGTATTTTGAAATACATCTCTATATTTTATTTCGTAATTTATTTTAGAAACATCTTTTATTGTTGCTATGTTTTGTCATCACCAAAAAGGGGGAGATTGATGATCAGATTTTCCCATGTAATTTAATAAATTAAATATCTATTTTTGGTCATTAAGAAAACTAAGACAATGTGTGCTTTCTAACATATTTTCTATGAGATTTGAGCACAGAAAATTTAACAAAGAATACAAGCTAAACTGGTAAGTATTCTCATACCAACATTACAGTTCAAAGCATTAATTTTCTAAGTACACATCGACTCTTTAGTGCTATAACGATTTCCTCATTAACATCGATTTTGGTTCTATAATGATTTTATAAGTCATCAGTATTCTATTGAAGGCCTCTCATAACGTTTCGCTAAGAGATCGCAACGATTTGCCTCTCATAACGATTAGCTAAGAGAACGCAACGATTTGTCTCTCATAACGATTCACTAAGAAATCACAACGATTTGCCTCTCATAACGATTCACTAAGAGATCACAACGATTTGTCTCTCATAACGATTCACTAAGAAATCACAACGATTTGCCTCTCATAACGATTCGCTAAGAGATCGCATCGATTTTCTCTCAGAACGATTCGATAATGAAGGATCGAAGATGTGATGGACAAGATCTAGAGGGGGGGTTGAATAGATCTAGGCCAACTATTGCGGAAGCTTAGCTAATTTAAAAAAACAATGAAGAATCAGAGGCAATTTGAAAGAGCAATTTAGATCTGATGAGTGATTGTGTGAATTAGATAATTGAAGTGTGGAATCAAGTTGATTAAAAGGAAATTCGAAAAACCCTATGCATACATCTAGCATAATGTGAATTTAAGTCACACACAAACCACTGCACAGAGAATTTTTAGGAGGTTTGGAAATCACACCATGTGATTCCTACATCTACCCCTTACACTGTGAGGATCCACTAAACAACCGGATACACCATACACACTGGAACCTGACAACTCCAACACAAAGTTCTACAACTCACACAACCTCTAGAGCAATACTACTATAGAATATGAGCTTAATTGCTCAACCACAACTGAGTACGACGAATCAACACTGAGCACACAGGCTCACAAACCACTTGCTAGATCACAAAGCACAATGATTCAGATCCTCTAGCAATGATCTGATCTAAAAACGTTCATTCAAGAGGATTGATGCAACAGTTCATGCACAATCTCTAGAATGACCAAGAAGAAACAATGGGAAATGAGGAATGAGGTGAAATGTCCTTGTTCTTCAAGAAGACTCCTTTGTAGAGGCTGAATTGTGAAGAAGCTTGATCACTTGAAGTCCCAGGCCGATGCTCTGCAACTTGGTCTTTGGGATCTTCCTTGAATTCTTCACAATCGTTTGCTTCTACTCGATCTGCATCCTTGGAAGTTGATCACACTGCTTCATCTTGGATCAATCTTCACTTCTTGTGCTTGGAGATGTGGGAATTGGGTTGAAGAAGCACAAGGGGAGCAAGAACAGGGAGGAGAACTCTCTCTGCTGCCAAAAGGATTTCTAGAACGCTCTTGGAGGCTCTCTTGTGGTTGGATGGCCAATTAGGAGAGTATTTATACCTAAAATGTCCAAAAGTACCCTTGGGGGTCATGGGCACATGATCCAAGGCCGATCCACCAAATCCCTAGAGTGCCACGTGTCCAGGAGAGTCTTCAAGTCACAGAGTTTCCGGAGTGTGTCGACCTGCCCATGGGGTGTGTCGACACACTGTCCCAAATTGGCAAAAGAACTTCTCTGGGAAGGGTCTCTAGTGTCGACACCACTTCATCTCGTGTCGAAACACTGGAGAGAATTGCAAAATAGGCCTTCTGGGAGACGCATCTAGTGTCGACACCATCTGGTTTAGTATCGACACACTATCCAGGTCGGTTGATAGGGTTCACTAGTAGCTGGGTCTAGTGTCGACACTACTTGACCATTTCTTCATCTTTTGGCTTAGGGATTGGAGCATTGTGTCGACACCAGTATGGGGTGTGTCGACACTGCCTTTGGAAGAATTGTGTGTCCCTGAGAAATAAACACATATTTCATTAGTCCAATGTATTATCATGAAAATAAATGATAAATGTGTTTGAAAACATGCTTTTTGAATATGGTCATTACATGTGTGGTGCATTTAACATGTTCCAATTATTGTGCATTAAAATCACAACTTGTCATCATCAAAATGTGAAGGGAAATGAATTATATTCACACTCAACCCAACAATCTCCCCTTTTTTGATGATGGCAATATTGAGTAAACATGAAGGTTTGAATTTTTAAAGGATTGTGATTTTCAAGTATCCATTCACACACAACATCCATTCACATACACACTGAATAACAATGAACACATTCAGTCAATTTTCGTTCACATTCATCAAAAGCCATTTAGCACAATTTAGTAACAATTGACATTTTTCATAATCAAGAGGCACAATGTTACTAATAACCATAGATTTCCATTAATGGCCAAAATTAACCATTTTGAGATCAACAAACATTTGTTCATTACAAAAGGTTCGCATTAAAAAAGATGTCCTTTTCTTCTCCCCTTTGACATCATCAAATATGAAGTCCATTAGGAGGATGGAGGAGGAGGAGGAGGAATGGGTAGCAAGATAGTCTCAATATCCGTCAATCTTTTCTCCATAGAAGTCAAGCCGAACTTCATCTGAGCTTAGATTGTTGAGAGTCTTGTATGCAGGAGATTTTCCATTCTTTCATAATTCTCAGACATTGTTGCTTGAAGCACACTGAATTCAGCTGAAAGAGGCTGTGATGATGAAGAGGAACCAGTTGTGCCACCATGTCTGTGCAATGTTTTGAATTCCTTCTTTAGAGCAGACATTTCTTTATCAGTGTGAGCAGATAAATTCATCATGCCCTTCAAATCATCTACCATGTGCGCAAAAGACAGTCTTGTCTTGGATATTTGATTTACTGCTTCCTGGCCATTGAAAAGATTTTGTTGGGAATTTGCCAAAATGCCTTCAAGAACCTTTTCTAACTTGTCTTAATGCTCCTTTACTTCAAGGGAGGCATCAGCCAGTGTTCCAATAAGCCTATTGATTCTTTGGGCTGCATAATCTGAGGCTTCCTTTTGTTTGATGAACTGAGCAGTCACAGAATTTACCAATTCTTGTACCCTGAGATAAAAAACCTCTGACATCTGTTGGATTAAAGAAATGATGGTATCAAAATTTTCATTGAAAAATGAGTACAACTCTGGTGGAATAGAAGGTCCACCAAAGGATGTGGAGGCTTGAGCTTCAGGTTGTGGAGAAAATGAGGGAATGTCCATTTCATGGTTTAGTGAGGAAGAGGGCTGAAGTTGAGGTGAAATTGGGCATTCAGGGTACTTGAACTTCATTCTCAACATGAGGCTGATCCTCATTTGCTGGAGGTTGGTCCTCTTGAGCTGGAGGCTGGTCCTCTGGAGCCACAGGGGCCTCAACTACAGCTGGCCCTCTCCGTACTTGATCACCCTCAAGTCGAAAGACCATAAACTTCTGTACATGCTTGAAGCAGTATATGTTGGACTTAGGAATTGTCTGAGACTTCTCATTCTCAAGAGAAACACCAAAATGTTCAAAGATTGGTGTAAGGTGAGCTACATAAGGAAGAGACCTATGGAGATCTTTCCTCGTAGTCTCAGACATTATCTGGTACATTATGACATGGAGGTTGACCTTGATGTCCTTTTTCATGTAAAAAATCACAAATCTCTAAATATCCGTGAGTCTATCTCTGCCACCACCTTGGGGTGTTATGATAGTGGTGAGAATGTGATGGATAAGTCTCAACACAGGTGGAAAGGTGTTTGTGTTGAACTTGGTGACATGTGTCTGCCTGGGATTAGACTCATCAGCTTGCAATCCAGTCATGATAGTGTAAGCTTAATGGAGATCAAACTCAAGGTGTGGTAATCGGCTCCTTTATCAGGAATTTTAAATAGGGTGGCTGCTAATTCTGTGGGCATATCAATCACAACACCTTTGACCTCAGACTTGTAACCGTCATCAGTGCATTCCAAATTCATGTAGAATTCTTGTACAAGACGAGGATAAATGGTCCGAAATTTGGAGATAAAGGCAACCAAGTCTGGAATGAGAAGAAATAGTGAATTTCTGAGAATGTAGCTGCTAACTGATTATCCGCCAAATCGACTGCCCTAGGTTTCAAAATCATCTTCCCTTCACTAACCGACTTGGAAGGGGTGGCCTCAGAAGGCTGGGAAGGCTCAGAAGATGAAGAGGACGATTCCTCATAAGCTTCAGGAGAAGAAACCAAATCACCGTCTAGGGTTGGCGGACCCCCTGCCTCTAACAGAAGAGGATGCCCTACCTCTTTTGGATGGAGTGGGAGATGCAAAGGAAGGTCCTGGCTGCTCAGCAGGGTCATGCCGACGCTTGCTTCTCCTCTCGATTGGCGGTTGTGCTTCCACAGAGATGGGCCTTGCGGTTGCCCTGGACCTTGCTCCACGGCGAGGGGCTTGCCTGGGGGCCATGGAAGCAAGAGAGAGTGGAAGAGCAGAGGATGGGGAAGAAGGAATGATGGGAGGAAGGACAAGGATGGGTTGGAGGAGGGAGGAAGGTGGAATGGCTGCCGTTTTCAAAGGTGGAAGGCGGCCATGGGGTCGACCTTGCATAAAAAAGGGTTTTAGAGGTGCAATGCCCGACAGGTACAAGAAGACCCTAACCGGCGCCCAAGTCCTGAATCACCAAGTCAGGGATATGTGTCGACACTAGAAGAGGTTAGTGTCGACCTAGGCTGGACTGTGTCGACACTAGATGGAGGTAGTGTCGACCTGGCCTGAAGAAACTTCGAGAATTTGAGCAGGGGAAAATTTTGTGAGATTTGGGATATCTTTCATATGATTAAAGATGGATGGAATTAGCATTTCAAGGATTCTTAAGAGGCTAAAGAATTTAGTTGTCATAATTCTTGCAAAAATGCAACAAACTTCAAGATTTACTCAACAACAAGCAGGATATATTCATTAAATGACTTGAACCAGTAAATGATAATTTGAGGGATATAGGACATCCACAATCAATACAACGACCATACTTTCTAAATTCAAGAAATAAAAAATCTTTTTAGATTGAAATCAAGTGTGATGAAGATAAACACTTTTAAAACAAATTGATGATAGACAAAGATGGTTATTTTAAGCAATTCTCCTTGGATAATTTTGTGTTTTTAATCAAACTATCAAATGTAGTAAATCTTGTTCACTGAAGAACTAATGCTTTTTACACACCATAGTTCCTGGATACTAGGAATTTACTCATTATCTAGTTTCAAAGGGGGAAATGACAACCTTTTACATGGAAATATATGTTTATCGGACGCCAATATTTCTAGTTACTCAGTCACCATAAAAAATATAGAGCAATTTTTTTTAATTCTTGATTTTGAACCCCTTTGAGCAGAGATAGCAAAAGTACCTCATGACATACATGGCACTTCATTCATTGTGAAGGTTTGTAGTTTCTCAATATTTGTACCATTGCTCTGTTGAATATCAAGTGTAAGGAGAATTTTAAAACTTGAAACCATTTATCTCACATTAGTTGCAAAAAAAATGTTTAAATTCAATGCACACATTATCCTTTAGTCTATGAAAGAGATTTGAATTTCTATACTCTTGAAGAGTATAATTGAGAGTTGATTGCAAAAAAATGTAGTAGATCGCTCAAAGGATCATTTTGAGGTTCTAGACAACTCAGTGAGGACATCATGCAAGGAAGTTGATGTAATTCAAGAAGAGTGTTGAATTTTGCAAAAGAAATGAGTTGTGAATTCCCTAGTTCCCCCTGAGATGATGATTCCAACAACTTTTCATCAAAATAAAGATATGCAAGTATTTTGAAACCAAAAATGATTCTCTTTGAACAACAAAGCTCCCCCTCAACGATTGCATATTCATTTCTTGGTACTTGCAGAGACATATATTCTCGCATAGTGAAAGTGTCCAGACAAGCAGAACTTGTCCTTCTTCAAATCACCATTTGATATACCAAAGAAGTTCAACACATGTGAGTTGAAGAATTCATTGTAAAAAAATAATAGAATTTGAATAGTGAGAGATGTGAACAAAATGATTCAAGAAGAAAAGAAGAATGATGAAACAATGACTCCGTCTCAGAATATACCTAAACACTCAACCCAAAATGAGAGAGATCAAGAAGATGGACATTTGCAAAGACCAAGCTCTCTCCTCAAAGATGAAATCTACTGTTAGGAAGAGGTTTGGTAAAGATGTCGGCAATCTGTTTTTCAATTTCAATGAAGTGGAGTTCAAAAGATTTCTTGCTACTTCATCCCTTAAGAATGATACCTAATTTCAATATGTTTTGTTCTGGAATGCTGAATTGGGTTTTTAGACAGATTTATGGCACTTGTGTTGTCACAAAGAATGGGAACACAACCTAACTCTTGGTTGTAATCAAGAAGTTGATGTTTCACCCAAGAATTTGAGTTCCCATCTACTAGCTACAACATATTCAGCCTCTGCAGTTGACAGAGTAACTGAATGTTGCTTCTTAGAAGCCCAAGAGATTAGGAACCCACCTAAGTACAACACAAGCCACTTGTGCTTTCTCTATCTAATTTACACCCAACATAATCAGCATCACAATAGGCAATCAAATCTAACTTGCAACCAGCAGGATACCAAATTCCAAGATCACATGTTCCAACAAGATATTTAAAAATTCTTTTAAACAGCTAACATGTGACTTTCTTTAGGATTAGATTAAAATCTAGCACATAACACACACTGAACTGAATATCAGGTCTAGAAGTGGTTAGGTAGAGTAGAGAACCAATCATACCTGTAAGACCCTCGAATTTTATTGCATTATTGTATTGCATGTAAATAATTCATGTTGTGTATATACGTATGTAAATATCTACGTGAGTACTAGTTAGTATACTAGTGCATGCATGTGTATAATTAGTGTAAATAATGTATGTATTGCTTGATGGTAGTGTGTGCACAATACCATATAGATATTACATGTATATATACATGATGTGCATGGGTTTCTGCATATTTTTTTTAATTCTTGATTTTGAACCCCTTTGAGCAGAGATAGCAAAGTACCTCATGACATACATGGCACTTCATTCATTGTGAAGGTTTGTAGTTTCTCAATATTTGTACCATTGCTCTGTTGAATATCAAGTGTAAGGAGAATTTTATAAACTTGAAACCATTTATCTCACATTAGTTGCAAAAAAAATGTTTAAATTCAATGCACACATTATCCTTTAGTCTATGAAAGAGATTTGAATTTCTATACTCTTGAAGAGTATAATGAGAGTTGATTGCAAAAATGTAGTAGATCGCTCAAAGGATCATTTTGAGGTTCTAGACAACTCAGTGAGGACATCATGCAAGGAAGTTGATGTAATTCAAGAAGAGTGTTGAATTTTGCAAAAGAAATGAGTTGTGAATTCCCTAGTTCCCCCTGAGATGATGATTCCAACAACTTTTCATCAAAATAAAGATATGCAAGTATTTTGAAACCAAAAATGATTCTCTTTGAACAACAAAAGCTCCCCCTCAACGATTGCATATTCATTTCTTGGTACTTGGCAGAGACATATATTCTCGCATAGTGAAAGTGTCCAGACAAGCAGAACTTGTCCTTCTTCAAATCACCATTTGATATACCAAGAAGTTCAACACAATGTGAGTTGAAGAATTCATTGTAAAAAAATAATAGAATTTGAATAGTGAGAGATGTGAACAAAATGATTCAAGGAAGAAAAGAAGAATGATGAAACAATGACTCCGTCTCAGAATATACCTAAACACTCAACCCAAAATGAGAGAGATCAAGAAGATGGACATTTGCAAAGACCAAGCTCTCTCCTCAAAGATGAAATCTATTGTTAGGAAGAGGTTTGGTAAAGATGTCGGCAATCTGTTTTTCAATTTCAATGAAGTGGAGTTCAAAGATTTCTTTGCTACTTCATCCCTTAAAAAATGATGCCTAATTTCAATATGTTTGTTCTGGAATGCTGAATTGGGTTTTTAGACAGATTTATGGCACTTGTGTTGTCACAAAGAATGGGAACACAATATAACTCTTGGTTGTAATCAAGAAGTTGATGTTTCACCCAAAGAATTTGAGTTCCACATCTACTAGCTACAACATATTCAGCCTCTGCAGTTGACAGAGTAACTGAATGTTGCTTCTTAGAAGCCCAAGAGATTAGGAACCCACCTAAGTACAAACACAAGCCACTTGTGCTTTCTCTATCTAATTTACACCCAACATAATCAGCATCACAATAGGCAATCAAGTCTAACTTGCAACCAGCAGGATACCAAATTCCAAGATCACATGTTCCAACAAGATATTTAAAAATTCTTTTAACAGCTAACATGTGACTTTCTTTAGGATTAGATTAAAATCTAGCACATAAACACACACTGAACTGAATATCAGGTCTAGAAGTGGTTAGGTAGAGTAGAGAACCAATCATACCTGTAAGACCCTCGAATTTTATTGCATTATTGTATTGCATGTAAATAATTCATGTTGTGTATATACGTATGTAAATATCTACGTGAGTACTAGTTAGTATACTAGTGCATGCATGTGTATAATTAGTGTAAATAATGTATGTATTGCTTGATGGTAGTGTGTGCACAATACCATATAGATATTACATGTATATATACATGATGTGCATGGGTTCTGCATATTTTTTTTAATTCTTGATTTTGAACCCCTTTGAGCAGAGATAGCAAAAGTACCTCATGACATACATGGCACTTCATTCATTGTGAAGGTTTGTAGTTTCTCAATATTTGTACCATTGCTCTGTTGAATATCAAGTGTAAGGAGAATTTTATAAACTTGAAACCATTTATCTCACATTAGTTGCAAAAAAATGTTTAAATTCAATGCACACATTATCCTTTAGTCTATGAAAGAGATTTGAATTTCTATACTCTTGAAGAGTATAATTGAGAGTTGATTGCAAAAAAATGTAGTAGATCGCTCAAAGGATCATTTTGAGGTTCTAGACAACTCAGTGAGGACATCATGCTAGGAAGTTGATGTAATTCAAGAAGAGTGTTGAATTTTGCAAAAGAAATGAGTTGTGAATTCCCTAGTTCCCCCTGAGATGATGATTCCAACAACTTTTCATCAAAATAAAGATATGCAAGTATTTTGAAACCAAAAATGATTCTCTTTGAACAACAAAAGCTCCCCCTCAACGATTGCATATTCATTTCTTGGTACTTGGCAGAGACATATATTCTCGCATAGTGAAAGTGTCCGACAAGCAGAACTTGTCCTTCTTCAAATCACCATTTGATATACCAAGAAGTTCAACACAATGTGAGTTGAAGAATTCATTGTAAAAAATAATAGAATTTGAATAGTGAGAGATGTGAACAAAATGATTCAAGGAAGAAAAGAAGATGATGAAACAATGACTCCGTCTCAGAATATACCTAAACACTCAACCCAAATGAGAGAGATCAAGAAGATGGACATTTGCAAAG
Source organism: Colocasia esculenta (assembly GCA_014218235.1). Classification (NCBI taxonomy): domain Eukaryota; kingdom Viridiplantae; phylum Streptophyta; class Magnoliopsida; order Alismatales; family Araceae; genus Colocasia; species Colocasia esculenta. Next base: position 76,078,008 of record CM024763.1, on the reverse strand, counting down.
ACCAAGCTCTCTCCTCAAAGATGAAATCTACTGTTAGGAAGAGGTTTGGTAAAGATGTCGGCAATCTGTTTTTCAATTTCAATGAAGTGGAGTTCAAAAGATTTCTTTGCTACTTCATCCCTTAAGAAATGATGCCTAATTTCAATATGTTTTGTTCTGGAATGCTGAATTGGGTTTTTAGACAGATTTATGGCACTTGTGTTGTCACAAAGAATGGGAACACAACCTAACTCTTGGTTGTAATCAAGAAGTTGATGTTTCACCCAAAGAATTTGAGTTCCACATCTACTAGCTACAACATATTCAGCCTCTGCAGTTGACAGAGTAACTGAATGTTGCTTCTTAGAAGCCTAAGAGATTAGGAACCCACCTAAGTACAAACACAAGCCACTTGTGCTTTCTCTATCTAATTTACACCCAACATAATCAGCATCACAATAGGCAATCAAGTCTAACTTGCAACCAGCAGGATACCAAATTCCAAGATCACATGTTCCAACAAGATATTTAAAATTCTTTTAACAGCTAACATGTGACTTTCTTTAGGATTAGATTAAAATCTAGCACATAAACACCACTGAACTGAATATCAGGTCTAGAAGTGGTTAGGTAGAGTAGAGAACCAATCATACCTGTAAGACCCTCGAATTTTATTGCATTATTGTATTGCATGTAAATAATTCATGTTGTGTATATACGTATGTAAATATCTACGTGAGTACTAGTTAGTATACTAGTGCATGCATGTGTATAATTAGTGTAAATAATGTATGTATTGCTTGATGGTAGTGTGTGCACAATACCATATAGATATTACATGTATATATACATCATGACGTCGATGTGGTGTCGGCGTCAATCCTATGGACGCCAACACTAATTCCAGCGTCCAGCAATGTGGACGCCAACCTCTCTGACCCGCATGCGTTGCAGAGTCCAGAATTCCGGGAGCAAGCTACCCCAACCATTGGGGAGCTATCCCCAACGGTCTGAAGGGTCATCTTATCACCCCTGCGGGACAAGAGAACCCCTCTTCTATATTCAGACCCATTTCTACAACCCTAACCCTTCTCTTTGTCCCTTTTCAAGAGAGGAAGAAGAGAAACGAGAGAAAAACCCTATTATCGGACTGTGAGAAACCCTCCTCTTTGCAGCCCAAAATCTGAACTTTTGAAGCTTGATCCGGCCACCTGCTACCTCAAGGAGCTTGCTGGATCATCAAGGAAGGCATCCCCGACCTTGGATTGCTCTGGAGCTTGCTCAAGAAACCGGAGGAGTGGTGTTTTGGAGGCTTCTAGGGACAGCCCAAGGAGAGCTTCACCAAGCTTTTGATCCCTTTGGAGTGTACCTAAAAGCCAAGTACCCTACCCATAGTGTTCATATATGTGTCTAGGATGGTTTTACCATTTTTATACATTTTCTCTCGTGTCCTAGACCCCCAAGTTCACCCCATCTTTGGAGCTCGGGTCTGTGTTCTGCACAGACCTGACATTAACAACAATATCCCTTGCCGCTAAGATCATGCTTAGCGTCCAGCGATTATGTCGTTGACATTGAATTAGCGGCCAGAGACTGCCACCAAGTTCATCTGAGCAGAACAACAAGCTGTTCTGCCCATCTATATGATTAATTTCGATGTGTTTCACGTTGAGGATATAATGTAATCTCTTATATGCTATGTATACTAGCTAATGTGATGGATGGGAATGTGAATGTACATTTATTTTGTGGATGGTAGAACTTATTTATATATTTAAAAGCATGTGGAAGAATGTTCATGTGTATGTTCTCACCATTATCCTGATAATCCGTGGTAAAATCATGTTTCCCTAATTTTGTTAGACCATGTATGTACAACCTTGTCTATGCTCTGAGTTTATGGAATTTTCCATGCTTATATGATTTATCGAATTTTTCGTTTTGGGGAAAATAGAAATCATGCGTAAGTCACAATGAATCTTCTGTAAATTGTATATTGGCCAATAAATTTAGGAATAAATTCTGTAACTCCATGCCTGTTAGGGTTCAGACAGTGAGTGGTTAAAACTGTGCTTGTGTTTAATTCCATGTTAAATCGAATTGCGGATAGCGTGTTAAATTAATGTTAGATTTTCTGTAATTTCGTTTTAAATTAGAAAAATCTGAAATTTTGTATGTGGGATCCTAAACCCGAAAATAGCCTGTGGTTAAAATTTCAGGTTATTTGGACCAGCATATGATGCAATATGAAATTCCCATGTAAAAATGTGAAACTAATGCATGCCTTGTAAAATGATTTGATTTTGTGTATAGCGACCTGATGAGTGAAATTTTCTGAGTGCTAAGATTCTGTAATTGTAGTGCCATGTTAGAAAAAACAGAGGAGTGTGCATGTGAGTGAGAAAGTTAATGAAATGAGAATGATATGTGTAAACCTATGTGTTTAAATCAGTAAAAATGTGTAATGTGTAACTTGTGCCAAATGTGACACTGCTTCCGAAGAGGGCAGTGGAACCGTATCAGAGAAAAGTCCCCCTGAGAAGGTTCAATGTGTAGTGACCCTAAGGGCATTAGGGGGAAATCCTGGAGGTGGACAGTACCACTGGTTAGGGTGGAGACTTGTTCTCCCGGTCTGTGCAGTGCAAGAGTCGCTATTGTATTGCCTAGATGGCGTCTATGTGATGTGATGTGTTGTATCCTTTTTTGGTGGTTTGGACTATGTGTCACGGCACTAAATGTGAATGTGTAAATGTGTATGTGTTCATGTGAAAAATGTGAATGTGAACAATGTGTAAAAGTGCATGTGTAAAGTGTGAAATATGCGAATTTGAAATTGTGTAAAAATGTCAAACCAAATGTGAGGATGTGTGTGACGGCCCTCGTTACACCGGTACGGTTATACCAACCCACGTGGGTATAGCGAGTGCTGCCAGTCACAGTGGGACATTTACCCAACGATACAAACAGCTGAGATACACGCGAATATAAATAACAGAGTAGCGGAAGTAAAAGAGAACTATCTCCATTCATTCATCATCCACATTAAACATACATGCAGTTTACAATTTGCAAAAGGAACTGAGTCCACATAAATTAAATTGCTGCAACTTAAATACAAAATGTCCACATATTACATTCTTTTCATGATAATTCTAATACAATGTTCAAGTACATACTACGAAGTACACAATCACAAAGAAGCTCCAACTAACTAGTCTCCGCGCTCGGAGTCCGTCTCCACCGTCTCCTCCAACGGTGTCGTGTCACCAACTACACCTGTACGCCGAAGCAAGGAGTGAGTCCAGGGACTCAACAAGTAACACTATGCATGATATACACGTACAAGTCCTAGTGGTTCCTACATGCACATTCAATTAGCAATACATAGCATGCTAGTCCATTCAAGTTTTCAACCTATCATGAAGGTTCTACAATTTTATACATAACTCATGCCTTCAGATTTTTAAAATAGAATTCACCTATCACATGGTCTCTAATCCATTCACTTATGAACCTTAACCTTATAAGGAACTAAACATGAGAGTTATCATCATGGACAACTTACATACATGAACGGGGAACATAGTTAGCATGGATTCCACATGTTCTTAAGTACATACATAACTTTTTATCATGATTTAGGTTGCTGGTTTCACATGATTCAATGACTATAAACCTACACATGAAAGCTACAACGTTGCTTAAACATAACACATGAACCATCCATCATGCCATTTTACTCACATACTCATTTGTTGTTCCTATCATGGATTCTAAACACTTTTGCACACATAAACATGAGAATAATAACATGCATTTTCTGAATTCACTTGGTTATAGATTTAGTTTCGCATGGTTTCTATAACACATTTACATATCTAAGATTTCACATTTTTCTTTACACTAGTTCCTCTTTCACATGGTTCACTTTGCACATACACATTCACATATCACTTACACATTTACACATGGTCACATACACTTTACACATTTCACTTTTACACATATTTTAGTGCCGTGACACATAGTCCAAACCACCAAAGAAGGACACAACACATCACATCACATAGACGCCATCTAGGCAATACAATGGCGACTCTTGGACTGCGCAGACCGGGAGAACAAGTCTCCACCCTAACCAGTGGTACTTGTCCACCACAGGATTTCCCCCTAATGCCTTTAGGGTCACTTAACACAATGAACTTTGTCAGGGGGACTTTTCCCTGATACGGCTCCACTGCCTTCTCGGAAGCAGTATCACATTGGCACAGTTTACACTTTTACACATTTACCGTTTTACACAGGGTTTTACATTTGACACTCTTCATCACATTCACACTTTCTTACTCACATGACACCTCTGTTTTTTACTAACATGGTACTACAGAGTTTTCAAGGTTCAACACACAGTAAACACACCAATCATGCTAGGTTTAAACAAAAAAATCAAATCATATTTCGATCATATGTACGAATTATTCACATATCACATAAAAGCACATAACTTTTTATTTACGGTTCCAATTGACCTGAATTTTAACCACATGCTGTTTTTCGGGTTCCAAATCATACCCTCAATTTTTCAGATTTTTCTGAGCTAAATAGGATTTACATAAAATCAAACACCTAATTAGCATATTATTCACAACTTAAGCCAACATGGGTCTAACACATTTTGAAAATTTTCCACTTACTGTTTTGCACAGAGACCACTAATGCATGATTTCCGAATACAACATCATCCTAATTCATACATTTATAAATCTGTTACCACAAACCATTTTTACATGCCTTAATTTTACCGAACCGAACTTACTAGCAATTCCACAAGTATGCATGAATTACCAAAAATCCAGAACATATATACATGTCCCACAATCTTCGTGAATAGACTGAAAACTAGACATTCAACTAATCCTACTCATGGAACATTGATTTGCAAAAATTATTTACAAGTTATGCTCACAATTTTACAAGATGTCATTACCCCACATTCACCATCACACTACATTCATCCACAACCACAATGCACAATATACATAGAGTATAGGTGTACAATATATCCTCATCGCATAAAACATACCGAAATTAATATACAAGAGGGATAGAACAGCTCACTGTTCTGTTCAGAAGAACTAGACGGCGGTCTCTGGCCGCTGACTCAGAGTCAGCGGCATGGTCGATGGACGCCAGGGATGAACTGGGCGTCCAGGGACCTTACCGTTTACTCAGGTCTGTGCAGAAACACAGACCCGAGCTCAAAATCTTGGGTGAAATGGAGGGTCTAGGACTCGAGGGAAATTCCATAAAATCATAAAACCTCCTAGACTCATACGGGGACACCATAGATAGGTTACTTGCCTCTCTAAAATTCCTCCAAGAGATTTATGGCTCGAAGAAGACCTCCTTGGGCAGTTCCAAGATGTTGCAGAAGTGCCTCCAAGATCGCCTTCCTCCGGGCTCCTGGGTGATCTCCACGCTGAGGGGATGATGGAGAAGCCTTCCCCTTTGCTTTAGCTTCCTCCTTGTTGCAGAAGATCTCCAATCCAGCACTCAAGGGATCGAATTTCAGGGTTCTAAAATGGGGTTTTCTCACAGAAAGCTCTAGGGTTTTCGCTCTTCTTCTCTCCTCTTGCAAGGGTGAAATGAGAAGTGGGGAGAGGCCAACTCGGGTTCAGGGTGTAGGAGAGCCCCTCACCCACTCACCATGCCGATTAGACAGCCTTAGAGCCGTTGGGGGACATCCCCCCAATGGTTGCCATGCCTTGTTTCAGAAGTTTGCAGCTCTGCTGCGCATGCTGGCCAGAGAAGTCGACGTCTAGATCTCTGGACGCCGGAATTAGGGTTGGCGTCCAGGACTGGACGCTAACACCACCTCAACGGCCAGGGGATTGATGCCAATAGGGCCTTCGGCCAGAACCCTAATTTATGCAGAAACCATGCATACCAAGCTTCTATACATGCAATATGTACATGATATTGCACCCATACTATCATCATGCAATTCATACATTATTTATGTTTAATATAAACACATGCACACGTAATTATACTAATTTAATGCGTACGTAAATATGTACATACATACTCAAACACAATATACACATATAAGTACGAAAAAGAAAAAAAAATATATATATATATATACGACGGAAATTCGAGGGTCTTACACCCTCTCCCCCTTAAAGAAACTTCGTCCTCGAAGTTAGAACGACACTACTCAAACAAAAGGGGATACTTCTTCTTCATCGCATCCTCAAGCTCCCACGTAGCCTCCTTACGTGAGAAGTTCCGCCATAGAACCTTCTCCGACGCAATACTCTTGTTCCGGAGATGCTGAACCTTCCGGTCAAGAATGGCTACTGGCTCATGGCTAATCACATGAGACGGATCTCAGACATACTTCCTGAGCATAGATACGTGAATTACCGGGTGAACGCTAGCCAAAGCTGGAGGTAATGCTAGCTCGTACGCCACGTTGCCCAAACGTCTGAGAATCTCATACGGGCCAATGAACCTAGGGCTTACTTGCTATGCCTGCCAAATCTGACAACACCTCGAGTAGGCGATATCTTCAAGAAGACATGATCGCCAACCTCGAACTCCAAATCCTTTCTCCTGTTGTCGGCATAACTCTTCTGCCTATCCTGTGCCGCAACAACCCTTTTCCTATTAAGCTGAATCTTGTCCGAAGTCTCCTGAACCAACTCCGGTCCGATCAGCTGCCTATCACCAGTCTCCTCCCAACATAAAGGAGATCTGCAGGGCCTACCATACAACGCCTCGAATGGAGCCATTCCAATACTAGCATGAAAGCTGTTGTTGTATGCGAACTCCACCAGAGGTAAATGACGCTCCCAATCATCCTTCCAATCCAGAAACACGCTGTCAACATGTCCTCGAGCGTCTGGATAGTCCTCTCGGATTGTCCATCGGTCTGGGGATGAAACGCCGAACTGAGCTTAAGCTCCGAACCTAACGCATCCTGAAGACCCTTCCACAATCTCGAAGTGAATCTTGGATCTCGATCCGAACGATCGACTTCGGCACACCATGCAATCTAACGATACCGCTAACATACAATCTAGCTAAGCTCTCTACTGATTGCTTCTTCTTCATAGGCAAGAAATGAGCAGTCTTCGAGAATCTATCTACAACTACCCAAATCGAGTCATTGCCTCTTCTAGATCGAGGCAAACCCGATACGAAATCCATAGTGACAACTTCCCACTTCCATACGGGGATATCCATCCTCTGCATAAGGCCGGATGGTCGCTACCGCTCGGCTTTCACCTGCTGACATACTAGACACCTAGACACATAATCCGCAACATCCTTCTTCATGCCGGACCACCAAAATGATCTCTTCAGGTCTTGATACATCTTAGTGTTACCCAGATGAATAGAAAATCGCGATCTATGAGCCTCCGCTAACACATGCTCACGAACATCTACCACATCGGGGACACAAACACGGTGCTGAAATCTAATCACACCGTCCTCATCACGAGCAATGCCCGCCTTACCCACTAACTCTAACATCTAGGATCGGCTTTCTGCTGCTCAATCACCTCATCCAAGACTGAGGATCTAAGGGATAGCTGAGCTACAAAAGCCTGACACAATGATGGCTCTAACTCGGTCATAGAGCACGCTGCATCCTCCAACATCTTCCAATCCTGCTGGAGCGAAGACCTCTTTCTACTAAGAGCATCCGCTACGACGTTCGCCTTTCCAGGATGATACTGGAGGTTGAAGTCATAGTCCTTCAAGAACTCAATCCATCTTCTCTGCCTCAGGTTTAATTCCTTTTGGGAGAAAAGATACTTCAAGCTCTTGTGGTCGATAAACACCTCAAATCTGACACCATAAAGATAGTGCCTCCAGATCATTAGTGCATGAACCACAGCTGCTAATTCCAAATCATGAGTCGGATAGTTCCTCTCATGCTCCTTCAACTGACGAGAAGCATAAGCCACTACCCTCTCTTGTTGCATGAGCACACAGCCTAAACCAATCTGAGATGCATCCGTATAAATGGCAAAGCCCTCTAGACCACTAGGCAATACCAATACCGGAGCAGAAGTAAGCTTAGCCTTCAATAGCTGAAAGCTATGCTCACACGCCTCAGACCATACGAACTTCTCACCTTTCCCAATCAGCTTTGTCAAGGGGGCGGCGATGGATGAGAAACCCTCAATGAATCGCCGATAATAACCAGCTAACCCAATAAAGCTACGAATCTCCGAAGGGGTCCTAGGAATCTCCCAATCCATAACTGCCTGGACCTTCGCTGGGTCAACAGCTACACCAGCGCCGGAGATGACATGCCCGAGAAAGTGAACCTCGCGCAACCAAAATCGCACTTGCTGAATTTTGCATACAGCTTGTGCTCACGGAGAACTTCCAAGACTAACCTCAAATGCTGACGGTGCGTGGCCTCATCCGAGAATAGACCAACACGTCTTCAATAAACACAACAACAAAGCTATCTAAATACGGACTAAACACCCGGTTCATGAGATCCATGAACGCTGCAGGGGCGTTGGTCAATCCGAAAGGAAGGACCAAGAACTCATAATGTCCATACGGTTTCTAAATGCCGTCTTGGACACACCTCACTCCTAATCCTCAACTGATGATAACCAGATCGCAAGTCAATCTTGGAAAAGACTGATGCCTCTCGCAACTGGTCAAACAGATCATCAATCTGAGGTAAGGGTACCTGTTCTTCACAGTCACCTGGTTTAGCTTTCTATAATCAATGCACAACCGAAGTGACCCATCTTTCTTCTTGACGAACAATACAGGTGCGCCCAAGGGGAGACGCTAGGGCGAATAAATCCCTTATCAAGCAATTCTTGCAATTGCTTCCTCAACTCCGCTAATTCTGCAGGTGCCATCCTATAAGGGGCCTTTGAGATAGGAGAGGTGCCTGGAAGCACTCTATAGTGAACTCTATCTCCCTATCCGGTGGCAATCTAGACAAGTCATCGGGAAAGACATCTGGAAATTCCTGCACCACATCGATCTCTGCAAGAGTCAGTGACGAACCAGCATCGGGTACTAGTATAACGCTGGCCAGAAATGCGTCACAGCCCTTGTTCACCATGCGCATCGCCTTCATGGCAGAGATAACTAACATTCCCGCTAAGTTCTTTGGCAAGGGATGAGAGAACTCGTCCTCGCCAGGAATGCGGAAGACAATCTTCTTCCTACGACAATCCACTAACGCATAATGCTCCTCTAGCCAATCTAGACCAAAGATGCAATCATAGTCCTTCATCTTTAGCAAGAAGAAGCACCCATCTAGGAACCTATCCTCAATGCACACAGGTAACGACGGAATGCACTTCCTAGTCGATACTGTACCCGCAGGGGTGTGCACAGACAAAGGGACCTCTAACTCCTCAGACTCTATGCCTGACTCTAGGGCTAACTGCCTAGCGAACTGCTCGAAATGAACGAGTGAGTTGCACCCGTGTCAAACAAAACCCGAGCGTGCACACCGAAAAGTAAAATTGTACCTTCGGTGACATGCTCCGCCTGCTCGGCGTCCTCACGAGCTAACGCAAACACTCGAGCTGGGGCTCGAGGCCTTCCTGGTCGTCCTGTAGCTGGCGCGGCTGGCCGCCACTGCTGGTACTGGCGCTCCTCGCTGAGCTTCCTGCTGAAGCCTTGGGCAATCCTTGATCTTGTGGTCGCTGCTCCCACACTTTAAGCATCTACCCGCTACTAACCAGCACTCGGAACCTCCATGGGTCTTCCCCACATGGGGACACTCCTTCTTCGCACCGGGGAACGTACAGAGGGTACCTGATAGTTGGTGGTTGACGATGGTTTCTGCGGTGTCTGGTACACCGTCTTCCTCTTATCTTGCCGCTGGAAAGTTGCTGCCGGCCTCTTCTGCGAAGCCTTCTTCTCCTCCAGATACTGCTCCATTTCTCCCTCCTGTCTGCAGGCTGTGCTGAGGGCCTCGTCTAGCGTGCGGTGGTCGAACGCCACGAGCCTCGTCCTCAGTGATGGTTTGAGACCCATCACAACTTCTTGGTCTTCCTGTGCTCATTCTCCACGATGTGCGGTGCATATTTAGAGAGTTCAGAAAACCTTGCCTCGTATTCCAGGACGGTCATTGATCCTTGCGTCAGGGAAAGGAATTCTTGCTCCATCTTGTCCTGGATATGCTCTGAACGAACTTGGCTCGGAAGAGCCTCACGAACGCGCCCATGCCACATCTACTACTCTGTCCTCGAAGCGCGTACGCAGTAGGGAGGACCACCATACATCAGCTCTCTCCTGCAACACACCTTCATAAGCACCGCTAATAATTCTAACTTAATCAAGCACTATTCAAGCATAAACTAAAGCATACCCGTAGCATGTAGGTGGCTAAGGTCACCTTGTCCTCGTCATGACACCTGATAGCTCGGACGATTTTCTCGATCTCCCTCATCCAGCTTTCTGCCAAAAGCGGATCACCCTCCCCCTTAAAAGAGGGTGGGGTCATCCTCTTGAATCGCTCCATGATGGAAGGTCCACCATGGTCCTGAGCTGGGGCCTGAGCTTGCTACATTAAACACAAGCAATATACAATAAACACAATATCATACAATTCAAATAGCAGACTTACTTAGTTGTTTTATTAATTTACCTGGGCCTCCAACTGGGCCTGGAGTGCAGCCTGAGTGTGTGCCTGGGTCTGCATGGCTTGCACCAGACCTTGCATGAATACTCCATAGTCCACAGCGGCGGTGGGGGAAGCACAGGACCCTGTGGGGCCGGGGCCTGCTGCTCCGCCTGATCATCACGCCTCTGCTCGTCGTCGCGAGCTGGTGCACCTCCACGTCGTCCACGGGAAGCCATGGCTGTCATAAAATTTCAGCCACCATTAGAGCTAGGTTACTAAGTTTTCTAACCATTTTCTTATCTATCTTTCACTTCTTCTTAGTGTTTTCTACACATGTGGACATATTTAGCATGCAATGGGGATGATGACTTAGTTATATTCATGTGTAATCTCAACCGGTCGCTCTGATACCAATCTCTGTGATGGCCCTCGTTACACCGGTACGGTTATACCAACCCACGTCAGTATAGCGAGTGCTGCCAGTCACAGTGGGACATTTACCCAACGATACAAACGCTGAGATACACGCGAATATAAATAACAGAGTAGCGGAAGTAAAAGAGAACTATCTCCATTCATTCATCATCCACATTAAACATACATGCAGTTTACAATTTGCAAAAAGGAACTGAGTCCACATAAATTAAATTGCTGCAACTTAAATACAAAATGTCCACATATTACATTCTTTTCATGATAATTCTAATACAATGTTCAAGTACATACTACGAAGTACACAATCACAAAGAAGCTCCAACTAACTAGTCTCCGCGCTCGGAGTCCGTCTCCACCGTCTCCTCCAACGGTGTCGTGTCACCAACTACACCTGTACGCCGAAGCAAGGAGTGAGTCCAGGGACTCAGCAAGTAACACTATGCATGATATACACGTACAAGTCCTAGTGGTTCCTACATGCACATTCAATTAGCAATACATAGCATGCTAGTCCATTCAAGTTTTCAACCTATCATGAAGGTTCTACAATTTTATACATACTCATGCCTTCAGATTTTAAAATAGAATTCACCTATCACATGGTCTCTAATCCATTCACTTATGAACCTTAACCTTATAAGGAACTAAACATGAGAGTTATCAACATGGACAACTTACATACATGAACGGGGAACATAGTTAGCATGGATTCCACATGTTCTTAAGTACATACATAACTTTTTATCATGCTTTAGGTTGCTGGTTTCACATGATTCAATGACTATAAACCTACACATGAAAGCTATAATTGCTTAAACATAACACATGAACCATCCATCATGCCATTTACTCACATACTCATTTGTTGTTCCTATCATGGATTCTAAACACTTTTGCACACATAAACATGAGAATATAACATGCATTTTCTGAATTCACTTGGTTGCAGATTTAGTTTCGCATGGTTTCTATAACCATCTACATATCTAAGATTTCACATTTTTCTTTACACTAGTTCCTCTTTCACATGGTTCACTTTGCACATACACATTCACATATCACTTACACATTTACACATGGTCACATACACTTTACACATTTCACTTTTACACATATTTTAGTGCCGTGACACATAGTCCAAGCCACTAAAGATAGACACAAACACATCACATCACATAGACGCCATCTAGGCAATACAATGGCGACTCTTAGACTGCGCAGACCGGAGAACAAGCCTCCACCCTAACCAGTGGTACTTGTCCACCTCCAGGATTTCCCCTAATGCCCTTATGGTCACTTAACACAATGAACTTTGTCAGGGGGACTTTTCCCTGATACGGCTCCACTGCTTCTCGGAAGCAGTATCACATTGGCACAGTTTACACTTTTACACATTTACCGTTTACACAGGGTTTTACATTTGACACTCTTCATCACATTCACACTTTCTTACTCACATGACACCTCTGTTTTTTCCTAACATGGTACTAGAGAGTTTTCAAGGTTCAACACACAGTAAACACACCAATCATGCTAGGTTTAAACAAAAAAATCAAATCATATTTCGATCATATGTACGAATTATTCACATATCACATGAAAGCACATAACTTTTTATTTACTGTTCCAATTGACCTAAAATTTTAACCACATGCTGTTTTCGGGTTCAAATCATACCCTCATTGTTCAGATTTTTCTGAGCTAAATAGGATTTACATAAAATCAAACACCTAATTAGCATATTATTCACAACTTAAGCCAACATGGTCTAACACATTTTGAAAATTTTCCACTTACTGTTTTGCACAGAGACCACTAATGCATGATCTCCAATCCAGCTCTCAAGGATCGGATTTCAGGGTTCTAAAATGGGGTTTTCTCACAGAAAGCTCTAGGGTTTTCTCTCTTCTTCTCTCCTCTTGCAAGGGTGAAATGAGAAGTGGGGAGAGGCCAACTCGGGTTCAGGGTGTAGGAGAGCCCCTCACCCACTCACCATGCCGATTAGACAGCCTTAGAGCCGTTGGGGACATCCCCCCAATGGTTGCCATGCCTTGTTTCAGAAGTTTGCAGCTCTGCTGCGCATGCTGGCTAGAGAAGTCGACGTCTAGATCTCTGGACGCCGGAATTAGGGTTGGCGTCCAGGACTGGACGCTAACACCACCTCAACGGCCAGGGGATTGACGCCAATAGGGCCTTCGGCCAGAACCCTAATTTATGCAGAAACCATGCATACCAAGCTTCTATACATGCAATATGTACATGATATTGCACACATACTATCATCATGCAATACATACATTATTTATGTTTAATATAAACACATGCACACGTAATTATACTAATTTAATGTGTACGTAAATATGTACATACATACTCAAACACAATATACACATATAAGTACGAAAAAAAAAAAAAATATTATACGACGGAAATTCGAGGGTCTTACAATGTGAGTTTGTAATCTATGTTATGACAATCTGAAATCATGCTTGAACAGTAGCTTTACTAGGTTATGATTATGTTTATGTATGCAAAATGCCTAGAATTCATGATAGAGATAATTGATAAGGATATGTAAACAACTTCCATACTCGATTGTTCACATGTGGTGATTTAAATCGTTGTTGTACCTCTCATGTGTTAGATTATGGTTGCTAAAGCATGTAAAACCTGCAAACTTAAAGTATGAAAAAAAAATGGTTATGTATATGCGTAGGAATGTGTAGATTCCATGTTAGGTATGTTTCCTTTCATGCATGTTCGGAAGTGTATGTTAATGGCTTTCATGTCTTAGTTGGTTGAAGGTAGATTTTTATGTGAGAAATGAATAGAAAGCATGTGATAGGTGATTCTATTTCTGCAAATCTGAAAGCATAGTCTATGTGTTTAAATTGTAGATTCACCATGATAGGTTGTAAAAAATTTAATGTCGAGTAGGCTACATGTTGTGTCTTATGAATGTGTATGTAAAACCTACCATGATATGTGCATGTGCGGTATGTGTAGAATACTTGCAGAGTCTTTTAGACTCACTACTTGCTTCGGCGTACAAGTGTAGTTGGTGACGAGACACTAGTGGAGAAGACGTTGGAGACCGACTCCGAACGCGGAGATTAGAGCGTTGCTGGAATACTTGTGACTTTTTGTGATTTTCATAGTATGTAATTTGAACATTGTATTATCTTATCATGGAAGAATGTATAAGTGTGGACATTTATGTATTTAATTTTCAGCAATTTGAATTATGTGGACTTTTAGTTCTTTAAATGTTATCGAATCATGTATGTTAAATGTGGATGATGAATGAATGAAGACAGTGGTTCTTTTACTTCCGCTACTCTATTCTTATATTCATGTGTATCTCAGCTAAATGTCATTGTTGGGTAAATGTCCCACTGTGATGACGCTCGCTATACCGACGTGGGTTGGTATAACCGTACGGTATAAAGAGGGTCGTCGCAGAGATTGGTATCAGAGCAACCGGTTGAGATTGCACATGAATATACCTAGTCATCATTTTCATTACATGCTAAGTCTACATAGGAATGTCCACATGGGTAGAATTGATTAATAATGAATGAAAAGTAGATAAGAAAATGGTTAGAAAACTTAGTAACCTAGCTCTAATGGTGGCTGAAATTTATTACAGCCATGCTTCGAGAGGTAGGCGTGGCGGAGCGCCGGCCCGTGAGGACGAGCCGCGATTGGACGAGCGGGCGGAGCAGCAGGCCCCGGCACCGCAAGGTCCTGTACTTCCCCCACCGCCACCTGTGGACTATGGAGCATTCATGCAGGGTCTGGTGCAAGCCATGCAGACGCAGGCTCATACCCAGGCAGCACTCCAGGCTCAGTTGGAGGCTCAGGTTAGACTAATAAAATGAATTATTAGCTGTTTTATTGATTGTGCGATATCATGTTGATTGTGTATTATTTACTGTGATGTAGCAGGCTCAAGTACCAGCTCAGGACCATGGTGGACCTTCTACCATGGCGAGATTCAAGAGGATGCTGCCACCCTCTTTTAAGGGGGAGAGCGATCCGTTGTTGGCTGAAAGCTGGATGAGGGAGATAGAAAAGATCTTCCGAGCCATCAGGTGTGCAGATGAGGATAAGGTAACATTGGCCACCTACATGCTACAGGTATGCTTTAGTTTATATGCTTGTATGTTTGTTAAGCTACATTTGTTTAGATGGTGCTTATGAGCGGTGTACTGCAGGAAAGAGCTGATGTATGGTGGGCTTCATTGCTGCGTACCCGGTTTGAGGACGGGGCTATCGACGTTGCTTGGGATGAGTTCGTGAGGCTCTTTCGGGCCAAGTTCGTCCCCGAGCATGTGCATGATCGGATGGAGCAGGAATTCCTATCTTTGGCTCAAGGCTCCATGACTGTGCTGGAATATGAGGCAAGATTTTCTGAACTCTCTAAATATGCACCTCATATCATGGCAGACGAGCGCAGGAAGACAAGAAGTTTGTGATGGGACTCAAGCCATCACTGCGGACGAGACTTGTGTCATTTGACCACCGCACGTTGGACGAGGCCCTGCAGTCAGCAGAGGCAGGAGGGAGAGATGGAGCAATACCTGGAAGAAAAGAAAGCTTCACAGAAGAGGCCAGCAATGACTTTCCAACGACAACACAAGAAGAATGTAGTGTACCAGACACCGCAGTGATCCGTGACAGTCAGCAGTTCTCAGGTACCTTCTGTACGTTCCCCTGGTGTGAAGAAAGTGTGTCCCCACTGTGGGAAGACACATGGAGGTACCGAATGTTGGATGATTACGGGCAAGTGCTTGAAGTGCAGAAGCAGCGACCACATGATCAAGGATTGCCCAAGACTTCAGCAGGGAGTCCAGCGCGGAGCGCCAGCCCCAGCAGTAGCGGCAGCAGCGCCAGCTACAGGAAGACCAGGAAGGCCTCGAGCCCCAGCTCGAGTGTTTGCTTTAGCTCGCGAGGATGCCGAGCAGGTGGAGCATGTCACCGAAGGTACGGTTTTGCTTTTAGGTGTGCATGCTCGGGTTTTGTTTGATACGGGTGCTACTCACTCGTTCATTTCCGAGCGGTTCGCTAGGCAATTAGCCCTAGAGTCAGGTATAGAGTCTGAGGATTTAGAGGTCCCTTTGTCTGTGCACACCCCTACGGGTACGGTATCGACTAGGAAGTGCATTCCGTCGTTACCTGTGTGCATTGAGGATAGAATCCTAGATGGGTGTTTCTTCTTGCTAAAGATGAAGGACTATGATGCTATTCTTGGTCTGGATTGGCTAGAGGAGCACTATGCATTAGTGGATTGTCGCCGGAAGAGGATTGTTTTTCGCATTCCTGGTGAGGACGAGTTCTCTCATCCCTTGCCAAGGAACTTGGCTAGAAAGTTAGTCATCTCTGCCATGAAGGCGATGCTCATGGTAAACAAGGGTTGTGACGCTTTTCTTGCCAGCGTGGTACTAGTGCCAGAGGCTGATGAGTCACCTACTCTTGCAGAGATTGAGGTAGTGCAAGATTTTCCAGACGTCTTTCCTGATGATTTGTCTGGTTTGCCACCGGATAGAGAGATAGAGTTTACCATAGAGTTGCTACCGGGCACCTCTCCTATCTCGAAGGCTCCATATCGGATGGAACCTGCGGAGTTAGCCGAGTTGAGGAGGCAATTGCAAGAGTTGCTTGATAAGGCATTTATTCACCCTAGTGTTTCCCCTTGGGGCGCACCTGTATTGTTCGTCAAGAAGTAAGACGGGTCACTTAGGTTATGCATTGACTACAGGAAGTTGAACCAAGTGACTGTGAAGAACAGGTATCCCTTACCTCATATTGATGATTTGTTTGACCAGTTACGGGAGGCATCAGTCTTTTCTAAGATTGATTTGAGATCTGGGTATCATCAGTTGAGGATTCGGAGTGAGGATGTGTCCAAGACGGCGTTTAGAACCCGTTATGGACATTATGAGTTTTTGGTCCTTCCTTTCGGATTGACCAATGCCCCTGCAGCGTTCATGGATCTCATGAACAGGGTGTTTAGGCCTTATCTAGATAGCTTTGTCGTGCTGTTTATTATTGACGTGTTGGTCTACTCTCCGGATGAGGCCAAGCACCGTCACATTTGAGGTTAGTGTTAGAGGTTCTTCGTGAGCACAAGTTGTATGCTAAGTTCAGCAAGTGCGATTTTTGGTTGCGCGAGGTTCATTTCCTCGGGCATGTTATCTCCGGTGCGGGTGTTGCAGTGGATGCAAGAAAGGTCCAGGCAGTTATGGATTGGGAGGTTCCCAAGTCCCCTTCGGAGATTCGTAGTTTTATTGGTTTAGCTGGTTACTATCGGCGATTTATTGAGGGATTTTCATCCATCGCCGCCCCTTTGACTCAACTTACCAGAAAGGGGGTGAAGTTTGTTTGGTCCGAGAAGTGCGAGAGTAGTTTTCAATTATTGAAGACTAAGCTGACGACAGCCCTGGTGTTAGTCTTACCGAGCGGTGTAGAGGGTTTCGCTATCTACACGGATGCATCTCGGATTGGGTTAGGCTGTGTGCTCATACAGCAGGAAAGGGTAGTGGCTTATGCTTCTCGTCAGTTGAAGGATAATGAGAGGAACTATCCGACTCATGACTTGGAGCTCGCAGCAGTGGTTCATGCACTAAAGATCTGGAGGCACTATCTTTATGGTGTTAGATTTGAGGTGTTTACCGACCACAAGAGCTTAAAGTATCTTTCTCCCAAAAAGAATTAACCTGTGGCAGAGGAGATGGATTGAGTTCTTGAAGGACTATGACTTCGACCTTCAGTATCACCCTGGAAAGGCGAATGTTGTAGCGGATGTGCTGAGTACAAAGAGGCCATCTCTCCAGCAGGATTGGAAAATGTTGGAAGATGCGGCTTGCGCGTTGACTGAGTTGGAGCCATCGCTATGTCAGGCTTTTGTAGCTCAGTTATCTCTTAGGTCCTCAGTTTTGGATGAGGTGATCGAGCAACAGGGAGCCGACCCTAGACTCTTAGAGTTAGTGGGCAAGGCGGGCATTGCTCGTGATGAGGACGGTGTGATCAGATTTCAGCACCGTGTTTGTGTCCCCGATTTAGTAGATGTCCTTGAGCATGTGTTAGCGGAGGCTCACAGATCGCGATTCTCTATTCATCCAGGTAACACAAAGATGTACCAGGATTTGAAGAGATCCTTTTGGTGGTCTGCAATGAAGAGGGATGTGGCGGATTATGTATCTCGGTGTTTAGTATGCCAGAAAGTGAAGGCCGAGCGACAACGACCATCTAGCCTTATGCAAAGGATGGACATCCCAGTGTGGAAGTGGGAAGCTGTCACTATGGACTTTGTTTCGGGTTTGCCTCGATCTAGAAGGGGCAATGACTCGATTTGGGTAGTTCTAGATAGATTCTCGAAGACTGCTCATTTCTTTCCTATGAAGAATAAGCAGTCAGTAGAGAGTTTAGCTAGATTGTATGTTAGTAGTATCATTAGATTGCATGGTGTGCCGAAGTCGATCATTTCGGATCGAGATCCGAGATTTACTTCGAGGTTGTGGAAGGGTCTTAGGATGCTTTAGGTTCGGAGCTAAAGCTCAGTTCGGCGTTTCATCCCCAGACGATGGACAGTCCGAGAGGACTATGCAGACACTCGAGGATATGTTGAGGGCGTGTGTTCTGGATTGGAAGGATGATTGGGAGCGTTATTTACCTCTTGTGGAGTTCGCATACAACAACAGCTTTCATGCTAGTATTGGTATGGCTCCATTCGAGGCGTTGTATGGTAGGCCCTGCAGATCTCCGTTATGTTGGGAGGAGACTCGTGATAGGCAGCTGATCGGTCCGGAGTTAGTTCAGGAACATCGGATAAGGTCCAGTTTATCAGGAAGAGGCTTGTTGCGGCACAGGATAGGCAGAAGAGTTATGCCGACAACAGGAGAAAGGATTTGGACTTCGAGGTTGGCGATCATGTCTTCTTGAAGATATCGCCTACTCGAGGTGTTGTCAGATTTGGCAAGCATAGTAAGTTGAGCCATAGGTTCATTGGCCCATATGAGATTCTCAGACGTTTGGGCAGCGTGGCATATGAGCTTGCATTACCCCCAGCTTTGGCTAGCGTTCACCCTGTATTCCACGTTTCGATGCTCAGGAAGTATGTCGAGATCCATCTCATGTGATTAGTCATGAGCCAGTGGAGATTCAGCCCGATCTGTCGTATGTCGAGCAACCAGTAGCTATTCTTGACCGGAAGGTTCAGTATCTCCGGAACAAGAGTATTGCGTCGGTGAAAGTTCTCTGGTGGAACTTCTCACGAGAGGAGGCTACTAGGGAGCTTGAGGATGCGATGAAGAAGAAGTATCCCCTTTTGTTTGAGTAGCATCGTTCTAACTTCGAGGACGAAGTTTCTCTTAAGGGGGAAAGGGTGTAAGGCCGTCGAATTTTATAGCATTATTGTATTGTATGTAAATAATTCATGTTGTGTATGTACGTATGTAAATATCTACGTGAGTACTAGTTAGTATACTAGTGCATGCATATGAATAATTAGTGTAAATAATGTATGTATTGCTTGATGGTAGTGTGTGCACAATACCATATAGATATTACATGTATATATACATGATGTGCATGGGTTTCTGCATGTTTTAGACTTCTGGCCAAAGGCCAGATTGGCGTCAATATCATGACGTCGATGTGGTGTCGGCGTCAATCCTATGGACGCCAACAATAATTCCAGCGTCCAGCGATGTGGACGCCAACCTCTCTGTCCTGCATGCGTAGCAGAGCCCAGAATTCCGGGAGCAAGCTACCCCAACCATTGGGGAGCTATCCCCAACGGTCTGAAGGGCCATCTTGTCACCCTTGCGGGACAAGAGAACCCCTCTTCTATATTCAGACCCATTTCTACAACCCTAACCCTTCTCTTTGTCCCTTTCAAGAGAGGAAGAGAGAAAAGGAGAGAAAAACCCTATTTTCGGACTGTGAGAAACCCTCCTCTTTGCAGCCCAAAATTCGAACTTTTGAAGTTTGATCCGGCCACCTGCTACTTCAAGGAGCTTGCTGGATCATCGAGGAAGGCATCCCTGACCTTGGATTGCTCTGGAGCTTGCTCAAGAAACCGGAGGAGTGTTTTTGGAGGCTTCTTGGGACAGCCCAAGGAGAGCTTCACCAAGCTTTTGATCCCTTTGGAGTGTACCCAAAAGGCAAGTACCCTACCCATAGTGTTCATGTATGTGTCTAGTATGGTTTCAACATTTTTATACATTTTCCCTCGTGTCATAGACCCTAAAGTTCACCACATCTTTGGAGCTCGGGTCTGTGTTCTGCACAGACTTGACATTAACGGCAATATCCCTTGCCGCTAAGATCATGCTTAGCATCCAACGATTATGCCGTTGACATTGAATTAGCGGCCAGAGACTGCCGCAAGTTCATCTGAGCAAAACAACAAGATGTTCTGCCCATCTATATGATTAATTTCGATATGTTTCACACTGAGGATATAATGTAATCTTTTATATGCTATGTATACTAGCTAATGTGATGGATGGGAATGTGAATGTACATTTATTTTGTGGATGGTATAACTTATTTATATATTTAAAAGCATGTGGAAGAATGTTCATGTGTATGTTCTCACCATTATCCTGATAATCCGTGGTAAAATCTTGTTGCCCTAATTTCGTTAGACCATGTATGTACAACCTTGTCTATGCTCTGAGTTTCTGGAATTTTCCATGCTTATATGATTTATCGAATTTTCCGTTTTGGGGAAAATAGAAATCATGCGTAAGTCACAATGAATCTTTCGTAAATTTTATATTGGCCAATAAATTTAGGAATAAATTCTGTAACTACATGCCAGTTAGGGTTCAGACAGTGAGTGGTTAAATCTGTGCTTGGTTTAATTTCATGTTAAATCGAATTGCAGATAGCATGTGAAATTAATGTTAGATTTTCTATAATTTTGTTTTAAATAGAAAATTTTAAAATTTTGTATGTGGGATCCTAAACCTGAAAATAGCTTGTGGTTAAAATTTCAGGTCATTTGGACCAGCATATGATGCAATATGAAATTCCCATATAAAAATGTGAAACTAATGCATGCCTTGTAAAATGATTTGATTTTGTGTATAGCGACCTGATGAGTGAAATTTCCTGAGTGCTAAGATTCTGTAATTGTAGTGCCATGTTAGGAAAAATAGAGGAGTGTGCATGTGAGTGAGAAAGTGAATGAAATGAGAATGACATGTGCAAACCTATGTGTTAAAATCGGTAAAAATTTGTAATGTGTAACTTGTGCAAAATGTGACACTGCTTCCACAGAGGGCAGTGGAACCGTATCAGGGAAAAGTTTCCTGAGAAGGTTCAATGTGTAGTGACCCTAAGGGCATTAGGGGGAAATCCTGGAGTTGGACAAGTACCACTGGTTACGGTGGAGACTTGTTCTCCCGGTCTGTGCAGTGCAAGAGTCGCCATTGTATTGCCTAGATGGCGTCTATGTGATGTGATGTGTTGTGTCCTTCTTTGGTGGTTTGGACTATGTGTCACGGCACTAAATGTGAATGTGTAAATGTGAATGTTTAAATGTGTATGTGTTCATGTGAAAAATGTGAATGTGAACAATGTGTAAAAGTGCATGTGTAAAGTGTGAAATATGCGAATTTGAAATTGTGTAAAAATGTCAAACCAAATGTGAGGATGTGAGTTTGTAATCTATGTTATGACAATCTGAAATCATGCTTGAACAATAGCTTTACTAGGTTATGATCATGTTTATGTATGCAAAATGCCTAGAATTCATGCTAGGGATAATTGATAAGGATATGTAAACAACTTCCATACTCGATTGTTCACATGTGGTGATTTAAATCGTTATTGTAGATCTCATGTGTTAGATTATGGTTGCTAAAGCATGTAAAACCAACAAGCTTAAAGTATGAAAAAAAATGGTTATGTATATGCGTAGGAATGTGTAGATTCCATGTTAGGTATGTTTCCTTTCATGCATGTTTGGAAGTGTATGTTAATGGCTTTCATGTCTTAGTTGGTTGAAGGTAGATTTTTATGTGAGAAATGAATAGAAAGCATGTGATAGGTGATTCTATTTCTGCAAATCTGAAAGCATAGTCCATGTGTTTAAATTGTAGATTCACCATGATAGGTTGTAAAAAATTTAATGTCGAGCATGCTACATGTTGTGTCTTATGAATGTGTATGTAAAACCTACCATGATATGTGCATGTGCGGTATGTGTAGAATACTTGCGGAGTCTTTTTAGACTCACTACTTGCTTCGGCGTACAAGTGTAGTTGGTGACGAGACACTAGTGGAGGAGACGTTGGAGACCGACTCCGAGCGCGGAGATTAGAGCGTTACTGGAATACTTGTGACTTTTTGATTTTCATAATATGTAATTTGAACATTGTACTATCTTATCATGGAAGAATGTAGAAGTGTGTACATTTATGTATTTAATTTTCAACAATTTGAATTATGTGGACTTTTAGTTCTTGAAATGTTATCGAATCATGTATGTTAAATGTGGATGATGAATGAATGAAGATAGTGGTTCTTTTACTTCCGCTACTCTGTTCTTATATTCACGTGTATCTCAGCTGAATGTCATTGTTGGGTAAATGTCCCAATGTGATGACGCTCGCTATACCGACGTGGGTTGGTATAACCGTACCGGTATAAAGAGGGTCGTCGCAATACCTCTGTATATCTTTGGGTCTACTGATTTACCAAGTGAGTCTTCTTCTAATTTAGCATTAATGGCAATGGGTGTGCTTGAATGCTTGAGGTTCTGGAAGTCAAACCTTTTCAGAAGTTCGTTGACATATTTGGTTTGACATATGAAGATTCCCTCGCTTGTTTGGTTAACCTGCAATCCCAAGAAAATTTGTAAATCTCACATCAAGCTCATTTCAAATTCATTTTTCATTTGATTGGCAAATTCATTGCACAGGCTCTTATTGGTTGATCCAAATATTATGTCATCAACAAAAATTTGGAGTGCAATTATTTGATTTTGATAGTTTTTGTGAACAGGGTTTGATCAACATTACCTCTACAGTATCCTTTGTCAAGCAAAAAGGAACTCAAATGGTCATACCAAGCTCTGGAGCTTGTTTGAGACCATAGAGAACCTTATGAAGCTAAAGACATGATTAGGATGTTTTTCATTTTCAAAGCCCGGAGGTTGTTCAACAAAAATATTTTCTTTTATATAACCATTAAAAAAAGCACTTTTGACATCCATTTTATAAACTTTAAATTTCATGGAAGATGCAAAAGCAAGGAAAATTCTTACAGCTTCTAGTCTGGCTATAGGGGCATATGACTCTTCAAAATCAATTCCAAATTCTTGGTTGTACCCCTTTGCAACTAGCCTAGCTTTATTCCTAATGACTTGACCATTTTCATTTAGTTTATTTTTGAATACCCATCTAGTGCCAATGATTATTTGGTCACTAGGTCTAGGTACTAATTTCCATACATGATTTCTTTCAAATTGATGAAGTTCATCATGCATTGCAGTGATCCAACCAGAACTCAATAAAGCTTCATCAATTGACTTTGGTTCAACTTGGGAAATTAGGGCTAATGGGTCTTCATCAATAACATTTAGGAAAGATGATCTAGTCCTTACCCTATCATTTACATTGCCAACTACATTTTCCAACGGGTGATCTCATAAAAATCTATGTTCAGAAGTTACCTATTGAGATGCACTTAAATCTGGAACAACATTACCTGATCCACTTAGAGTAGGTGAATGAATGTTCAAGTTCTCACCAAGGTCTTCAATTTCCTCAACGGTCGGTGAAGAATCCACAATGAAATCATCCTCTTCATTATCTTAATTATCCCTGCAAGATTTAGAATCATGAGTTGAAAAGGAATTTTCATAAAAAATAACATGTGGAGACTGTTCAACAGTTTGATTCTTGAGAGAATAAACTCTAAAAGCTCTTGACACTTCAGAATAGTCAAGAAAGATGGCTTCCTGACTTTTAGCATCAAGCTTGTCAAGATTTTCTTTGTTATTGTTATGAACGAAGCATTTACACCCAAATATTTTGAAATAGGAGATTGTTGGCTTTTTATTTTCAATAATTCATAAGGGGTTTTTCTGATTTTTGGTCTGATCAATGCTCTATTGAGAATGTGATTTGCTGTATTCACAGCTTCAACCCAGAAGGATTTGGGCAAATTGCTTTCTAAGAGCATGGATCTAGCCATTTTCACAAGAGTTCTATTCTTTCTTTCCACAACTCCATTTTGTTCTAGAGTTCTTAGTGAAGAATACTTGTGAAATATATGAAGATCAGCACATAAATCAGAAAATGATTTGTTTTCAAACTCACCCCCATGATCAGTCAAAATGTTTTTGATTTTATATGGAAAACTTGTTAAGATAGTGGTACAGAAATTCCTGAACACAAGGCAAGCATCACTTTTGTGGGACAGAAAAATAACCCATGTAAATTTGGTAAAATCATCAATGATTACAAACCCATATCTTTTGCCACTTAGACCTACAATTCTTGTTGGGCCAAAGAGGTCCATGTGAAGTAATTCTAGTGGCTTAGATGTGAGTACCTTATTGAAGGTTTTAAAAAGTTTTCTGGTTTATTTTTCTTGGGCACAAATCCAACAAACTTGATTTTCTACATTTGAAAAGGATTCAGGAAGACCTTTAACCAAATTCAGCCTTAACAGTTTCTTTGTTGTTCTGAAACTTACATGGCCAAGACTTTTGTGCCAAGTCCATGCAATTTCATTCTTATTTTCTACAAGACAAATATTTTCAGAAAAGTTTTTATTGAGATTGATCATGTAGACATTGTTTTCCCTCTTTCCAAAGAATTTTACTTTATCAGTTGATGAGTCAATTATCTTGCAGAAATCAGATTCAAACACAACTTTGTGACCTTTGTCACATAGTTGGCTAATGCTCAGCAAATTGTAATCCAGACCATCAACTAACAAACGTTATCAACAGAGTTTGAGGAAGATTGACCAACCTTTCCAGATCTAATGATCTTTCCTTTATTTTTACCTCCAAAAGTGACACAACCTCCCTCCTTCTCAATCAGGAATGAAAATTTGGCTTTGTCTCCAGTCATGTGTTGTGAACACCCATTGTCAAGGAACCACACATTTGAGTTGGGTGCACGACCTTCCTGCAAAAACAATCAGTGGAGAGAAGATTTTGGTACCCAAATTGTTGGGACCATCAGAATGTTTGAACATAATCATCAAATCTTTTCTCACCCAAATCTGATTTGTTTTTAATTTTTGTTTTGTTTCATTGGTATTTTTTGTCTTTTTCAATTTGTTTTTTCCCTTAGGAATAAAAACACCAGTGTTCTTGTTTTCAGTAGGAGAGGAGTTTTACATTTGGACATGGTTGAACATTTGTGGGGGTCCAAACCAAGGATTTTGATGGTACACTGAAAAATTTGGATGGAATAATTGAGGATGATACCAAAAAGGATTGAGATACCATTGGTTCCAAGAATTAGTCCAATCAACTTGATGTGTTGTCTTGGAAGTCCAAGGTTTGTTATGGATGGCTTCTTTTGACTTTTTCTTATTTTTCAGATTTTTACTTGAATTTTGATTGACTGGTTTTTGTTTATTGAGGTTGTGCAGGTCGACCTATGCTTAGCTGGTGTCGACACATCAGTCACATATTTCATCTTTTTGTGGACTTGTGTCGACCTGATTGGTTTCTCTTTGTTCTGTGTTTTTGAAATTTCTACAGTGTTGCTTAACACTTGGTTATTTTTTGTGTTTTCAAGAGTAGAACCTTTGACAAAATTAATCAATGGTGCTTTTTCTCTTATTTCAGCAGATTTGTCTTTCTTGAGTTTTTGTTTGTTGAATCCTAGTCCATGTGAAATTGATTTCATTCTAGCTCCCAGCAAGGCCTCCAAATTGTCTTTACCTTTTGTGAAGGTTACAATGACTTCATCCTTTTCTTTTAGCTGGTTTTCTAAGGTTTTGATTTCTTCAACCTTTTGTTGTTTATCTTTATTTTTCATTTCCAGCTTTTTAGTCAGTTCTTTAAATTCATGGGTGGCCTTTTGGGAGGCAAGCTTAAGCTCATCAATTATGTTTAGGAGATTTTCCTTTTCTTCATTAAGTTCTGCTACTTCATTTTCCAGTTCACAAGTTCTTTTATTGATGGATTGGTTATTGTAAATGTTTTCAATTTTCTTTTTGAGATGCTTGTTTTCTTTCCTTATTTCAAAGTAGTTTTCAACAAGCTCAGCATAGGCATCTTTCCAATCATCAATTGAATAGTCTTCGAAAGAAGTACTTATCTTTCGATCTGAGCTATTTGCCATGAAGCAAATTTCCTCACTCTCAGAGCTTGAGGATTTTTCTTCTTCCTTCTCACTTGAGTCTTCATCAGACCAAGTGGCTACCATGGCTTTGTCTTCTTGAACTTGTGAATCCTCTTGTATTTCTCCTTCTTATTCTCAGGACATTCTCCCTTCATATGTCCTGGCTTGTTGCACCTGTAACAAATGACAGTTTCATCAGATTTCTGATTCCTATTAGAATTGGCATTAGAAAAGGAAGTCTTTCTTTTTCCTGATAAGAATTTCTTTTTCCCATAAAATTTTCCTTTCCTATATTTTAAGAATTTTCTGAATTGCCTGGTCATGAGGGCAATCTCATCCTCATTGGACTCAGACTCATCAGAACTTGTTTTCTCCTGATTCTTGTGTTTGTTACTTGAAGATGCCTTTAGTGCTACTGGCTTGGTTTTAATTATATGTTCTTCATTTTTTTTAGATTGATTTCATAAGTCATTAAGGATCCTATCAATTCGTCCAAAGAGATTTTGGACAAATCTTTAGAATCTTCAATGACTGTGGCCTTAGTGTGCCAAATTGAAGAGAGAGAGTGTAAAATTTTCCTTACCAAGTCAGCAACTGTATAATCCTTACCTAAGGCCTTCAGTCCATTCACAATGATCATAAACCTGGCAAACATTTCAGAAATTGTCTCATTAGATTTCATCATAAACAATTCATACTCAGAGACAATAATGTTAGCTTTGGTTTCTTTCACTTGGGATGTTCCCTCATGGAGTAGCTCAAGTTTGTCCCACATCTCCTTGGCAGATTTGCACATGGAGATTCTTGAGTACTCCTTAGGGTGGACTGCACACTGGATCATATTCATGGCACTATAATTCAAGGTAGCCCTTCTAATCTGTTCCCTAGTCCAGGTATCTTCCTCTCCCTGGTTCTCATAGGGGTCTACCTCAACTACTTTCCAGATTTCATAATTTTGGGCTCTAAGAAAAACTTGCATTCTATTCTTCCAATAAGAATAGTCCGTCCCATTAAAGAAGGGTGGCCTATTAATGGAATGACCCTCAGCTATGAACCCTCTGGAATCCATTGAATTAGTAAGATGGTGCAATGAAGAAAACACTCATCAAGCAAGCAAGCAAGTAAGCAAAACACACAGAACAAATAGAAAGCACTCAGATCAGATCAGATATAACCCTCTCTGATACCATTGAAGGATCGAAGATGTGATGGCCAAGATCTAGAAGGGCGGGGGGGGGTTGAATAGATCTAGGCCAACTATTACGGAAGCTTAGCCAATTTAAAAAAACAATGCAAGAATCAGAGGCAATTTGAAAGAGAATTTGGATCTGATGAGTGATTGTATGAATTAGATAATTGAAGTGTGGAATCAAGTTGATTAAAGGAAATTCGAAAAACCCTATGCATACATCTAGCGCATTGTCAATTTAAGTCACACACAAACCACTGCACAGAGAATTTTTAGGTGGTTCGAAAATCATACCATGTGATTCCTTCATCCACCCCTCACACTGTGAGGATCGACTAAACAACCGGATACACCATACACACTGGAGCCTGACAACTCCAACACAGAGTTCTACAACTCACACAACCTCTAGAGCAAGACTACTATAGAACCTGAGCACAATTGCTCAACCACAACTGAGTATGACGACTCAACACTGAGCACACAGGCTCACAAACCACTTGCTAGATCATAAAACACAAAGATTCATATCCTCTAGCAATGATCTGATCTAAAAAGGTTCATTCAAGAGGATTGATGCAACAGTTCATGCACAATCTCTAGAATGACCAAGAAGAAACAAGGGGAAATGAGGAATGAGGTGAAATGTCCTTGTTCTTCAAGAAGACTCCCTTGTAGAGGCTGAATTGTGAAGAAGCTTGATCACTTGAAGTCCCAGGCCGATGCTCTGCAACTTGGTCTTTGGGATCTTCCTTCAATTCTTCAAATCGTCTGCTTCTACTCGATCTGCATCCTTGGAAGTTGCACACTGCTTCATCTTGGATCAATCTTCACTTCTTGTGCTTGGAGATGTGGGAATTGGGTTGAAGAAGCACAAGGGGAGCAAGAACAGGGAGGAGAACTCTCTCTGCCGCCAAAAGGATTTCTGGAAGGCTCTTGGAGGCTCTCTTGTGGTTGGATGGCCAATTAGGAGAGTATTTATACCTAAAATGTCCAAAAGTACCCTTGGGGGTCGTGGGCACATGATCCAAGGCCGATCCACCAAATCCCTAGAGTGCCACGTGTCCAGGAGAGACTTTAAGTCACAGAGTTTTCGGAGTGTGTCGACCTGCCCAGGGGGTGTGTCGACACAATGTCCCATACTGGCAAAAGAACTTCTCTAGGAAGGGTCTCTAGTGTCGACACCACTTCATCTCCTGTCGACACACTGGAGAGAACTGCAAAACAGGCTTTCTGGGAGAGGCATCTAGTGTTAACACCATCTGGTTTAGTGTCGACACACTATCCAGGCCTGTTGATAGGGAACTGGGAGCTGGGTCTAGTGTCGACACTGCTTGATCTTGTGTCGACACTACTTGACCATTTCATCATCTTTTGGCTTAGGGCTTGGAGCATTGTGTCGACACCAGTATGGGGTGTGTCGACACTACCCTTGGAAGAATTGTGTGTCCCTGAGAAATAAACACATATTTCATTAGTCCAATGTATTATCATGAAAATAAATGATAAATGTGTTTGAAAACATAGTTTTTGAATATGGTCATTACATGTGTGGTTCATTTAACATGTTCCAATTATTGTGAATTAAAATCACAACTTGTCATCATCAAAATGTGAGGGGAAATGAATTATATTCACACTCAACCCAACAATAATAAGTGTGCACATCGATTCCGAGCTCATAACGATTTGGTTATTGCATCGATTTCTTAAGTGAAAACAACGATGTGCTCTCACAACGATTTCAGTATTACAACGACTCGTTAAGTTTCATAACAATTCGATAAGTTACACAACGACTTGGTCGCCGTAACGATTTGATACATTAAACAATGATTTGTTCACTATATCGACTCGATAAGTGAAAGAACGATTTGCTGATATCATCACAACTATTTGTCTCTACAACGATTTAGTTAGTAATGCATAACGATTTGTGTGTACATCGACTTGTTTATGATCGTATAATGATTTACATGAACAATGACTCATCCTTACATCGATTTTATAAGTCATGATCATATCGATTTCATGGTGTATAGCGACTTGATATTAAAACCTATTCTCAGAAAGTTTGAAAAGTCAAAGTCTTCCCTCGCTTTTATCTTGCATCCATGCATTTATTATGACTGATCATATCACTGCACTGCATGCAAACGATATCTTCTAATTCCATGCTTATACTGTAAACATCTTTTTAGAATAACAGAATGGAATTTCTATTTCCGTATAAAATCACTCTAACGTTGACTGACAACATGAGACAGCCTAGTTGTCTATTGTTTCAGCATTTAATGTGTGCAAGTCTCTAACAGCGCACCTCAATACAACGTTGGACAATAAGGAAGATAACGGACATCAAAGAAGATCCTCTCTCATTTTGCATGCATAGAAAGTTAAAGACTGTGGAATAAGAAGCTCCACAGTGCCATGCAGTCTAACGTAAACAAAAGCCTAGAGGCAACGGACGCTTCAATGTTCAATTTTCAAATGAAAGACATATATAGAAGACTGAAGCTCCAGAAACAAACAACACTCACGACAATCTTTTACAAGCCTTCTGCGAGCATCTGAAAGAGTGAAGCCTCACTCCTTTGATTGTCTAGCTCTTAGCTCTCTCTGCAGTCATTGTGTTAGTCTTGAGAGCTTCTGTAAACTGAGAGTGTTCCTCATTGCAGAACTTTCCCTCTCAGTCGTTGGTTCAGATCAAGCGTTGGTCCTTAAGCTTGATCTAGGGGCGTATCATCCCTTGAATTTATTCCTATGTTGTTTCCCTTCGTGTTGAAGGAAGACCTGGTAGGTTCCAGGGTGTTTATTTCCCTTCGTGTAGAAGGAAGACCTGGTGGGATCCAAGGTGTTGTAATTCCTCTTCAGGTTGTGAAGAGAAGACCAGCTGCAGCTGGGTGTGTAAGTGTCCTTGAGGGGGACTGTACCCTTGGGTAGTGAAATCCTGAGTTGTTGCTCAGGGACTGGACGTAGGACTTCTATGGAGAGGAGGTCCGAACCAGGATAAATTCCGTGTGTCGTGTGTTTGATTGCCTTGTGTTTGCTATCCTCTCTTTACTAACACTAACACTCATCGAAGTGTGTTGTGTGATTGTTTTTCTGGATAGGTTTTAAAGTGATCAAAATTTTAAGAATCCCATTCACCCCCCCTCTGGGCTTGCTAGCTGGGCAACATAACCTCTATTTGCTTTATCCTTGAGTGTTGAACTGGATTTTTGGTGAGATTAATGGCACTTGTATTTTCGCACAGTAGGGTAATTGTCTTGATATGTAGCCTATAATCCTCAAGTTGCTGCTTAATCCATAGGAGTTGTGTACAACAGCTTCCAACAGCTACGTACTCAGCTTCAGCTATTGATAATGCTACTGAATTTTGGTTCATTAAGGACCATGATATCAGACATCCTGCAAGAAATTGACAACAACCACTGGTTCTTTTTCTATCTATTTTGCATCTAGTGTAGTTAGCATCAGAGTATCCTACTAAATTAATTTCGCATGATTTTGGATACCACAGACTCAAGTCATAAGTTCTAGTCAGGTATCTAAAAATTATTTTGACAAAAATTAAATGAGGCTCTCTAGGGTCTGCCTGATACCTAGCACACATGCATACACTAAATAATATGTATGGTCTACTGGCAGTTAAATAGAGTAATGAACCTATCATACCTTGGTAGTCCTTTTGATCTACCTTCTTACCATCCTCATCACTGTCTAATCTTGTTGATGTACTCATCGGTGTTGATAGTGGCTTGGCGCTTTGAAATCCAAACTTCTTTAAAAGTTCCTTGGTGTATTTGGCTTGACAAATGTGAGTTCCTTCTTTTCGTTGCTTGATTTGCAATCCGAGGAAGTAGTTAAGCTCCCCCATCATACTCATTTCAAATTCCCCTTGCATAAGCTTTTCGAAGTACTTGCAAAGGGATTCGTCGGTAGAACAAAAAATTATATCATCCACATAGATTTGTACAAGTAGCACATTTTTGGCTTTAGACTTAACAAATAATGTACTATCTATGTGGCCTCTAATAAGACCATGGTTCAATAAAAATACACTTAAACGTTCATACCATGCTCTTGGTACTTGTTTCAAACCATATAACGCATTATGCAACTTATATACATGATTTGGAAAATCAATATCATCAAACCCGGGAGGTTGTTCTACATAAACTTCCTCCTTTATAAAACCATTTAGAAAAGTAGATTTTACATCCATTTGAATGAGTTTTAAATTTAATGCAGAAGCATATGCAAGTAAAATCCTAATTGCCTTAAGTCTAGCTACTGGTGCATATGTTTCATCAAAATCTATGCCTTCCTCTTGGGAATAGCCTTGAGCTACCAGTCTGGCCTTGTTTCTTGTGATCACACCAGCTTCATCTAGTTTGTTCCTGAACACCCATTTGGTGCCAATCACAGGATGATCTGATGGTCTAGGAACAAGTGACCATACATGGTTTATCTTGAACTGATTAAGTTCATCTTGCATGGCTAATATCCAAGATCCATCAGCCAGTGCTTCATTGACTGTCTTAGGCGCTATTTGAGATATAAAAGCTAAGTTGTCACAAGGAATCATGTTACCTCTGGTTCTTACCCCAACCGATGGATCACTAATGATGTTTTCCAGCGGGTGATCTTTCTTATACCTCCATTCTTTTGGGAGATTATAGTGTGATGTATCCTTTTGTTGTAGATCTTCCAAGGATGGATCTTCCTTATCCTCTATGGATGTGTTCTTGAATTTGTTGGACAACTTTTCTGCATCATCAACATCACTACCTTCTTCCTCTCTCAAGGAAGAGTTAGTCTCATCAAAGATAACATGTATTGTCTGCTCAATTAATAAACTACGCTTATTAAATACTCTATATCCTTTGGGTTTAGAAGCATACCCCATGAATATAACTTCATCTGATTTTGTATCTAGCTTACCAAGGTCTCTTTTGCCATTGTTGTGGATGAAGCATGGACATCCAAATGTCCTGAAATGGCTGATCTTCGGCTTCTTCTGCTTATATAGCTCATATGAAGTCTTCTTCAAGATTGGCTTGATCATTACTCTGTTGATGATATAGCATGTTGTGTTGACGGCTTCGGCCCAAAAATATCTTGGCAAATCATATTCTGATAGCATTGTCCTTGCCATATCCAATAGGGTTCTATTCTTCCTCTCAGCAACTCCATTTTGCTGTGGTGTTCATGGTGCTGAGAAGTTATGCTCTATCCCTTGATCATCACAGAATTTGGCAAATTTCTCATTCCAAAATTCTCCTCCATGGCTTGATTGAATACCAATAATGTTATGCTTCTTGTCTTTCGGTACCTTCTTACTGAAGCTGACAAAGCTATTCAATGTATCATCCTTATGCTCCAAGAAGGATACCCATATAAACCTGGAGTAGTCATCTTCTATAACAAATCCAAAGTTCTTTCCTCTGAGACTTGTGGTTCTCATTGGCCAAAATAGATCCATATGTAAAAGTTCTAAGGGTTTAGAGGTAGTTACAACAGTCTTTGACTTGAAGGATGACTTAGTGTGCTTTCCTTTTGCACACGGCCCACAGACACCATTCATTTTTGTACTTACCTTGGGTAGACCTTCCACCAAGCTTCTCTTGATCAACTTTCTCATGCCATCCAAGCTGCAGTGGCCCAGTGTTCGGTGCCAGAGTTCTATTTACTACTCTTTATTTGCTGCCAGACATATGTCCTACTCCTTTAGTTCTTCTAGATAAAGTACATATAGGTTCTTTTCTCTGTTAACTTCAAGAATGACTACACCATCCTTCATAATACTGCATTTTGATTTTTGAAATCTAATTTGTTGTCCTTTATCACACAGTTGGCTGATACTGATAAGGTTATGCTTCAATCTTTTGACGCATAGAACATCTTCGATAACGGTTTTGCCTTTACTCCCTACTGATCCGCTACCTATCACATCCCCTTTTCCATTATCTCCATAAGTGGTTGTGCCTTCTTCAGCTTCAAGATGGGAGAATAGATTTCTATTCCCTGACATGTGCCTTGAGCATTCGTTATCCAAGTACCATTTAGATACTCGAATGTTTACCTGTAATGAAAACACTAAGCTTTAGGTACCAAAGTTCTTTTCGGTCCTGGTTGGTTAGTATCACCAAATTTCCTTTTAATTATCCATATTTTATGTTTAGTTGGACATGTCATTTTAATGTGACCTAACTTTTATGCAATGGCTACAGCAAGATATTTTACTTACTTTCTCATTTAGAATATATTTAAAGTTTGACTTGTATGTGATATCTTGTTCGGGTATATTGTTGTATCTTTATTATCGGGAGGAGTATAGCCTAATCCATGTTTCTTTCTACCAGATCTTCTAGCTCCGTTTAGTATTAAGGTTGTTTTGCCATTTGTAAATTTTTCTAGTGTGCTAGATAATTTTTCATTTTCTGTTGTTAATGTGTTAACTTCCTATTTTAATTTGTTCACTGTTTCTTGGTTTTCCAAGCTTGCTAATTGTTCATTTTTTTTTTCAAGTCCTCACAAAGCAATTTGTTTCTTCTTTTTAGCTATGTGATTTGTTTTTCTAGTTGTTCGTTTTCAGATTTTAGATCTGAATTAGTATTTTCTAAACATGCAGTATTTTTCTTACTGACTTTTAGTGATTTGCATACCTCTTTATATTTGCAGTATAATTCATTAAAAGATTCTTCTAAATTATCAGAATCAGATTCGTTGCATGAAGAAAAGGAAGATTCAGATGTTACCTTTTCATCGACATTAGTCATGAATGCTAGGTTGGCCTCTTCTTCTTCTCCTCCATTGGAACTCGACTCACTATCAGAGTCGCTGGTGTTATCCCAGGCTACTGCCATGGCTTTTTTCTTGTATCTTATAGGTCTTCTGGAGCTGTCTTTCTTTCTGAACTCGCTTTTCTTCAGTTTCGGACATTCAGCTTTGATATGTTCGGGCTTCTTGCATTCATAGCAAATTGGTTCAGTCTTCTTTGCATCTTTAACTTCAGGCTTTTTGAAGTCTTTTCCCTTCTTGAAGTACCTTCTTCCAGACTGATATTTCTTTTTCTTGGCTAGTATGCGTTGTAACCTTCTGGATAGCAGTGCTTCTTCATCTTTGCTGTTGTTCATGCTCTCCTGGCTATATGAGCCTTCTTCTGATGTGTCTTCTTCTGCTTTGAGAGCGTTGGTATGTTTCTTTCTGCTAGACGATTCTCCCAACCTCTCCATGTTTATCTCATTGGCCATAAGGGACCCAATGAGTTTCTCTAATGACATTATCTTTAAGTCATTAGCCTCTTCTATTGCTGTTACTTTTGGGGTCCACGAGGCTGGTAGGGACCTTAGGATTTTCTTTACCATATCTCCGATTTGATACGTCTTACCAAGACCAGCCAATCCATTTGTGATATCGGTGAACCTACTATACATCTGTGTAATTGTTTCACTGGGCTGCATCTGAAATCTCTCAAACTATGTTACCAGAATATCTATTCTAGTTTCTTTTACCTTTTCAGTACCTTCATAAGTGATCCTTAACTTTTCCCACATTTTCATAGTGGATTTGCAGGCTGATATGCGGTTGAACTCTTTCTTGCTAAGAGCACAACACAGGGTGCTTTTGACGTTGCAGTTTAAGGAAATCTTCTTCTTGTCATCTTCTATCCATTTATCTTTTTCATTCGTGACTAGAAGTTCTCCTTCTTCAACAATCGACCAGATCTGATAGTAAAGTCCTTGTAGAAAGAACTCAATCCTTATTTTCCAATATGTGTAGTCTTTACCATCGAATGACGGTGGCCTGTTTACTGACTGACCTTCGAAGTGACCTTGGGGTGCCATTTGACCTTTTCTCTTCAGATCGTTGGATCTTCTTCTTTGTCGAAGATACTAGCGCTGATACCACTTGTTGCCTAGCTAGTAAGCCCAGAGGCGGTGTGAATGGGATTTTTTAACTTGATTACCTAAACCTGTCAACAAGAACGTTTATGCAAAACACTGCATTTTGCGATTAGTGTTAGTCGTAAAAACAATAACAAACACACAGAAAGCAAACATACTGCACAAGGATTTTTAGCCTGGTTCGGACCTCCTCTCCATAGGAGTCCTACGTCCAGTCCCTAACCAACAACTCAGGATTCCAATACCCAAGGGTACAGTCCCCCTTATGGACACTTACACACCCAGCTACAACTGGTCTTCTCTTCACAACCCGAAGAGGAATACACCACCCTGGAACCCTCCAGGTCTTCCTTCCACACGAAGGGAAAACTACCACCCAGGAATCCACAGGTCTTCCTTGAACATGAAGGGAATAAAACAAAAATTTGTTCAAAGGTTGATACGCCCCTAGACCAAGATAATAGCACAATGATTGATCTGAAGCGAAGACTGAGAGGAAAAAATCTACAAGAAAGAACACTCTCAGTACACGAAAGCTTTCTCAAGGTTCTACACTAGGCATAGAGAGCTAAGAGCTTGAACAATGGTGAGTGAGTCTCGCTCTTCAGATGCTCACCGAAAACTAAAATTGAAGGCTTTAGGAATTGTAGAGTATTCTCTATCGTTCTCTATTCAGACTTCTTTCTACTAGAGCATCAGTCTTTAATATATATCTTCTTTTGAAAAGTAGTCGTTGAAGTATATGTTGTCTCTATGTTCTGAGAACATTAGGATGCACGGTTCTTCTTCGCAGTCAATGGTCCTTTACGTTCCATGAATGTTAGAAGAAAATCCTTCTTGATATTCTTCAGCTTCTACTTTACCCAACGTTGTATATAGTCTTGCTGTCAAAGACCTGCATTCATTAAATGCTAGAACATAGATAGCTAAGCTGTCTCTTGTTGTCAGTCAATCGTGGACTCAGAATACAGCAAAATAGAAATCCCATTTTGTCTTTCCAAAAAGATATTACATGCAGAAGCATAAGAATAGAAGATATCTAGACATGCATCGTGTAGAGAAATGTACATTTATTTTAATGCATGGATAAAAAAGAAATACGCGGGATGACTTTGACTTGTCAAGATATTTGAATATCAAGACGTTATATTTCATGAAGTCATTGAGAGAATCACTTATGAAATCGTTGTATGAGTGAATCGTTTGAGAACGAATCATTACAAGCAAATCGTTATAACCAAATCGTTGTTTGGTTTTATCGAATCGTTACACAGACCAAGTCGTTGTTGTGACTTATCGACTCGTAACAGCAAGCAAATCATTGTGTAACTTATCGAGTCATTATAATGACCAAGTCATTGTTGTAACTTGTCGAATCGATGTAAATACCAAATCGATGTGGAACTTATCGAATCGTTATGAGAGACAAATTGTTATGAGACCAAGTCCTTCTTCTCACTTACCAAATCGATGTGAAACCGAATCATTGTGAGACCAAATTGTTGTTCTCACTTATCAAATCGATGTGAAACAAAATCGTTGTCAGAGCAAATCGTTGTTCTCACTTATCAAATCGTTGTGAGAATCAAATCGTTCTGATTACTTAGCGAATCATTCTGAGATCGAAATCGATGTGATTACTTAGCGAATCATTCTGAGATCGAAATTGATACGATCACTTAGCGAATCGTTCTGAGATCGAAATCGATACGATCACTCAGCAAATCGTTTTGAGATCGAAATAGATACGATCACTCAGAAAATCGTTCTGAGATCAAAATTGATACGATCACTTAGCGAATCGTTACAAAAATGAACTCGATAGGGGTAAGGAAATGGTCATGACTTTTGAAATCGATGCAACACTTATGAAATCGTTGTAACTTATGGAAAGTCGATATGTACTTAGAAAATTTATATGCACTAAACTTTAAGTATTACAGGATGAAGATACTTACTACTTTTTCTTGATTTGCCGAGATTCATTTCCTGTGCTCAAATCTCATGGAAAACTTGTTAGATTAACCTTTATTTTAGTTTTGTTAGTCACCAAAATAAACATGTAATTTATCTAAATTACATTGAGATAAATTGATCATCAACTTCTTCATAACTAAGATAATTGGTGCACCCCACGACAAAGAACTTAGAGGAATGAAACCCTTGTCTAGTAAGTCTTGCAACTGCCTTCTGAGCTCTACCAGATCTGCTAGTGCCACACGATAAGGTGCCTTGGAAATCGGAGTTGTACTTGGCATCAACTCAATGCGAACTCAATCTCTCTCTCTGGCAGAAAACCAAAAAGATCCTTGGGAAATACGTCCACACAATCACGAACAACCTCTATGTCTTCAATGAGTGGGGTTTTATTGTCCTTACACACCACCACACGTGCCAAGTATGCACTGCATCCTTTGTTCAAAATCTTGGCCGCCTTTAGGGTAGACACCACAAACTTCCCAGCCATGTTCTTGTGTAAGGGAGGTGAAAACTCATCCTCACCTAGAATACGAAAAATGATTTCCTTCTTCTAACCATCTAGTAGGGCATAATGTTCTTCCAGCCAATCTAAACCCAGAATAGCATCATAGTCTTTCATCTTTAATAGATAAAAGCACCCTGCCAAATCACGATCTTCTATGCGCACATATCATGAGGGAAAACACTTTTTGTTAATCATAGCTCTTGTTGGTGTATGCACAGATAAGGGAATATCCAAATCTATAGCTTCTGCATCTGACTCTTTAAGTAACACCTATGCAAACCTCTCAGACACAAATGTATGTGTAGCACCAGTATCAAGAAGCACTCTAGCATTTATACCCATGATTGGAACTATATGTTCAGTCACATGCTCTGCCTGCTCTGCATCTTCTTTGGCCAATGCATACACTCGGGTTGGGCCTACGGTCTTCATGCTCGCTTTACTGTTGTCGGTGCTACTACTGCTGCTGTCTGCTGCGCCATGTTCGGGCAATCTTTTATGTTGTGTGTTGTGACGACCCTCGTTATGCCGGTACGGTTGTACCAACCCACGTCGGCACGACGAAGATCACCACAGCGGGACATTTACCCGACACTATCATTCGATTGAGATGTACACAAATATAAGTACAGAGTAGCGGAAGAAAAGAACTACTGTCTTTCATTTCATCATCCACATTGACATCCACAGTCCATATAGCAAATAAAGGAAAGCTAAAGCTTACTTAACTGAAATTTTAAACAAGGTACATTGTCCACATAACTACAATTCTAACATCAAATTACATAGTTTGTTCACAATTACATAATAGTTCAATACAATGCCTCAAATTACATACTATGAAAGCGAAATATAACAATAACAACTCCGCCAAGCTACTCTCCGCGCTCGGAGTCGCTCTCCACTGTCTCTTCCAAAAGATGTAGGGTCACCTACTAAACCTGTACGCCGAAGCAAGGAGTGAGTCTAAAAGACTCAGCAAATAACACCATGCACTTCATACATGCATACATCATATAGGCATTCACATTCAATCGTATTCATTCAAAGCATGTAGCAAGGCTATGTGATATCAACACAACCTGTCAGGGTATTTCTACAAAATTTAAAGCACATGGAACATGATTTATACCTTTCAAATTAAACTACCTATCACATGTTTCTACTCATCCAATCACATGAAAGCTACACTTTGAATTAACTAGAACATGAAAGCAACTAAACATGAGGTTCTCATATGCATGGAAGGAACATTACCATCATGGTTTCTACACATGGTAGCACATGCTAACTATCATTTTACATGCATTAAGGTTGCTGTTTTGACATGGATTAAAAGTCTCATAACATGCAAGTTCATTTCACACTCTAACATATTCACATCACATGGCTCACTCTCTTACACCTTCTACGCATATCTATTGTTATTCAAGACAAGTCTAGCATAATGCTTCTACTAGTTTCATAACATATGAATTACGTTCAAACAAACAACTAATCTAACACATGTTCTTTTCTCATTCTTTTAACATATGAACTCAATTAAGAACTTGTCTCATTCATACCACATCATGAGAGCGATTTAGGCATGGTTTTTGCACATCATGAAAGGAAGGTTCTAGCATGGATTCTATAGACATTCTTGCACACAATAACATGATTGCTTATCTAATTAGCTTGCTGTTCTAATATGTTTCTAACATTATCACATTAGGAATCACAGTTTTACACTTTAACACATTGGTTTCACATGTTACACATTTACACATTCACATGTACACATCTTTCACTTTGCACATGTCCACATGGCACTTACACAATCTTCACATATACACATTCACATTTCACATTTATATGCCGTGACACATAGTCCAAACCACCATTAGAAGGACACATAACACATAACACATACTTATCACCTAGGCAATATAGTGATAAGCCTTGGTACTGCGCAGACCGGGAGAAGCCCTCTCCACCCTATCGACGGTACTTGTCCGCCACCAGGATTTCATCCTAATGCCCATAGGATACACATACACATTGAACCTTCCCGTGGGGACTTTACCACGGTACGGTTCCAAGGCCCTCTATGGAAGCAGTGTCACACACGGCACAAATTACACATTTTCCAATTTTTAACACACGCACGATTTTTACACATAACTTGAGTCCTTTACTATCAATACATGGATCAGTTTTCTTAAACATGATACTATTATGGACAGGAATTAACCTTCAGTAACTCACATTAATTAGGTTGGAAAAAAATCACATCATTTACCATAATCATGAAAGCATGATTTACATGGCACAATTCGCATGGAAATCTCACAATGTAAGCTACTATTATCCAAATCACCTGAAATTTTAACCACATGCTGTTTTCGGGTTTCAGAACATATATGCAAATTTTCATGTTTTTATGAGCTATACAAGATTTATAGAAAATGGAATACTCATTTGCATGCTCTTAATAAATCAATTTATCATGGAAGCACCACATCAAAGTCTGATTTGAAAATCCACAGTCATGTACATAACATTCATAACATCACATAAATTTTTCCCAAATTTATCTCACATCATGCTATTTACTAGGATTTTTATAGGGATCTACACATGCTTCCTATTTCCAATACAAAATTGTAACAAATTGCATGGCCAAGGGAAAATTTCCAAATTTTCGGGGCAGGGACTGACATACATATACATGTCATAGAAAATTTATGGCATCTAATTTCCTCATGGATCATACAAACAGCAATTTAACATGTTCCAAGTTTTATTTAACATGCATTTTAAATATCCTAACAATTCACATGATTTACAAAAATGCATGGAAGTCTCACATTATATCCCATTACTCATAATACATAACACATAGTGTTTACAATATATCCTCATGCGAAAACATTCGGAATTTAATCATATACAAGGGAGAACAGCTCATTGTTCTGCCCTGAAGAACTTAACGGCATAGTCTGGCCGTCCAGAAGGGGTTAACGGCATTATCGTTGGCCGCCAACTGAAGATCTCGACGGCAAGGGATCTTGCCGTCAAGTTCGGCCTGTGCAAAAACACAGTCCGAGCTCCAAAGAATGGTGAATGTAGGGGATCCAGGACACGAGAAAAATCCTTAAAAATGATAGAAACCACCTAGACACATACATGGACAAGGTGCAAGGGTTACTTGCCTTTGGAAAAACCTCCAAGGGGATCAAAAAGGCCGGAGAAGCTCTCCTCGGGCAGAGCCAAGAAGCCTCCAAAACCTCCCTCACACGGGTTCTAGGTCGAAGAAGACTCCAAAGCAAGGTTGGGGAAGCCTTCTCCTTTGTATAGACTCCCTCCTTGTCGAAGTAGATCTCCGGAAGAAGCTCCAAACCGCTGGATCAAAGCCTCCCAAGTTCGGGTTTCCTCACAGCTCTCAGGGTTTTAGGGTTTTTCTCACCTTTTGGGGCCAGAGTTTCTTCCCCTCTTGCAAGGGCCAAAGGGACTTCTAGGTTGCAAGGGGTGGGTGGTCATATAGACAAGACATGGGGTCTGTCTTGGAGGGGCGAAGGAGCCGTTGGGGGTGGTTGGCATCCCCCAATCGGAGGCATGGCACACCATGCAGCTGCTCAGAAAATTGTCAGGGAAGTAGACGTCTACATCAACGGACGTCCATAATAGTAGTTGGCGTCCATCGATGCCGCCGCCTACTTGTCCTTGACGTCCACATATGCTGCCGTCAACATGGTCTTCGGCCAGAACATAAAATTTCACAGAAACCCTAGTCCTTCTTATGTACATGTATGCAATACATAGGGTATAATGTACACACCAATTACATCATGCAACCAAACAATATATATATATATATATATATATATACTAAGTACACACATGTATTCATAAATAGTCAAGACGGTATATAATGTGCTCGGTATAATGCACATACTATCTTCACAATGAAATGAACAACACTTACTAAATAATTATACACACAAATGCACACTTTTATACCAATCTTCATTTAATACAACATATATAATATGAGCAACACATCATACACCTAATTTACCACTTAAGTAAATATCATATATATATATATATATAGCATAGATAGCATATATGTATACATACATACTTACATGCATGCATAAAATAAAAGTTTTATATGTATACGCATACGATTAGTTACACGCACAAGTTATATGCATATGTATATCTAGCTACATACATGACACCTAAACATTCGCACAATAAGGTACTTATAAAAGAAAAGGACGAAAAACCGGGGGCCTTACACCCTCTCCCCCTTAAAAGGATCTTCGCCCTCGAAGATCGAATCACGCACCTGTGGTGACATCCTCGGTGTTGTCTCACAGGGCGAACTACTTCACCTTCGGGCACTCTCTAATCCGATGACTTTTGCTACCGCATCTGAGACATCTTCCTTCTTTTGCCCAACACAAGTTTCCGCCGTGCCACTTGTTGCAGTGCACACACTTTGGCTTCTCGCTGCCTGAAGTTGCCACTGACTGAAGTGCTGACTCTGCTGGTACCATAGCGGATCGCTGACATTCCTCAAGTCTCTGCATCTTCCTCCTCTGCCACATCTTCCTCCTCTGCCGCTGGAACGGTTCCGGTAACTTATCCAATCGAGCCTTTCTCTCTTCCAAATACTGCCTTATCTTGTGCTCCTGCCTGCACGCCGCGCTAAAAGCCGCATCCATAGATCCATGGTTACATGCTGCCAATCTAACTCTCAATGACGGTTTAAGACCCATCACAAACTTCTTCGCCTTCTCGCTCTCGTCCATCACTAAGTGAGGCGCATGCTTGAACAACTCTGCAAACTTAGCATCATACTCCAACACTGACATTGAGCCCTGAGTCAACGTCAAAAATTCTTGCTCCTTCTCATCTTGGGCACGTTCAAGGATATACTTGGCCTGAAACAACCTCACGAAATCGTTCCAAGTCACTTCCAATCCGACTCCTGAGAACTGCGTGCGAAGCACAAAAGACCACCACACGTCTGCTTGCTCCTGAAGCATATACGTCGCCAGACTGATCCTGTCATCCTCTGAACATCTGATAGCTCTGAATATCTTCTCAATTTCCTCGAGCCAACTCTCTGCGCCTAACGGCCCACTCTCCCCCTCAAAAGAGGGTGGAGCCATCCTCCTGAACTTCTCCATAACAGAAGATCCATCACGCTCATACTCCTGGGAACCCGGTACTTGAGCCTGCCACAGCAAACAACATAACCCACACTTATACTACACGGAAAGCAACAAACACAAGACCAAGTAGAACAGACTACTCTATTTACTATTCTAACCTGAGCCTCTAGCTGAGTCTGGGGTGTAGTCTGGGTATGGACCTGCGTCTGCATAGCCTGTGCCAAACCTTGTACGAACACTCCATAATCCACTAACGATGGTGGGGGAAGCACAGGACCCTGAGGTGTCGGGGCCCGCTGCTCACCCGCCTCCTCACGCCTAGGCTCATCTTCTCTAACCTGAGTACCACACCTACCACGCGAAGCCATATGCTGCAAGATAACTCAAACATAGTTAGAACTACGTTATTAAATTCTTAACCTTTTTCTTATCTATCTTTTACTCATTATTAATAATTTCTACACATGTGGACAATTCTATAAGGACTTAGCATATAGTGAAGATGATGACTTATATATACTTATGTACAATCTCAACCGGTTGCTCTGATACCAATCTCTGTGACGACCCTCGTTATGCCGGTACGGTTGTACCAACCCACGTCGGCACGACGAAGATCACCACAGCGGGACATTTACCCGACACTATCATTCGATTGAGATGTACACAAATATAAGTACAGAGTAGCGGAAGAAAAGAACTACTGTCTTTCATTTCATCATCCACATTGACATCCACAGTCCATATAGCAAATAAAGGAAAGCTAAAGCTTACTTAACTGAAATTTTAAACAAGGTACATTGTCCACATAACTACAATTCTAACATCAAATTACATAGTTTGTTCACAATTACATAATAGTTCAATACAATGCCTCAAATTACATACTATGAAAGCGAAATATAACAATAACAACTCCGCCAAGCTACTCTCCGCGCTCGGAGTCGCTCTCCACTGTCTCTTCCAAAAGATGTAGGGTCACCTACTAAACCTGTACGCCGAAGCAAGGAGTGAGTCTAAAAGACTCAGCAAATAACACCATGCACTTCATACATGCATACATCATATAGGCATTCACATTCAATCGTATTCATTCAAAGCATGTAGCAAGGCTATGTGATATCAACACAACCTGTCAGGGTATTTCTACAAAATTTAAAGCACATGGAACATGATTTATACCTTTCAAATTAAACTACCTATCACATGTTTCTACTCATCCAATCACATGAAAGCTACACTTTGAATTAACTAGAACATGAAAGCAACTAAACATGAGGTTCTCATATGCATGGAAGGAACATTACCATCATGGTTTCTACACATGGTAGCACATGCTAACTAT
This sequence comes from Colocasia esculenta, assembly GCA_014218235.1. Taxonomy (NCBI): domain Eukaryota; kingdom Viridiplantae; phylum Streptophyta; class Magnoliopsida; order Alismatales; family Araceae; genus Colocasia; species Colocasia esculenta. The sequence goes on along the minus strand of CM024763.1, from coordinate 76,033,541 downwards.
CATTTTACATGCATTAAGGTTGCTGTTTTGACATGGATTAAAAGTCTCATAACATGCAAGTTCATTTCACACTCTAACATATTCACATCACATGGCTCACTCTCTTACACCTTCTACGCATATCTATTGTTATTCAAGACAAGTCTAGCATAATGCTTCTACTAGTTTCATAACATATGAATTACGTTCAAACAAACAACTAATCTAACACATGTTCTTTTCTCATTCTTTTAACATATGAACTCAATTAAGAACTTGTCTCATTCATACCACATCATGAGAGCGATTTAGGCATGGTTTTTGCACATCATGAAAGGAAGGTTCTAGCATGGATTCTATAGACATTCTTGCACACAATAACATGATTGCTTATCTAATTAGCTTGCTGTTCTAATATGTTTCTAACATTATCACATTAGGAATCACAGTTTTACACTTTAACACATTGGTTTCACATGTTACACATTTACACATTCACATGTACACATCTTTCACTTTGCACATGTCCACATGGCACTTACACAATCTTCACATATACACATTCACATTTCACATTTATATGCCGTGACACATAGTCCAAACCACCATTAGAAGGACACATAACACATAACACATAACACATACTTATCACCTAGGCAATATAGTGATAAGCCTTGGTACTGCGCAGACCGGGAGAAGCCCTCTCCACCCTATCGACGGTACTTGTCCGCCACCAGGATTTCATCCTAATGCCCATAGGATACACATACACATTGAACCTTCCCGTGGGGACTTTACCACGGTACGGTTCCAAGGCCCTCTATGGAAGCAGTGTCACACACGGCACAAATTACACATTTTCCAATTTTTAACACACGCACGATTTTTACACATAACTTGAGTCCTTTACTATCAATACATGGATCAGTTTTCTTAAACATGATACTATTATGGACAGGAATTAACCTTCAGTAACTCACATTAATTAGGTTGGAAAAAAAATCACATCATTTACCATAATCATGAAAGCATGATTTACATGGCACAATTCGCATGGAAATCTCACAATGTAAGCTACTATTATCCAAATCACCTGAAATTTTAACCACATGCTGTTTTCGGGTTTCAGAACATATATGCAAATTTTCATGTTTTTATGAGCTATACAAGATTTATAGAAAATGGAATACTCATTTGCATGCTCTTAATAAATCAATTTATCATGGAAGCACCACATCAAAGTCTGATTTGAAAATCCACAGTCATGTACATAACATTCATAACATCACATAAATTTTTCCCAAATTTATCTCACATCATGCTATTTACTAGGATTTTTATAGGGATCTACACATGCTTCCTATTTCCAATACAAAAATTGTAACAAATTGCATGGCCAAGGGAAAATTTCCAAATTTTCGGGGCAGGGACTGACATACATATACATGTCATAGAAAATTTATGGCATCTAATTTCCTCATGGATCATACAAACAGCAATTTAACATGTTCCAAGTTTTATTTAACATGCATTTTAAATATCCTAACAATTCACATGATTTACAAAAATGCATGGAAGTCTCACATTATATCCCATTACTCATAATACATAACACATAGTGTTTACAATATATCCTCATGCGAAAACATTCGGAATTTAATCATATACAAGGGAGAACAGCTCATTGTTCTGCCCTGAAGAACTTAACGGCATAGTCTGGCCGTCCAGAAGGGGTTAACGGCATTATCGTTGGCCGCCAACTGAAGATCTCGACGGCAAGGGATCTTGCCGTCAAGTTCGGCCTGTGCAAAAACACAGTCCGAGCTCCAAAGAATGGTGAATGTAGGGGATCCAGGACACGAGAAAAATCCTTAAAAATGATAGAAACCACCTAGACACATACATGGACAAGGTGCAAGGGTTACTTGCCTTTGGAAAAACCTCCAAGGGGATCAAAAAGGCCGGAGAAGCTCTCCTCGGGCAGAGCCAAGAAGCCTCCAAAACCTCCCTCACACGGGTTCTAGGTCGAAGAAGACTCCAAAGCAAGGTTGGGGAAGCCTTCTCCTTTGTATAGACTCCCTCCTTGTTGAAGTAGATCTCCGGAAGAAGCTCCAAACCGCTGGATCAAAGCCTCCCAAGTTCGGGTTTCCTCACAGCTCTCAGGGTTTTAGGGTTTTTCTCACCTTTTGGGGCCAGAGTTTCTTCCCCTCTCGCAAGGGCCAAAGGGACTTCTAGGTTGCAAGGGGTGGGTGGTCATATAGACATGACATGGGGTCTGTCTTAGAAGGGGCGAAGGAGCCGTTGGGGGTGGTTGGCATCCCCCAATCGGAGGCATGGCACACCATGCAGCTGCTCAGAAAATTGTCAGGGAAGTAGACGTCTACATCAACGGACGTCCATAATAGTAGTTGGCGTCCATCGATGTCGCCGCCTACTTGTCCTTGACGTCCACATATGCTGCCGTCAACATGGTCTTCGGCCAGAACATAAAATTTCACAGAAACCCTAGTCCTTCTTATGTACATGTATGCAATACATAGGGTATAATGTACACACCAATTACATCATGCAACCAAACAATATATATATATATATATATATACAACTAAGTACACACATGTATTCATAAATAGTCAAGACGGTATATAATGTGCTCGGTATAATGCACATACTATCTTCACAATGAAATGAACAACACTTACTAAATAATTATACACACAAATGCACACTTTTATACCAATCTTCATTTAATACAACATATATAATATGAGCAACACATCATACACCTAATTTACCACTTAAGTAAATATCATATATATATATATATATATATATATATATATATAGCATAGATAGCATATATGTATACATACATACTTACATGCATGCATAAAATAAAAGTTTTATATGTATACGCATACGATTAGTTACACGCACAAGTTATATGCATATGTATATCTAGCTACATACATGACACCTAAACATTCGCACAATAAGGTACTTATAAAAGAAAAGGACGAAAAACCGGGGGCCTTACAAACATACTTGCCCTCCATGCCTTTTGCCACAATGAGTACACAAGGACTTATCTTCTTTCTAAAATCTTCCCTACTGAGGAGCTTTCTTCACATACTCAAGTACCTACTGAGGTACATAAACTGCCTTCTTCTTTTTGTCCTGCCTCTGAAATGGTGATGCTGGCCTCTTTGAAGTAGCCTTCTTTTCCTCGAAGTACTGCTCCATCTATCTTTCTTGCCTACATGCTACACTAAGTGCCTCTTACATGGTACGATGATCAAAGGCCACAAGTCTGGTATGCAATGATGGTCTAAGCCCCATCACAAACTTCTTCACCTTCCTCCTCTCATCAGCCACAATATGTTGTGCATATTTTAACAGCTCTGCAAATCTAGCTTCATATTCCTGCACACTCATGGATCTCTAGGTCAAGGATAGAAATTTCTGTTCCATTTTATCCTGCACATGCTCAGGAATGAACTTAGCCTTGAACAAGCGAGTAAACTCATCCCAAGTCACCTCCTGGTCTCCATCCTCAAACTTGGTGCATAGTATGGATGACCACCATACATCACCCCTCTCCTACAAAGAGTATTACTACAATAAGCATAACCAACCACACTAATAAGATACAAAATTAAACCTTGCCTTACAATTATCTGCAACATTAAGGTCCCCAAACTAACTTTATCTTCCTCAGCACAACTAATAGCTCTAAAAATCTTTTCAGTCTCCCTTAGCCAACTCTTAGCTAACAACAGTTGGCTCTCCCCCTTAATAGAGGGTGGAGACATCCTGCTGAACCTCTCCATCACAGATGGGCCTCTATGCTCCAATGCACTTGATGGTGGAGCCTGAGCCTGAGACAATAAAGATCATCATAGGATAAGTTTACTAAGAGAACTACTGCCAATTGTTAGAGCTACATCTAACCTGAGCTTGCACTTGGGCCTGTAATGTTGCCTGAGTCTGGGCCTGGGTTTACATAGCTTGAACTAACCCTTGCCTGAACGTTCCATAATCTATTAATGGTGGTGGACGTGGTGCTAGTGGTCCCTAATGCGCTGGAGCCTGCTGCTCTGCTTCCGCATTCTCTCTCCCCTCCTCCTCACGAGCTGGGCCATTAGCATGACGCCATTGACTGCCCATGGTCTAGCAAAACAACAAACTAGCCAATTTCTATAACTCCTTATATCCACATACATTCTGTGAGACTTAAGAACATGGACTATTTTTAGCTGATGGTCACTCATGAATATCCTCAACCTACGAATGCTTCGATACCATCTCTGTAAAACCCTACTTAGACCCGATTCAGTTATACCAACTCTCATCGAGTTCAAGTGACGTGCCACATGGGGAGCACACCGCGAAAAATATCAAATGTAGGTTGAGTCATTCACAAATGAATACCAAAGTAGTGAAAATTAAATCAATCACATCAACTTTAACATCCATGTCCATAATCCAAAGAAAAGTCCACAATTGTGAAATAGTTTGTTACAAAGCCCATAACATAAGGATACCTCACATACAAATGTCACTCAATACTCAAATCTAATCCTCACTCTCTGAATCCAATCTTGCTACAACAACCTTGGGATCCTCAACGTCACCTGAAATATTAATCATGTATGAGTCTACAATGAAGGCTCAGCAAGCAACCCAAAAATGGACTACCAACCTACCATATACTATATTTTCAAACCATGTTAATACATATTGATTTTAGAGATCATACTACGTATAATGTAACATATGCTAAACATATTTTTATTCAAACTTTACATACAATGGATACTTGCCTACGACGTGAGGTAAAAACATTACATTAACTTCTTAATCTCTACTTTTGCAAGCGGTTAAAGATCTGATCATGATGACAAAGTTTCAAATATCAACATGGCATACAAGGTATACATGGTTTCAAGAATTAACATAAGTGAGCATGACTATCAAGCGTTTAGCAAAAAGGAATTAAGACAAGTATGATACTCTAATCATGCTAAGGTTATACATAAACATATCAAGTGACATATACATATATACATATTGCGAAGACAAAGCCCAAACCACCCATTAGAAGTCACATAGACATATGAACATATACTCATCACCTAAGCAGATAGTGATAGAGTCTAGGTTATTGCGCAGAACCGGGAGAAGTCTTCCCCACCTTTACCAATGATATTTGTCCACCTCTAGGATTTCTTCTCGTTCCCACAGAAACATATATCATATTGAACACTTCCATAGGGGCATTACTACGGTCCTATTATAGGTCACTTCTATGGTGGCAGTGTCTTATTGGTCGAATACATAATTATATACAAATTTACAAATTTCAAATGCAACATAGCATGTAGCGGTCCTCGCCGTTCAAACATGTTAACCTAATAACAAACTTGATCTGACTCCGCCTCCCACGAACGAGCCGTAGCCTCGCAAGGGATATCATTCACATGTCCATAGAAATATAAAGGAAGCAACTCAAATATATATAAGATTTCACATCTCACAAATATTTACATGAAATATACATAGCCAGTTCTCAACTAGAGATTACACTGCAAGTTGTATAGACCCAACTTCACTGTGGTGCGGCTCTGAACTTGATGAATGGCGAGAAGCCTCCTACTCTCCCTCACCGGAAAGGGGTAGGGGTGAGCCTCGCAAGTCAATGGCTCAGTAGGGAAACTCCCCCAAAAGCCATACCAAACCAAACTCACAAAGTGCAGAAGCAAGAACCTAATCTACATAATTTATAGAACCATCTATGCATGATAATAAAGCTGTAAATAACATTTATCACAATCAATTAACGGTTATCACCCTTTAGTAAATAAACGACAAACCTCGTCCAAGTGTACAAGCTAGAGTAGAAAATGCCACACTCGGGTCACGAAGACTGGTTCGTGACAACATCAACTACACCGGACAAACCACACAGGACTACCTCTCAGACTCGCAGCCACGGACGAAAGGTCTAGCTGCCGCTCCACCACAACAAATCAAGAAACTGTGGAGACCAACCAACACCACAACAAGCCAAGAAACTCGAGAGACCAACCAACATCACACCTGCGAGACCACACTACTGTAGGCCCATGCTTGGCACCTTTAGGGACCCCGGCCCAAGCTCCCTAAAGTGAGGCACTAGAAAATAGGACTAGCTGCGGCCCAATACTTCTACTGGTGCCCATAACTCCGAGCATGCTACAAGCGACAAGGCACAACTCACACAAGTCGTTGTCCCACTACCATCTTTCCCTCATCCAGACGTACAACTCTACACAAGAGTAAGGGTGTCCAGGAAGTTGACACAGACCTCGACGGTACACAAGTACCGAGACAAACTCCGAGCAGTAATGCGCCAAGCTCACACAAAACTTGGGGTACCTCACTAGAAAGGTAACCATGGTAGGCATCGTACTACTCACCACATACACAAAATCCACATGAACACGGCTTTCCACAATCTCAACGAGTACCAATGCACCTCTTATCAACATTATAAAGAGGAAACAAAGCTCATTGATAACTCATTACCATGCACAACTTTTACCTCTTGAAAGCCAGAAGGTGACGGGGTACTGTGTCGCCTTCAGAATGCGATGCCTCGATACAGCGCGTTCTGAAGAAGAAAGCGACGGGTCAGGCTATCGCGTTCTGAATGTGACACCCAAGTCCATCGCCTTCACAGACTGAGCCCCAGAAACGAGGTTCCACCTATGGAATCCTCATGCAAACCATGCAAACCTGCATATAAAGCATTTATAAACACTCTAACCATTACACTAGCATGCCATCTACCATCTACAACTCATTTCATGGACCAAACATGCTAAACACATCATCTACCACGAGAAACAAGGTGGACTCTCCCTACCTACGTGAGATACGGGAAGAACAACAACGACCCGGTGTTTCCCCCGCTCCATAGCATGTCCTCGCGACAAGACCACGCCGAATCCAGCACCAGAACCTCAAATCTCCAGAGAACCACTGTAAAAACCCATCTCCTGGCTGAGCAGAGCTTTATGAGCTTTGTTTCAGTGACCTAGGTTAAAAACCCTTCAGAGTTGAGAACGCGACCCACCCTGCTGTCGCGACCAGAATGCAACGATGTATGTCATCGCTGATGCCAGCCGGCTATCCAGCGCACGCCATGCTGCGGTCATGCAACCAAACACCCCAAACAATGGTAACAAGAATGCGACGCCCTGAATTGTCTCATTCAGAACGCGACGCCCAGCTCTGTCGCATTCACAGACAGAGAGCCAGTGGGCGTCACGGGCCCAAATTCTTGGCCTACACACAACCTGTGAAAATCACCACAAACACAAACCACCGGCCATACACTGGCCACCACAACCACTAAACCAAAGTCCAAACGGTCACTACGCTACCTTACTATCACCTAAAAGAAATTTCGTCCTCAAAATTGAAGAAGAAAGCTCAACATGAAAATTTTTAATTAAACATGCATAGCACTATCACCTAGAAGAATTTTAAAGCTTACTCAAACAAGTATGGATATGCTTTCATCATTTCCTCCGCCAATTCTCATGTGTCTTCTCCGCCTTGTCTATTTTCCCATCTGATTTTCACTAGTTCAATCTCTTTATTTCTCAGCTTTTAGGTTCTGCATCCTGTAATCTGTACTGGATATTTTGGCATTGACGTGTCTGGTTTCAAATCATCTCGTGTGTAGCTGACTATCTGGGAGGGATCTCGATAATATCTTCTGAGCATAGAAACATGGAATACATCATGTGCATCTGTAAAGTCTACTGGGAGATCTATTATGTAAGCTGCTTCACCAATTGTTTCTAAAATTTGGAATTGACCAACATATCTCGTGCTTAATTTACCTTTTATGCTGAATCTTAGCACACCTTTTGTAGGAGAAACCTTCAGAAACACATAATCACCTACCTCAAACTACAGTGGCTTGCGTTCGGTATCTGCATAACTCTTCTGATGGCTCTGAGCTGTTTGAAGTGTTTCCTTAATGAATTTAACCATTTTGAACACTACTGGATCAATTTTGGTCCCATGACTTGCCTTTCACCTACCTCATGGCAATTTAATGGTGTCCTGCACAGTCTTCCATATAGAGCTACATAAGGTGTCATCCCAATACTTGCATGATAACTGTTTTTATAAGCAAACTCTACCATGCCCAAATGATGCTCCAAGGTACCTCCTCATACTAAATAGTAAGCCCTCAACATGTCTTCTATGGTTTAAATTGTTCTTTCTATTTGTCTATTTGTCTGCCGATGATAAGCAGAATGATACCTCAATTCAGTACCAATTACTCTCTATAAACTCCTCCAGAAGCCTGAAGTAAATCTGGGGTCTCTATCTAAGACAATTGTTAGTGGAATTCCGTACAATGGTAAAATTCTACCCACATATAATCTGGCTAATCTGTCCACAGTCTATGACATGCTTACTGCCAATAACCTGCATAATTTAGTCAATCTGTCCACAAACACCCAAATTCCATTATGACTTGTTCTTGTTCTAGGAAAGCCAACTACAAAATCCATAGCTATGTCATCCCATTTCCACTGTGGGATAGGCAATGGCTGCAATAATCCCCCTGGCATCTGATGCTCTTCATTTACCTATTGACACACAAGACATCTTGATATAAATTCTGCAATTTCCTTCTTTATATTCGGACACTAGAAATACTTCTTCAGATCTTCATACATCTTTGTGCTGCCTGACTGAATAGTGTACTTGGATCTGTGAGCCTCTTCTAATACCTTCTCTCTAACCTCAGCTTCTGCTGGAACATATAATTGACCTTTAAGTCTAACCACGCTATCATCATCAAGTGTAACCTCCTACATTCATACAATATCCACCAGATTCTCATCGGTTCTCTATGCTTGTACAATCTGCTAATACAAAGAATTATCCACTGCACTGTTTGCTAACATTGCTCGCTACTGATTATGTGGCACAATAGTGAATTCTTTGCTACATCTTCATATAATTTCCATTCTCTGATCATCATCTAGCTCAAAACTACCTTTCTACTCATTGCATCTACAACAACATTGGCTTGTTGCCCAGATAGCAAGCCGAGTGGGGGGGGGGGGTGAATGGATTGCTAAAATTTCTTTTAGAATAATTCCTGTAGATAAAATGCTTAACAATGAACACTAAGTTCAACAGTTAGAGTTAGTGTTAAATAAAGACAAAGAGAGCAAACACATAGACAACAGGATATTTTATCCTAGTTCAGATCTCCTATCCCAAGGAGTCCTACATTCAGTCCCCAAACAACAACTTGGGATTTCACTAAGCAAGGGTACAGTCCCCCTTAAGGACACTTACACATCCAGCAGCAACTGACCTTCTCTTCTCTACCTGAAGAGGAACTAAGCACCTGATGCAACAGGTCTTCCTTCATGCTGAAGGGAACAACCACCCACTCAAGTAGGTCTTCTCTTTACACCCGAAGAGGAACACTCAAAGAAAATGAGTAAGAAGTGGATAGCCCCTAGACCAAGCTAATACAAACTACTTGATCTGAGGCAATGTCTGAGAGAGAAAGAGTATCAACAAGGAGCTCTCTCTCAGATCTACTCAGGCTCTCAAAGTCTAAGCAATTTTGTGTAGAGAGCTAAGAGCTACAAAAGGTTTGAATGAACGAGCGAGCTCTTCTTTCCTTCTAAGATCTTCCGAATGCCAGCTTGAAAAGTTCTTCGAAAAAGGATTTTCTTGCATGGAGTCACCAGTCTTGTATTTATCTTCTTTGAAATATTTTGACCATTGAAGTATCCGTTGTCTCACATCTTTATGCACGTTGGAGTGAATGGTCCGAAGTGTGGAGCAAGAAAACCTACAGCCATTAATGCTGAGGAAGACATTCACACACAAAGGAAGATTGTCTGAATCATATAACTTCTATAAGGTTGATAGGTCCATCATTGCAACGTGCGTTTCTACCGAAAACCCTGCACACAATAAATGCTGACACATAGACAACTTATCCTTGTCTAAATTGTTAGTCAACATTGTAGTCGTGCTATATGAAGATACACCATAAGGGACATGCCATTTTGTCATCACATAAAATGTGACTTTATGTGACATAAGTGAGATAAGCAAAGATATATCGTGCAGAGATTTGTTCCATCATAATAAATGTTGAAGACTACAAGATACAACATGATACGCAGGAAGATTTGAAATCCGCAGAGATTTGAAAATGTATTTGAATATCATGTGGAATGTATCTTAAAAAGGAATTTAAATAAGGATATTCAACAGTAGTCTGAAGAATAATCTTTAATAGATAGTTGATGTATGGTGACAGTCTGTGTACAAAGAGAGTCAATGTTGATATGAAATCGATGATATAACCATAAGTTATGTGAGAATGTAATCCATGTTGAAACCAAGTTGATGTGAACATAATCCATGTTTGAATGTAATGCAATTGATCTTCTGTACAAAGTCATTGTTTAACAGAAGTCGTTATTGTACTGAAATCGATGTGCAGATGAAATCGTTGTTTGAAACGAAGTCATTTTTCAGGTAAAGTCATTGTTTAAGTAAAGTTGTCGTAGAGACGAAATCGTTGTTTCATATGAAGTCGATGTTCTTCCGAAATCGATGTAGAAACAAAGTCGTTGTTTCATATGTAGTCGATGTTTTTTCTGAAATCGATGTTTAAGTGAAATCATTGTAGACATGAAGTCGTTGTTTCATATGAAGTCGTTGTTCTACCAAAATCGATCTTTAAGTGAAACGAAGTCGATGTAGCAACGAAATCGATGTTTAAGTAAAACGAAGTTGATGTAGCAACCAAATTGATGTTTTAGTGAAGCGAAATTGTTGTAGCAACAAAATTGATGATTATGTTTAAGTGAAACGAAGTCGATGTAGCAACGAAATTGATGTTTAAGAAAAACGAAGTTGATGTAGCAATGAAATCGATGTGTGAGTAAAACGTAGTCGTTGTAGCAATAAATCGATGTTTAACTAAAGCGAAATTGTTGTAGCAATGAAATCAATGTTCTAACTATGAAGTCGTTGTAAGACCGAAATCGTTGTTTTACTTATGAAGTCGATGCTAGAATGAAATCGATGCTTTACTAAGGAAGTCGTTGTTTAAGTAAAATCAATGTAGAACTAAACCAGTGTGAGCTATTATATGGAAGTGGATGTATACTTTTACAAAATATATGCAATCAGCTTCAAATGACAGTGAGTGTAGATAACTTACAGATTTTGCATGAGTTGCTGCCTGTGGATAAACTTTAGAAAATGTTGTTAAAAATTACTTTTCAAGGTTTTGTTAATCACCAAAAATACATATAATTAATAATAAATTATATGGAGATGGACTGATCATCAATCTCCCCCTTTTTGGTGATGACAAAACATAAAGAATTACATAAATAAAAAGAGCTGAAATATATTGGTGAAAATTTTTAAGGTATGTATTTCAGAATAATTTTCTCCCCTTTTTGGTCATTAAGCAAAAATAATTAGATTTACAGAAGAGGAGCTAGAACTGATGACTTGAAAAATCCTCTCTAATATTCCCTGAAGAGGTATCTATGGAATGCAAGAGGAGCTCCCTTCTGAACAATGATCTTGGCCATGACTCTGGCAAATCTCTCAAAGATTATAGGACCCACTTTAGAATCCATAAGAAGAAAGTGGATCTTGGGGAGAAATGCAAGCTCAGGCATCTGCAAAGTTGCAAAGTCAACTTGAAGAGGTGTGTTGACTGGATTCACTGTACGGAGCTGAGCAATAGCTGCCCTGAACTGGCCAAGCTAAACTTCTGGCAGGCGATTTACAAAGCAATAATATTGATACATCTGGAATTGCCTAAGCAATTTGATCTCCTTCTGAATGAAGGGACCCCAAGATGTTCGGTGCTGGCATACAAACAACTCAGACAGGGTGAGAAGATGGTCTGAGGGTGGAAAGATGTTGGACCTGGAAACCTACAATTTTATGTAGATTGCTTTGTTGGCCCTGGCCCACTGATCCTCGGTCTTTGACTCAGCAAAAGAGAGGATTTTGGCTTGGTCAGGTTTGGGGATAAGAGAAATAGAAAGAATGATATTGAGGTGTTCAGAAAGGTTAAGGTAAGGAAGACCAAAAGTGGCTGCAAAAGTGCACTTTTGGAGCTATTCAACATATAAGGTTTTTCGTCTGTAGACAACAGAGAGAGAATACCGTAGAGGAGGAAAGAGAGTTTCATTGGAAGGGAAAACAAGAGCTGAAGAGGTCTTTCTTTTCTTAGAGGCAGAACTGGAGGAGGGTTGAGAATCAGTCCTATGAATGTGGGCATCGACAACAAGAACTGTGCAAAGGATGGCTTCTTCAAACTCATCCTTGATGTCTTGCACAGTATTGTGAATTATACTGGCACCCTCAGGAATGATAGTGATGAAGGAGGGTGGAGTAGGTGGATGAAGAGAGGCAAAAGATGAAGTAGGAGGAGGTTGAGTGGATGGTTAAGCAGAGGAGGGACCAGCTGAAGGGGAGAAGGCAGGAGGTGCCTCAAAAGTTGTATAAGGAATGGAGGAAGAAGGGATAGGTGAGGAAGAGGAGGCGATAGGGAAAGGAGTTGGAGAAGAGATATGTCTTGGAGGGTTCAGGTGTAGGTGGGGCAGTGAAGGATGTAGGTGGAGAGCAAGGAGTTGGAGTCTGTAGACTAGGAGGGTCAGAAGGCCCTGGGGGCACAACAACTTCTTCTACTGAAACTTGAGGCCCTGTTGGCCCTGTCACTGACTCCACTGGCTTGGATGGCCTTGATGGCCCAACATGAACATCTTCAGCTACACATGGCCCTTACTCTTCCAATGATGGCCCTGGTGGCCCTGATTCTGCAATTGATGGCCCTGATGGCCCAAATTCCTCTACAGAGGGCCATGGTGGCCCTGATTCCTCAACAGATGGCCCAACAACTGCCTTCACTTGTTCAGAAGGCCCTGTACTGACCTCTGGTATTGTCTAAGTGGGAGCAGGAGCTGATAAATGCACCCTCACAAAATCTGATAAATCTGCCACCAATTTTATCAAGCTGCCCAGCTCACTTCTCATCTCCTGGAGCTCAGATTTTACTGCTCCAATTTTTTGTCTTCTGTGCTCTAGCTAAGAAATATGGAAGTGACATCTGAATGTAAAGAGCACAAGATCTCTCCTTGAGCATTCAGTCTAGCAATGACTGGCTCCAAATGAACATTTATCTTCTTCTTCCTAAATCTTTGGTGGGCCTTCCTAGTAAGCAAGGGAATTCTTGTGGCTACACCCTTTCCTTTTGCTTCAGAGCCTACAACTGGTTCATCATCTTCATCTGAAGTGTCTTAAGCTAGACCTTCTTGAAATTGGTCTAGAAGGGCATTAGAAGTAGGCTCCCCCTAAATATCTGGCTCCCCCTGAGCTAGAGCATCTGCCATTGGAACATCCTCAATGTGGCCTGGTGCCACAACCTATGGAATTGTGTCTTAATGGCTTTCCTTCATAGCAACCTCCATTTCAGGAACACTGGGGGTTTTCTCAATCTGAATGTCTTCATGCTCACCCTCAATGTGAGCAGCACCTTTAGCAACAGATTCTTCAATAATAGCAGGTGAAGAGACTATAAGAGGGATCACTTCTTTAGTAGTTTGCTCTATTGGCTCAATGTCTTCATGCTCATCCTCCTTTCAGGTATAGGAGACTCTTCTTCTCTGACAGCAACTTCTTCCCCTTGGACTTGTGGAGCTTCAGAAGCTTCTCCAATGATGGTTTCTCCTTCTGCCACCGAGGTCTTAGTCTATACATTTCCTACCAGTAAAAGTCACTCTTCTTCAAATTGTAGATCGAATGGGCTGACCCATCTTCTCCATCAATTCTCCCTTCAAGTCAATCTCAAGGTGACTGAAAATACTTGTGAGTAAATGGGCATAGGGAAGGGACACTGTCAATTTGTTCTTCCTATCCCAAATACTTCTGCAGCAGACTTCATCCTCCCTATTATAACCTGAGCCATGTTTATGTCTTGTTTCTGAACTGGCCATAACATCATATCTGCATCTCCTTTAGTGCATGAGGAAAAAGTAGCACTCCTCGGCACTAAAATCTAACAAACTATAAAATGCAAAATTCTGTTGAAAGCGTTGAACTAGTTGATGTCGATCTTCCCATCATTCAGTTTATACTCTGTTCCTATAATCCCTAGAACCTTGGCATGAATATCCATTGACTCCACCAAACTATGCCCGACTGTAGAAACTCCAAATAATCTCTCCAATAGGTCATAGGTGATGTGAATGGATGTACCTTTGACCTTGGAAGTGAGAGACCCATCTTCTTCTGTCTTCAAGCAGGTATAGAAAGCCTTCGCCAGGTGCGGATAGCTATGTTCTAAAACAGTGCACATCCCTATCCACTTCAACTTATGAAGAGCTTTGACTACACTATGCATACCATGCTTCTCCAGGTCTTCTAGGTCCACTGTCTTGTTCCCACAGAGCTTGATTTTCACTGCAGAGAAACTCTCCGACTAGTCTGCGGTGAGGAAGGTGGTGTTGTAGCCACAAACGCTACCGGAACTCCCAGAAGCAACCATGGAATCAAGCAAGGTAGGATTCTGAAGGATCGTGGGAGAAGAAGGAACAAAACCCCTTATGAAATTTGAGCGGGAAGTGAGATTTTCTTCCATAGCACAGAGAGGGATGCTAGAGTCGATGAGGGTTTTACAGGTTTTCGAGTCGAAAGAGATAAGAGAGAGAGAGAGAGAGGGCACGAATCGGTGAGGGAAGGATTACGGACGTAACGGAAGGACATAAAGGCACTTTTTGAAACGACAGAGCAATGAATGCGGAAAACAACAAACAAGGAGAAGATAATGCAACAAATGATGGATTTACGTAAATCTAGCATGGAAGGATAATTTTTATTCTGAAATTTATTATTATTTTTAAGTTACGTACAGATATATCTGTTACAAATTACACATGCCTAGTTCCCTTCTAAGAGATGTAAAATTCTCTTCAAGTAAGGCTTTTGTAAAGATATCTGCTAACTGATTTTGAGTATCTACAAATGAAATATTAATATTACCATTAGCTACATGATCTCTAATAAAATGATATCTGACCTCTATATGTTTTGTCCTGGAGTGCTGTACTGGATTTTTCGTTAGATTTATTGCACTTGTGTTGTCACACAGCAATGGGATGGTCTTGATGTGCAATCCATAGTCCTCAAGTTGTTGTGTGATCCATAAGAGTTGAGTGCGACAGCTCCCAGCAGCTACATATTCAACTTCAGCTATTGATAGTGCTACTGAATTTTGTTCTTTGAAGACCAGGAAATTAAGCATCCTGCAAGGAATTGACAACCACCACTGGTGCTTTTTCTATCTACTTTGCATCCAGCATAGTCAGCATCCGAATATCCAATTAAGCTAGTTTCACAAGATTTAGGATACCATAGACCTAAGTTATGAGTCTTAGCTAAATATCTAAAGATCCTTTTAACATATATTAAATGAGATTCTTTAGGATCATATTGATATCTTGCACACATGCATACACTAAATAAAATATCAGGCCTACTAGCTGTTAGATAAAGCAATGTACCAATCATACCTCTATAAAGTTTTTGATCAACTTTTTTACCTTCCTGGTCATTGTCTAACCTGGTGGATGTGCCCATTGGAGTGGACAATGGTTAAGCATTCTCAAATCTGAATTTCTTCAACAGTTCCTTGGTGTATTTTGCTTGACAGATGTGAGTTCCTTCATTGCTTTGCTTGATTTATAGTCCAAGGAAATAGTTGAGTTCTCCCATCATGCTCTCTCAAATTCTCCCTGCATGAGCTTTTCAAAGTACTTGCAGAAGGATTCATCAATAGATCCAAAAATAATATCATCTACATAGATTTGCACAAGTAATATATTTTTTACGTTTGATTTAACATACAATGTGCTATCTACCTGTCCTCTTATAAAACCATGATTCAGTAAGAATACACTAAGTATTTCAAACCATGATCTAGGTGCCTATTTTAAACCATATAATGCTTTATGCAATTTGTGATGTGGAATTATCGAAAGCAAAATCTAAAAGGGGTGTTGAATAGATTACTACCAATTAAAAGCACTATGACCTTCTTTTAAGATTCAACACTGACTTGACCAAATCTTAAACAGATATGTATTGAATTCGAACTATGATGTGTGTGCTAATTATGAGTAGAACGAATACCAACCTATCTAGCGTGTGAATAATCAACGTGCCCAGCAAACAACTACCGTGAAACGTTCAAACCACAAGACATGAATATTTAAGGTGGTTCAGAGTACACAACTTGTGTATCCTACATCCACCATCCACACACACACGCAGAAAGACTGCTTATCAGCGACTTCAACTCTACAACCACACATACGTACGTTGTCTGATGCAAACACGCAATCAGAACAACAATCCACACGTGGATCAAGCACAAGGAATGCTTGAACCACTGCCACACACACAGGGATATGAAAAGTAAAGCAGAGGAAGAGTTCTGAGTTGAGGATCAAATCCAAGATATGAACTGTTAAGTGAGTTCGTCCAGAAGACTTCAAACTTCACGTCGTTGACGACCATGTGATGAAGATGAAGCTTGAACCGACGACGAATAGGCTTCATCTCCGCTCGTGAGATGGATCTTCCACGAACAGGATGGAGGGTTGAAGCAGAGCAGCAGAAAGAAGCCTTTCTTTTAGGTTTTGCTTAGGGTTTTGGTATGGTAGCTTCTTGCTGCGAAAATATCTTCATATGATCTATATATATAGGTGTTCAAGTATGGGAGTCGTGCTTGAAGAGATCACCCTGATATAGAACATATCTTGACCATCTGATCTGACTTTTCTCTTCATTTGTCGACAGCCACTGCTTAGATCTAGTTTCGAGAACCATGGTGTTGCTGGAAGGCCTTATCTATCGACAGGCAATTTGCTGGCTGGCGACAGGAAACATGTATCTGTCGACATGTACATTTCATCTGTCGACAACTACTACTCTAGTTGAGCTTCCAATAGCTTGTTTGTTCCTGGATGGTCTATCGGTCGATAGGGAACTTCCTGGCTGTCGACAGGTGAGCACTTGAAGTCTATTTCATGTTGTTTTGTACTTGTATCTTGATACTTGTCTTGTATGGATTCACACCTACATTAAAAGACATTCTAAGTGAGATACAATGAATACATAGGTGATCAATAAAAGCATAATTGTCATTTATTCATTTCTTTGTCATTTTTATCATGTTTCCAACATTAAGACACCATCAATTTTGGCACACATCATCAAAAACATTTAAGCACATGTCATTATACATATTGTAACCCAACATTCCCCCCTTTTTGATGATGACAAAATTTGCAATTGATGTTTCTCCCCCTTTTGACAATATTCAAAAAGATAAATCATGCACACAGGAATAAGTGAAGGAAATAACTGTGATTTCATTGAGTGAACTTGAAGTACTCATAGTTATATAAGGATATCCAGTACATGAAATAAGTAAAAGCAAAAGAAGGGAAATTACATGACTAACACAACTAGCAGACCTAGTGACAATGATACTGGACTCATGACCCAAACCTAGTGAAAATAAAAACAGATGACCCCACACTAAAATCTAGGCTCTCTAAGCATCGTCATTCCCAAGAGCAGGGGGATGAGTGTAGAGAGATGAGTGAGGTGGTCATAAAAGAATGGGGAATGAGTGTTCAAATGGGATTGTAAGGTTGAGAATAGGTTGATACTAACTACAAAGTGTCATAAACATTAGTATTAAGACACATAAAAATTCTACAATGGTTAAGAGATAATACTCCGGGAATCTTAAGTTATGGCATTTAGAAGACAACATTCAAAAACATATGAAACTAAGATAACCCCTTTGAATAAAATCATTGAAGAAAATTATATACCTTAGTGGGTGATGTTCAGTTGGTAAATGAAGGAAATGTCTGCATGAACAATTGACAATAGACAACCCATTGCCTTTGATTTCAAAACATGGAGGCTTCACTCTATTTCTAACATTGTACAATTTATTTTATCAAGTTAAAGTGGGAAAAGTGGTAATTAGGATCATTTTCACCTTTTGATGTGAAGGAAGACATTTGTGATACCCGTACCCCCAGTTACTCAGTGTGTGTGACCATCATACCATTGTCCAGGGATAATGAAGGGACTTTTTGACGCGAAGTCAGACATTTGTGATGCCCATGTCCCCAGTTACTTAGTGATGCTCATCATTGCTCTGCCATTATCCCTTTGAAAAAAAAATTAGTTTGAACTTTTGAGTTTAGAAATAGGTAGCTTTTCTCCTTTTTTTTAATTTAATATCAAAAATCAAGTTCAAAGGGTTATTTAAGGTCAAAGGCCAATGTAAGAACATTAAGATCAATAACCTTCTTACTTGTCAATCCATTTAGAAACATGATCATCCACAAGGGAGTTATTCAAGTGAGTTAGGTTAAAACTATCAGATTTGTTCAATGTTTTCTAGATGACACAAGCTAGACTCAAGCACATAATATTATATCAAAATCATTGTGATTAAGGCAATGTCTTTCATACTATGTGAGTATGAAAGGTTGTAATGAACATTAAGTCCAAATTCTCCCATTGCACAAAATTAATGAACATACTTATGAAGAATTTCTAAGAAAAGTTGAAGATTTCATAATTGTAGGGCATCTGTCGACAACAAGAATGGGGCTGCCGACAGCTACTTGGAACCAGAAAAACTGATGTTCTGGAAGAGCCCATCTATCGACAGCTGAAGAAGGGGTTGTCGACAGCTACTGTTTCACAGAAGTATTGTGGTTCTGGATGAGGGGATCTGTCGACAGGGTGTTCTGGGTGTCGACAAATACTTGGAAAATATGTTTTGAGGCATTGAATTGAGTGACATGAAGACCAAGATTTTGAGAAATAATGACACAATGAGTATGAATGATATCTCTCATGAATTTCACAAACCCTACCTAGGATACTCCCCCATAGTGTGTGCATGTGTGTAAACATATTCAATCATTTCAAGCAGTTCAAGTAAGTCTTTCACATCCATGGCAAGCATTTGCATAAAGAAGAGACATTCATAAGCCATATGAGCACAGAATTTCATAATATTTCAGAAATAAATGAGCTAAAACTAAAAGAAAACTAAATACATCATTGAAGTTGATGACTTTATGTGCAAATTGACTAAGGATACTGGCGGAGGATGTTTCTCACGCATAATGATAGTTTCTGAACAAGCTTGACTTGTTTCTTCCACATGTCACATTTAATATACCACATAGTCATTACGCACAAAGATCATTTACTTTAAAATTTGATATTAGTTTTATTGCATTTTGCATAAGCCTAATTCTCTTCTCAATGATGTGAACCTATCTTCAGACAAGGGTTTTGTGAAGATATCTGCCAATTGTTTTTTAGTGGGTATGAAGCTAAGCTGCAAGGACTTGTTGGCTACCTCATCTCTCAAGAAGTGATGTTTAATTTCTATGTGCTTTGTTCTTGAATGTTGAGTTAGGTTCTTGGAAAGATTGATAGCACTAGTATTGTCACATAAGATAGGTGTACATCCAATGTCAATATTGTAGTCACACAATTTGACTTTCAATCCACAACACTTGTGCCGCACAACTCCCTGCAAACAGTATATTCTGCCCTCTGCAGTGGAGAGTGCAATCGAGTGTTGCTTCTTGGATGCCCCACGAAACCATGCAACCCCCTAGGAATTGACAGTACCCACTAGTGCTTTTTCTATCAATTTTACACCTAGCATAGTCAGCATCAGAATATGAGACCAAATCAAAATTGCTACCTACTGAATACCATAAACCCAAATCATATGTACCTGAGCGATATCGGAAAATCCTTTTGACTGCAACCAAATGGCTTTCCTTTGGACTAGATTGGTATCTAGCACAAAGGCAAACACTAAATTGTATGTCCAGGTAAGACCCTGTAGCAACCTGAATTTTTGAGAAAAATAAAAATTTAAATAATAAAATAAAAACTCAGCTAAAGGGATATTAAATGAAAAGAGTATTAAATAAAACCCAATAAATGGAAAAGAGTAATGGGCTTTGCTTAATGGATCCTCTAGAACTTATTGGGTCAAAAATATGAATTTACAATGGGAGAATAATAATAAAATACTTTAAATTCGGAGTTTAATTTCTCCTAATTGGAAAGGGGTTATTAAAGCAATAAAAGCGGAATTAGAGTTGGAATTGGATTCCTAAACCTACTCCATTAGTCTAGCACGAATTTAGATACTATCCTAACCAATTAGAGATCGGAAAGCAAGAGAGGAGGAATGTGGAGTTAGGAAAATCTCGTAATTAAGAGGAATTTGAGTAGTAGTAAGAATAGGAACTTTTAGTTATATAAATACACCACTTAAACCCTCATGGCCGGCCCTAACT
This sequence comes from Colocasia esculenta, assembly GCA_014218235.1. NCBI lineage: Eukaryota > Viridiplantae > Streptophyta > Magnoliopsida > Alismatales > Araceae > Colocasia > Colocasia esculenta. Next base: position 76,013,064 of record CM024763.1, on the reverse strand, counting down.
CGTGCAAAGGGTTCTTGGACGTGGAGAAGAGGCCAAGGAAGAGGAGAAATCAAGGAGAGGAAGATCCATCAAAGCTTCTTCTTCGTTCTTGGAGTTCTAAGCCCTAGTAGATAAACGAGTCAAAGGTAGGCATTCTCACGAGCAAAATTAAATTAAAATCGTCTATAGGTAGTTCAATCACCAGGAACAAAAGCCCTCTTGATTCCCTCTTTTTTCATCGAGCCATCTTTTGTTCTTGATTTTAGAAGATCTGCAAACATGATAACCATGAGACATCAAGTTTAATTCAAATCTCTATGAATACTGATCCCATGCTCCAAAATTCTTACTGTAGTACTTCATGTTGTTAGGGATCTTTTGCCCCTAAAAGCCCTAAATTTCATCAAGCATGCTGATCGAATTTAATCAATCTTTCTCTCTATGTCATGTCTGAATAAATCGTTCTTGCTCATGTTCAAAACCTATATGAACATGCTCTCTCTCTAATTCCGATTTACTGGAAGTACCCTTACATGTCTACTTTAATTTGCAACTTGTTTCGTGATTTTTCATTGACTGTAATTAGTTATGATTTTCAAGGTACCCTGTGTCCAAACAAGTGAAGTTGGCACGCAATCCGATGTAGAACATTTTTCCCGCTCGAACCCAGGTGAAGTAACCTGAGAACACGAGGCTCGACACGCCGTGTTTCAGAGCCGTCGTGACCATCACCTTGTCACGTTCTGAACGCGACAGGAGACCCCGTCATGTTTGGCCGCTGAGCAGGACAACCCCTGTCGGACCCGTACAGGACCCTGTCGCGTTCCATCATGACCTGTCGCGACCTTGCATGGGTACGTCGCATTCATAGGATTTTGCATGAAAAACCATAAAATTTGTCGCCTTTCTAACAGTCTTACACGCAGTATAAACACCTGTTTTAAAATGGAGCTATATGGAATGCTTTAAAATACATGTTCACGACTTCTTTCATCTATGATTTCTCTTACACATGCACACACATGAACCATCCATATATGGCTGAAATATGGCATTAAATATCTCATAAGTATCTGGTAATTTATTGCAATAAAGTATATTAATTGCCCTATTTAAAGGATTGTATCCGTTTCTTGCATTGTGTATATACCGATATCGACGCTCCACTGTTCTAGAATTCCTCTAGAACGTCGAGTACCTATTTTATATACAAAATTTACTTGGCTTCTGGTGAAACTCTCCGTCGGATATTCTTTCGCCGGACTCTTGAACCCTTGCACAAGGCCTCCGTAAGTCTCTTTGATCATGGATTCCACATGGTCGACGAGCCGATTGTACCCTAACAACCATTACACCTTCATGGATCGAATGGATCCAAACGGCTATTAGAAGTTCGCTCTTACCTTGAATCACGTCGGACCTCTGACTTGTGCATAACATGGCCAGCGGGAAGATCGTGAATTCCACCTGACTGCCAATATGACGTGCACGTGTTGTGCAACTGTTACTATTGCAGTTTACTCGACGTGTTACGTGCAATGTCCACTAGTTCTCATCTATACTCTACTCGTCATCTATTCCGTACACTCTACTATCTCATCTATTCATCTAGTGCTCTCATCTACTTCTTGGTACTTATATTGGCCATTGACTGATTGTCTAAAGATAAACAAATATAACCAATGGCTGGCAATATATAAAGGGCCCGATCTAGTACGAGGATGTGCGCCCGAAAGTGCTAGTGCCCATAGGAGTTAAATGATCAGAGTGTTTGGATTACACTCAAGGTAGCTATCTCGACTATCTACATGACAATCAAAACACAAACGTGCTATACTCTCTCGATGTCTAGAATGACAAAAAAGTGCTATACTCGTCGTGCTATTATTATACTTGTGCTAGTATATGGCCATCCTGCTATTCGTGCTATACTCGATACTTGTGCTATTTTTGGAAACTATACTCGATCTCGTGCTATTGTGCTATCTTGTTACCTGTTGTGCTATCTCTTGCTATATTTTGACTCTCTTGCAGCTATCTTTAGATACTTTGCCATTAAATACGTTAATTATTCAGATCTTGCTTGAGCCTGAGATTTAAGTCCTACTGGGCGTTATTGCTCACCCTACGTTATTTGATGTTGTGTTCTCAGGTGAGACCGATGATGACACATACACTCACGAGGAAGGGAATGACCAAGAGTGAAGCCATGAGTACCCTCGAGTCATTATGTTATCTTAGAGTTGTAGTTAGTTATTTCCTTTTATTGCAATGTAATTGGGCCCTATAGAATGGCTCTGATATTAGTGGTTGTAACTAGACATTTGAAAAGTTATTAATGAGAAAGATTTACTTTAGTGTTATTCAATGTGCAATGGTTTGATGTCTAGTATTTGCTCTATACCTTTTTCTTGCAACTGCCTTCGCGCTCCGATATTCCGCGTCGGGGCGTGACAGACCTGGCCCTCCTAGCCCCTTTGGGCCCATCCTCAAGGTCGCGACAGGCGCCATGGCCGTGACTTGGTCGCGCCAGAGCGGCCTACCACGACAGGCTTGGGTCGCGCCGTACCTGGCCGTTGCGTTATTATCGTGACTGGGGTAGCCATCACATCCTTGTCGCGGCATCTGAAGGTGTCGCAACTGCTTTTCTGACAGACGTGACCATTGTTCTTTCTGTCAGAACAGCTTTGTCGCATGTGAGGCATGCGCAGTGTTGACGCGACCTGGTCTGCCGTCGCGATTGCTTTTCCGAACTTTGAGGTTTGATTACCTTTTTGAGGTAGTGCCGAGGGGCAAGTGCCGTGACATGGTCGCGATGCTTGGGGGTGTCGTGACACATTAATTGTCACGCCGGGTCGGCCCGTCATGTTCTGGGGGCCGTCGGTTTAAAACCGAAGGTGCGCCCCATTCTCCCCCTCACGGCCTCTCACTCTCCCTTCTTCCCCCTTCTCCTTCCCTCGAGCTTCCTTGCTATTTCTTGGTGGTTCTTCATGCTCAGGGTGTTCGTGCTGAGGAGGGTGTCGTCCCGTCCGTGGAGGGGCCGTGTTCGTGTTACGTGGAGCGAGGAGGAGGTGGTCATTCCTACGTGAAGGCCCCAACGGGTCGGCTCTACACGTGGAGGTAGGGACACTTGATCCTCTTGCCCTAAGCATGCTCCCTTCCCCCTTTAGATCATGTTTTCTCTATGGGTTATGGCTTGGGGGTGTGAGGAATCCATGCTTGAGGTTGAGTGAGGTTTTCCTTCGAGCGTAGATTTGTATAAATCCATGTGTGTGGGGTTGCAAGGGTGGTATGTGAAGATTTACAACTTTCATACATGTTGAGCATGTCCCCATCCCCCAGTGGCTTGTATGTATCGTGTTTTTGTGGTGGATTTTGAAAGGTCCACTCGGGAACCCCCCTCTGCTGAAGACACGACCTGGTCGTGATGGCTAAGGCTGCCGCGACAGATTCGCGACAAGGTAGGAAGTCGCGACCTGGTCACGACAGCATGATGCATCGTGACTACAACTGGGAGACAGGTTTTGGTCTTTGCCATATCTGCTTCTTTTACTGTACCCGTGGCACTTGTGCTAGTTCCTTACTACGGTCCTACACTAGTCTTCGCCCGGTGCTCGGCACTTGAGGGCTTGTCTCGTGAGAGAGGTTGTTACCATTGCCTGGGACCCCCATCCTCTTGAGCCTTAGAGGGAGTGTTCTAGGTGACGAGTGTACTCGAGTCATGGACTCTGGAGTGAGGGGAAAATGGCAGTTTGGACGGTGGCGTCGAGTCTTTTGTAGCGCTCTCTTGGTTAGGCCTGGGACACCGAGGACGACCGGAGTTCTATCCAGTGCAGGCTAGCCAGTCCTTTTCTCACTCTTTGTGGCCCCGGAACCACTTAGAGAGGCTAGGTCTGGGACCGTAGTCTGGCCACACTATGACGGTTAGTGTTGTGTATTTTGCATCCTACCTCACTCTAACGAGACGTGAGGGTCAGGACCTAGGTCGAGGGTAAGACATCAGTGGGTGCACCTGACCATTGACTAGTGGTACCATTTTCGTTCTAGTGTTCCCTTTCCAGGTGGGGTTCCCCCTATCCGTGTTTTACTAGCCGTGTGGTGGTCACAACGAGCAGTCATACGTAGTTTCCGACCGTGTCATGTTTCTGTACCGCGCCAGTTGTAGCTTCGCTTCTGCACTTCCAGTTGTTGGTAGAAGATATCAACTACTGTTATTTTAATTGTTATATATTCTTCTGCCTGTTAGAGCCAGTAGGAGATTGATATTCCCTACTGAGCTTCTGTTGTGAAGCTCAACCCTCCTTCTTCCCAGGTGAGACGTCTCAACAGCGGTAGGGAGGAGGAGACGGGGTGGTAGTCGAGGACCCCGTAGCTAGCAGTGGTTCCCCTTTTCATTGTTCTCATCCCCCTTGGGGTATGCCTGAAAGGATTTTTCTTCCCTGCCTTTTACTTATAATAGAGTGCGTGCGTTGGGACTGTACTTAGAGCGGCACGCAACGGTCTCGCTCTCTTTCCTGTTTCCGCTTGTACTCTTCTAGTTTAGAAGTTGATGTTTACTTCCGTTACATATCCTATTAGATATATATTATAGCCCTCCCAGGTCTCCAGATCTGTGGGCAGTGACTGTGAAAACTGGGTCCTCGGCGTAAGCTGAGGGTCGGGTTCTGGAAGCCGTTATTGTGGTATGAGAGCTAGAGTCTGACAGGACTTGTAGTGGATTTAAACTGTGACAAAAAGTGCCAACAGTAGTACAATTACACTGCTAGCCGCTCGAGTGATATTGTTAACTTTTGTTGGTTATGTGTCGTGCAGGACATGGCTCAGTGCACGCGCAGGCAGGTCATAGAGTTGGTAGAAAATCAGGATGAGTCAGATGTGCCCGCCCTGGGGCAGGTCCAGAAGGAGGTGTCAGCAGAGGAGTCAGTGGCATAGCCTCAGGGTGCAGCAGCAGCGGCAGCGGTAAGCGGGTAGCAGCAGCAAGAGTACCAGCCTCAGCCATAGTAGTACGCAGACTGGTTTCCCTTGGCAGAGCAGTTCTTTAGGAACATGTACCAGGGAGTGTGGGAGCCCGGGCAGGTAGCAGCAGGTGGCCAGCCTCCGGTACCTCCCCCGGTGGTGCCAGAGTAGCAGGTAGAGCCAGAGGTGGAGCAGCCAGAGCGTCAGCAACGGTCGGGAACTGGGAGTAACCGGGCCGGGCGGCAGAGGATGACGGTTACAGAGGACAGGACCACTCTCCTTGAGAGGTTCTTGCATCTCTAGCCACCGACGTTCTCTCGATGAGTATGATCCAGATAAGGTAGAGAGCTGGACCCACAAATTAGAGCGCACGTTCGAGACCATGGAGTGCGCTGAGGAGGACCAGGTTCATGTAGCGATGTACCAGCTCAAGGGAGCAGCCCATGAGTGGTGGAGAGTTCAGAGGCAGACTTACTTCCAGGTGTAGCGGTTGGATCAAATCACTTGGCAGCGGTTCTTGGAGGTCTTTCACGTCGAGTACTTCCCTGACTATGCTCGGCATGAGAGGCACGACTTGTTCCACGAGTTGGTTCAGGGCGACCTTACAGTTCATTCACTACCAGCCGTGGCAACAGCAGCAGCCCCAGCAGGTGCCGCAGCGTGGGCGTGGTCGTTGTCGGGTGATGACACTCGCCCGGGAGCAGGCGGAGGCATCAAACCTGGTTATAGGTACTCTACCTATTCTCGACAGAGCTGCTCGTGTTTTGGTTTACCCCGGTGCTTGTTTGTGTTTTGCTTCCGAGGTGTTTTATGAGTCCCTGGCTTGTCACACACCTAAAACGCAGTGTGATGTGATGGTCGATCTCCCATCTAGTGACTGCATGCATTCTTTTGGTTACCTAGAGGGTGTGACAGTCGAGGTTGAGGGGCACTAGTATCCAGCCAGGTTATATGCGTTGCAGCTTCGTGACTTCGACGTCATCTTGGGCATGGACTGGTTGGAGGCTCATTCAACCGTGGTTGATTGTCAGTGGAAGACCGTTCGGTTCGGAATACTTGGAGCACCCGTTCTCTGCTTCCGAGGTAGCCAGTCTACCCGTCGGCCATTCATTTCCTTGTGTAAAGCTCGTTGTTTGATCCGTGGTGGATGTGTCACCTACCTTGCTTCAGTTTGTTCCTTGGAGCCTACCGGATCTTCAATTTTTTATGTGCCAGTTGTTTCTGAGTTCTCTGATGTCTTCCCGTAGGATCTACCTAGTTTGCGACCTAAGTGGGAGGTAGATTTCTCCATTGAGCTTTTGCCCCACATGATGCCTTTGTCCAAGGCACCCCACCGGAAGGCTCCAGTGGAGTTGCGCGAATTGAAGCGCCAGCTACAGTTGTTACATGAGGTGGGCTTCATTCGTCCAAGTTGTTCGCCGTGGGGAGTGCTCGTTTCGTTTGTCAGAAAAAAGGATGGTAGTCTGCATTTGCGCATCGATTATCGACAGTTGAACCAGGTTACTATGAAGAACAAGTACCCACTGCCGAGGATCGATGATTTGTTTGATCAGCTGTAGTCGACTACAGTTTTCTCGGAGATCGACTTGAGGTCCAGTTACTATCAGATGCAGATTAGAGAGTCAGATATTGGCCTGACAGCTTTCCGGTGCAGGTACGGTCACTTTGAGTTCGTCGTGATGCTGTTTGGGCTGACGATTGCACTAGCAACGTTTATGGATTTGATGCATAGGGTGTTCGGTGAGTACCTAGATCGTTTGGTGGTTATCTTTGTTGATGATATTTTGGTTTACTCGGATTCTGAGGTGGTGCACGAGGAGCACCTAGGGATCATGTTGGAGACCCTATGGAGTCACCAACTTTATGCCAAGTTTGACAAATGCGAATTTTTGCTGAGGGAGGTGCACTTTCTCGAGCACGTGATCTCGGATTCTGGTGTGGCAGTGGATCCTGCCAAGGTGGAGGCCGTGTTGTCGTGGGAGCAGCCCACGTCAGTCTCAGAGGTTCATAATCTTTTGGGCTTGGCAGGATACTACAAGAGATTTATTCAGGATTTTGCCAAGATTGCAGCACCGTTGACCAGGTTGAGGAGGCAAGATGTCTGGTTTGTTTGGTCAGAGGACTGTGAGCAGAGCTTCCGAGAGCTGAATACGAGGTTGACTTCAGCGTCAGTGTTGGTCTTGCCGTCAGGCAGCAGTGGTTTTGTAGTCTACACCGACACGTCGAGATCTTTGTTTGGGTGCCGTGCTGATGCAGCATGGTGGGGTCGTTGCCTATGCTTCTCGGTAGCTCAAGAAGCATAAGGAGAACTACCCCACCCATGACTTGGAGTTGGCAGTAGTGGTGTTCGCTCTCAAGTTGTGGAGGCACTATTTGTACGGAGAAACGTTTGAGATCTTCACCGACCATCAGAGTCTGCAGTATATCTTCACCCAGAGGGATTTGAACTGGAGGCAGCGCAGGTGTATGGAGTATTTGAAGGACTATGACCTAACCCTCTCCTATCACCAAGAAGGGCTAGCGTCGTTGCTGTTAGGTTGAGTGTGTTTTGGAATTTCCTGAAGTTGTTATTTTAATGATATCCAATGAACATCACTCATACTTGATTTTGATGATGACATATTGTGATTTTAATGATGACATACTTTGATTTTAATGATGACATACTTTGATTTTAATGATGACTATTGTGATTTTGATGATGATATGTTGAACATGTTGTACTTTCTATACATATCACAATAATGCTTAAACAACATGTTTTGATGTTATATCTCATATTTTAATGATAATATCTTGTACTAATGATTTATGTGTTAATTTTGTAGGTGAATACAAATTTTGTCTTGGTAGTGTCGACACACCCTTACTGGTGTCGACATAATGTTTCAAACCCTAAGGCAAAATGAAGAAGAAATGGTCAAGTGGTGTCGACACAGGATCAAGTGGTGTCGACACTAGTCAGTTCCCAAAGAACCCAGTTGACAGGTCTGTACTGTGTGTCGACACAGCCCAAGTAGTGTCGACACTAGATCCAGTTCCCAGAAGACCTGTTTGGCAGTTATGGACAGTGTGTCGACACAGCCTGAAGTAGTGTCGACACTAGTGATTCCCAGAGATCCATTCTGCCAGTTTGGGATAGTGTGTCGACACACTCTGAAGTACTGTCGACACACTCCGATTGAAACTCAAAATTGTGATTTTGTCTAGACACGTGGCTGCTTGGGAATTAGGGGATTTGACCTAGGGTTTTCTGCCCACGTACTCCAAGGCTTCTTATGGACATATGGGGCTATAAATACACATTTTCTGTACTCCAAGCATCCCAACAAGGAGTGAGACCAGACATCTCCAGAAAAGGGTGTGGCGGCTGCAGGAAGGAAAAAGGGAGAGCAGAGCAGTGCTGTTTGGAAGGAGAACGTGAAGAAGAAGAGAAGAGAAGAAGAGAGAGGATAAAGTATCTGCATCCAGAAAGGGAGCAGAGCAGCACCATAAGTTTGAGGAGCAGAAGAGAAGCAAAGGAAGAAGAAGAACTGGCAATCCAGATGCCAGTGAAGCAGAGCATCGTGGATTAAAGAAGATCTCCAACGAATTCCTTCAAGCATCTTCAATCCAAGCTTCTGCAAGTCTTCTTCATCAAGGAACATCAAGTCACATCCATTTCATTTATTTTCTTGGAGTATTCATCCAGGTTTTCATTGTGTGATCTGTGTATGTGTTCTACACAGATCACTTAATTATGTTTGTTCTATTTTTATCATTGTATTGAGATAGATCGGGCTAGAGGATCTATTCTCTAACTGAGCTTGTTCTAGCAGAACTTGGATCTTTCGTGGTCCAAAGGTTTGGAGTCGTAGTGCTCCGTTTTTCAGCCGTTGTGCTCAAGTGCTTGTGAGTTGTCGTACTCATAAGTGGTTTGTGGAGTAGATCGTCGTATCTATCTCTGGTTTTCTTTGAGTGATTGTACTCAAAGGGTTTGGAGTCGTCGTGCTTCGGTTGTTTCTTGAGTCGTCGTGCTCAATGGTGTTTGGAGTCATCGTGCTCTAGTGTGAGTTGTACTCAAGGTTTTGAGTAGTGTGGCCTCACTGTGTGAGGGGTGGACGTAGGAGTCACTAGAGGTGATTTTTCGAACCACCTAAAAATCCTCTGTGCAATGGTTTGAATTGTGGTTTGACTTTGTATTACGCTAGATACATGCATAGGGATTTCTTTCACACTACTAATCGATTGCTCACACACACTAATCACACTTTAGATCAATAAATTGTTTGGATGAATTGATCTCTGATTCGAAGTAATTTTAAATTGCTTAAGCTTCTGCATAAATTGTTTTAGATCTATTCAACCCCCCCTTCTAGATATGATCCATCCACCCATTCGATCCTAACAATTAGTATCATAGCAGGTTAATGTCTGTTACTGATCTGATTTGATTGCTTCTGTTTGATCTCTGTGCTTATTGCTTGAACTGTTTGCTTGACCTTTCACTATCTCTGCAGGGTAACCACTCTAATTGTTAGATCTAATTCCTTGTCACATTGATTCACTATTATTAGATCTAATAATCTTGTGAGTTTTGGTATAATGGAAAATCTCTTTAATCTACATGAACTTCCTATTATAATTTCTGAGAAATCACAAGTCTCACTTTCATCAAGTTTTTCAAAGGAAGCACAAAGAAAAGGAGCAAAATAACTTCACAAGTACTTCATGGCAAAGAAGAGCCTCAATGAATCCAGAAAATCAACAATTCATAAGGTTGTGGCTCTCACTACACAATCTAATAGCTCAGAGCATTCTTCATCCTCTTCAAAACAGAAGAAATCAAATGGGTCTACAAGGTCAGGTACATCCATTCTAGACTCATCTATGTATTCTAACTCTAATTCTGATGAAGAGGAAGGAATGTCTCATTATAGATTGATTGAATTCTGTGAAAAGATATAAAATCTTAATGTAAAGTTGAACACTAAAAATAATGAATTGAAAAAGACTTAAAACATTGCCATAAAGAAAGTGAAAATTTGAAAAATACACTTGAATTGCTCCAAAACAATGATAAATATCTTTCACAGAAAATGAGAATTTGAAAGGTGAAGTTCAGAAACTGAATTCTGAAAAAGAAAGTCTGAAAGATAAAATCAAAATTGTGAAAACAAGTTGTCCAAGTTAAGAAGATCATGATCAGTTGGAATTTGAAAATGTTGATTGAAAGATGAAAATGAAAAATTGATTGATCTCAATGAAAACTTCAAATTGATAATGATCAATTAAACAAACAGATTTCTAACATGGCTCATGATCATCAAATAAATGAGAGATGCAAAACAACTTGTTGAAGAAAATCATCATTTAAAGAGGAAGATTGAACGCTTGTTCCATGATAAAACATTGGATAATGAATGTAGCAATTTGAGTAATAAAATTGCCGATTTGGAAAAACAAATTGCTCAATTTGAAAATGAAAAGAACAAGATGAAAAATGGTTTGGATGTCATGCTAAACAAGCTTCAAATTTCAGAAAAAGAAGTTGTTGCATTAAAAGCTGAAAAACAGAAGCTTCAACATGAATTGAAAAATACTAAAAACACAAGTCTTGCTTCTGTGAGAAATAAGAAAAATGAAAATAAAATAAAATTAACATTTGTTAAAGCTGCTGCGAACAAGAACACTGTTAATTCTAATGAAAAACTTGTGAAAGTTCTTGTTCAGAAACAGATACAGAAAAAGAAGAATGCTGATGTCAAGAAGAATCATCTACTTCCTCCATCAGTCCAAAAAGCTCCAAGGCAAGTTCCAAATTCACATCATGCCAAGAGCCACAAAAGGTACCTCCTTCTGTTAGGCCCTCGAATTGTTTGTTATTTTACTTATTGTGTGTTGAGTCATGTTGTGTATATATATATCATGTATGCGTATGCAGATACTTATGTACGATGTTACCTTGGTATACTTACGTATGCGTGTGTAAATTAGTTGTAAATATTGTTTGATTACATGTTGTAGTAGTGTGTACATCATATTACATATATGGCATGTAAATATATAATGTAAGCATGGTTTTCTGCATGTTTTTAAGCTCTGGCCGAAGAGCAACTTGGGGTCAACATGGATGGACGTCCATGAGGAGTAAACGTCAATGTCGATGGATGCCAACCACTGAATAACGGCCATGGATGTGGACATCTACTGCTCTGATTTTCTGTGCACAGCAGACCCCGAAATTCCGGGGCAAGCTAGCTCACCGATTGGGGAGATGTCCCCAACAGCTCTCAGCCCTCCCATCTGACCCTGCGTGAGATCCCATGCCTTTTCTTATAAAAACAACTCACCTTGCATCTTGGGAGAGCTCTCTTGGCTTTTTGCAAAGAGGAGAAAAACCCTAGCTGAGAACTAAAGAGAGGTAGCACTTTGGGAGCTTAGATCCGACAATTTGAAGCTGCTCCCGGCGAAACATTGCAACTGGAAGATAGCTTAGGCATAGGGGATGGCTTCCCCAACCTTGGACTAGAGGCTACATCATCTTAGAACCCGGAGCAAGAGGATCTTGGAGGCTTCTTGGCACTGCCCAAGGAGAGCTTCAACAGCTATTTAAACCCCTTTGGAGATTTTTCTAAAGGCAAGTAACCTATCCACCTTGTCCATGTGTATGTCCAGTAGGTCATAGGTATTTTTCTCAGATTTAAATCGTGTCCTGGCATCTCACATTCCCCTTATCTTTGGAGCTCGGTCTGTGTGTTGCATTGACAGGAACTTAACGGCAAGATCCCTCGCCGTTAAGCTCTTGAGTTGGCGGCAGACGATGCTGCCGTTAACACCTTTAAACGGCCAGCCTTTACCGTTTAGTTCTTCAGGACAGAGTAGTGAGCTGTTCTTCCTTATATATGATAATTTCCAAAGTTTTACACATGAGGATATAGTGTAATTTGTATATGTTATGTAATGTAGATAATAGAATGTGTTGTGGAAGTTTGGTGAATTTCTGCAAATTGTGTGAATTGTTACATTTATTTGAAACACATATTAGATAAGGTCTAGGTTATGCTACATGACTGTTCAAACGATCCATAAGGAATTTGATTGCCATAAATTTTCTAGATCATGTGTATGCATGTCAGTCCATTCTCTGCAAAATTGGAAATTTTCCCATGATCATGTGATTTATTATAATTTCTATAATGAAATTAGAAAGCATGTGTAGGGTCATGTAAAAATCTCAGTAAATAGCATGATGTGAGATAAATTCAGGGAAGATTTATGTGATAATGTGCATGTTAGGCAGAGGTCTGAGAACTGTCAAATCTGACATTTATGTTGGGTTTCCATGATAACTGAATTATTAATGGCATGTGAATGTGTATTTTAATTTATGTAAAATCTATGTAGCTCATAAAAAGATGAGAATGTGTATGTGTGATCTGAAACCTACAAACAACATGTGGTTAAAATTTCGTGTGATTTGGGAAACGGTAGATGACATTATGAAATTTTCATGTAAAAGTGCGTGATTAAAAACACGCTTATTCTGGTTATGGATTGTCAATGAGTTTCCAACAAGATTAGTGTAGATTCCTGAGTGTTTATACTCTGTTAATAGTAGCATCATGTTAGGGAAAACTGAACTATATACCAAATGGTGAAATGTAAGTTATGTGTCCAATTGTGTGAGAACTATGTGCGTAATAAATCGAAAATTGTGTAAAATGTGCCGTGTGTGACACTGCTTCCATAGAGGGCTGTGGAACCGTACCGTGGAAAAGTCCCCACGGGAAAGTTCAATGTGTTTAGAATCCTATGGGCATTAGGATGAAATCCTGGAGGTGGACAGGTACCACTGGTTAGGGTGGAGAGTACTTCTCCGTTCTGCGCAGTCCAAGAGTCGTCACTGTGTTGCCTGGGTGGCGTCTATGTGTTATGTGTATGTGATGTGTCCTTCTAATGGTGGTTCGGACTATGTGTCACGGCATCTAATGTGAAATGTAAATGTAATTATGTGTAAATTGGGTAATGTGAACATGTGCATATGTGTAATGTGTAAAAAGTGACCCATGTGAATGTGTAAATATGTAACCATGTGATATAAAGGTGTTAGAGTGTAACTTTGTAATTCATGTTATGAAATTACTAAGTTCATGTCAAAACAGCACCTTCGTATGTTTATAATGATGCCTTACATGTACAAGAATATGTAGAATCCATGTTAGGAGTACTTCTTTATAGTGTGTGAGATTCCATGCTTAGAAGTCTGCCTTGTTAGCCTAAATGTAAAATGTTAGCTCTCATGTGAAGGGATGAGTAGAAAGCATGTGATAGGTATTTTGTTTTGAGATGGCATGAATCATGTATCATATGTTGTGAAGTCGTAGAAATACCATGATAGGTTGTTTATCTTCATTGTCTGAACCATGCTATATGTTTGATTTAATGGAATTGAAAGTAGAATTTGTGATATATGTATGTGTGACGTGTATGGAGTTATTTGCTGAGTCTATTAGACTCATTCCTTGCTTCAGCGTACAGTTTTAGTAGGTTACCCCACTTCCTTGGAGGAGATCGTGGAGAGCGACTCCGAGTGAGGAGAGTAGTGGGAGAGTCACCGTTGTGACATTTTGCTTTCATAGTATGTAATTGAGGCATGTAATTGAAACATTATGAAATTGTGGACAAGCTATGTATTTTGGAATTAGTTTTTATATGTGGACATTAGCTCTTTAATTCGCTATATTGATCATGTATGGTTAAATGTGGATGATGAAATGAAAGATAGTAGTTCTTTTCTTCCGATACTCTGTATTTATATTTGTGTACATCTCGATCGTATGTTAGTGTTGGGTAAATGTCCCATTGTGACGAGACTCACTATACTAACGTGGATTGTTATAATCGTACCGGTATAAGAAGGGTCGTCGCAGAGATTGGTATCAGAGCGACCGATTGAGATAGTACATAAATATACATAAGTCATCATCCACATTACATGCTAAATCTTTATAGAATTGTCCACATGTGTAGAAATGATTAATAATGAATGGAAAATAGATAAGAAAGTGGTTAGGAAATTTAATAACGTAGTTCTAATTAGTGGCTGAAATTTATTGCAGCCATGGCTTCGTGAGGTAGGCGTGGTGGTGTACCTACTCGTGATGGCGAGCAGAGGAGAGATGAGCCTAGGTGTGAGAAGCAGACTGAGCAGCAGGCCCCGGCACCTCAGGGTCCTGTACTTCCTCCACCGCCACCAGTGGATTATGGAGTGTTCATGCAGGGTCTAGTGCAGGCCATGCAGACGCAGGCCCACACCCAGGCTGCACTCCAGGCTCAGATGGAGGCTCAGGTTGGATTAATAAAATAAAGAGTAGTCTGTTTTATTTCATTACATGATGTTGTGTTGAATATGCATTGCTTATTGTCTGTTGTAGCAGGCCCAAGTTCCAGTTCCCCAGGCCCAGGACCATGGTGGACCCTCCATCATGGAAAGATTCAAGAGGATGTTGCCACCCTCTTTTAAGGGGGAGAGTGACCCGTTACTAGCTGAGGGCTAGGATGAGGGAGATCGAGAAGATCTTCCGGGCTGTTAGGTGTGCAAACGAGGATAAGGTTACTTTAGCCACCTATATGCTACATGTATGTGTTAGTTTTCTATGTTGTATATCCCCTGTTAAGATGAAGTTGTTTAGTTGGTGCTTATGAAGGTTATGTTACAGGAGAGAGCTGATGTGTGGTGGGCTTCCTTACTGCGTACCCGATTCGAGGACGGAGCTATTGACGTGGCTTGGGACGAGTTCGTGAATCTCTTTCGGGCCAAATTCATCCCCGAGCATATCCAGGACAGGATGGAGCAGGAGTTCCTCTCCTTGACTAAAGGCTCCATGACCGTGCTCGAGTATGAGGCTAGGTTAGCAGAATTATCTAAATATGCACCTCATATTGTGACAGATGAGCGCAGGAAAGCAAAGAAGTTCGTGATGGGCCTGAAGCCATCAGTGAGGATGAGGCTAGTGCCGTTTGACCATCGTACCTTGGACGAGGCACTTAGTGCTGCTTGTAGACAGGAGGGCGAGATGCAGTAGTATCTCGAGGAGAAGAAGGCTTCGCAGAAGAGGCCTGCAGCGACGTTCTAGCGGCAGGACAAGAAGAAGGCAGTGTACCGGGCACCGCAGCGTCCAGTAACAACCAGCAGTGCACAAGTATCTTCTCAACGTTCCTCTAGCATAAAGAAGGAGTGTCCTCATTGCGGGAAGACACACGGTGGTTCCGAGTGTTGGATTATTGCGGGAAAGTGCTTGAAGTGCGGAAGCAGCGACCACGAGATCAAGGATTGTCCGAGACTTCAGCAGGGAGTCCAGCGCGGAGCGCCAGCCCCAGTAGCGGTAGCAGCAGCAGCGCCAGCTACAGGAAGACCAGGAAGGCCTCGAGCCCCAGCTCGAGTGTTTGCTCTAGCACGAGAGGTTGCCGAGCAGGCGGAGCATGTCACCGAAGGTACGGTTTTACTTCTAGGTGTGCACGCTCGGATTTTGTTTGTTACGGCTGCCACTCACTCGTTCATTTCCGAGCATTTCGCTCGTCAGTTAGCTCTAGAGTCAGCCATAGAGTCTGAGGAGTTAGAGGTCCCATTGTCTATACACACCTGCGGGTACGTATCGACTAGGAAGTGCATTCCGTCGTTACCTGTGTGCATTGATGATAGAGTCCTAGAAGGGTGTTTCTCTTCTTTTAAGATGAAGGACTATGATGCTATTCTTGTCTGCATTGGCTAGAGAGCACTATGCGTTAGTAGATTGTCGTGGAAAAGGATTGTTTTCCGCATTCCTGGTGAGGACGAGTTCTCTCATCCCTTGCCAGGAACTTGGCGGAAAGTTGGTCATCTCTGCCATGAAGGTGATGCGCATGGTAAACAAGGGTTGTGACGCTTTTCTTGTCAGCGTGGTGCTAGTACCTGAGGTTGATGAGTCACCTACTCTTGCGAGATCGAGGTAGTGCAGGACTTTCCAATGTCTTTCCCGATGATTTATCTGGATTGCCACCGGATAGAGAGATAGTTTCACCATAGAGTTGCTTCCGGCACCTCTCCTATCTCGAAGGCTCTATATCGGATGGCACCTGCGGAGTTAGCCGAGTTAGGAAGCAGTTGCAAGAATTGCTAGATAAGGGATTTATTTACCCTAGTGTTTCCCCTTGGGGCGCACTTGTCTTGTTTGTAAAGAAAAAGGATGGATCACTTAGGTTATGCATCGATTATAGAAAACTAAACCAAGTGACAGTGAAGAACAGGTATCCCTTACTTCGGATTGATGATTTTTTTGAACAGTTGCAAGATGCATCTGTCTTTTCTATGATTGATTTGCTATCTGGTTATCATCAGTTGAGGATTCGGAGTGAGGATGTGTCCAAGACGGCATTTAGATCCCGTTATGGATATTATGAATTTTTTGTTCTTCCTTTCGGATTGACCAATGCCCCTGCAGCGTTCATGGATCCATGAATAGAGTTTTTAGGCCGTATCTATCTAGATAGCTTTGTCGTAGTGTTTATTGATGATGTGCTGGTCTACTCTCCGGATGAGGCCACACACCGTCAACATTTGAGGGTAGTATTAAAAGTTCTCCCTGAGCACAAGCTGTACACAAAGTTCAGCAAGTGCGATTTCTGGTTGCATGAGGTTCATTTCCTCGGGCATGTAATCTCCGGTGCTGGTGTAGCCGTTGATCCAGCAAAGGTCTAGGCAGTTATGGATTGGGAGACCCCCAGGACCCCTTCAGAGATTCATAGTTTTCTTGGTTTGGCTGGTTACTATCGGCGATTCATTGAGGGATTTTCATCAATCGCCGCCCCATTGACTCAGCTTACCGAAAAGGGAGTGAAGTTTGTCTGGTCCGAGAAGTGTGAGAGTAGTTTTCAATTGTTGAAGACTAAGCTCACGTCAGCTCCGGTGTTAGTCTTGTCGAGCGGTGTAGAGGGTTTTGCTATCTACACGGATGCGTCTCGGATTGGCCTTGGTTGCATGTTGATGCAGCAAGGAAGGGTAGTGGCTTATGCTTCTCATCAGTTGAAGGAGCATGAGAAGAACTATCCGACTCATGATTTGGAGCTTGCAATAGTGGTTCATGCACTAAAGATCTAGAGGCACTATCTTTATGGTGTCAGATTTGAGGTGTTCACCGACCACAAGAGCTTGAAGTATCTTTTCTCCCAAAAAGAATTAAACCTAAGGCAGAGAAGATGGATTGAGTTCTTGAAGGACTATGACTTCGACCTTCAGTATCACCCTGGGAAGGCGAATGTCTTAACTGATGCCCTGAGTAGGAAGAGACCATCTCTCCAGCAAGACTGGAAGATGTTGGAGGATGCGGCTTGCGCGTTGACTGAGATAGAGCCATCGCTATGCCAGGCTTTTATAGCTCGTTATCTCTTAGGTCCTTGGTTTTAGATGAGGTGATCGAGCAGCAAAAAGCCGACCCTAGACTCCAAGAGTTAGTGGGCAAGGCGGGCATTGCTCGTGATGAGGACGGTGTGATTAGGTTTCATCATTGGGTCTGTGTCCCTGATTTGGTAGATGTTCGTGAGCATGTGTTAGCGGAGGCTCATAGATCGCGATTGTCTATTCATCCGGGTAACACTAAGATGTACCAGGACTTTAAGAGGTCCTTTTGGTGGTCCGGCATCAAGAGGGATGTGGCAGATTATGTACCCCCGGTGTTTTAGTATGCCAGCAAGTGAAAGCCGAGCGACAACGACCATCTAGCCTTATGTAGAAGATGGAAATCCCGTGTGGAAGTGGGAAGCTGTCACGACGGATTTTGTTTCGAGTTTACCTCGGTCTAGACGGGCAATGACCATTTTTGGGTGGTCGTAGATAGATTCTCGAAGACTGCACATTTCTTGTCTATGAAGAAGAAGCAGTCAGTAGAGAGTTTGGCTAGATTGTATTTAGGGCATCATTAGACTGCATGGTGTGCCGAAGTCGATCATTTCTGATCGAGATCCAAGATTCACTTTGAGGTTGTGGAAGGGTCTTCAGGATGCCTAGGTTCGGAGCTGAAGCTCAGTTCGGCGTTTCATTCCAAGACAGATGGACAGTCTGACAGGACTATCCAGACGCTCAGGATATGCTGAGGGCATGTGTGCTGGATTGGACGGATGATTGGAGTGTCATCTACCTCTAGTGGAGTTTGCATACAATAACAGCTTTCATGCGAGCATTGGTATGGCTCCATTTGAGGCGTTGTATGGAAGGCCTTGCAGATCTCCTTTATGTTGGGAGGAGACCGGCGATAGACAGTTGATCGGCCCGGAGTTAGTTCAGGAGACTTCGGATAAGATTCAGTTGATTAGGAAGAGGCTTGTTGCGGCGCAGGATAGGCAGAAGAGCTACGCCGACAACAGCAGGAAGGATCTAGAGTTCGATGTGGGTAAGCATGTCTTTTTGAAGATTTCACCTACTCGAGGTGTTGTCAAGTTTGGTAGGCATAGCAAGTTAAGCCCTAGATTCATTGGCCCGTAAGAGATTCTCAGACGATTGTACAGCATGGCAATATGAGCTAGCTTTACCCCAGCTTTAGCTTGTGTTCATCCTGTTTTCCACGTTTCTATGCTCAGAAAGTATGTCCGAGATGCATCTCATGTGATTAGTCAAGAGCCAGTGGAGATCCATCTAGATTTGTCGTATGTTGAGCAACCAGTAGATATTCTTGACTGGAAGGTTCAGCATCTCCGAAACAAGAGAATTACGTCGGTAAAAGTTTTATGGCGGAACTTCTCGCGAGAGGAGGCTACCTGGGAGCTTGAGGATGCGATGAGGAAGAAATATCCTCATTTGTTCTAGTAGTATTGTTTAAACTTCGAGGACGAAGTTTCTTTCAGGGGGAGAGGGTTTAAGGCCTTCGAATTGTTTGTTTTTTATTTATTGTGTGTTGAGTCATGTTGTGTATATATAATCATGTATGCGTATGTAGATACTTATGTACGATTTTACCTTGGTATACTTACATATGCATTTGTAAATTAGTTGTAAATATTGTTTGATTACATGTGTAGTAGTGTGTACTCATATTACATATATGGCATGTAATATATAATGTAAGCATGGTTTTCTTCATGTTTTTTAAGCTCTGGATGAAGAGCAACTTGGCGTCAACATGGATGGACGTCCATGAGGAGTAAACGTCAATGTCGATAGACGCCAACCACTGAATAATGGCCATGGATGTGGACGTCTACTTCTCTGATTTTCTGTGCGTAGCAGACCTCAAAATTCCGGGGCAAGCTACCTCACCGATTGGGGGATGTCCCCAACAGCTCCTCAGCCCTCCCATCCGGCCCTGCGTGAGATCCCATGCCTTTTCTTATAAAAACAACTCACCTTGCATCTTGGGAGAGCTCTCCTGGCTCTTTGTAAAGAGGAGAAAAACCCTAGCTGAGAACTAAAGAGAGGCAGCACTTTGAGAGCTTAGATCCGGAAATTTGAAGCTGCTCCCGGCGAAACATTACAACTGGAAGATAGCTTTGGCATAGGGGAAGGCTTCCCCAACATGGACTGGAGGCTACATCATCTTAGAACTCGGAGCAGGAGGATCTTCGAGGCTTCTTGGCACTGCCCAAGGAGAGCTTCAACAGCTATTTAAACCCCTTTGGAGATTTTTCTAAAGGCAAGTAACCCATCCACCTTGTCCATGTGTATGTCCAGTAGGTCATAGGTATTTTTCTCAGATTTAAATCGTGTCCTGAAACCTCACATTCCCCTTATCTTTGGAGCTCAGTCTGTGTCTTGCACAGATAGGAACTTAACGGCATGATCCCTCGCCATTAAGCTCTTCAGTTGGCGCAGATGATGCTGCCGTTAACACCTTTAAACGGCCAGCCTTTGCCGTTTAGTTCTTCATCACAGAACAGTGAGCTGTTCTTCCTTATATATGATAATTTCCGAAGTTTCCGACGAGGATATAGTATAATTTTTATATGTTATGTAATTTAGATAATAGAATGTGTTGTGGAAGTTTGGTGAATTTCTGCAAATTGTGTTGAATTGTTTACATTTTATTTGAAACACATATTAGATATGGTCTTGGTTATGCTACTTGACTGTTCAAACGATCCATGAGGAATTTGAATGCCATAAATTTTCTAGATCATGTGTATGCATGTCAGTCCATGCTCTGCGAAATTGGAAATTTCCCATGATCATGTGATTTATTATAATTTCTGTAATGAAATAAGAAAGCATGTGTAGGGTCATGTAAAAATCACAATAAATAGCATGATGTGAGATAAATTCGGGGAAGATTTCTGTGATAATGTGCATGTTAGGCACAGGTCTGAGAACTGTCAAATCTGACATTTATGTTATGTTTCCATGATAACTGAATTATTAATGGCATGTGAATGAGTATTTTAATTTTTGTAAAATTTATGTAGCTCATAAAAGATGAGAATGTGTATGTGTGATCCGAAACCTACAAACAACATGTGCTTAAATTTCGTGTGATTTGGCAACGGTAGATGACATTGTGAAATTTTCATGTAAAAGTGCGTGATTAAAAACACGCTTATTATGGTTATAGATTGTTAATGAGTTTTCCAACATGATTAGTGTAGATTCCTGAGTGTTTAACTCTGTTACATAGCATCATATTAGGGAAAACTAAACCATATGCCAAATGGTGAAATGTAAGTTATGTGTCCAATTGTGTGAGAAGTATTGTGTAATAAATCGGAAATTGTAAATGTGCCGTGTGTGACACTACTTCCATAGAGGGCTGTGGAACCGTACCGTGGAAAAGTCCCCACGGGAAAGATCAATGTGTTTAGAATCCTATGGCATTAGATGAATCCTGGAGGTGGACAAGTACACTGTTTAGGGTGGAGAGTACTACTCCCGGTCTGCGTAGTACAAGAGTCGTCACTGTGTTGCCTAGGTGGCGTCTATGTGTTATGTGTATGTGATGTGTCCCTTCTAATGGTGGTTCAGACTATGTGTCACGGCATCTAATTTGAAATGTAAGTTGATTATGTGTAAATTGTGTAATGTGATCATGTGCATATGTGTAATGTGTAAAAAGTGAACCATGTGAATGTGTAAATATTAACCATGTGATATAAATGTGTTAGAGTGTAACTTTGTAATTCATGTTATGAATTATTAAGTTCAAGTCAAATAGAAACTTCATATGTTTATAATGATGCCTTACATGTACAAGAATATTAGAATCCATGTTAGGAGTACTTCTTTTATATGTGTGTGTGATTCCATGCTTAGAAGACTACCTTGTTAGCCTAAATGTAAAATGTTAGCTCACATGTGAAGGGATGATAGAAAGCATGTGATAGTATTTTTGTTATGAGATGGAATGAATCATGTATCATATGTTGTGAAGTCATAGAAATACCATGATAGGTTGTTTATCTTCATTGTCTCAAACGCTCGAGGATATGCTGAGGGCATGTGTGCTGGATTGGAGGGATGATTGGGAGCGTCATCTACCTCTAGTGGAGTTCGCATACAACAACAGCTTTCATGCGAGCATTGGTATGGCTCCATTTGAGGCGTTGTATGGAAGGCCTTGCAGATCTCCTTTATGTTGGGAGGAGACTGGCGATAGGCAATTGATCGGCCCGGAGTTAGTTCAGCGGACTTCGGATAAGATTCAGTTGATTGGGAAGAGGCTTGTTGCGGAGCAGGATAGGTAGAAGAGCTACGCCGACAACAGGAGGAAGGATCTGGAGTTCGAGGTGGGTGAGCATGTCTTTTTGAAGATTTCACCTACTCGAGGTGTTGCCAGGTTTGGTAGGCATAGCAAGTTAAGCCCTAGATTCATTGGCCCATATGAGATTCTCAGACGATTGGGCAGCATGGCATATGGGCTAGCTTTACCCCCAGCTTTAGCTTGTGTTCATCCTATTTTTATTTTGAGGATGAAATGTCTTAAGGTGGGTGGGATGTAAGACTCGACCTTCCTAGGCCCTTTGGCCCCATCCTCAGGGTTGCGACAGGCACCCTGGCCGTGACTTGGTCATGCCAGAGCGGCCTTCCATGGTAGGCTTGTGTTGCGCCATACGCGTTCGTCGTGTTCTTGTTATGACTGGGGTAGTCATCGCATCCTTGTCGCGGAATCTAAAGGCGTCGTGACTGCTTTTCTAACAGATGTGACCATTGTCCTTTTTGTCGGAATGGCTTTGTCGGGTGTCAGGCACGCGCAGCGTTGATGCGACCTGGTCATCCGTCGTGATTGATTTTCTGGTCCTCAAGGTTTGACGCCTCATTGGGGTCGCACCGGGGGTGGGCGTCGCGACATGGTCGCGACGCCTAGGGGCGTCACGACACGTTACTTGTTGCGCCGAGTCGGCCCGTCGCGTTCTGGGGGCCGTCAGTTTAAAACCAAAGGCTAACCCCATTCTCCCCCTTATGCCCTCTCACTCTCCCTTCTTCCCCCATCTCCTTCCCTCGAGCTTCCTTGTTGTTTCTTGGTGGTTCTTCTTGCTCGGGGTGTTCGTGCTGAGAAGGGTGTCGCCCCGTCCGTGCAGAGGGCGTGTTTGTGTTGCATGGAGCGAGGAGGAGGTGGTCATTCTTACGTGAAGGCCCCAACGGGTCGGCTCTACACGTGTAGGTGGAGACACTTGATCCTCTCACCCTAAGCATGATCCCGTCCCCCTTTAGATCGTGTTTTCTCCGTGGGTTATGGCTTGGGGGAGTGAGGAATCCATGCTCGAGGTTGAGTGAGGTTTTTCTTCGAGCGTAGATTTGTATAAATCCATGTTTGTGGGGTTGCAAGGGTGGTATGTGAAGATTTATAGCTTTCATACATGTTGAGCATGTCCCACTCTCCATGTGGCTTGTATGTATCATGTTTTTGGGTGGATTTCGGATGGTCCGCTCCGGAACCTCCCTCTGCTGAAGATGCGACCATTATAGAGGACGCAATCTTATCGCGACGGCCGGCCGGTCGCAACTGGATCATGATGCTCTTGAGTGTCGTGACCTGGTCGCGACGGCTAAGGCCGTTGCATCAGTGTCGCAACATGGTAGGGCGTCACGACTTCAACCGAGAGGCAGGTTTTGGTCTTTGCCATTTCTGCTTCTTTTACTGTTCCTATGGCACCTGTGCTAGTTCCCTGGTACGGTCCTACTCTAGTCTTCACCGGGTGCTCGGCACTTGAGGGCTTGTCCCTTGAGAGAGGTTGTTACCATTGCCTGGGACCCCCATCCTCGTGCGCCTTAGATGGAGCGATCGGGGCGACGAGTGTACTCGAGTCATGGACTCTGGAGTGAGGGGAAAATGGTGGTTTGGATGGCGGCGTCGAGTCGTTTGTAGATCTCTCTTGGTTAGGCCTGGGACACCGTGGATAGCCAGAGTTCTACCCGGTGTAGGCTAGCCAGTCCTTTTCTCACTGCCTCACTCTTTGCAGCCCCGGAACCGCTTAGAGAGGCCAGGCGTGGGACCATAGTCCAGCCAGACTACGGCGGTTACTGTTTTGTACTTTGCGTCATACCTCGCTCTGATGAGACGTGAGTGTCAGGACCTGGGTCGAGGGTAAGACGTCGGTGGGTGCACCTAACCTTTGACTAGTGGTAGCACTTTCCGTAGCTAGTGTTCCTTGTCTAGGCGGGGTTCCCCCTGTCTGTGTTTTACTAGCCGTGTGGTGGTCACGATGTGCAGTCGTACGGAGTTTCCGACCGTGTCGTGTTTCTGTACCACGCTAGTTGTAGCTTCACTTCCACACTTCCGGTTGTGGGTAGAAGATATAAACTCCTATTATTTTAATTGTTATATATTCTTCTGCCTATTAGAGCCAGTAGGAGATTGGTAGTCCTACAGAGCTTCTGTTGTGAAGCTCATCCCTCCTTCTTCCCAGGTGAGACTTCTCAGTAGCGGTAGGAGCGCACCGGGTGAAGGAGACGGGGCGGTAGTCGAGGACCTCGTAGCCAGTAATGGTTCCCCTTTTCAGTGTACGTCACTCTTAGGGTATGCCCCTAGATATTTTTCTTCCCCTACCTTTTACTTGTACTAGCATGCGTGCGTTGGGACTGTACTTAGAGCGGTACGTAGCGATCTCGCTCTCTTTCCTATTTTCGCTTGTACGCTTCTAGTTTAGCAGTTGATGTTTACTTCCGTTACATATCCTATTAGATATATATTATAGCCCTTCCGGGTCCTCGGATCCATGGGCGGCGACCGTGAAAATTGGGTCCTCGGCCGGGTTCTCAAAGTCGTTACATGGCCCACTTGTAGTATGGTAAAGAAGTGAGCCAATCATACCTCAGAATTGCTTTGCATCTACCGTTTTTCCTTTCTCATCATTTTAAAATTTTACACTTGTGCTCATTCGTGTTGAGGCTGGCTTGGCTTGTTCGAATGAAATCTTTTCAGTAGCTCCTTAACATATTTTTCTTGATTGATGAAGAAGCCATCTTCGTATTGTTTTACCTGCAAGCCAAAAAAAAACGAAGCTCCCCCATTACACTCATCTCAAATTCACTGTGCATGTGTTTAGAAAATGCTTCACACAGTGAGGGGTTAGTTGAACCAAAAATGATGTCGTCCACGTAGACTTGAACAACAATGATGTGATTGCAAACACATTTAGTAAAAAGGGTTTGGTCCACTTTACCTCTTTAGTAGTTCTTACTCACTAAGAAGTTGCTTAGTCTGTCATACCATGTTCGGGGTGCCTATTTCAAACCATAGAGAGCTTTATGCAATTTATAGACATGGTTAGGCTTATCATTATTCTCAAATGTAGGTGGTTGAGAAATATAGACTTCTTCTTTGATGTAACCATTCAAGAAGGCAGTTTTAACATCCATTTGAAAATGTTTGAACTTGTTTGAGCATGCATATGCTAACAAAATTCTAACTGCCTCAAGCCTAGCTACAGGTGCAAAGGATTCTTCAAAATCTTTTCCAAATTCTTGATTATATCCTTTTGCTACCAGTCTAGCTTTGTTTATCATCACTTTACCCTCTTCATTTAGCTTATTTCTAAATACTCATCTTGTTCCAATGACAAAAATTTCAAGGGTCCTAGGAACTAAGCTCCAAACATTATTTCTTTCAAATTGCCCAAGTCCTCATGCATGGCATCTATCCAAGAATTTTCTTTTAGAGCCTCTTCAACATTTTTAGGTTCCACTTGAGAGACAAATGCTAAATGATCTTGTTCTACAATGTGTCTAAAGTGAGACCTAGTGTGAACTATATCATTTACATTCTCAATTACATTATCAAGTGGATGAGCTTTTGAGTACCTGACATTTCTGATTGTTGAAGGACCTAGTTGGTCTTGGTCTTGAGGATATTGCTCTTGAGCAATTTGTTCTTGGGGATGTTATTGTTGAAGAATTTTATCTTGTGGATTTTCTTCAGGCCTGTCGACAGCCTCTCCATGATCTGTCGACAATGGCTTTTCATCTTAATCTTCAAGAATTTTTCCTTCATCATCATCATACCTGGAAGCATTTGATTTGTTAGTTTTTGCATGAGACTCATCAAAAATAATGTGTGGAGTCTCTTCCACAGTTCTGCTTTTAATGTTATATACTCTATATGCTCTAGAGTGTTCTGAGTATCCGAGAAAAATACATGGATCACTTTTGGCTTGAAATTTATCTAAATCAACTTTGTCATTGTTATGGATAAAAAATTTGGAGCCAAAGATCCTGAAGTACCGAATACTGGCTTTCTTACCTTTCAAGAGCTCCTACGGGGTTTTCTTCATTATAGGTCTTACCATGGCTCTATTGAGGATGTAGGATGAAGTGTTTACTACTTCTACCCAAAAGCTCCTTGGAAGTTGGCTTTCAACCAGAAGAGTACGAACCATTTCCACCAAGGTTCTGTTCTGTAATGACCCGACCTCCTAGACCCCCGCCAGTGACACCAAAGTTTGCGTCGCCACCTACGGATCAGAAGATCCGGAAGGATTAGAAGAAATAGTCTAGTGAGATATGTACTGAATTTAAATAACTATATCAATATGTATAATATACGAAGGTCTGTACAACATGTCCCAGCAAAAGCCCAAGTACAAAAACAAAGGTGTAGTCCATAAGAGTCATCCCGAGGACTTGCAAAACACAACTCTCAGCTCACTCGGGTACAAGAGCTCACAACACTCGCTCTCACTGCTGCTGACAACACACTGCGCCACAGCTGCCTTCGCAACCCGCCCGACACCGAGCTCCCGCGACGATGAGCCCCTAGCTGAAGGAAGTAGGGGGGGTGAGCCTCGCGAACAAGGCCGAGTAGGGATTAACAGTCCCTCACCGACAAGAGCAGTAGGCACTCCGAAAATAGGAAACTACCCTAGAAAGTTCTAAAGCGAGGAACACCTATAGCAGTGTACTACTAAGCAGTGGAACAAAATAAAGCAATGCCATGACCACCAACCAAGGTCGTGACACAAACACGACTCCCGGAGAAACAAACCAAGTTGGGCACAAAGCGGAAGCAACCCTCGGCACACCCGCCGAGACCACGCAACAACAAGCGAGAACAACGTCTCACCACAAGCACAGCCACCTCAGACCTCTACAAGGTCGAGGGCCTACAAGCAGAACCACCCCAGAGCCTGGACACACCGTGAGGTTGGGAAGCCACATGCAGTGGTGCCACCACGGACTGGCACCCAAGAACAGGACTACAGAACTGAGACGACACGAGCGGAAACCACCACAAGCACCTGTCCGCACAAGGCCAGACCAACGACGCCCACGAAAACTAGACACGGTCGGGCTATAACTGCCGTGCAAGCTAGGGCAATGGATAACACTAGAAAATGTCATGACTAAACGTCGTCACAACAACAACAACCAAGCCACCGCCGCTAGCAGCCAAGTGGGGGACACGCCGTCCATGCCCTCTGCTCGCCAGCCTAGCTCCTGCCTCCCCTCCGTAGAAGAGCGAGACAGAGCCGCTACAGAAACACACAAACGCACGCAACATCGCAGCCTGGCCAAGATGTGGCCCCACGCCTAGCACCACTACGTGGCTCTGGAACCAATGTAGAGAGACGCAGTGAGACAAAGGACTATTTGGGCTGCGCCGGGAAGAAAACTGCCTCAACGACCTCGGTGTCCCGCCCCAAACAAGAGAGCTCTACAAACGACTCAGCACCGCTATCCAAACCTCATTTTCCCCTCTGCTCTAGAGTCTGCCAAGTCGGCTACCCACTCGAGCACGCTCGTAGTTTAGAGTACTCCCTTAATAGGCTCACGAGGACGGGGGGCCTAGGTAATGGAGACAACCTCTGAACGGGACAAGCTCTCAAGTGCCAAGCACTGGGCATAAGGCAGGGCAAGCACAATATGAACCGTGCCGAACTGCTGGCTTGTAACACACGAGAAGCTCAGCAAGTGAGAGGCATGCACGGACCCTCAAAAGGGCCATCGGCCAACCAAGGCACGCACGAACGGCTAGAACCTCGGAACACCACCGGACAATACAAAAACCCGTCGCTCTGCTAATAGTCGATTGACCGCCAGTCAATCGATTATTAGACAGGCGCGACCCTCCTAGCACCACTGCTAGGACACGGCCATGAAGGTATCACCTTCGGTCGCTAAACGTAGGGAGGTAACCTACCGCGTTCCCTACCAGAAGGTCCTATGGGCAAATCCTGCCCTGGGGCACACGCCGACACACCACCAGGCCCACAGAAGAACCCAAGACAACACAGGTACTGTCGCGACCCCCTAAGCCATCGCGATGACATCGCGACGGGGAAGGACACCACAACAGCCACCCTGTTGTTATGGGGCTACGCGTCGCGACAGCAATCCTGTCGCGACCGAGAAGCGCGTCGTGACAGCGACCCTTATCATGACTACCAATCGCGTCGCGATAAGGTCGCGTCTGACCTGGCCGATGGCTCTTTTGATGTCACGATGCGTCGAGCTGTCGCGACATCAGTAGAGAGGCAGACATTCCACACGGGGCCACCCACGAGCTACAAACATTCCACACGGGGGAGGGGAGCATGGGGAAAGCAGTAAACACCATCTATAAACCCCGAGGGGCTCCCAATCCACCCGGATTGAGAAGGGTTCATCCAATCCCTACCTTTCACGAAGAATGAACCACAATAGGGCCCTTCACATTGGTTGGCCACCTCCACTTCACTCCACGGAAGGTCCACGATGCCAAGGCACCACGGATACCCTCCTCCTCGCCTGAAACACACCAAGGGGAGAGGGGTAGACGAAGCACTACCGGAGGGAGAGGGAGAAGGGAAGAAGAAGAGAGAGAAGGGGAAGGGTCGCCGGCCAAGGCTTTTAGCCTTCGACACCCAAGACACGAGGGACCGCCCCATCGCGTTAAGGACCATAAGGCGATGGGTCAATGGGACGCAACAACAACGCATCCCCCAGGGACGCCGCGACAACCCGACAGGTCGTACTGACACACCTGCCACCCTGACAGGCGTTAGAGGACTAAAAAGATAGAAAGACGTCGCGACCGTTGACCGGTCGCAACATGAAGACGTGACGGAGAAGCTGGGTGTGACAAGAACGTGATGCACACGCTCGTCGCGAAAAGGATGACTATCACGTCGCGCACCAACGACGCGACAATAATGCATTTTCTAGCCTAGACGGGTTAGTGGCTAGTCATCCAAGACACTGGACAGAAAATAGGGTCTTACATCCTACCCCCCTTAAAACAATTTCGGCCTCGAAATTGGGGCAAGCCCAAAAGATCCCGAGGCACAAAATGAAGCACAATGAGTAAACATAAGACCAATGTGGTTATGTCACTAAGTCTCAACACGACTTCCTCGTGGCAACAACCATACCTCCAAACACGCGCGGGCACATGAAGCCGAAAAACCAACAGCTCACACAACGGGCTCCAAACACACAGGTGTAGCACACAACCAAAAACCAATGGCTCACTCCAGCCACACATGGGGCATCCAAACAGAACGACAACCCCACAGGTGCCGAGCAATGCCAAAACCAGCCTGAGCGGCAGAAACGCCAGCTGAGAACCGCACAGCTGCAGTCACTAATAGACCCCACTATTGGGACCAGCCGACCAACAACCTACTCTGTTGCCGGCAAAACCCGATAGAGGATGTGGTTGCCAACAACAACATGAGAAACGCCGGTTAGCAACTCACTCTGTCGCCAGCAAAACCTGACAGAGTGCATAGTTGCTGACAACCACATGAGAAACACCAGAGAACCAACCACAAGTCTCAGGGGAACGGCCTCACGCTACTAGCAGCAGCTAGCACCAGTCACCAGCCCAACCGAGAAGCCACGCGAGCAACGAGAACTAGAGCAATATCACGCTCGTGGAGGATCCGCAACACACAGAACGATGTCCACTATCACCACTAGGTCTCACCCAGACCTTCCTCGCAGTCCAACAGGGACACCAACGGACGCAGAGAAACCTCAACACATGAAAACGGCATCCACTATCACCACTAGGTCTTACCTAGACCTTCCTCATGGTCTGACAAGGACACCAAACGCATGTGGTGCCAAAAAAACTGGGAGTTACAAGCTCCACAATGTGGCACACCGCGATGGAAACACGGAAGACATTTGAGGTTAAGCCAAAGCTGGACACCTCCCAACGTCGACAAACCACGTGGTCGAGTACTAGAAAGCCAATAGGCCTCATTGTCACCAGACAAATCGACAAGAGACTCCGCCATCGGCTTCCAGACTCACCAACACCACGCACAACCGGAGAACCAACGAGGAGTTCGCAGCACACCCGCCACGCGCACACAGAGCTCAGCGTAGGTACCAACATGCCAACCACCAGAAAGATGCACAACCACACGCACTAGAAAGATACACAACCACATGGGAACCGAAACAACGGCAGAGGTCCAGAGCAACACGTCGACCTTAGAGGGACCCAAACCAAAGTAGTGTACCAACAACCGAACACACTCTTCCCAAAGAGAAAGGGGAAACTCAGACACATGCTACGACCAAAGCCTGACGTACCACAAATAGGGCTACCTAGACATGGCAAAGTAGCAACCCCACAGCGGCAATGGTACAACCACAAGACTCAGGCTAGCACACGTGTCCTAGAGGTGGAAAGCCTAACGCCTCCAACACTGAGCGAAGTCGTGAAACAGCACATAAATCTCACGAACAGGAACCCGACACAACACACGTTGCCATCACATGCACCAGGAGCCACCCAAGGTACAACACAATGCACTAAGGTTCTAGACGGCACAAAATCGAAACACTCGAGCACGAGCACACGGTGCTACCACAAGTACCAAAACTAAGCAAAGCGCAACACTTGTGCACCAGTGGCGGAAACACCACCGGCTAACAAGAAGAACTCTTCACCAGAGACCTACCAAATGCCACACACAAAGGACCGTAAGCCTGAAAAGGGCACAATAGGCCACTCCAGCCCTAGCACTTGAGGCACAAAAAAACGTAGCATCGAAAAAAAAATCCTCAAGGTGCAGTACACACAACCACACCAACAGTCGAGACAACACAGGGCCCACCGAGGGGGACTCTCCATCGGAGACCCACAAGAGAAGCGCATGAAAATCCGACAACATCAATAGCACAACAACCACATCGGCTCCAAAAAGCACACCAAAACACAGAGCACCGACTCTGCCTCACGGGGAGCAAAAGACCACAGCGACTCCCTCGCGCACAAGAGCAAGAAGCACCACCTCTATCGCGACCGATAGAGAATCCAAACACCAAAATGGCGACACGAAAAGCCTCCCAGGCACAAGCCGAGCCATAATCGAGCATACATCAGAACAACGCTTGCACGAGCAAGCCAAGCAAGAAATGCACAGCAGAACAATGCTCACGCACCAACCCAACGAAAAATGGTACTACCTCGCACTAAACCAATAGGGACCCAATGCCCCAAATTGTTCACGCAAGTAGCAAGAAACCATCACGATGACAAATGGCACAAATAGGTCCACCGACCAACGGTGCTACAAGGAAACGTCTGTACAAGGGGAGTAACCAGCTCAACCCAAAAATAACTCAAGGGAAGATGACTCCAACAGAAGGTCACAACGATGCGCACCCTAGCAACACAACACCACAGTGGAGCATCGCCACCCCAAGCAACCAACGAAAAGTAGAGGAAGAAGACACACAATGAGTCTCTTCACGCGCAAGAGGGAAAACCAAAACGCAAGACTAACACTTCCACAAGAAGCACACGCAGCTAAACACCCATGGCACTCACCAGAACACCATCTGCAAGAGCAGGCCGGGAGCGAGAAACGACGCAAACCACCCGCACCACGGGGACACACGAAGTCCCACCAGCGCAGTCGAGAAAACTCGGAAACGAACAACGAGACAAGCTAGCGAACGCGGCAGCCAGATGCACGGCCAAGCGCTCAACACCTCGACCGACAACATCCAAGCAGATTGTAACAAAGACAATCCAACCGGCAACAATGACAGCTCATCTCTACATAGAGGGAGAGCAGTGACAACCAAAACAAACACATGGCAGCTTTGTGGAGAACCTCCACCAAAAGCACCAAGATCAGTCCTGTGAAAACCTCACTAGAACACAGCCCAACCAATCAACACACTTCGAACCACAGGGGCAACACAACGGTGGCCCAAAATGAACACAAAGCACTCCTGGGAAGAACCTCCGCCAAAAGTGACAAAGGGCATCCTGGGAAGAACCTTCATTTGAATGCACAACCTAACGACTAAACAACACAGACCATCAGGGAGAACACTACAATAAGCAAAACTGTAGAAACAACGCAAGCAGGTCTTGGGAGAACCTCCTCCAGAACCACCAAGGCACCGTTTTGGGAAAACCCGCCAAAAAGCAACAACCAAAACAACAGTATACCTCAGACCCTGAGGCAGCACCGCAACAGCAGAAATGAGCACAAAACAGTCCTGAGAAAAACCCTCACCAGGAGAATAGCAAACGGTTCTGAGAAACCACACCAGAACACAAGGCAACCAAGCGATGCACCTCAACCCAGAGGGCAATGCAACAGCAACCAGAAACGAACACAACACAATTCTGGGGAAACCTCACTTCCACCAGAACCAACAGAGAAAGACTACGGGAGCACCTCACCAGAGCTCACAACCAGCCAGCACCAGGCCGACAACAACCACAGGTTAGTGTCGCAACGCTCAACTAGCGATGCAACATGGCACACAGAACATCTGCTTAGCCCAAGCAACAATGCTGACCAAGCAGAGCACAACACACAATAGCGAACAGACAAGAGACCACGCACACAACCAATGCAACACACACCCCAACAATAGAGGGGCAGCCAACAAGGCAAAGACACTTCGACTGGTTCCACAGGCAACAACCCTACACCGGTGAAGGCCACACCACACGCAGGCTCTCTCAGCCGTAGTGACACACGCACACCCAAATGGGCCGAAGACGACCAGGAGCACCGCACTTGGACTTGCCTGCACCCGTCCTCCATACGAGAAAGACCACTGCCAACGAGTCTAGCCCCAACGCGCCACCACGGCACGAACACACAGAGCGACCACACTCGCCACGCACGCGACGTAGCAACAACTGCAACCCACTGTAGCGTGCACACGAAACTTGCAGGGAAGGCGCAAACCTGTAAAACAATTGAAAGCACAAGCCTAACACTAGTCGAACGGTGTCAGCAGCGCACTAGTACCTTTCTTTAGGACAACTATAGTTATTAACTCTTTACAAATCTTAGTAGACACTGGCTTTGATACCAACTATAATGACCCGACCTCCCAGACCCCCGCCAGGGACCCCGAAGTTCGCGTCGCCACCCACGGATCCGAAGATCCGGAAGGGTTAGAAGAAATAGTCTAGTGAGATATGTACTGAATTTAAATAACTATATCAATATGTACAATATACGAAGGTCTATACAACTTGTCCCAAGCAAAAGCACAAGTACAAAAAGAAAGGTGCAGTCCTTAAGGGGCATACTCCGAGGACTTGCAAAACACAACTCTCAGCTCACTCGGGTACAAGAGCTCACAACAGTCGCTCTCACTGCTGCTGACAACACACGGTGCCACAGCCGCCTCCGCCACCTGCCCGACACTGAGGTCCTGAGACGACGAGCCCCTAGTTGAGGAAGTAGGGGGGTGATCCTCGTGAACAAGCCCAAGTAGGGATTACCAGTCCCTCACCGGCCAGAGTAGCAGGAACTCTGAAAATAGTAAACTAGCTTAGAAAGCTGTAAAGATAGGAACACCTACAGTAGGGTGCTCCTAAGCATCGGAACAGAATAAAGTAATGCCACGACCACTAACCAAGGTCGTGACACACACACGACTCCTGCAGAAACCAACATAGTCAGGCACAAAGCGAAAGCAACCCTCGGCATACCCGCCAAGACCACGCAACAACCAGGCGAGAACGATGTCTCACCACAAGCACGACCACCTCAGACCTCCACAAGGTCGAGGGCCTACAATAATAACCACTCCGGACCTCGAACACACCGAGAGGTCGGGAAGCCACACGCACCGGTGCCACCTCAGAATGGCACCCATGAACATGACTATGAAATTGAGAGGACACCGAGCGGAAACCACCACAAGCACGGGTCGCAAAAGGCAAGACCAACGATGCCCATGAAAACTAGATACAGCCGGGCTATAACCGCCGTGCAAGCTAGGGCAATGGATAACACTTGAAAACATCGTGAAGAAACATCATCACAACAACAACAACCAAGCCTCCGCCGCCAGTAGCCAAGAGGGGGACATGTCGTCCACGCCCTCTGCTCGCCAACCTAGCTCCTGCCTCCCATCCACGGAAGAGCATGACAGAGCTGCCACGGAAACACATAAACGCACACAACACCGGAACCTGGCCAAGCTGCGGCCCCACTCCTAGCACCACTATGTGGCTCCGGAACCAACGCAGTGAGAGGCAGTGAGACAAAGGACAATCTGGTCCACGCCGGGAAGAAAGCCGCCTCAACGACCTCGGGGTCCCACCCCAGACAAGAGAGCTCTAAAAACGACTCAGTGCAACTATCCAAGCCTCGTTTTCCCCTCTGCTCTAGAGTCCGCCAAGTCGGCTGCCAACTTGAGCACGCTCATAGCCTGTAGTACACCCTCAACAGGCTCCCGCGGACGGGGGTCCCAAACAACGGAGACAACCTCTGAATGGGAGAAGCCCTCAAGTGCCAAACACCGGGCGAAAGGCAGGGCAAGCACAACAGGAACCACGCCGAACTACTGGCTTGTAACACACGACAAGCCCAGTCAGCAAGAGGCACGCACGGACCCTCAAAAGCGCCATCGCCCAACCAAGGCACGCACGAACAGCTAGAACCTTGGAACACCACCGGACTATACGAAAACCCATCGCTCTGCTAATAATCGATTGACTGCCAGTCAATCGATTATTAGATAGACGCGACCCACCTAGCACCACTGCCAGGAAACTGCTACGAAGATGTCACCTTCAGTCACAGAACGCACGGAGGTAACCTGCCGTATTCCCTACCAGAAGTTACTAAAAGCAAATCCTGCCCTGGGGCACATGCCGACACACAACCGGGCCGACGGAAGCACCCGAGAAAATACAGGTACTGTCACGACCCCCAAAGCCGTCGCGACGCCATCGCGATGGGGAAGGGCACCAGGATAGCCACCCTGTTGCGACGGGGCAATGAGTCGCGATAGCAACCTTGTCGCGACCGGAAAGCGCATCGCTACAGCGACCCTTATCGCGACCACCAACCGCGTCGCGATAAGGTCGCGCCCGACCGGGCCGACGCCTATTCTGATGTTGCGATGTGCCAAGCCATCGCGACATCAGCAGAGAAGCAGACGGATGAGATCCTCGATCTCGGGGCCCCCCACGAGCTACAAACATTCCACACGGCGGAGGGGAGCATGGGGAAAGCAGTAAACACTATCTATACTCAGCCACCAAGAGCTTGGGGAGCATGGGGAAACGCAGCAGACGCAACGGGGTAGAAGATGAGCTTCTTGTGGTCCTTCCACAGCTCCTCAGCTACCAAGAGTTCCAGCAAGTTCTAAACTCGTCCCTAGGGTTTTGGTGAGAGTATTTAAGCACCAAGGTGTTTAGGAGTCCTATTGTAACTAGGAAAGCTAGGTTGCGGTTTTGACATATTAGTTTCCTATTTTGAGGATTTCTTCCTCCATTAGAGTATGTGAGGCTTTAGGAAACATCCCACCATAGTTAAACACGAATTGGGTTGCCAAGAATGCAAGATCACTTCCCAATTCAACTATAATTACTTCTTTTTAATTTCAGCCTATTTAGAGTTACGAATTTCCATGCAATTTCTAGCTTTATTTGATTATTTGGCCAAATGATGTCCATTAGCTCAATTATGATAATGGGTCATCAATATATAATGTTGGAAGTCTCTCGAACATTTTTATTTAATTTATGGTTGCATCGTATTTTCGTGTTAACGGTTTTCCGACTTATTTCCTTATTTGGATAATCGGTCACAATAATTCTTAAACCTAGCCCAAATGTTTTTTATTGTCCCAACTTTATTTATGGGTCATTAGAAGATATTATTTGAAGTCCTTATATGATTTTTATTTAATTTTCTGACTCATCCGAGTACGTGTGATAATGATTTGTCGACTTATTCATGAACTACAATAATAAGACGCGAAACACTTTAACTTGGCTAATCTGATTTTCATGGCACAAATTTTTGGTGAAAGTTTTAGTCAAAATGTTGGGGGTTGATTATAATTTTTACAGATTTTCCGATGTGTTTTAGCACCTACGATAGAGGTACGTATGTTTTAAATAATCTGATATTATGGAAATTATTATTTCCATTATTCAGATTTTTTGTAATTAAAATTTTCGGGGTGCTACACCCTCCCCCACTGTCACGCCCCAACGCGGAATATCGGAGCGCGAAGGCAGTTGCAAGAAAAGTATAGAGCAAGTACTAGACATCAAACCATTGCACATTGAAATAAGCTAAAGTAAATCTTTCTCATTAATAACTTTTCTGTGTCTAGATACAACCACTAATATCAGAGCCATTCTACAGGGCCCAATTACATTGCAATAAAAGAAAATAACTAACTAGAACTCTAAGATAATAATGACTCAAGGGTACTCCTGGCTTCACTCTTGGTCATTCCCTTCCTCGTGAGTGTATGTGTCATCCTCGGTCTCACCTGAGAACACAACATCAAATAACGTAGGGTGGGCGATAACGCCCAGTAGGACTTAAATCTCAGGCTCAAGCAGGCTTAAGTAATTAATGCATTTATGGTAGAGTATCTAGAGATAGCAGGTACAAGAGAGTGAAAATATAGCAAGAGATAGAACAATAGCACGAGAGCGAGTATAGTTTCCAAAAAGAGCACAAGTATCGAGTATAGCACGAATAGCAGAATGGCCATAGCACAACTAGCACAAGTATAGTAATAGCACGACGAGTATAGCACTTGTTTGTCATTCTAGACATCGAGAGAGTATAGCACGTTTTGTGTTTTTGATTGTCATATAGATAGTCGAGATAGATAGCACTTGAGTGTAATGCCAAACACTCTGATCATTTAACTCCCATGGGCACTAGCACTTTCGGGCGCACATCCCAGGACCAGATCGGGCCCTTTATATATTGCCAGGCATGGTTATATGTTTATCTTTAGACAATCAGTCAATGGCCAATATAGAGTACCAACAAATAGATAAGAGCACTAGATGAATAGACAAGATAGTGGAGTGAACGTAAATAGGTGAGCGAGTAGAGTATAGATGAGAGATAATGGACATTGCACGTAATACGTCGAGTAATCAGGCGATAGTAACAGTTGCACAACACGCGCACTTAGTGTTGGCAGTCAGGTGGAACTCACGACCCTACCACTGGCCTGTTATGCACAGGTCCAGAGGTCCGGCGGATTTAAGATAAGAGTGAATCTTCTAATAGCTGTTTGGATCATATAGATCCCTAAAGGGTATCATAGGTATTAGGGTACAACCGGCTCGTCGACCATGTGGGAATCCATGATCAGAGGAGACTTACGGAGGCCTTGTGCAAGAGTTCACTAGTCCGGCGAAAGGAATATCCGACGGAGAGTTCACCACAAGCCAAGTAAAGTGTGTATATAAAACATGTGCTCGGTTCTAGAGGAATTCTAGAACAGTGGAGCGTCGATATCGGTATATAAACAACGCAAGAAACGAATACAAGTCCTTAAAATAGGGCAATTACTATACTTTATTTCGGTAATTTACCAGATACATTATGAGATATTTTCTGCAAGATTTCAGCCATAAATGGATGGTTCAAGTGTGTGCAAGTGCAAGAGAAATCATAGATAGAAATAAGTCGTGAACATGTATTTAAATCATTCAATATAGCATCCTTTTAAGTAGGGTTTTTACTGGGGGTATAACGGTAAGAAAGTGACAAAAATATCTTTCATGGGTTTTCAGGCAAAACTCTGAGAAGGCGACATAGGCCTGTATAGAAGGCGACAGGAGCAGAGCAGATCGCGACAGGGGGTTACACAGAAGGCGACAGAGCTGTCTTGCTCAGGCGGCCAGAACGCGACGGGTGTCCTATCACGTTGAGAACGCGACAAGAAGGGCGTCGCGACGGGCTTGAGAAGGCGACGTGTCGGGCAGTCGTTCTCAGGTCCGTGGTCTGGGTCTGACAGAGTTCTGCTCTGTCTTGGATTGCGGTCCAGAAACTTGCCTTTTTTCATAGGGTAGTTCAAAAAATCATAACTACATGTATACATGATGAAAAATCATGAAATCAGGGGCAAATGAAACTAGGCATGTGAGAGTACTTCCAGTAAATAGGAATTCAAGAGAGAGCATGGTTTGAACATGGTTTGAGGACGAACAAGAACAAGTAACAAGAACATGCTACAGGGAATAAGATCGATTTAATTCGAGTAACATGCTCAACGAAATTTAGGCCTTTTAGAGGCAAAAGATGTCTATCATGCATCAGTATCTCCATAAAAATATGGAGGCATGAGATAGAGTATGCAAGGAGATATGAATTAAGCATGAAGGTTCGGGGTCATAAGAGTTGCAGAACATGAAAAATCAAGAACTAAAGATATACTCGATGGAAAATTATGAAACTGAGGGTTCGTTCCTGATAGATGATACATCCTACAGAAAAAGTTTCATGGTTTATGCTTGTGAGAATGCCTACCTTTGACTCAATTTATCTTCTAGGGCTAGAACTTGAAGAACGGGGTTGAGAGCTTGAAACCTTCTTCTTCCCACGAAATCTCCTCCTCCTGGCCTCTCCTCCTGGTCCAGGAATCCTTTGGCACGAGCTTGGGTCGGCCATGAGGGTTTTAGGAGAGTATTTAAGCTTCTCCTCTTTCTATTTCCTAATAGGACTCTAACTCCTATTAAATTCCGAATTTCCTCTTTTCTAACCTCCTTCCAAGCTTTCCAATCCCTATTTAGACTTGGAAGAGATCCAAATTCGTGCTAATCCATATGGGGTAGGTTAGGAATCCAACTCCTACTCAAACTTCCTATTAATGCATTAACTACCTCTTTCTATTTAGGTAATAATTAGTTACGAATTTAGGGTATTTTCCTATTATTCTCTTTTATAAATCTTATTTTGACCCAATAATTTCTAGAAGATCCATTAAGCAAAGCCCATTACTCTTTTCCATCTAATGGGTTTTATTTATGCTCTGTTTAATATCCATTTAGCCAGGTTTTAAATTCTTTATTTAAATTTTATTTTTCGTAAAAATCAGGTTGCTACACCACTTAAAGAGAATTTGGTCCCCAAATTCATAGATCATTAATTGTCTTTTGATAGTTATGACCCTTGAGGTCGTTTAGGATTTAATTCTTCTAACTTGTTTCAACATCGTGGATGCTAGTCCAACATCTACACCCATGGCCACCCGTAACTATCATTTGGTTCCTTCCACTCCTGTTTTCTTCCACGGTTGTTATAGCTCCATTTTAAACCACCAAATGAACTATGGTATAATGACTAGATTATTCCTTCTATTTCTCCTTAATGATCTCCCCACTTAGAAATGTACCAATAAGAAAACATCATAAGATTAGTCTAGGAGTTTAACATTCATACCTCCTTCCGGAAGCTCCGCTTGCGTATTGCATTCTCCCGTCCCTGATGCTTTACCACTCCTTGGTTCCTTCCAACTTGGTATTTTAGCATGGGACAGTTCGGTATACGATGTTCATGAACCCACATCGCAAGCAAGCCCCGGCCTCTTCCAGCACTTGTCGCTGGTGCCCAGGCTTGTTGCAAAATTTACAATATTCCATCGTCATTGTTTCTTCTACTTGATATTTTTCTCCATGCCATAGTCCTTCCCAGTGGTTGGCCTTTTGTTGTTGTTGTAGTTGTTGTTATTGTTGTTGTTGGGGAAAGTTCCTATTGTATCGACTGCACCCCTTTTTATAAAGGTCGATTTTGAGATGTCCTTCCCCCTCCTGCCTTATTAGCCATAGTGTCTTCTACCAATTGAGCTCTTTGGACCATCTCA
The DNA here is from genome assembly GCA_014218235.1 of Colocasia esculenta. Lineage (NCBI taxonomy): Eukaryota > Viridiplantae > Streptophyta > Magnoliopsida > Alismatales > Araceae > Colocasia > Colocasia esculenta. Next base: position 75,973,643 of record CM024763.1, on the reverse strand, counting down.
GTGTAAGTTTGAATGTTGTGTGGTCCGAACCTTTCAATGAACATGGGCCTGAGCCCATCCATGAACCGATTTGCCTTAAGTCTTTCAGTTCCAACCAAGTGTGGGGCATATACAACAAGACGCGTGAACTGAGCCTCATACTCCAACATGGACATTCCTTTCTGTTTTAGTGCGGAAAACTTCGCTGCCTATTCTCCTTGACTCTCTCAGAGAAATACTTTCCCCGGAATATCTCCAGGGATCCGGCCCACTCCAGTTCGCCAACATTAGGTAGGTGGGCCGATGTGGCGTTCCACCATGCTCGGGCATCATTAGTAAATTGGAAAGTGGCCAGTACCACACTCTCCCTATTGGTGCACTGCATTACTTGGAAGATCCTTTCTATTTCCTCCTGCCAATTTTCTGCTTCATCTGGGTTAGGGGAGCCAGAGAAACGAGGAGGGTTTAAACTCCTAAAATTACGGTGTAGATCATCGGCTCCGTTCCTAGCTGCAGCAGCCTGATTTCCAGCCTGAACTATATTTTGTAATGCCTGGGTCAGTCCAGCCACTGTTCATGCATAGCTTGCCATTGGTTCCGAGCCATTGCAGTTGAGTGAGAAAGTTATGAGGATTCCTGAGAAAAGGATGGAAACCAATTAATGTCTCTAGATACATTATAAAAGTCAATGGGTAGAAGTGCTTAATTCTTTCTAGCATATACCCAGTTTCTACCCATTCTCACCAGGTACTGTATTTAATTTCCATGACCTAGGTTCCATAGGTATCTCCTATTCTTGAGACATATATCCTATTTGGTATTCCTAGGCTCTGATACCACTAAACTGTCATGTCCCGAGAATTACGCAGTGGATATTATTAATTCGAAGAATTCGAGTCGATATCCTGAGACGTGAACAGTCGGCAAATAAGCTCTAGCTAGCACGCACTAAATGTATAACAACATACATCGTCATAGGGCCCAAATATTGAACTTAATGGAAATTGTATTCAAATCTCATATTTGTCTCAGATGAACTAATACAGGAGTAAGACTCAATAAATGCAAAAGTACATAATACCTCACTTCCTACTACATTGTTCTAATACTCAAAATAAACTAACTATAGATAGACTCATGATTGAAAAGCTCATCACTCGGACGCATTCCCATCCTCTACTTGTTCTTCCTCTTGAACTTCATAGTCACCTAGATTGGGTAAAAGTAGGGGATGAGCAAACTAGCCCAACAGAATTTATATCTCAATGTGCGGGCAATGATATAAGTGATTAACAATTTAGAACTAGGTAAGCACAATGAATGATATGCGAGTACGAATAAAACTCGTTAAAACATGATACATGAACAAGCTAGATAGAGTGATCATGATAGAACACGATTTTGAACAGGATGACAAGATAGAACTAGCAATAGATCACTTTGTACAAGCACGCAAGAATTCACTTGATGTCAAGAACGCAAGGTATCACTAATTGCATTAAATGCAGGATGGCCATATCACGTAAGCAAGCAAGCATTCACGAGCACGTTAATGTAACAATAATCAGGCACGTAGACACTAATGTACACCAAGAAAAGATCCATCAAGAATGTACACTAGGACACGTGTATGTGGTTATTGTATTTATCATTCAACATGACACACACGACTCCCAGCTCAGATGCAACGCCAGTAATCATTATACCCCATGGTTAACAGTATATTTATGACTCTCCGTCATTGGGGCTGGACTGGAGCCCTTGGACACAAGTCGTGCCCAGTCAGCATCTCACTTAAAATTTCAAATGTAGATACCCACAGTCATTAATAATGGCCAATGAGAGTTTCAAAATGTAAGCATGTGTAATATCATGTTCATGATGATGATGAGAACATGTAATAAGTAATTTGAACATGACTTCATGATAACAATGGTCAAGAGATAAATTTGGTAGCATAACGGTACAATTTATACTTTAGTTCAATCTTTACATTAATGGCTTTAGTCTAGATTGTAAATCACACTCACGATAACAAAATGAGAGAGGAAGTGCACGCTATCTCCAGGGAACTTCAATGGTACAACCAACTCGTCAGCCATGTGGGAATCCATGGTCAGAGGAGATTTAAGGAGGCCTTGGAGAAAAGATCACTAGTCTACCGATTCGGAATGACCGGTAGAGAGCTTCCAAATTCCCAAGAAAGGGCTGCCTAGATGTGCAAGTGTGTAGTGAGGTACACGTCTCAATTCTAAATCCATCGGTCTCAAACTCGCGGAAACCACTTAACATGATGGCATGCGATGACAATGCATTTAACTATACATGGGTTTGCATGATTTAAGGATAATAATTATCATTTAATCATGCTAGAATGGTAACAAGAGGTGATCACAAGTTTCATGAATGATCATATCATTAAGAAAGCAATTAGAATAATATTCGTGTAGTTAAGGCTTTTTAAATGGGTTAAACACTTTTAAGCCATTAAATAGACATCATGTAATGATCAGACCCACGACATACAATTTACACATGAAAATCACATTAAACAAACCTTGGGTATAGCGGTAAAACTCACAAACAAAATAAGTGGGGTTTCATGCGAAATACTGAGGTTGCGACGGACCCTTGTAAGGGTCGCGACGTGGTCAGATAGATCGCGACAGTGCCTTGCAAGGATCGCGACAGGCTTGTATGATCAGGTAGGTAGATCACGACGGGTGCTTATGAAGAAGGCGACAAGGCGGTCAGACCCGAAGGTCAGGTCGCGATGGACCCCAGTAAGGGTCGCGAAGGGTCGGGAACAGAACGCGACAATGCTATGTGAAGAACGCGACGGGGCAGTCAGATCAGGTAGCGAGATAACGACGGTGTGCTCGTCGCGTTCAGAACGTCATGGGTGTGCTGTCGCGACAAGACTCAGAACGCAACCTATCGGGCCGTCGCGTTCACAGGGTCTGCGCCTGAATCCGATAGAGAAAGGATAGTGCTTTGGATACGGACCAGACTTTCCCTACTTCAACACAGGGTTGTTCTAAAATTATGAACAAATTGTACACTACATGAAAAATAACGAAACTAATAATAAATCAACCTAGACATGCAAGGGTGCTTCCAGTAAATCGGAATTAGAAAACAAGGATGGTTTTGACAAGCTTTAATCAAGTCAAACACAAACGTAAAACCAAGTGCAACCTGAAAGTGTAGTTTCATGCTGCAACCCTCTTACCACGCTTATAACTCTCTAACTATTGACATTTAGAAAAAATGTTCAACACAAGACATGACGAGGACAACTAGTAGAAAACATTTCATGTTGTCAATTTGCTCTAATTCGGTCTTGAATCATGTGCAACATATAAAGAATGGGAAAAGCCCTAACAGTGCGCGACTTTGGAAAAAATGCTTATAATTCAAAATCTACTCATTGAAATTCGATGAAACCAGTGGGAAACGAAAGTTAACTTGATTCTCTACACATTGGTATAGGATATTTAAGGTTTGGGCTGAGAAAACCTACCCTCTGGGTTGAAGAAGTCTCATTTTTCTAGAAAACCCGTGTTCAGATCACATGGAAGAGAACGCTTACTGCTCCGTGTATACTGCATGGAATTGGGCATTCCACTTGGGTTAGAACATAGACTTGACCCTCTTTCCAGTGGTATAATTCTTGCAAGGTTTGGTTTAGGTTTGACCTACCTTTGGTCGACCTCAAGATGACTATCTGTGAAGGTCGCAACAGACGCAACGGGGAAGAAGATGAGCTTCTTGTGGTCGTTCCACAGCTCTTCAGCAACCAAGAGCTCCTCCACACGACCCCAACAAGTTATAAACTCGTCCCTAGGGTTTGGGTGAAGACTATTTAAGCAACCAAGGTGTTTAGGAGTCCTATTGTAACTAGGAAAGCTAGGTGCGGTTTTGACATATTAGTTTCCTATTTTGAGTATTTCTTCCTCCATTAGAGTGTGTGAGGCTTTCGGAAACATCCCACCATAGTTAAGCATGAATTGGGTTGCCAAGAATGCAAGATCTCTTACCAATTCAACTATAATTTCTTCTTTCTAATTTCAGCCTATTTAGAGTTACGAATTTCCATGCAATTTCTAGCTTTATTTGATTATTGGGCCAAATGATGTCCATTATCCCAATTATGATAATGGGTCATCAATATATATTGTTGGAAGTCTCTCCAACATTTTTATTTAATTTATGGTTGCATCGTATTTTCGTGTTAACAGTTTTCTGACTTGTTTCCTTATTTGGATAATCGGTCACAATAATTCTTAAACCTAGCCCAAATGATTTTTATTGTCCCAACTTTATTGATGGGTCATTAGAAGATATTATTTGAAGTCCATATATGGTTTTTATTTAATTTGCTGACTCATCCGAGTACGTGTGATAATGATTTGTCGACTTATTCATTAAACTTGGCTTATCCGATTTTTCTTGGCACAAATTTATTTGTGAAACTTTTAGTAAAAATGTTTGGGGTTGATTTATAATTTTTACGGATTTTTTCGATGTGTTTTAGCACCTACGATAGATGTACGTATGTTTTAAATAATCTGATATTATGGAAATTATTTATTTCCATTTATTCAGATTTTTATGTAATTAAAATTTTAGGGGTGCTACAAATAAGCACAAGCTTGTACCACATTTCTTTTGCTAACTTACATGTGGAGACTCTTGATTACTCCTTTGGATGCACGACGCACTGCATCATGTTCAATGTGCTCCAATTCAGGGTGCCTTTGCAGATTTTCTCCCTGGTCCAGGTGTCTTCATCAGTGGGCAGCTCATGAGGCCCCTTGCTGGCGATTTTCCATAGCTCATAGTCCTGAGCTCTCAAAAAAACCTACATACGATTTTTCCAATACGTATAGTCAGTGCCATCAAAAAAGGGAGGCCTGGACACCGAGTGTCCTTCAGCTATAAACCCCTTGTTAGTTTCCATGAGATTGAATTTCTCCTGATCTTGAGATCAAGCTATTAAAGAAGTAAATCAGAGAAACCTCGCTCTGATACCAATTGAAAGCTGCATGGAATTATCTAAAGCAGTAATCTAGAAGGGGGGTTGAATAGATTACTACCAATTAAAAGCACTATGACGTTCTTTTTAGATTCAACACTGACTTGACAAAATCTTAAACAGATATGTATTGAATTCGAACTATGATGTGTGTGTTGATTGTTAGTAGAACGAATACCAACCTATCTAGCATGTGAATAATCAACGTGCCTACCAAACATCTACTGTAAAATGTTCAAACCACATGACATGAAGATTTAAGGTGGTTCTGAAACGGCCTTGGATATTTATGCCCAATAAGGCTCCATATCCAGATCCGCCTTCCGCAAACAGACCATAGTCTCACAAGGGATATTTCACACACGTGTCCAGGAAGAATATAAAAGACAAATCACAATAGTATAAGACAGAAGAAAGTACATGTACTCATATCTGTTCACATATTTGTACAATTGACCAATTACATTAATACATGTCCAATTAAAAGTACAACTACCTGGGGCATATCCCGAGGGAGCACAAGCTCACACAACACTAACTACAACTCAACTGCTGGTGGTACAAGTCTGCCACAACGCCGTTGCAAGCCAAACACACGACAAGTCCTGAAAAGAACTGTAGGGAAGTGAGCCTCAACAACTCACAGGCTAAGTAGAGGCCACCTAAAAACCACACGCAACACCGAAGAACCTGAACCACGGAGGGGCTCATTGGCAACACTAAAAGGCAAACCATGGCATGCTCACAACATTTACAATAAATAATGGCTAAAACAATAGTTCATCAACAAATACATATTTCTTGAAAAGTAAGAGAAACAACAGAACTAGCACAACATTACTAGTCTGCTCAACAACAGAAATGCCCAGGCTACAAGCATTACAGGAAAAACACCACAACAACCGGTCGCCTAAGCCACATGTTCATAGGCAACTTACCCATGTAGGGTAATAGGATTAGCAACCACAAGCCAATCCATCAGATAATAAACTATACACAGAAGCTTACTCAAAATGGATAAAACATAGCAGGTGGCAGGACACACCACACGACCTTCACAGAAACACAAGTCCACTACGACACGTGGAATGACTGGTACACAATGTACCACCACTAAACCGTAAAGCATCTCACGAAGGGTACATGTACCTTCTATCTCAAGGTACCACAACACAAACACCCCCACGAGGGGTACGGATACCTACTATCACTAGGTGCTAACACTTAAATCTCAAGCACAAGGGTAATAGGACTGCTAACAGAAATTAGTCCGCCATACCCCAAAATCTTAATACAACGGAAAACTACCCTTACAAGGGTACATTACAGCAAGTTGGAGGCTCCACGGAGCATAGCTCCACTTCAACACCAGAAAAGACTATGTACCAGCCATAAACCATTACCCACACTAGGTACAAGTACCTACCACCACGAGGTACCTTCACGAAGTCTCAAGCAACGGTGCCAACAACGGGGCACACCACAAGCCAATGAGTCTCTTCTCACCAACCACAGGCACAACTGTGCCAACACCAGGGCACACCTCACTGAGGAAGACCTCAAACGACAAGAAACAACACAAAAGTCACAACCGGTGGTAAAGCACCAGTCGGAAAGGAAGGACCCCACCACACGGGGATGAACTACTGGCTGATCGGACTAGTATCCGACCCGGACAACACAGGACCTACCTCTTAGTCTCGTAGCCACGGACCCTCAGTCCAACTACGGCTCCACAAACTCACAAGTCAAACAACTAAATGTGCAGACTAACAAACACCACCACTACCTGCAGTCTCACACACTGTAGGCCCATGCCTGGAACCTTTAGTGACTCAGGCCCGAGCTCCCCAAAGTTAGGCACTGGAACAGAACTAGCTGGGGCCCAGTACATCTATTGGTGTCCGTAACCCCAACACGAGCACGCTACAAGCGACCAAACATAGAACCAGCTCAACCCAAGTCACTGCCCTATGTGATCTTTCCCTCAGCCGGACGTTCAACTCAAACACAGGAGTGAGGGTGTCCAAGACAGACGATACAGACCTCGACGGTACAACACAAGTACCGGGACAAACCCTGAGCATAACAAACACATGTGCCTGGCTTACACAGAACCTGGGGTACACGACTAGAGAGGCATTCCGGAATAGGCGCCGGACCACCACACTCGGCTATACACAAACCATAACTCTTACACGTTCATCTTTATTACAAACCACGATACACATGTAATGGGTAGCTTGTCCTGGTCACTCGTGACCCACAAGCTAACCTACACAAACCCTTATAAGAACCACATTATTCAATAATAACTCGGGTCATCATCGGTCATCACATGACCCCTGTAGCCACGTAAACATAATGTATATTAATCATACACTACTTGTAACCTTATTTAAACAATTCCAAGTAAACCATCATTATCTGCCTCTAAAAGACGTCACAAGACTGAGGCTATGTTCACACCAGAATCTCACTACCAAACCAACACGATCAACACTTTAAACCGCAATAGAGTGCATGCCATGCACACACCCAAACCACGTAAACACCACGCATACTACATAGGTAGTATGCAAATTACTTAAAAACACGCTCACCTTGTGAGCAACATACTCTACAAGTGCCAACACACCACAAACCGGTGCTATGCACAATACTTAATAAATAATCGAATAAACATACCGTTAAAACATGCACCACAAGCACAGTCGGCTGTGGTCGCCACATGGGGTTCAATCGCAATCAGGTCGCAACACCCCGATGCACCGCGATCAAAAACACTAACGTGGCAGGATTCAGTGGCACCATAAGATCACGCCACACCGACTTGTCGTGATAGAAAACCTTATCACGATGGGTCAGCCTGTTGCGACCAGGGCGCGACAGCCGGGTCTATCGCCTTCACAGGCACAAACCCTAATCCAGAAACCATCTCTGGATCACCCCTACAAACCTTATAAAACACACTTAATTCACATTTTTCATGCTTTAAAGAAGGCCCTAGCATGATATCTAAGGTTCATAAAATGAAAAACACATAACCACACCACACACACGATCCAAACATCAAAACGTGGTGGGATCTCTCTACCTCCGCGAAGAACACGAACTCCCGGTGTTTCCCCCGCTCCGCACGACATCCTCGCGGTGAGAACACGCCGAACACGACCCCAACAAGCCAAATTGCCAAAGAGCCCGCGACAGACTCCCCTCCTGGCCGAGCAGAGCTTCCTCAGCTCTATCCTACCAAAACTCCTTTAAAAACACACAGTGGTTGGGATCGTGACGTAAGGTCGCGACGGACTAGGGCGTCGCCTTCCCACTGTTGACATCAGCTGACTACCCAACGCGCGACACGCGGCAACCATGCAGACGATGACCGCCAAACCATAATAACGAGATCGCGACGACCAGGGCTGTCGCGACCTGAACTCAACAGAACACCTTGTCGAGATCACAGGCACAAAACCTATGAGCACTTTGGGCCCAACTACCAGCTCACAAAGGCCTACAACACGTGCAAACACCTTAAACATGAACTAATGGGCCACACATTGGCCACCAAACGTGCTAAACCTAGATCCACGGGGATCCGAAAAACGCACGACGTTACAGGTTCGGAGTACACAACTTGTGTATCCTACATCTACCATCCACAGACACATGTAGAAAGACTGCTTATTAGCGAGTTCAACTCTTCAACCACACACACACACGTTGTCTGATGCAAACACGTAATCAGAACAACAATCCACACGTGGATCAAGCACAAGGAACGCTTGAACCATTACCACACACTTAAGGATATGAAAAGTAAAGCAGAGGAAGAGTTCTGAGTTGAGGATCAAATCCAAGATGTGAACTCTTCAGTGAGTTCTGAGTTGACGATCAAACATTATGTTGTTGACGACCACGTGATGAAGACGAAGCTTGAACTGAGGACGAACAGGCTTCAACTCTACTCGTGAGATGGATCTTTCACGAACAGGATGGAGGGTTAAAGCAAAGCAGTAGGGAGAAGCCTTTCTTTTAGGTTTTGCTTAGGGTTTTGGAATTGTGGCTTCTTGCTGCGAAAATATCTTCATATGATCTATATATAAATGTGTCCAAGTATGGAGAGTTGTGCTTGAAGGGATCACCCTGATACAGAACATATCCTGACCATCGGATCTGACTTTTCTCTTCGTCTGTCGACAGGCACTTCATAGATGTCGACAGCCACTGCTCAGATCTGGTTTACAGAACCATGGGGTTGCTGAAAGGCCTTATATGTCGACAGGTGATTTGCTGGCTGTCGACAGGCAGCATGTATCTGTCGACATGTACATTTCATCTGTCGATAGCTACTCTTCCAGTTGAGCTTCCAGTAGCTTGTTTGTTCCTGGATGGTTTATCTGTCGACAGGGAACTTCCTGGCTATCGACAGGTGAGTATTTGAAGTCTATTTCATATTATTTTGTACTTGTATCTTGATACTTGTCTTGTATGCATTCACACCTATATTAAAAGATATTCTAAGGTGTAGCACCCTAGAAATTTTAATTACATAAAAATTCAAATAAATGGAAATAAAATAATTTCCATAATATTATAGTATTTAAACATACGTATCTGAACAACTCTTCACATATATAGTTGCTTTAGTGTGTGAATTGATTGTCTGAACTCTCTCTCTCTAGTTTCTAGAGAGAGAAGCTCTAGGGATTGGTAGGCACTTTGTGAGGTTGGTCTGCCACCACTGCCCTCCCGGCGGTGGGTGGCTAGCTTTGTTCTTGGTTCTCTCTGGCTCTTGCAGTCATGGAAGATGTGGAAGCTAGCCCGCCAGTGAGAAAGCTATCTTTTTCTCAAGCCTTTTCGTAGTCTTTGCTCCTCAGGAAGGTGTCTCTTCCGATCAAGCCACTAGCCTTCACTGATGCTAGTGCACCTACCGTGTTTTTTTCTAAAGTGGAAATTTTGAAGTCTGAGGAGACCTTGAAGAGAGCCATCATTGATAAATGCTCCTATGGCCGGCCATCCATCCTTGATATCAAGTCCTGCCTATCCTTAAGGCTGGGTATGAAGTCAGATTTCATTGTGAGCATTCTGAACCATCGTCACCTTCTTCTTCGTTTTGAGGATGATGAGGATTTTCTTCTAGTCCTTCTTCGTAAAAGTATTTATATCACGGGATACCTGTTTAGATTCTTTGCTGGTCAGCTGGTTTTGATTTTGATAAGGATCCATCCATGATGCCTATCTGGGTTGGATTCTAAGGATTGCCAGTGAGTTTATACAATGAAGATTATCTTCATTCCATTGCTAACAACATTTGGCAGGTTCTTCATATTCATGAAGTCACTTTGGCATGGACTCAAACGGCTGAGGCCCTAGTTTGTATAGATGTTGACATTGCTGTTCCTTTGCAAGAGAGAATTTGGATTGGTTATGGTGACCAACGTTTTTGGCAGAAGGTTAATTACCACCGGTTCCTCCCTTATGCAAGTTTTGCAATCGCATTGGTCATGATGAAGGCTCCTGTTATAAGAAGAATAAGTCTTCTGCTCGAAAACAGGGTGCTCAGGAACATGGAGTTCTTGGGACTTCTGCCCAGCCTGCACAAGAATGGAGGCATGTTCGAAATTCTAAAAGGAACTTTGTGAATGTGGGAGATAACTCTGTTGTCCTAGTTAGCAATGCTTTTGATCGCCTGAGAGAAAACTTTGGCGATCCTGATGTTGATGCTCCTATCTCCCCAGTCCCTAAAGAACATCACGAGACTGAGTTGGTTGCTTCTGCTAATGTTGATGGTGATAGAAATAGTGTTAGAGATGAAGTTATGGTGCATGCTATCCCTTTCACGGACCGTTTAATGCCCAACCAGGGAGATTAGTTGCCGTTTGTTAATGCTCCTTAGGTTACCCTTGCAAAAATGTTGACTCTTCATTACGTGTGCATGGAGCTCTTTGCATGGATAATGTGGTTCATGATGGTCCCCTGCCGACGCTGCCGCCGTCACCGCAGGTGGATCCATTGCTGGAGTTGCAGGGCGGGTCATCCGTCGGAGACTTGGAAGAAGGTCCTATGCTTTCATCTGACGATATTTCTTTACATGGCAATCTGCCTTCTTTACAAGGTAACCCAGCTACAAACTTGCATCCGCCGGGGATCTCACATATTTCTTTAAAGGCAATTTCTGAAAACTTGCTAATGCCTCTTGCTAAAGTAACCTTACACGACAACTCCACTTTAAGAAATGGCATGTACACTAGATCTAAGGCTAAGGCAGCCGCGGTGCATGGTGGTTACGTTTCCTCATGATTAATAAAATTTTGTTTTGGAACATTAGGGGCCTCCCTAATATGGCCTCTAAACGTGCTCTTAAGCTTCTGATCAAAAAGCACAACATTCAATTGTTGGCTATCTTTGAACCTAAAATGGACATTTCCAAAGCATCCAGGATTTGCAATTATCTTCATATGGATTTTGTTGTTGATAGTATCCCCGCGGATTCAAAGATTTGGATTTTCTATAATCAGCCTATCTCTTTTCATGTGACGTCTTATATGCCCCAGCATGTTACTGGGTTGGTTATGAAGGTGGCGACTCCTCAGCTCATGGTTACTTATGTCTATGCAAGTTGTGATGCTAATGACAGAAGAAATTTATTTGATGATATTCTGGCTATATCTGATTTTGTTAACGTCCCATGGATTGTGGGGGGGGGGGGGGGGGGGATTTCAATTGTGTTTCTCAAACAGTGAAAAGAAGGGTGGTTGTCTACCCAACATCACTTCTTTGATTGAATTCAATGCTTTTATTTCTACTGTGGGTCTTCTAGACGTTGGTTTTAAGGGTATGCCATTCACCTGGTCTAATAAAAGAATTGTCACTCATTCCATTAAGGCAAGGTTGGACAGGTTGCTTGTTGATAGTCGGTGTGCGGAGGTTTTTCCTGGGTGCAATGTGCAGCATCATTCCCGTGGCCCTTCTGACCATTCTCCACTCTTAATTCAGTTGCAGAACATCTACTCTCAGCTAGCCCGGTTTATTTTCCAAAACATGTGGATCAAGCATGAATCCTTTCTTAACTGTGTTAAAGATGCTTGGGCTGTGGAAGACACGTGGTACCCGTCCCCTTTCTGCAAGCTCCAACAAAAGCTTAAACAGATCAAGGTTGCTTTGAGGTTGTGGAATAAAAATGTTTTTGGTCACATTGAGGATAATATTAAAAAGGCTGAGGCACATATTCCCTATTGCCAACAACTATATGATACCTCCCCAACCTCTGTTAATCGTTCCCTTCTGAATGAGGCTAATGCTAAGCTTAGGCAAATTTTCCATTGCCAGGAATTGTTCTGGTGCCAAAAATCCATGATTCAATGGCTTCGGGAGGGCGATAGAAATACAGCTTTTTATCATGCAGCGGTCAGAAGTAGGAGGAGCAGAAATTACATACATAGGTTAAGGATTGATGGCGCATGGTGTGAGGATCAGCTTACCCTCAAGACTGCGGCTGTGCATTATTTTGAGTCTTTGTTATCTTCTGAGGTGCATGACATTGATTGTAACGGCCTGGGATATTTATACCCAATAAGGATCCCATATCCAGATTCGTCTCCTGCGAACGGACCGAAGTCTTGCAAGGGATAGTTCGTACACGTGTCCAGGAAGAATATAAAAGACAAACCACAATAGTAAGAGACACAAGAAAGGATATGAGCTCATATCTGCATAAACAATTTACAACTGTCCCATTACATTATTACATGCCTAAATTAAAAAGAGTACAACTACTTGGTGCATACCCCGAGGGAGCACAGGCTCATATAACTATACTAACACTAGTGCTGGTGGTACAAGTCTGTCAGAACACCTCCTCAAGCGACATCAACGGTAAACCGTCAGAAGAACTGTAAGGGAGTGAGCATCAACAAGTCACTGGCTCAGTAGGGAACCACCCAATACCACACACAACGGAGGAGACCCTCAACCCCAACGGGTCTCACTTGCAACACCAGAAGCCAAAACATTTCATGCTCTTAGTAAAGTGTAATTATATCAATTCACACAAATTCCGGAAGTAAGGTAAAACAACAGGGAACTAGCACCATGCTACTAGTCTGCCTAATAACTGGAAAGCTTAGGCCACAAGCCTCACAGGCATACCATCTCAACAACTGGTCACCTAAACTGTAAACCACACAGGCAAAGCATTGCCTAAGCTACTAGCTTCACTAGCAAGCCTCTAAACATATGGGTAACATGATTGCTAACCAAGAGCAAATCCATTATACCCTTAAATCATGATGTATCGAATATCACACTTAAGAAACATGACTGGCTATCACGATGCCAATCCAACGCGCACTAAACCTTATTCGAAAACTTACCCAAGATAGGGTAAAATATGACAAGTGGAAGGTCTCACTGCATGACCTCCACTTCACCACCTGAAAAGGCTAGTACTCAGCGTACTACGAGAAACTAGTACCCACAAAGAGTACAGATACCTACCACCACGATGTACCACCACGGAACACAAACACAACATGAAACACAAACACAATTGTGCCACTATGAGGACACACTTCAACTAGTCAAACCACAACTAGTGAGTCTTCGCTCACTAACTACACTAACCACAATAACAATCATGCCAACACCATGGCACACCTTGACGCGTAAAACCGCAACTAACACACGCTACAATTGAAAGCATAGCACGAGCCGGAAAGCATGACGCCACCACACGGGACAGACTACTGGTTCATGACGCCAGTATCCAACCCGGACAACACAGCACAAGAACAACCTCTCAGTCTCGCAGTCACGGACGTAAGGTCCAACTGCAGCTCCACAACTCAAGTAAAGCCAAAGAACTGTGGAGTCCAACCAAACCACCACAACCTACAGGTCACTCACCCTGTAGGCCCATGCCTGGCACCTTTAGAGACTCTGGCCTGAGCTCTCTAAAGTAAGGCACTGGTAATAGGACTAGCCAGGGCCCAGTACGTCTACTGGTATCTGTAACCCCCAGCTACGAGCGCGCTACAAGTGACTAAACACAAACTCTCACAAGTCACTGTCCCACTGCCATCTTTCCCTCAGCCGGACGACAACTCTCCCCGAGAGTGAGGGTGTCCAAGAAGACGACAAGACCTCGACGGTACCACTGCACCGGGACAATCCCCGAGCACACTCACGTGTCTGGCTCTCCTAGAAACCTGGGGCACCCAACTGAAGAGGCATTCCGGAATAGCCGCCGGACCACCAAACACAACAATAATTACATCATAATCTCATACAATCTTTATTACAAACCACGGTACAAACGTATGGAGTAGCTTGACCTGGTCACTCCGTGACCCACAAGCTATCCTACTCAAACACAGACATAAATCACGGTAGTCAACCATACCTGGCCTATCATTGGTCATCACATGACCTCCTTGCCACATACATACCATATATACTAACTATACATTAACTCTTAACCTTACTTGCATTACATTAATTAAACCATCTCTATTAGTCCATAAAGGACGTTACAAGACTGAGGCTTGGTTCACACTTGAACCATCATTGCCTAGCCAATACAATACTATATACCATGCACATATTCATATTACGTAAGCACCACACCAACTATGTAAACCATACGTAATCCACCCACCAACCACGTGGGAAACATGCTCATTGAGATTTACGGGTGCTAATGCACCTCTTACCAAAACCATACACATTAAACATCGATAATTGGATAACCATAACACGAAAAGCATGCAAAGCAGAACCTTCGGCTGTGATTGCGACAGAGGCCATGACCGCCTTCTGATCGCGATGCCACGATATGTCGCGATAAGAAACCCTGTCGCGATGGGTGGGCCTGTCGCTACCTGGTCGCGACAGCAGGGTCCGTCGCCTTCTCAGGCGAAAACCCTAATCCGGAAACCATCTTCGAATCTTCCATGCAAACCACCCTAAATCCCGATTCAACCCGGTTTTCATGCTCATTTCACCTCCTAGACATGGTATCTACTGTTTTTAAAGCGGTAAACAAGCTAACATGCAATCCACGGAATCAAACATGGTGGAATCTCCCTACCTTCACGAAGAACACACAAACCACACATGGCGTGGCGTTACCCCCACTCCTTGCGACGTCCTCGCGTCGAGAGCGCGTCGAACACCACGCTGGAATGCCGAATCGGCCGCAGCAGCTCCTCCCCTGGTCGAGCGGAGCTTGTGAATGCTCTGTTTGGCCAACCTACTTAAAAATCGCACAGCGGTTGGGATCACGACGTACCTTCCCATCGCGACCTTGTCGCGACAGACTAAGGCGTCGCCTTCCCATTCCCGACGTCAGTAAAGTCCACTCCATGCGTGACACACGGAGCACATGCAGACGTCGAATGCAGCGGTAGCAACCAGAACGTGACCCCTACTGCCGTCGCGTTCAGAACGCGACCTACACCTCCATCGCGTTCACATTCAGTGAACCAACGGGCACCACAGGCCTAACCTGCCGGCCCACTAAGCTCCACACAACGCGCGGAAACCACAACCAGGGCCTAATGACCCCATATTGGCCATGAGCACCACAGCAAAACCAATAAACACAGACCCGAACTACCACTAATCAACGATCCGCAAAGATCCGAAAAACGTGCTACGTTACATTACTATCACCTAAAAAGAAATGTCGTCCTCGACATTCAAAACGAGCGACAATAAATCACACTATCACCTAAAAAAGAAACCAAGCCATATGCAGAGCTTCCTCTACATCCTTCTTTCAAATCATCTGCTTATGTTCATACTTGCTCTGCCTTCCCTTTCTCTTTAATTTATTCCTCAATTACTTTATTCTCTAAATTTATTCTTCTAATTTTTTTTTACCTTTCAACCATAGGCGATTCCATCCTGCTATTAGCGCTTTATCTCCTTGGACTGAACGTACTTCTACATTTTCCGAACAATTCTACTTAGCCAAAAGCGCTTTATCTACTTGGGCTCGATCTATTTCCACATTTGCCTGGTTATATTTGCATCATTTCTTTCTGGGCTAGCTTAAATCCTTCCACTTTATATTCTTAAATTTTCAAATTTCTAGATATTATTCCTCTATTTACTCATCACCACTAATCATCACTTGGCTTAATTGCACATAAATTTTTAAATTCTCTTTTAATTACTTAAACTTTAGATAATTTTATGAATATTAAATCTTCCACGCTTCCACTGCGCTACTCTGATCATACTAAACCAATTACCAAATATTCATGAATTCTGGATTCCCTTAATTCATTAATAACTTATTTCGCTTCAAATTATACTTTCCAACTAACTTTACATTTAATACCACTTGATTGACTCCACTCATATTCTATCTTCTCCTATATCTGCTTCACAGTAAATTCTAATTCTTGGCATAAATTAATACTGATATACATTTCCCTTTATATATTTTCCTTGCTTCAAACAATATTCTCTAACTGATTTAACAAACCCAATTCATATCTTTTCACATCTTCCATTGTCATTGCTACACATACCTGAAATTTTACTTTTATTTTTATTCAGGCCTTGCTCAACTATCTGACATGAAATCTCAAAATTTCCTTACCATTACACTGATTATATTGCTCCTCCCTTTTTCTACTTCCTTTCACTATACCTTAATCTGCTCACTACTCCTTAACTGATTTATTATAGCTTTACTTCAATTCTACAATATTCTTATAATAAAATTCATTTATTCATCCAAATCACCTTAATGTATATCATTACGCAAATTCTTATTGCACATTTCCTGAATCATTTAATTATCACTATTCTTATAATCTATCATATTGTTTTTTTCCCACTTGATCATTAATATTAAACTTTATCTTTACTATCAATAACATAACACCATTTCTGCAAAATATTTCTCCTAACTAGTTTGCTAGCTGACTAATTTCAAGGTGCCATTTATGCTGCAATCCTTCTTATTAAAATACTGACATAACTATAAACTGAAACTATTTCCTTTAAACACAATGATTTATTCTACTTAATTTCTTTATTCCACATTACTAATTTACCACCAAATATAAACATTTTCACTGTTACAGTTCATTCACAAATATCCATTCATAATGAACTTTGCTATTCCTCATTACTTTTCAATGGACATAACCTTGTCCATTCTAACTTACATAGCTTCAACTTACTTTAATTATTTAGTTTTAACTTCAATTTGCCTCTGACACCAATTTCCCTTCTCTACTTCTACAATCTACACACAAATGCTGGCACCACTACTCTTATCTTTAACACTGCAACAACCTTAAACAAATATTTCTGCAAAATCTTTATCCACTGCCTTTTACTAAACAAACATTTCCTCTTATGAGATTCTTAGAAAAAAAAAAGAAAAATCTGACTTGCCACTGTTCTTTTACTCTCTTAATCATGTATTCATCTCTACATACACTTACACGGATCCTCATGTTAAATTTTTCATTATCCTTATTACTCATAATAGTACTGCTCTTAAACTCTTTATTACAACTATTTTTAATCACATATCACACTTAAGGATCATCTAGATCACTGCTCCTTACTTACCAGCCGCTCATCTCAAACTAGACTACCTCACTTGATCATTTCAAACCTAACATGCCATTAATCATACTATTATCCAAACAACTTCTTAACACTTTATTAACATCAATCTCAAACACAATGACTATCTCTGCTACAATTTTCAACCACAATTCACCCATTTAACAACCCTGGTCACACAGTCCTATGCCTCACCATAACACTATTCTCTCTATTATTCCATCACATCACTACTTTATACTTTCTCTACCAACTCTGATCTTGAATGAAACACTTTTTAGTGAACTTCATAACTGAATGCACTAATTCATTCAATTTCTATAATAAAGAATCTTTAATCAACAATACTTTAACCACAATCCAATAATTACTCATACTGCACCACTAATCATATCTGCTATTACCCACAACTACTGATCTAACCAATTATACATACAATTCATATACCAAAACTCATATGAAAACCATACTAAAAAGCACAGGAAACTACAGACTTATTACCAGCAGTGGACATTAAATCATGTATTGGGACATTGTAATCTTAATGTCTTTTCATATTCTAACTGGACCATTGCTCTGATACTAACTGTAATGGCCCTGGATATTTATACCCAATAAGGGTCCATATCCAGATCTGTCTCCCGCGAACGGACCGAAGTCTCGCAAGGGATAGCTCGTACACGTGTCCAGGAAGAACATAAAAGACAAACCACAACAGTAAGAGACACAAGAAATGATATGTGCTCATATCTGCATAAACAATTTACAACTGTCCCATTACATTATTACATGCCCAAATTAAAAAGAGTACAACTACCTGGGGCATACCCCGAGGGAGCACAAGCTCACATAATTGTACTAACACTACTGCTGGTGGTACAAGTCTGTCACAACACCTCCTCAAGTGATACCAACGGTAAACCCTGAAAAGAACTATAAGGGAGTGAGCCTCAACAAATCACTGGCTCAGTAGCGAACCACCCAATACCACACACAACGCAGGAGAACCTCAACCCCAATGGGTCTCACTGGCAACACCGAAAGCCAAACCATTTCATGCTCATAGTAAAGCGTAATTATATCAATTCACACCAATTCTGAAAGTAAGGTAAAACAACAGGGAACTAGCACCACGCTACTAGTCTGCCCAATGACTGGAAAGCTTAGGCCAGAAGCCTCACAGGCATACCATCTCAACAGCTGGTCACCTAAACTGTAAACCACACAGGCAAAGCATTGCCTAAGCTACTAGCTTCATTGGCAAGCCTCTAAACATATGGGTAACAAGATTGCTAACCAAGAGCTAATCCTTAATACCCTTAAATCACAATGTATTGAATATCACACTTAAGAAACAAGACTGGCCATCACGATGAAATTCCAACGCGCACTAAACCTTATTCGGAAACTTACCAAGAAAGGGTAAAATATGACAAGTGGAAGGTCTCACTACATGACCTCCACTTCACCACCTAAAAAGGCTAATACTTAGCATACTAGGAGAAACTAGTACCCACAAAGAGTACAGGTACCTACCACCACGAGGTACCACCACGGAACACAAACACACCACGAAACGCAAACACAACTGTGCCACCACGAGGGCACACTTCAACCAGTCAAACCACAACCAGTGAGTCTCCACTCACATACTACACTAACCACAATAACAATTGTGCCAACACCATGGCACACCTTGATGTGTAAAACCTCAACTAACACATGCTACAATTGATAGCAAAGCACGAGCCAGAAAGCACGACGCCACCACACGGGATAGACTACTGGTTCATGATGCCAGTATCCAACTCGGACAACACAGCACAAGAACTACCTCTCAGTCTCGTAGTCATGGACGTAAGGTCCAACTGCAACTCCGCAACACAAGTAAAGATAAAGAACTGTGGAGTCCAACCAAACCACTAAAACCTATAGGTCACACACCCTGTCGGCCCATGTCTGGCACCTTTAGAGACTCTGGCCTGAGCTCTCTAAAGTGAGGCACTGGTAACAGGACTAGCCAGGGCCCAGTACATCTACTGGTGTCCGTAACCCCTGCTATGAGTGCGCTACAAGTGACTAAACACAAACTCTCACAAGTCACTCTCCCACTGCCATCTTTCCCTCAGCTGGATGACAACTCTCCCCAAGAGTGAGGGTGTCCATGAAGACGACAAGACCTCGACGGTACCACTGCACCAGGACAAGCCCCGAGCACACTCACGTGCCTGGCTCTCCTAGGAACCTGGGGCACCCAACTGAAGAGGCATTCCGAAATAGGTGCCGGACCACCAAACTCAGCAATGCACTAATTGCATCATCATCTCATACAATCTTTATTACAAACCACAGTACAAACGTATGGACTAGATTGACCTGGTCACTCTGTGACCCACAATCTATCCTACATAAACACAGACATAAATCACGGTAGTCAACCATACCTGGCCTATCATTGTCATCACATGACCTAGTTGCCACATACATACCATATATACTAACTCCACATTAACTCTTAACCTTACTTACATTACATTAATTAAACCATCTATATTAGTCCATAAAGGACGTTACAAGACTGAGGCTAGGTTCACACTTGAACCATCATTGCCTAGCCAATACAATACTATATACCATGCACCTATTCATATTACGTAAACACCACACCAACTATGTAAACCATACGTAATCCACCCACCAACCACATGGGCAACATGCTCATAGAGCTTTTACGGGTGCCAATGAACCTCTTACCAAAACCATACACATTAAACATCGATAATCGGATAACCATAACATGAAAAGCATGCAAAGCAGAACCCTCGGTTGTGATTGCGACAGAGGCCATGACCGCCTTCTGATCACGACGCCACGATATGTCGCGATAAGAAACCCTGTCGTGATAGGTCGGCCTGTCGCTACCTGGTCACGATAGCAAGGTCTGTCGCCTTCTCAGGCGAAAACCCTAATGCGGAAACCGTCTCCGAATCTTCCATGCAAACCACCCTAAATCCTGATTTAAACTAGTTTTCATGCTCATTTCACCTCCTAGACATGGTATCTACTGTTTTTAAAGCGGTAAACAAGCTAACATGCAATCCACGCAATCAAACATGGTGGAATCTCCCTACCTTCACGAAGAACACACAAACCACGCATGGCGCGGCGTTTCCCCCACTCCTCGCGACGTCCTCGCGTCGAGAGCGCGTCAAACACCACGTTGGAACGTCGAATCGCCCGCAGCAGCTCCTCCCCTGGTCGAGCGGAGCTTGTGAAAGCTCTGTTTGGCCACCCTGCTTAAAAAGCGCACAACGGTTGGGATCGTGACGTACCTTCCCGTCGCAACATTGTCGCGATAGACTAAGGCGTCGCCTTCCCATTCCCGACGTCAGCAAGCTCCACTCCATGCGCGACACGCAGTGCACATGTAGAAGTCGACCCCAGCGGCAGCAACCATAACGCGACCCCTACTGCCGTCGCATTCAGAATGCGATCTACACCTCCATCGCATTCACAGTCAGTGAACCAACGGGCACCACGGGCCTAACCTGCTGGCCCACTAAGCTCCACACAACGCGGGAATACCACAACCAAGGCCTAATGACCCCATATTGGCCATGGCCACCACGCCAAAACCAATAAACATAGACCCGAACTACCACTAATCCATGATCCGCAAAGATCCAAAAAACGCACTACGTTACATTGATAGCCAGCTACTTTGTTCCATTCCTAATCTCATTTCTGAGGAGGACAATCAGATGTTAATTGCTGCCCCTTCTGATGATGAAATTATGCTTTCAGTGTGGAAGTTGAAAGGGGACAGTGCTCCGGGCCCAGATGGTTTTATAGGTACCTTTTACACCACTTACTGGGACATTATTGGGAAGGATGTGATTGAGGCAGTCCGTGGTATTTTTTTTCTGGCTATCTTCTTCCTAGGGGCGTTTCTTCCTCCATTATTGCTCTTATCCAAAAAGTGGAAAGCCCTACCTCCTTCAGTGATTATCGCCCCATTAGTCTTTGTAATTTCTACTTTATGATTGTTTCTCTGGCTATTGCAAATAGGTTGTCTTTGATTCTGCCTTCTATTATTTCGGCGGAGCAGGGTTCTTTTGTCCAAGGCAGGAACATCATGGACAATGTCTTCTTAGGTAGACAATTGGCAGCTGATCTGGGCAGGAAATCTAGAGGTCACAATGTCATTTTCAAGCTTGACATGATGAAAGCTTATGATAGGGTTGAATGAGATTTCTTGCTGGCTGTTCTTCGAAAATTTGGTTTTTCTACAAGATTCACCTCTTATATAGCCATGCTCATCTCAAACTGCTGGTTCTCTGTTTTGTTTAATGGTGCTCTTGCTGGCTACTTTAAATCATCTAGAGGTATTCGTCAGGGTGAACCCCTTGCTCCTGCTCTTTACATTATCATGGAGGAAACTCTTAGTAGGGGGCTGCGCATGCTTATGGACAATGGAAACCTAAAACCTTACTCCGGTCCTAGAGGATGTGCACTTTTGTCTCATCTTCTGTATGCTGATGATGCGCTCATCTTCCTTAATGGTCAAGCTCAGAATATCAAAAAAATCATGATGTTTTTGAATTTGTATGAGGAGTCTTCTGGTCAAAGGATTAACCATGGTAAAAGTAGCTTTCTCATTGCAAAAAATGCCCCAATCCAACTATCTAATAAGATCTTTCACCTGACTGGTTTCCACCGCCAAAGGGGCACTATGATTTATCTTTGTGTTCCTATTAAGCGGGTAAAGTTCTGATTACTGACTATAAATTTCTGATTGATATAGTTAATGGACGCATTGGC
This sequence comes from Colocasia esculenta, assembly GCA_014218235.1. NCBI lineage: Eukaryota > Viridiplantae > Streptophyta > Magnoliopsida > Alismatales > Araceae > Colocasia > Colocasia esculenta. Next base: position 75,951,211 of record CM024763.1, on the reverse strand, counting down.
TCTTGGAAAACCAGGATTCTGTCCAAGGCGAGAAGATTGACACTGATTACATCTGTTCTTTCCTCCATGTTGGCATATCTTGCCACTGCTTCGTCTATCCCAAAAACCATCCTCCGTTTTGTTGATCACACCTGTGTTGCATTTTTCTGGGGTGCCTCTGATGGTAAAAATTGTAGGCATTGGGTTTCGTGGGATACTATACAAAAACCAATTGTGGAAGGTGGTCTTGGTTGTAGGAAATGTGGCATGTTCAGTTATCCATGCTTATTAAACTAGTCTGGAATATGATTCATGGTGTTTCTTTGTGGTCATCTTATGCTAGAAGCAGATATTTTTATGAGGATCGCCTCATCTCTCATCCTGTCAGTATTGGTAGGAAGTTGTTTTTGGCTGCTTATGATGTTGTTTTGCAGAACACTAGATGGGTCCTAGGGAATGGTGATAGTATTAAGTTCCTTGATGATGTTTGGTTTGGAGAAAAACCACTCTGGGATACTATTTCTTATCATTTACAGGAGCTTTCTCCTTCTGTTAAGGAGGTTCTCACTGATCAGAATCATCCTTTGCGCCACCTTATCCCTCAGGAGATGAATCACGTGCAACTTAATTCTCATGAGGATCTTTGTGTTTAGACACCTACCAGTAAAGGGAATTTCACTCTCAAAAGTGCTTATGATCAGATCCGCACTCATGGTGTTAAAAGATCGCCTCTACTATGACTCTGGCATCATCGGTTCAGTAGAAGGGCATCCATTTTCTCTTGGCTTATTCTTCATAGGGTGGTCGCGGTGGATGACCGTATTGCTGAGTGTGGTATTCCTTTCCCTTCTCGTTGTTGCTGTTGCAGGTGTCCTCAAGTTGTGGGCTTGAATCATTTGTTTGCACACAGTGATCTTGCCAAGGAATTATGGTTATGGATTTCTCCCATCCTTCCGGATGGCTTGGGTATTAATATGAACATCTCAATCAGACCTTGGAAGATTATCAGCTGCTGCAGCACTACTAATCCTTTTGGTTTCATTTCAATCTACTCTTCTATGCTCATTATCTGGGAATTTTGGAAAATCAGATGTAAAATGAAATTTGAATAGGCTGCATGTTCCACCATTGTGCTCCGTTGCCTGCATGTTCCACCATTGTGCTCCGTCAAACATTCATAACCTTGTTAATGTTGCTTTGGACAATTTCACCTTCAAGGACTTTGCTACTCCACAACAGATGGATATAATTATGGAGTTTGGTTTTTCCCTCCAGCCCCCTGTTAAGAATGTTAAAATGGTAAGATGGATTCTTCCTTCTGAATGTTGATGGCGCCTCTAAGGGCAACCATGGACCTTGTGGGGGCGGTGGTATAGTTCGGAATGCTGCTGGAACCGTATTTTTTGCCTTCTCTCACTTCTATGGCGCTGAGACAAGTTTGCTTGCTGAAGTTCATGCTATGTGTGATGGCATGGAAATGGCCTTGGAGAAAGGTTTTTATTTAACTCAGATTTCCATAGATTCACTAGTGGTAGTTAACTCTATACGGTCTAGGATTCCTTTCTCTTGGAGTGATGTAGATGGTGGCGGATTGTGCATGATTTTGTGCAGTAGTATCAGGTTCAGATTACACATGTGTATAGGGAAGGAAATCAGGTTGCGGATGCTTTGGCAAATGTTACTTGCAATGTGCATTGTAATGGGTTTTTTACCTCTTCCTCTCACTCCCCAAAGCTTGTTTTCCTACTCTTATTGGAGATCGGTTGGGCCTTGTAAGTTTTAGAGTGGGTTAACTCTTGTTGGGTCATCAGAGGTATGCCCCATAGTTCTTGTACTTACTCATTTCTCATATATAAAATTCGTGGTAGCAGTACAATCGCCTAGAGGAGTGATTCCATTTCACCCTTCTGGGGTGGGATGCACTCGACCGATCGCTGATGCTGCTTGGCCACTTTTTGGAAAAAATAAAAAATAATACGTATCATTATCATATGTGCTAAAACACATCGGTAAATTTCTAAAAAATTATAAGCCAACCCCACACATTTTTCCTATGTGTTCCACGAAGAAATTCGTGTGACAAAAAAACCGATTAACGAAGTGTACATCACATGGTGACCGATTATCCAAATAAGGAAATAAGTCGGAAAACCGTTAACACGGAAATACGACGTAATCATAAATTAAATAAAATTGTTGGAGAGACTTCGAACATTATATATTAATGACCCAATATCATAATTGGGCCAATGGACAATATTTGGCCCAAAAATCAAATGAAGCAAGAAAATACATGGAAATTCATAACCTAAATAGGCTGAAATTAGAAAGAGGCAATTAGAGTTGAATTGGGATGAGATCATGCACTCTTGGCAACCCAAACTCGTGCCTAGCCATCCTTTGGGATTGCTTGATGGCCAAGGCACTCCAATGGAGGAAGAAATCCTCAAATTTGGGATGGTAATATACTGAAACCGCAACTTGGCTTTCCTTGTTGCATTAGACTCCTAAAACCCATGGTTGCTTAAATACTCTCCACTAAACCCTAGGGATGAGTTTTACCACTTGCTGGGGTCGTGTGGAGGAGTTCTTGGCGGCTGGGGACCTGTGGAACGACCACAAGAAGGTCATCTTCCTTCCCTATTCGTCTGTTACGACCTGTGCAACCCGTCCACTTGGAGTCGACCAAAGGTAGGGTAAACCTAAATCCCATCGTGCAAAGCTTATACCCCTGGAAAGAGGGTCAAGTCTACTTCCTAACCCAACTAAAATGCACAAATTTCATGCAGTATTCGTAGAGTATTAGGCGTTCTTCAAACAGTGGTCTGAACAAGGGATTTATGGAGAATGAAACTTCATCAATACATAAGGTAGGATTTCTTGGGCCAAACGTTAACAACTCATGTACCAATGTGTAGAGCATCAAGTCTAGTTTCATTTCCATTGGTTTCATCGAATTCCAATGAGTAGATTTTAAATTAGAGGTGTTTTGCCAAAGTCTCTTATGTTTGGGACTTTTTATGTTCCTGTTGATTTATCATGCATCCTGATGCTGTTTTAAATTATTTAAAAATCATAGTTCGCATCTATTCCATGTTCCCTACAACTTTTATGTTGAGACTTTTGTCCCAAGAGCCCTAGTTTTGATGATATAAGTGTTACAAGGATCGCCCATTGTATTTTTGAGTTTTCTGAGTTTTCGGTTTGATGTCTGAACCGCGTCCAGTTCAGATGCTGCGTTTAAGGCGTCTGGTATTACGGCTCTTGGGGCCGATGTGATGCAAGGAATCGCAACTCTCTGGTACAACGTGATTCAGGCACGAACCGGTCAACGGCCCACATGGGTCTACGCGCCGCCTGGGAGTCTGGGCCGGTCTGATCCGCAGCGTGATACCCCAATGCGTTTCAGGCAGTTTTCCCGCCCAATGATTTATTAATGACTTTCCGTAGATGCGACCGGATCCCCAGACATGATTCAATCATTAACGCGGCCAGGCCTGTGGATGCAATTTAGCTTCTTCACTGTTTCGCCTGTTTTGACTATGTCTTGCATTTTAAAGTGCGTCCACTGTGTTGGACGCATATTTCAAAACTTATTCGATGTTTGTTTAACATGGTATCAAGTGTGTGATTTGCACGTCTCGGGTCTGATCATTACATGATGTCTGTTTAATGGCTTAATAGTGTTTAACCCATTTAAAAGTTATAATTACATGAATATTATCCTAATTGCTTTCTTAATGATATAATCATTCATGAAACTTCTGATTCACTCTTGTTACTATGCTAGCTTGATTTTTGATTGTATTTAAAAGATGTCCTCAGGGCCTCAAACTAGGAGAGTTCACCCTCCCCCAAAAGGGGAGAGTGTTCTCACTCCACCAGTGATGGAGACCTAGGCATATGTATATATAAAGATTAAGTACAACGGCACAGGGGCATACCCCAGCTAACATGATATGAGGTTAGGAATTCCAGACTGGTCCATGGTGAGGGGACCTTTACAATCACGAGGCAAGGAGGAAGAAGAAAATAAAAGTTGGTTTGAACCACTCATACAACCAACATTGGCCAGAGCATCAGCCACGTGATTCACTTGACGATAAATGTGAACCACCTGAGAATTAGTAGCATGAATAAGAGAGCAGGCAGCGCGCCACTAGCGCAAGCAATCCCATGATGGAGGGTTATTAAAGTTTATGGATTTGACAAGGGATTGAGAGTCAGAACATATCAGAGTCAGTGAGAAACCATACTCAGAAGCCAGATGAAGCCCATCGCACAGTGCGCGCACCTCGGCCATCAAACTGCCTCCAATACCATAGAAATGTGCAAAGGCGAAGAGAAGATTGCCCGATCTGTCCCTTATGAAGGGTTATGCGGAAATACACAATACGGAATCTAGAAGGGGGGGGGTTGAATAGATTACGACAATTTAAAACTATTGATGGCTTCTTTTCGATGCTCAGCGATCTTAATGAAATTTGATTAGAATTCGATTAAGTATGAGACCGCTGGAGTTGATCTAAATGAGAACAGGGAATCAAACGTGCGTATGACACCGTGCCTACCAATCATCTATCGAAAATCGTGAACAAACCACAGAACACGATGATTTAAGGTGGTTCGGAGTACACAACTCGTGTATCCTACATCCACTGTCCACCACATACACGTAGAAACGACTGCTTATGAGCGAGTTCACACAACAACTCAACATATATTATAAATATTCCATAAATATTCCATAAATGTTTAGTAGCTAGAGCAAGTTGAACATGCCAAATACTCTTAATTTGAAGCCCGCCTTCAGAGATGGGGCGTTGGATGGTGTCCCAAGAAATCCAATGCCTCCGACGAGCACCGTCAGCCCCATTCCAAAGGAAATTTGCACAAGCCTTCTCAATGTAGTTGACCACAGATTTAGGAATGGAGGTAGCAGCCGCAGTGTATATGGGAATGGCACTGAGAACGGAGTTAATCACGGTAACCCTACAAGCCTGAGAGAGGAACTTAGACTTCAAGGAAGTCACCATAGCATTGAACATATCAATAAGATATTCGTAATCAGCAACTCTTGTTCTACCACACCTAATGAGGACCCCAAGATAGCGCAATACCCCCTTTTGCTGGTGGACACCCGTTAAGGTAGAGATTCTTTTTACCAAGGAAAAAGGAGCCTTAGGAGATAAGATGAAGCTACTCTTAGTCACATTGATTTTCTGCCCAGAGGATTGCTCATAGTTATGCAGGAAACTCAACAACTTTAAAATATTAGATTTCTGACCATTGCAAAAAACCAAAGTATCATCCGCAAAAAGCAAATGGGAGACAGGCGGGCAGTTCCTCGGACCCGCAAAAGGAATAAGGGGGGTAGCATGTTGAATATGCTTTAACCCCCTGCTAAGAGCCTCTTCCATAATCATAAAATGGGCAGGGGCTAGAGGATCACCTTGACGCAGGCCTCTAGAAGATTTAAAGTACCCTACCGAAGAGCCATTGAAAATAGTGGAAAACCAACAATTGGAAACAAGCATACCGATGTAAGAAACAAACCAAATGGAGAACCCAAACTGGCGCAGCACTGCAAATAGGAAATCCCATTCAACTCTATCATAAGCCTTCATCATGTCTAATTTAAGAATAATATTGTGACCACGAATCTTCCTTCTCAGATCTTGAACAAGCTGATTAGTGAGGTGAATATTGTCAACAATATTTCTGCCATTGACAAAGGCACCTTGCTCCTAAGAAATAATGAGTGGTAATATATCAGTGAGACGAGTGCGAATAATTTTGGATACTATTTTGAAGCAGAAATTGCAAAAACTTATAGGTCTGAAATCCCCAAAAGATACTGGATGAGCAACCTTTAGGATGATCGCAATGAGGGAGGAGCAGACACCTCTAGTTAAGGGGAACCCCATAAAAAAACCTCTAACAGCACCAATAACATCCTCTGAAATAATGGCCCAACAAGCTAGAAAAAAGTAGCCATAAAAACCATCAGGACCCGGCCGCCTTCACCATTCATGGCCCAAACAGCTTGCTTAACCTCCTCATCAGTGGGAATAGAAATAAGAGCCTCATTATGAACATCACGGATAGGAGGGGAATGAACTGCAGTAAGGAGTTATCTATGGCATGAGCTTCAGAAGTAAGGAGATGATGGAAAATTTTATCTGCCTCGATAGCTAACTTGGATTGGTCCTCACACCAAACACCATCAACCATTAACTGATGAATAAAGGTCCTTCTCCTATTACCCCGCAGGACTGCGTAATAGAAGGAAGTGTTTTTATCCCCATCTTTTAACCAAATCAACCTAGCCTTCTGAGCCCAGAAAATCTCTTGACAGTTAAGAGCGCGTTGAAGACTGGCATTAGCAGCATTGAGAGTAGCTTTGTTAGCAGCAGACGGGTCAACATCAAACTGGAGTTGCATGGCCGCCACATGGGTCTCAGCTTGAAGGACTACCTCCTCCACCTTCCCGAACACATTTTTGTTCCAAGTTCGCAACATGTGCTTAGTCGCACGGAACTTGAGTTGAAGATTATCAAAAGGATTGGGGGACGTGGCTTGAGTATTGTTCCAAACGTCAGTAACAGTTTGGAGGAAAGAGTCGTGAGCAACTGATTTCTGGAAAATGAACCTGGAACCATAGTAGGATGACAAGTATACTTCATAAGCAAAGGGGTATGATCAGAAGGTCCCCTCGGGAGGTGCTTGACCCAAAAAATAGGGAACATAGACTGCCATTGGAGATTGATAAAGATCCTATCCAACCTAGCCTTTATAGCACTGTGGCCAACCATATTGGTGGACCAAGTGAAGGGTTGACCCATATAGCCTACGTCCAGCAGGCCAGCAGTAGAGGAGAAGGAGTTAAAATCAAGCATAGCAGAGGAATTAGGGATAGCACCACCCTTCTTCTCAGAAGTGCAAGAAACACAGTTAAAATTGCCTCCAGCATGCCAGTGCAAAGAAACGTTATTTCCAAGAGCCATAAGGTCATCAAAAAGAACCCGGCAGGTGTCCACGTTGCATGCAGCATAGACGGTAGTGACCACGCACATGGGTTGGTGCCCGTTCATGATATTCACATATAAGAACTGATCAGAGCAACCGGTAACAGTGATGGAGACTGAGCGGGACCACATTAACCAAATCTTGGATTCCTCCCCAGCATTTCCAGCGAAGCCACCCATTTTAAAATAATGACATAAGGTAGCAGCTTTAGATAGAGCAATTTTTGGTTCAAACAAAGCAATAACCTGCAACTGGTTAACCTTAATGAGGTGCTTAAGAGATCTCTTAGAGGCTAATCTGCCTCTAATGTTCCAGAATAAAGCTGAGAAATTCATGAAGAAAGATATCCAGAGGACCCTTCCGACGCCTTAGCTTTGGACCTCGTATATATGCCGAGCTGGGGGGCCAACACACCATCTTTAGATATTTTCACAGTTGGCATAAGAATATTGTCAGAGAAGGTAAGGGAGGAAGCAGAGGCATGCACAACACCAGGAGCATTGACAATAGGAGGAACCGCTAAGTTTTTGGAAAGACGAGACTTTCCCTGCGGCTGAAGAACAATATTTGCCTCAGATTTAGAAGATTCATTACCATAAATAACTTTGGAAAGGGTATCGATCACCGGTGAATTATCATCTGGCAGTTCCTCCGGCACCCTGTCCGGAAAGACAGCAGGAAAATCCCCATGAACGCAAGCAGACACAACCTCAGTATGAGTCTCATGAGTGTGAGCAGAACCATGCACGTCAGCCCGACCACCATGCAAACTAACAGGAGGTGATCCCTCCACAACAGGTTGCAGAGCAATAACCCCTGTGATGTGCACATCAGAAGTGTCCGGAGAATCACTAGGACCCAGAGTTGAACCTTCAATAGCACGAACATGCCCCTCCACACCAGAACTTACAATAGTGGACGGAACATGCAGAGAGTTGTTGAGGACACCAGGATCATGCACATCGATGTTGACCTGTGAATCACCATGTCCCCTAGGAACGATATCAGAAGCACGAACATCATCAGATAACCTGTCAAAGACATTAGAAACTGGAACTGTGGCAGTCGGCTGCTTAAGCTAGTTATCAACGGCCGAAGAACCCTTACGCTTCACCACACACCATTCCTGGTCAAGAGATGGATTCACCGGAGGAACAGGATGTTGTTGCACTTGCTGAACTTTGTCCCGAGATTTCTTCTTACAATTATCCTACGAGTGGCGAAGTCTCCTACAGAAATTGCAGATGGGCGGCACCTTGTGAAAGTTAACGACTTGCCAGAAGCCTTTATCACCATGGCCAATCCATATGCGATCAGAAAGATGCTTCATGATGTCCACATCAACACAAACATGTGCCTCAGCCGTCTGAACCAATGGAATTGATAATGTTCTGACTGGTTGCCTTTTCTATGCATTTGTAGGGCGAGATGAGGGCCAAGGTTTCTTGGTTGCTGGCTCTAGCCATGTATCTGGCTCTCCCGGGGTTCCATAGGGAGAGATTAGATGAGATGGGGTTCGTGGAGGTCCTTAGGATGGATAGGATGAGGGTGGATGCTCCCCTCACCCAGGCGCTGAGGAGTAGGTGGGACGCAGAGGCGACTGCCTTCGTGTTCCCATGGGGTCATATGATCCCCGACCTGGAGGATGTGAGTCGCATCACTGGGTTAAGGGTCTATGGCCTCTCGGTTAGTGGGTACACCCACCCGTGCTATAGGGAGATAGGTTGTAGGCTCCCAGATTTGCCTGTGGGTCAGAGGTCTTCTCTAGTCCCTAGGGTAGAGTTTCAGGAGAGTCTAGGACTAGCTCAGACTGGCAGGGAAGTAGGAGAGATAGCGGATGAGCAGCTGGATTGGCTGGTGAGGGGTTTCCGAAATACTCTGGCCAGCGAGCTGAAGAGTTATGCGGAATAACACAATATGGTAATCTAGAAGGGGGGGGGGGGGTTGAATAGATTACGACAATTTCTAATTACTGATGGATTCTTTTTGGTTCTACAGCGATCTTAATGAAACTTGATTAGAATTCGATTGAGTATAAGAAAGCTTGAGTTGATGTAAATGAGAACAGGGTATCAAACGTGCGTATGAAAAACCTCCCTACCAATAAACTATCGCAGAACGCGAACAAACCACAGGACACGATGATTTAAGGTGGTTCGGAGTACAAAACTCGTGTATCCTACATCCACCGTCCACACACACACGCAGAAACGACTGCTTATGAGCGAGTTCAACATAACAACTCTCACACACACTCGTTGTCTGATGAACCACGATCAGAACAACCACAAACTCGTGAATCAAGCACAAGGGATACTTGAAACACAACCACACACACACAATGGAATGGAAATTGTGAAATGGAGAAGAATTTAGAGTTGGGGAACAAATCCAGTTGGAATTCTTCTCGTTGATCGTCCAGACGCTCTTCAAACTTCGATTGGATGTAGACTGATCGATGTAGAAGGTTGAATTGACGACGATCCGGCTTCAGGACCACATAGATGGTGATTCCACGACGATCTGGGCGGAAGATTGAAGCAGTACAGCAAATTGGGGCTTTTCCTCTTGGCCCCTTGGAGGCTCTTGGTTGGGAGGCTGCTCTCTGCGAATTTTGCTCCAAAAGGATGCTTATATAGTGTTAGGTAAAGGTGGGGGTCGTGGAGAAAGGAAACACCCAAATGGGGCCGGATTTGGAATCTCTAAATCTCATGTTTTCGTCGTCTGTCGACAGGTGCACTTGCATCTGTCGACAGATGCACTCAGGCTGAGAACTGGGTTTCAGAAATCTGAATTTCTGAGTGTATCTGTCGACAGGTAATTTGCATCTGTCAACAGGTGCACTCAGGGATACAAAACCTAAGGTCTGTCTTGGGTTGTCTGTGTGTATCTGTCGACAGGTAATTTGCATCTGTCGACAGGTGCACTCAGAGATACAAAATCTGAGCTCTGTCTTGGGTTGACTATGTGTATCTGTCGACACATGCCCTGGGCCTGTCGACAGATACATTGCTTTGACATTTCCTTGGTCTGTTTGCTCATCTCTTTAATGCTCCATCTTTCATGCTTCTGCACCTACATGTAAATACATTGTTAGTGATATACATTGTATGATTTAGCAATATTTAACACAATCACTTTCATGGTGTTTTTCATGTTAGTTAGCACATCAATTTTGCATTAAATCAATGTTCAAGGATATTAATGTGATCATCAAAAACATGATATATTGAAAACCCAACAATCTCCCCCTTTTTGATGATGACAAAAACATTCAATTGATGGTCTCCCCCTTTTTGACAACATACAAAAGGTCAAGTCATTCACATATTAGAGACAGATAAACATGAACTGTGAGTTTTCATTGATTGATCATTCAAATTTCACAGTACAAGAGACAATCATTACATGACTCAATGAAATTCAAAAGGAAGGGAAATAACATGAACAAGCAAAAAGACAACAGGACTAGTGAGACTAACTCCCAGCTAAGACTCTTGATGACCTCTAAGGACCCTGAGACCCTCTATTCATCGTCATGTCCAGCAGGTGGAGGATGACGGGATCCAGCTCTCTCGGAGTAGAGGTAATCAAGCCGGTCTCGGATATGCACGTGAGACACATCCAGAGAGTTGAGGCGAGCATCCACTTGATCAAATCTAGAGTTCAGTTGAGCAAATCCGGAGGTCATTTGTTGATGCATTTGTGTCAAATAATCACGAAGAGATTGTTCTTGAGGCACAGGGACATCAGCAAATTCTTGAGGTTGATCAGGCATTTGCTCATCCTGAGAGTCTTCCTCAGCGCCTTCATTATCGTCATGGTCTTCATTGTCTTCTGCATTGTCTTCTTCATCATCACCTTGTTGAATGGATTTCTTGGAGCTTGTTGATGTTTTGTTGGATGCTTTTAAAGCAATTGACTTCCTAGGATTTTCTTCAAATTCTTTTCTTTTGATGTTGATTTCATATGTCATTAAGGAGCCAATTAGTTCATCCAATTTCATTTTAGAAAGGTCTTTGGAATCCTCAATGACAGTGGCCTTAGTATTCCAAGATGAAGTAAGAGATCGAAGTATCTTTCTTACTAAGTCACTTTCAGAGTATTCCTTTTTAAGACCTTTTAGCCCGTTAATTATTAGCATGAATCTTGCAAACATGTCTGATATGCTTTCATCAGTTTTCATCTTGAACATTTCATATTCAGACACTATCATGCTAACTTTGGTTTCCCTTACCTCGGACGTACCTTCGTAGATGAGTTCAAGTTTGTCCCACATCTCTTTTGCTGTTGAGCATGTGGAGACTCTTGAGAACTCCTTTGGATGTACCGCACATTGCATCATGTTTAGTGCACTCCAGTTGAGAGTTCCTTTAGCTATTTGGTCTTTCGTCCAGGTGTCTTCGTCCTCGGGCAACACATATGGTCCCTTGCTGACTATCTTCCACAGCTCGTAATTTTGAGCTCTCAAAAAATACCCGCATACAATTTTTCCAATAAGGATAGTTAGTGCCATCAAAATAGGGTGGCCTGGTTACTGAATGTCCCTCAGCCATATACCCTTTGCTAGAATCCATAAGATCGAAAATCTCCTGATCCCTAGATCAAATTACGAAAAACGGTAAATCGCAGAAACCCCTCTCCGGTACCAATTGAAGAGTTATGCGGAATAACACAATATGGTAATCTAGAACAGGGGGTTGAATAGATTACAACAATTCTAATTACTGATGGATTCTTTTTGGTTCTACAGCGATCTTAATGAAACTTGATTAGAATTCGATTGAGTATAAGAAAGCTTGAGTTGATGTAAATGAGAATAGGGTATCAAACGTGCGTATGAACAACGTGCCTACCAATCATTTATCGCAGAACGCGAACAAACCACATGACACGATGATTTAAGGTGGTTCGGAGTACACAACTCATGTATCCTACATCTGAAGGATCGAGGAAAAGGTGTGGATAAGATCTAGAAAGGGGGGATGAATAGATCTATGCCACTTTTTGCGGAAGCTTAGGCAATTTAAACTACTTTTAGAATCAGAGGCAATTTTATCAGTGAAAAGCACAGATCTGATGAAATGTTAAGTGAGTTGATAAAATAGATGTGAAAACAGTTGATTAAGTGAATCTTAATCGATCCTATGCAAGCATCTAACGGATGATAGAATCAAACCACAAATAGACAAGTGCACAAAGATTTTTAGGTGGTTCGGAAATCACCCATGTGATTCCTACATCCACCCCTCACACCCAGTGAGGATTCACTAAACAACCTGGGTAACACACCCACTGGAGCCAGACAACTCCAACACCTGAGTTTACAACTCACACACCTCTAGAGCAAGACTACTCTAGTTCCCTGAGCAAGACTGCTCAACAACCCCTTTGAGTTTGACAACTCAAACTGACCACGACGGCTCACAAATAACTTGCTAGACACTAACACAAGACATAGATCTTCTTGCAGCAGATCATGTCGAACATGAGAGCATTCATGAGAATTATGCAGAAGCACTTGCACAATCTCAAGATGTCTCAGAAGAACAAAAGTGCAAAGAGGATTATATGAAAAGACTTTGTTCTTCAGTGTACTCCCTTGTAGAAGCTTAGATTGGGAAGAAGTTTGAATCCTTGAAGTCCCAACCGATGCTCTGCACAATTGAACTTGGGGATCTTCCTTGAAGTCTTCTCCAACAGATGCTTCTACTTGATCTGCTTCCTCTAGGCGCTTCAGATGCTTCTTCAACAATCACACTCCAATTCTCACAATCGAATTGATGAGAATTGGTCTTCAGAAGACACCAGGAGAGCAGAGGAGGGAGATGAACTCTTCTCGCCGCCAAGGGGAACTTTTCTGGAGGCATGGAGCGTTCGTGGGGTCTTGCTTATGATGGATGGCCAATTGGGGGCCTTTTATACCTAAAAGATTCCAAAGATACCCTTTAGGTACAAGGGCACACGATCCTAGGTTGATACACCATCGCCCTAGGCTGACATGTGGCAAACATCCAATTTAAGTTGCAATCTTTCCGTAGTGTGTCGACCTGCCCTGGTGGTGGTGTCGACACACTGTCCCAAATTGAAAACAAGCTGTTCTGGGAACGAGGTCCAGTGTCGACCTGCTCTGATGCTGTGTCGACCTGCTGTCCCAATTCTGCAAACAGGCTATTCTGGGAACTGAGTCCAGTGTCGACCTGCTTTGGTCCTGCGTCGTCCTACTGTCCCAATTCTGCAAACAGGCTGTTCTGGGAACTGAGTCCAGTGTCGACCTGCCCTGAGAGTGCGTCGACCTGAGTAGTCTAATTCCTGGAATTTGCAACTCGTGTCGACCTGCTCTTTGACTTATGTCGATACAGTCTCATTATTTCTTCAGATTTTTGCCTTTGAGACTGAGGTGTTGTGTCGACACCATTGAAGGGTGTGTCGACACTTCTTTTGCAAAAGGTGTTTGTAGCTGAAAATTAAACACATATATCATTAGTAAAATGTTTTATTATGAGTACAAATGATAAGTGTGCTTTGAAACATGCTTTTTGAATATGTAATTCAGGTGAAATGTGTTTGTCATGTTTCAAATAATTTGCATTCAAATCACATTTGTCATCATCAAAATAGGAGGGAAAATGATATGAAATTACACTCAACCCAACAATCTCCCCCTTTTTTATGATGGCAACATTAAATCCATATGACAATGAAGTTTTGATGAGATGTGATTTTAAGCAATTTTGGTTATTCAATGTCCTTATTTTTGTTCATGTTCATGCTTGTCAAAGACCTTTAAATATAGCTCGTTCACAATTGATGGTTGTACTAGAGAAGTACAATGTAACTTGAAGTGAGTTAGTTGCATAAAGAAGGTCAAGCAACTTGACAAGCATTCATTTATTCACATTCACATAAAGATTTTCAATCATATTGAATTGAAGACACAAATGAGAAATTCATTCAAGCTGAGCAAAAGGCATTTCATTTCATTCAAGAGAAACATTACAATCTTTCCAAAAGGATTACAATCATTTCTTGTTCTCTTTCATTCTTCTCCCCCTTTGACATCATCAAAAAGTAAATACATTATGAAGAAGGTGGAGGAGGAGGAGGAACTAACATAGTCTCAATGTCTGACAATCTTTTCTCCATGAAAGTCAAGCTGGACTTGATTTGATCTTGAATGGTTGAGTTTTGTGTGCAAGAAATGTTCCATTCTGTCTGAATTTTCAATCAAGGTAGCTTGAATTCTGGCTAGATCAGCTGAAATGGGCTGTGAAGAGGAAGATGATCCAGCTAACCAACCAGGCCTTTGCATGATTTTGAATTCTTTTGTCAAATCAGAGATCTGTGTATCAATGTGTGCATTGAAGTTCCTCATGCTCTCCAAATCATCCACAAAATGAGCAAAAGACAGTCTAGTGCTGGTGATCTCATGTAATGTTTGGTTGGTGTTGAAGACATCAGCTTGGCAATTTGCCAAATTTTCCTTAAGAACTGTCTCCAATTTTTGCTGGTGCTCCTTCAGCTGTAATGAGGCATCTGCCATTGTACCAATTAATTTGTTGAATCTCTAAGCTGCATAATCTGATGCAGCTTTTTGTTCTATGAACTTGGCAGACACAGTGTTCTCCAATCTTTGAATCCTCAACTCAAAGGTTTCTGACATGGTTTGAATGGAGGAGTTCAAGGTTTCAAATTTTTCGTTTAAAAAGGAGAACAACTCTGGTGGAACAGAAGGCCCACCAGAGGATGTGGATGGTTGAAATGTGGGTTGTGGAGAGAAATGTTGAAACTGAGGTGAGAGTGGGGCATGAAATGGAATGTCACCTTCAGTTGAAACTTGAGGTTGTTCCTCATTCAAAGGAGGCTGATCCTCTTGACCTTGGGGCTGGTCCCCTTCAGCTGGGGGCTGTTCCTCTTGACCTTGGGGCTGGTCCCCTTGACCTTGAGGCTGTTCCTCCTGAGCTTGTGGCTGGTCCCCTTGATCTTGAGGTTGTTCCTCCTGAGCTTGAGGGGCCTCAACCACAACTTGCCCTCTCCTAACTGATTGCCCTGCAGTCTAAATCCCATGAATTTCTGAATATTCTTAAAGGTATAGATGTTGGACTTAGGGATAGACTGGGATTTCTCATTCTCCAAGGACACACCAAAGTGCTGGAACACTGAGGTCAGATGTGCAGCATATGGAAGAGATCTCTTGAGGTCTTTCCTGGTTGTTTCAGATATGATTTGATACATTATTACATGGAGATTGATTTTGATGTCTTTTACCATGCAATAAAGAATGAACCTCTGAATATCTGTTAGCCTGTCCCTTCCACCACCTTGAGGGGTAATGATTGTGGTCAACATGTGGTGGATAATCCTCAACACAGGGGGAAAGGAATTTGTGTTGAATCTGGTAACATGGGTTTGTTTTGGATCAGATGCATCAGCAGGAAGGCCTGTCATGATGGTATAGGCTTCATGAAGATCAAATTCAAAGTTATGATAATCTGCCCCTTCATCTGGTACTTTGAAAATAGAGGCAGCTTTATCAGTTGGCATGTCAATAACTATGCCCTTAACCTTTGATTGATACCCTTCTTCTGTGGATTTCAAGTTCTTGTAGAATTCCCTAACAAGTCTTGGATAAATGATTTGAAACTCAAAATAAGAGTAACCAAGACTGAAAGGAGAAGTAGGTCTGAATTTCTGGAAATGTGTTTGCTAGTTGACTATCTGATAAATCCAATATCCTGGGCTTTAGAATGAGCATGGCTTCACTATTGATGTCTCGAGACTTGGAAGACTCAGACGAAGATGACTCTGTAGAATCTCCAGAAGAGGAGCCCGGATTCTGAGGACTAGAAACCCTACCTCTGCCCGAAGAAGAGGGTCTACCTCTCTTGGCAGTTGGCTGAGGTGCAGAGGAGGACCCTGGTTGCTCTGTAGGGTCATTCCGCCTTTTGGATCTCCTTTCAAATTGGGGAACATCATCCTCCGCCAGAACTGGCCTGGACGAAGCCTGAGATCTTGCTCCACGGCGAGGACCCATTTTTCTCACCATGGTGGCAAGAATGGAGTGGAATCGGGAGTTGATGAAGGAGAAGAGAGATGATTGAGAAAGGTATGTAATGGAGAGAGAAGGATGTGAAATGTCTTGCCGGAAATGAGAAGAAGGCGTCCGTCGGGTCGACCTGATGCCTAAAAAGGGTTTGCAGTGGTGCAATACCCTGCAAGAACAACAACAGCTTATCCGGAACCCACGATTTAAAAAGGTCTGGCAAGAGGGCAGTGTCGACACTAGAAGACTGTAGTGTCGACCTGACCTAGGGAGTGTGTCGACACGAGATAGGATGGTGTCGACCTGGCCTATGAAGAAAAATTGAATTTTTGTGTGAGAGTTTTTTTGAGAATTTTTGGACTTCTTTAAAACGATAATCAATGAGAGAAATAATCATTTCAAGGATGTTTAAGAGGCTTAAAAAATTCATTTGTTATATTTTGCAAAAAGATTCATCACAATTCAAGTTTTAAACAATTTCCAATAGGATATGAGCATTCAAATACTTGAGTCAATGAAATGATGATTTGAGGGATATAATATATCTAACAATCAATTATAATCTACCATATTTCTCAACGTTAAAGAAATAAAGATATCCTCTAGACTGAATACAATTGCTTTGAAATAAAACACAATCTTAAATAACAACTTGATGATGAATGAAAATGATTCTTTCTAAACAAAACTCCATGAACACATATTTTTCGTTTTTGTAACAGACTGTCAAATGATATAAATCGTTTTCACTCAAGTGCTAATGCTTTTTACACATCATAGTCCCTGGATACTTAAGATTTATTCATTGTCAAGTCTCAAAGTGGTAAATAATGACCTTTTGACATGAAAATATACGTTTTGTAGACGCTAATATTTCCAGTTACTCAGTCATTATCAAAAAGTATAACACATTTTTTATGTATTTTGAATCGATTTTTGAATTTTTATCCCCTTTGAACAGAGATAACAGTAGTACCTCATGACATGCATGGCACTTCATTCATTGTGAAGGTGTGCATTTTCTCAGCACAAATGTCATTGCTCTGTTGAATTTTCAAAAATTTTGAGAGTTTTGTAAGATAGAAGTCAATTTTATCCAACATCAGTTGCAAACAAAGAGATGTTTTAATTTCAAGACACAAGTTGTTTTCAATCTTGGAAGAATTCTGAGTTTCTGTGGGTTGAAAAAATATAGTTGACAATTGATTAGTAAAAAATATGATAGATCACTCAAAGGATCATTTGGAGACTCTAGACATCTGAATGATGACATCATGCAGGAAATTGATGAAATGCAAG
The DNA here is from genome assembly GCA_014218235.1 of Colocasia esculenta. Lineage (NCBI taxonomy): Eukaryota > Viridiplantae > Streptophyta > Magnoliopsida > Alismatales > Araceae > Colocasia > Colocasia esculenta. The sequence continues at coordinate 75,933,861 of CM024763.1, read as the reverse complement.
AAAAGTTATGAATTTTGCAAAAGTCATGACTTGTGAATTTGCTAGCTCCCCCTGAGATGATTATTTCAATCATTTTCTATCAAAATAAAGATATACAAGTTTTTGAAATCAAGAAGGATTCTCTTTAAACAATAAAAGCTCCCCCTCAATAAATGCATTTTCATTTCTTGGTAGTTGGCGGAGACATATACTCTCGCATAGTGAAGGTGTCCAGACAAGCATAACTTGTCCTTCTTCAAATCACCATTTGATATACCAAGAAGTTCAACACAATGAGAGTTGAAGACTTTATTGTCCAAAGGAAAAGGAAGTGGAATTGAGAGAGATATGGACAGTGTAACTGGAGGAAGCAAAGGGTTATGATATGAAAAGAACTCCCCCTTAGACAATGCATAACACTCAACCCAAACCTAAAGAGAGATCATGAATGTGGACATTTACAAAGACCAAGTTCTCTCCTCAAAGATGAAAATCTATTTTCAGGAAGGGGTTTGGTGAAAATGTCAGCAACTTGTTTTTCAGTTTCAATGAAATGGAGTTCAAAGGACTTGTTTGCAACCTCATCTCTCAAGAAGTGATGCATAATCTCAATATGCTTTGTTCTAGAATGCTGAATGGGGTTTTTAGACATATTTATTGCACTTGTATTATCACATAGGATGGGTACACAACCTAAATCTTGGTTGTAATCGAGAAGTTGATGTTTCACCCAGAGAATCTGAGTTCCACATCTACCTGCTGCAACATATTCAGTCTCTGCAGTTGACAGTGCAACTGAATGTTGCTTCTTGGAAGCCCAAGAAATAAGGCACCCACCTAGGAATAAATACAAGCCACTTGTGCTTTTTCTATCTAATTTACACCCAGCATAGTCAGTGTAATACCCCAGAAATTTTATTAATTAAAAAAAAATTATAGATAAATGAAAATTTTGCCCATTAATAAAAATCAAACTAGTTAAAAGATACACATTATTATTGTATGAGTAGAAACTCATATAAAAATTCTATGAAAATAATAGTTATACCTTAAAAATTATTATCTAATGACCCATTAAGAAATTTGGGCATAGAAAATAATTCGGACCATGATTTAGAATTTATGTGACTTATTATTGTAAATAGGGAATAAATTGGAGAATCCATTATTTCATGAGCCAAGTGGATTAACAATTGAAATAAAAATATGGGTAGACTCCAAACAATATGTGAGGATAGTCCATAAAAGGAATTGGATCAATGGACGACTTATGACCCATGAACAAATTCAAGTATGAAATAGTAAATAAATAACTTACGTATTATCGAAATGATAGAACTTGCGTACCACTATCGTACGTTAGAAAACACATTAGAAAATTCCGTAAAAATTATAAATCAACCTCAAACATTATTCATAAGAGTTTCATGAAGATATTCGAGCAACGAAAAATCCGATTGGCCAAGTGTACGTTACACGTGACCAAGTTAACCGAATTAGGGAACTAAGTCGGAAAATTGTTAACACGGAAAAATAACCCAACCATAAATTAAATAAATAGGTTGGAGAGACTTATAACATTATGTATTAGTGACCCATTAATGAAAATGGGCCAATGGATCACTTTTAGCCTAATAATAAAATTGGAACATAAAAATACTCAAAAATTCGTACCTATAAATATGCAATAATTGTGAAGGGCACATTAGGGTTTAAGTTAGGGTAATTAGTCATGCAAGGTAAGTCAAAACCGGACCCAACTCTAAGAGGTGGTTTCCTAAACCTTTGCTACCTCCTTTGGGTGAGAGAATCTCAGATTTTGGAAACTAGAATGCAGAAATTCGCAGCCCTCTTTCCTAGTCCCAATAGGACATGAAGTAGCACCCTAAAACTATAAGAACTCTTCACCAAACGTTTGGGGAAGGTTTAGCATCAAGTTGGGGTCGTGTGCAGCAAGTTTGGGGCGCTGTAGGAGAGGAGAAGGCTGGGGAAAAACGTGGTCTTCTTCCACCTCACCCTGTAGCGAACCAGAAACCTGCAGGGAGTTCTTTGCATTCAAAGGTAGGCATTCTTGGGTCAAGATTAAAGAAAATAATATCTTCTTGTAGAGGTTCGGGTCTAGATTCAGTTGCTTCTGATTTTACTAATTTTCATGGAGTATCCTTTGTGTATTAGTCGTTCTCCCTATGTCGTGCACAGTTAGGGCTTTTCCCGTTCTTCTTATTATGCATACAATTTGAGACCGAACTAGACTAAATCATAAACATAAAAGTTCTTCTACTTGTAGTCACGCTCATATTTTATCTTGAATGTTTTGTCTAAAAGTCTTTAGTTAGAGAGTTATGAACCCCGTAAGAGAGTCATGCATAATACTGTGTTTTCCGGTTTACAAATAGCCTTAGGTTCTTCCTGTTTTTCTTGAGATTTAAGACCGAAGTAGGTCAAGACTCCAACATGAAAGTTCATTTATTGGTCGATAGGGTCATCTTTTATGTTAAATGTTTTGCTTAAATGTCATTAGTTTGAGATTTATAAACTTTGTAATAGAGTCATGCATGATACTGCGTTTTCTGGTTGCATTTAACTTTAAGTTCTTCATGTTTTTCACAAGGACAAAGACCGAATTAGGTAAAACCCCCAACATCAAAGTTCTTCCACTAGTTTTCCTGGTCATCGTTTATGTTAAACGTTTTGTCCAAAAATCAGTAGATCTCATGTTACAAGCCTAACATGTTAGTCGCAACGAAGTCATGCATGCTTAGGGCTTTTTTGACGTTCTTCCTGTATTGCATGCAATTAGAGACGGATTCAGACCCAGCCCACAACACAAACGTTCTTTCAATAGATGTCCTTGACATTTTCTATGTTGAGAGTTTTGTCAACAGGTCAGCATATAGTGATATATAGGCGTTTCATGAATATCGCCCCTGTGTCAAAACATGGTAAGTCTGAACCAAGAGCATGTCAGATCCCGGTCGGACTCAAGCGCAGACCCTGTGAACGCGACGGCCCGATATGTCGCGTTCTGAGGTCGGGTCGCGACAGTACCTCTGTCGCATTCTGGTCACGACAGTACCCCTATCGCGTTCTGCTTGCCTGATCTGACGACCCCGTCGCGATGCTTGCAAGACCACGTCGCGATCTCAGTTTTTGGGCCAGAAAACCCATCTTGTGCAAGTCTCGCTGTACCACCGTAACATCCATATCATGATAACGGTCTTAATTACAGAAAAATGAAGTTGTAAGTATTGGTTGCATTTTAATATAATAAAAGCCAATCACTTGATCTTTCATATCCATGATTTCATGACACATGCACTCACATTGAACCATCCAAATATGGCTTAATTGGCATGAATATGATACATAACATATCTGATAATTAATACAATTAATTACCTTATTTTAAGAAGTACTTGTTTACAATTCTTGCGATGTTTTGGATCACCGATCCCGACGCTCCACTGTTCTAGAATTCCTCTAGAGCGTCGAGTACTTGTTTTTATAATTACACACTCTCTTGGCTTGGACGAACTCTCCGTCGGATATTCCTTCTGTCGGACTAGTGACTCCTTGCGCAAGGCCTCCGTAAGTCTCCTCTGATCATGGATTCCCACATGGTCGACGAGCCGGTTGTACCCTAACACCCATTACACTTTTAGGGATCGATATGATCCAAACGGCTATTAGAAGTTCGCTCTTACCTTGAATCACGTCGGACCTCTGGACTTGTGCATAACATGGCCAGCGGGAAGATCGTGAATTCCACCTGACTGCCAATACGTCGTGCGCGTGTTGTGCAACTGTTACTATCGCCTGTTTACTCGTCGCTTTACGTGCAATGTCCACTAGCTCTCATCTATACTCAACTCGCTCATCTGTTCACGTTCACTCTACTATCTCATCTCTCTTGTCTATTCATCTAGTACTCTCTTTAGACTCGTTGAGCTGTTGTGGCTCCTATCGTTTGTACTATTTCATGACTGTCTAGCTCTATAATGCATACTGTGCAGGGCACGGAGAGTGTCCGAGGGGCTCCAATCAAATCCTGGGGGCAGAGAGCCACCCGAAAATACCTGCAGGGGCTATTGACGGTGTTCTGCATTGCACCGGTTCTGACTATACTATCTTGGCTAGACATCTGACTACTATCCTTTTAGTCTGAGGAGTTCAGACGTATTGTGATATTACTGTGCTATCACAAACTGTTATACATTAGTCTGAGGAGTTCAGACGTAATGTACTATCATGAAATGGCTACTGTCCCAAAGTGACTATTGTCATATTCTACCAGTGCACCGTTGTGCAACCATACACGCTATCTTGTTACACGCTATCTTGTTACACGCTATCTTATCATACGCTCTACTTGATACTCGCTATCTTGAGTTACTGTGTGCTATCGCGACTTGATCACATTCAAAGTGCAATTTACTCTTTACATGACCACTACTTTCTCTCTCCTTGCTATACATGTTGCTTGATATTGCTTGACGTTGACGCTATGTGCCATCGTGTTGTTGTGTTGCTTTCTTTTATGACTCGATCTTATTCATTGTACTATACTTGATTCATCTACTATTTGAACCATGCTACTTGTGCTCTTACTTTCTCGACTTTACATGACTCGTTCTATCTTAGTTACTATGCCATTTAATGCACTAATTATTTAAAGCATGCTTCACCCTGAGATTTAAGTCCTACTGGGCGTTATCGCTCACCCTTCGTTATTTGATATTGTGTCTCAGGTAAGTCGGACTCTGACGTCACACACACCAATGGGACAAGACTAGAGTGATGAGCGACCCGAAGTCAACTCATGAAGTTACCTTAGTACCATGGAGTCTAGTAGTTATTGCTTTAGATTTCATTTCAATGTAATGATGTCATTGAGCCTTATGTGTGGCTCTGAATTAGTGGTTGTAATAGTCTTAGTGATTTTATAATGAAATAAAGAGTTTATTTCCAATTATTGTTTATTAGATGCTCTGATGTTTGCGAAAGTATGCGCAATTGTCGGTACCATACTCGTTGTTCGCGTTCTCCTCCGATTTATTCCGCTGCTAAATTGGAGGGGCGTGACAGTTGGTATCATAGCCTAGGATGTCCTTATTAGGATATTTTAGGTCCTAGGATGTTCTAGGTGAACTGCCATAACCATGTCTAACACAACCACCATACCTATGTGAGAGATTGGGTAAAGCTTGGGTTATGCTAGGAGCTTACTATATGTACAAACACCCTATGTTTAAAAAGAAATTAACAAAATTATTATTGCTCGCAAGAGACCAGAGGAATGGCTGGCGAGCATGCACCAATGCACGAATTACAACAGACCCTACAGGGTTTACTCAAGCCCTTAACAACATAATTCAAGCAGGAGCAAGAAATGGGGCAGGAGACTAATATGGGAATTTTCAAAGAATAAATCCCCCTAGGTTTAATGGAACTCCGGATCCCGATGAAGCTGAAAATTGGGTGAAGGTAATGGAACGGATCTTTAGGGTTATGCAATGTTCAGAGCAAGATAAAGTCCTTCTAGCAACCTTCCAGTTGGACCGCGATGCTAGAACCTGGTGGGAAGCTGCTAGTCGACAATTACCCAACATCAACATAGAGTGGGATAATTTTTAGAACTCTTCAATACCAAATACTTTTCTGAGAGGATTCGTAGAAGAAGGCAAATGAATTGGCCAATTTAAACAACGAATGATGTCTGTAGCAAATATGAAGTGCAATTCGAAAGACTAGCACAATACACACCACATCTGGTAAGTACGGAGAAGATGAAGGCGAAGAAATTTCTAGAAGGGTTGAGACCTGTATTCTAGGAAAGGTTGGCTCCACAAGACATTGAAGTATATTCAGTCATGGTATTGAGAGCCCAATTAGTAGAGGACACCATGGACTCCTTGAAAAGATCCATAACAAGAAGGTGTTGAAAAGGGACGTGCTACTCATTCCGATGATAATAAAGGAAGAAATACAATAGTTAGCAAGAGAATGAAAGGGAAAGTGGAGAGTAAGGAATTCTATAAATTTTGTAAGAAACCAGGGCATCAGATAGATAACTGTTGGAAGAAATTCGGCAGATGCTTGTGATGTGGAAGTCAACAACATCGAGTCATCGATTGTCCAACAAAGAGGACCAAACTCCACGCCAAGGATGATTACAAGCTCTCGTGGATATGAATCATGCCAATGAAGGTGGACAAGGTACCATCATTACACCCTTAGTTAATTTTATAGCAAAACCCTAAGTGGGGGAGATGATGGAATGAAATATCCATAATAACTTGGTAGTCGTATCATATCATATGAATTTGGGAACCAAATTCTCGTTAAGTGGGGGAGGATGTAATACCCCAGAAATTTTATTAATTAAAAAAAATATTATAGATAAATAAAATTTTGCCCATTAATAAAAATCAAACTAGTTAAAAGATACACATCATTATTGCATGAGTAGAAACTCATATAAAAATTCTATGAAAATAATAGTTATACCTTAAAAATTATTATCTAATGACCCATTAAGAAATTTGGGCATAGAAAAATATTCGGACCATGATTTAGAATTTATGTGACTTATTATTGTAAATAGGGAATAAATTGGAGAATCCATTATTTCATGAGCCAAGTGGATTAACAATTGAAATAAAAATTATGGGTAGACTCCAAACAATTTGTGGAGATAGTCCATGAGAGGAATTGGATCAATGGACAACTTATGGCCCATGAACAAATTCAAGTATGAAAATAGTAAATAAATAACTTACGTATTATCGAAATGATAGAACTTGCGTACCACTATCGTACGTGAGAAAACATATTAGAAAATTCCGTAAAAATTATAAATCAACCTCAAACATTATTCTTAAGAGTTTCATGAAGAGATTCAAGCAACGAAAAATCCGATTGGCCAAGTGTACGTTACACGTGACCAAGTTAACCGAATTAGGGAACTAAGTCGGAAAATTGTTAACATAGAAAAATAACCCAACCATAAATTAAATAAATAGGTTGGAGAGACTTATAACATTATGTATTAGTGACCCATTAATGAAAATGGGCCAATGGATCACATTAGCCTAATAATAAATTTGGAACATAAAAATACTCAGAAATTCGTACCTATAAATATGCAATAATTGTGAAGGGCACATTAGGGTTTAAATTAGGGTAATTAGTCATGCAAGGTAAGTCAAAACCGGACCCAACTCTAAGAGGTGGTTTCCTAAACTTTTGCTACCTCCTTTGGGTGAGAGAATCTCAGATTTTGGAAACTAGAATGCAGAAATTCGCAGCGCTCTTTCCTAGTCCCATTAGGACATGAAGTAGCACCCTAAAACTATAAGAACTCTTCACAAAACGTTTGGGGAAGGTTTAGCATCAAGTTGGGGTCGTGTGCAGCATGTTTGGGGCATTGGAGGAGAGGGGAAGGCTGGGAAAAATGTGGTCTTCTTCCACCTCGCCCTGTAGCGAACCAGGAACCTGCAGGGAGTTCTTTGCGTTCAAAGGTAGGCATTTTTGGGTCAAGATTAATGAAAAATATATCATCTTGTAGAGCTTCGAGTCTAGATTCAGTTGCTTCTGATTTTACTAATTTTCATGCAGTATCCTTTGTGTATTAGTCGTTCTCCCTAAGTCGCGCACAGTTAGGGCTTTTTCCGTTCTTCTTATTATGCATACAATTTGAGACCGAACTAGACTAAATCATCAACATCAAAGTACTTCTACCTGTAGTCACGCTCATCTTTTATGTTGAACGTTTTGTCTAAAAGTCTTTAGTTAGAGAGTTATGAACCTCGTAAGAGAGTCATGCATAATACTGTGTTTTCGGGTTTACAGATAGCCTTTGGTTCTTCCTATTTTTCTTGAGATTTAAGTCCGAAGTAGGTCAAGACTCCAACATGAAAGTTCTTTATTAGTCGATAGGGTCATCTTTTATGTTAAATGTTTTGCTTAAATGTCATTATTTTGATATTTATAAACTTCGTAATAGAGTCGTGCATGATACTGCGTTTTCTGGTTGCATTTAACTTTAAGTTCTTCATGTTTTTCACAAGGACAAAGACCGAATTAGGTAAAACCCCAACATCAAAGTTCTTCCATTAGTTTTCCTGGTCATTGTTTATGTCAAACTTTTTGTCAAAATATCAGTAGATCTCATGTTACAAGCCTAACATGTAAGTCGCAATGAAGTCATGCATGTTTAGAGCTTTTTTGACGTTCTTCTTGTATTGCATGCAATTAGAGACGGATTCAGACCCAGCCCACAACACAAAAGTTCTTTCAATAGATGTCCTTGACATTTTCTATATTGAGAGTTTTGTCTACAGGTCAGCATATAGAGATATATAGGCGTTTCATGAATATCGCCCCTGTGTCAAAACATGGTAAGTCTGAACCAAGAGCATGTCAGATCCCGGTCGGACTCAGGCGCAGACCCTGTGAACGCGACGGCCCGATATGTCACGTTCTGAGGTCGGGTCGCGACAGTACCTCTGCCGTGTTCTGGTCGCGACAGTACCCCTGTCGCGTTCTGCTTGCCTGATCTGACGACCCCGTCGCGATCCTTGCAAGACCACGTCGCGATCTCAGTTTTTGGGCCAGAAAACCCATCTTGTGCAAGTCTCGCTGTACCACCGTAACTTCCATATCATGTTAACGGTCTTAATTACAGAAAAATGAAGGTGTAAGTATTGGTTGCATTTTAATATAATAAAGTCAATCACTTGATCTTTCATATCCATGATTTCATAACACATGCACTCACATTGAACCATCCAAATATGGCTTAATTGGCATGAATATGATACATAACATATCTGATAATTAATACAATTAATTACCTTATTTTAAGAAGTACTTGTTTACAATTCTTGCGATGTTTTGGATCACCGATCCCGACGCTCCACTGTTCTAGAATTCCTCTAGAACGTCGAGTACTTGTTTCTATAATTACACACTCTCTTGACTTGGACGAACTCTCCGTCGGATATTCCTTCTGCCAGACTAGTGACTCCTTGTGCAAGGCCTCCGTAAGTCTCCTCTGATCATGGATTCCCACATGGTCGACGAGCTGGTTGTACCCTAACACCCATTACACTTTTAGGGATCGATATGATCCAAACGGCTATTAGAAGTTCGCTCGTACCTTGAATCACGTCAGACCTCTGGACTTGTGCATAACATGGCCAGCGGGAAGATCGTGAATTCCACCTGACTGCCAATACGACGTGCGCGTGTTGTGCAACTGTTACTATCGCCTGTTTACTCGTCGCTTTACGTGCAATGTCCACTAGCTCTCATCTATACTCGACTCGCTCATCTGTTCACGTTCACTCTACTATCTCGTCTCTCTTGTCTATTCATCTAGTACTCTCTTGAGACTCGTTGTGCTGTTGTGGCTCCTGTCGTTTGTACTATTTCATGACTGTCTAGCTCTATAATGCATACTGTGCAGGTCACGGAGAGTGTCCGAGGGGCTCCAATCTAATCCTGGGGGTAGAGAGCCACCCGAAAATACCTGCAGGGGCTATTGACGGTGTTCTGCATTGCACCGGTTCTGACTATACTATCTTGGCTAGACATCTGACTACTATCCTTTTAGTCTGAGGAGTTCAGACGTACTGTGATATTACTGTGCTATCACAAGCTGTTATACATTAGTCTGAGGAGTTCAGACGTAATGTACTATCGTGAAATGGCTACTGTCCCAAAGTGACTATTGTCGTACTCTACCAGTGCACCGTTGTGCAACCATACACGCTATCTTGTTACACGCTATCTTGTTACACGCTATCTCGTTACATGCTATCTCATCATACGCTCTACTTGCTCTACTTGATACTCGCTATCTTGAGTTACTGTGTGCTATCGCGACTTGATCACATTCAAAGTGCAATTTACCTCTTTACATGACCAACTACTTTCTCTCTCCTTGCTATACATGTTGCTTGATATTGCTTGACGTTGACGCTATGTGCCATCGTGTTGTTGTGTTGCTTTCTTTCGTGACTCGATCTTATTCATTGTACTATACTTGATTCATCTACTATTTGAACCATGTTACTTGTGCTCTTACTTTCTCGACTTTACATGACTCGTTCTATCCTTAGTTACTCTGCCATTTAATGCACTAATTATTTAAAGCATGCTTCACCCTGAGATTTAAGTCTTACTGGGCGTTATCGCTCATCCTTCGTTATTTGATATTGTGTCTCAGGTAAGTCGGACTCTGACGTCACACACACCATTGGGACAAGACTAGAGTGATGAGCGACCCGAAGTCAACTCATGAAGTTACCTTAGTACCATGGAGTCTAGTAGTTATTGCTTTAGATTTCATTTCAATGTAATGATGTCATTGAGCCTTATGTGTGGCTCTGAATTAGTGGTTGTAATAGTCATAGTGATTTTATAATGAAATAAAGAGTTTATTCCAATTATTGTTTATTAGATGCTCTGATGTTTGCGAAAGTATACGCAATTGTCGTTACCATACTCGTTGTTCGTGTTCTCTTCCGATTTATTCCGCTGCTAAATTGGAGGGGCGTGACAGTCATCATCACAATAGGCAATCAAATCTAACTTGCAATTAGCAAGATACCAAATTCCTAAATCACATGTTCCAACAAGATATTTGAAAATTCTTTTAACAGCTAACATGTGACTTTCTTTAGGATTAGACTGAAATCTAGCACACAAACACACACTAAACTGAATATCTGGTCTAGAAGTTGTAAGATAGAGTAGAGAGCCAATCATACCTCTGTAGGTCTTTGGGTCTACTGACTTACCATTTGAGTCTTCTTCTAGCTTAGCATTTATGGCAATAGGTGTGCTTGAATGCTTGAGGGTCTGAAAGTCAAACCTTTTGAGGAGTTCCTTGACATACTTGGCTTGACTGATAAAGATCCCTTCAGATGTTTGGTTAACCTGCAGTCCCAAGAAAAATGTTAAATCTCCCATTAAACTCATTTCAAATTCATTCTTCATTTGATTTGAAAATTCAGTGCATAGGCCTTTATTGGTTGAGCCAATATTATGTCATCAACATAAATTTGGACCACAATTATTTAATTTTTGACTATTTTTGTGAACAAAGTCTGATCAACATTTCCTCTAGAATATCCTTTTTCAAGTAAAGATACTCAAACGGTCATACTAAGCTCTTGGAGCTTGCTTAAGACCATAGAGAGCCTTCTGAAGCTTGAAAACATGGTTAGGATGTTTTTCATTTTCAAATCCAGGAGGTTGTTCAACAAAAACATTTTCCTTAATATATCCATTTAAAAAAGCACTTTTGACATCCATTTGATAAACTTTGAAATTCATGGAGGATGCAAAAGCAAGAAAAACTCTAACTGCTTCTAGTCTAGCTACAGGGGCATATGATTCTTCAAAATCAATTCCAAATTCTTAATTGTACCCCTTTGCAACTAGCCTAGCTTTATTTCTAATTACCTGACCAGATTCATTCAATTTGTTTCTGAAAACCCATCTAGTTCCAATGACTGTTTGGTCACTAGGTCTAGGTACTAATTCCCATACTTGATTTCTTTCAAATTGATGAAGTTCATCATGCATGGCATTAATCCAATCAGAACTTGATAAGGCTTCATCAATTGACTTTGGTTCAATTTGGGAAATTAGAGCTAGTGGGTCTTCTTCAATATCATGCAAGAATGATGATCTAGTCCTAACTCTATCATGTACATTGCCAACCACATTGTCTAATGGGTGATCTCTCAGAATTCGAAGTTCAGAAATTACATGTTCAGAAGTACCCACTTCTGGGACAATGTTACCTGAACCACTTGAAGATGGTGTGTCGTTGTTCAGGTTCTCTTCAATGTTTTCAAACTCCTCAACAGTTGGTGAAGAGTCCACAATAAATTCATCCTCTTCAGTGTCTTGTCTTTCCCTGCAAGATTTAGAATTATTAGTTGAAAATGATTTTTATCAAAGATAACATGTGGAGATTCTTCAACAGTTTTAGTTTTAAGAATGTACACTTTGAAAGCCTTTGACACCTCAGAATAGCCAAGGAAGATGGCTTCTGACTTTTAGCATCAAATTTGTCAAGGTTTTCTTTGTTATTGTTGTGTACATAACATTTGTACCCAATGATTTTAAAATAAGAAACAGTTGGCTTTTTGTTTTTCAATAATTCATAGGGGGTTTTCTTGATTTTTGGTCTGACCAATGCTCTATTGAGTATGTGATTGGTTGTATTCACAGCTTCAGCCCAGAAGGATTTGGGCAAGTTACTCTCAAGTAGCATGGTTCTAGCCATTGCCACAAGAGTTATGTTCTTTCTTTCCACAACTCCATTTTATTCTGGAGTTCTTGGTGAAGAAAACTTGTGGAATATTTGGAATTCAGCACAAAAATCAGAAAATAATGTGTTCTCAAATTCACCCCCATGATCTGTCAAAATATTTTTGATTTTATATGGATAAGTGGTTAAGGCAGTGGTACAAAAATTCCTGAATTCAAGACAAGTATCACTTTTGTGGGACAGAAAAATAACCCAAGTAAATCTAGTAAAATCATCAATGATTACAAACCCATATCCTTTGCCACTTAGACTTAGAATTCTTGTAGGGCCAAAAAGGTCCATGTGAAGTAATTGTAGTGGCCTAGATGTGAGTACCTCATTGAAGTTTTTAAAGGATTTTCTTGTTTGTTTTCCTTTAGAACAGATCCCACAGACTTGATTTTCAACATTAGAGAAGGATTCAGGAAGCCCCTTAACCAAATTCAATCATAACAACTTATTCATTGTTCTGAAACTTGCATGGCCAAGTCTTTTGTGCCAAGTCCATGCAATTTCATCTTTATTTGCAACAAAGCAAAGATTTTCAGAAAAGTTTTTATTTAGGTTGATCATGTAGACATTGTTTTCCCTTTTTCCAAAAAAATTGATTTTATCAGTTGATGAGTCAATTATCTTACAGAAATCAGATTCAAACACAACTTTGTGACCTTTGTCACATAGTTGGCTAATACTGAGCAAATTATAATCAAGACTATCAACTAGTAAAACATTATCTATAGAGTTTGAGGAAGTTTGACCAACCTTACCAGATCCTATGATCTTTCCGTTATTTTTACCTCCAAAGGATACTGACCCTCCCTCCTTTTCAATCACGAATGAGAATTTGGCTCTGTCTCCTGTCATGTGTCGTGAACACCCACTGTCAAGAAACCACACATTGGTGTTGGGTGCACGACCTTCCTGCAAAATAGATCAGGGGAGAGAAGATTTTGGTACCCAAACAGAGTTGGGACCATCAGAATGTTTGAACATTGTTAGTAAATCTTTTCTCACCCAAATTTGACTTGTTTTTGATTTCTCTTTTGTTTCATTGGTGTTTTCAGTCTTTTTCTGTTTGTTCTTTTCCTTAGGAATGAAAGCACCAATATTTTTGTTTTTAGTGGGAGGGGAGTTTTTCATTTGAGCATGGGAATTCAGATGAGGAGGTAGAATCCATGGATTTTGTTGGTACATCCAAAGGTTTGGATTAAAGAATTGAGGATGATACCAACAGGTGTTGTCATACCATTGGCTCCAAGGATTGATCCAATCATCTTGAAATGCTGTCTTGGAGGTCCAAGGTTCCTTATAACTGATTTCCTTTGACTTTTCTTGTTTTTCAAATTTTTATTTGAATTTTTGATTGAGTTGTTTGAAGCTTTTGATATTGAGCAGGTCGACCTCTCCATGACTGGTGTCGACACAGCAACCACAGAAGTCTTCTTCTTGTGGACTGGTGTCGACCTGTCAGAAGACTGTGTCGACCTGGTTGTCTTCTTTTGTTTTTGAGTTTTTGATTTGTTTTGTGTTTTGTTTGATGTTTTGTCTGACGTTTGCTTGATTTCTGTGTTCTCAAGATTAGGACCTTTGACAAATTTAATTAATGGTGCTTTACCCTTTTTCTCACCAGATTTGTCTTTCTTTGGTTTTTGTTTTTTGAATCATAATCCATGAGAGGTTGTTGTCATATTTGTTCGTAGCAATGCCTCCAAGTTATCTTTACCTTTTGTTAAGGTTTGGATAACTTCATCCCTTTTTTTTAGCTGGTTTTGAAGAGTTTTAATTTCTTCAATCTTTTGTTGTTTTTCTTGTTTTTCCATTTCCAGCTTTTCAGATAATTCTTTGAATTCTTGGGTGGCCTTTTGAGAGGCAAGCTTCAGATCATCAATTAGATTCATGAGATTTTCTTTTTCTTCATTTAATTCTGTTATCTCATTTTCTAGCTCACAAATTCTGTTGTTTGAAGATTGGTTATGATAAAGGTTTTCAATTTTCTTTTTGAGATATTTATTTTCTTTTCTCATTTCAGAATATTTTTCAACTAATTCAGAATAAACATCCTGCCAATCTTCAACAGTGAAATCTTCAAAAGAGGTGTTTACCTTTACTCCAGAATTGTTGGCCATGAAGTAGATTTCCTCACTCTCAAAGCTTGAGGATTTTTTGTCTTCTTCTTCTTCACTTGAATCTTCATCAGACCAAGTGGCTACCATGGCCTTTGGCTTCTTGAACTTCTGGAACTTCTTGTGCTTTTCTTTCTTGTTCTCAGAACACTCTCCCTTCATGTGTCCTGGCTTATTACACCTGTAACAAATGACAGTTTCGTCAGATTTTTTATTCTTGTTGAAATTAGAAGAGGAAGTGTTTCTTTTACCTGAGAAAAACTTCTTTTTCCCAGACATTTTTTCTTTTCTATATTTCAAGAATTTTTTGAATTGCCTGGTCATGAGGGCAATTTCATCCTCATTTGACTCAGACTCCTCAGAACTTGTCTTTTCTTGACTTTTGTCTTTGTTACTTGAAGAGGCCTTAAGTGCCATTGGCTTGGTCTTAATTATATGTTCTTCATTTCTTTTCAAATTGATTTCATATGTCATTAAGGATCCTATCAATTCATCCAAAGAAATTTTGGACAAATCTTTAGAATCTTCAATGACAGTGGCCTTTGTGTGCCAAATAGAAGAGAGTGAATGTAAGATTTTCCTTACCAAGTCTGCATCTGTGTAGTCCTTACCTAAGGCCTTGAGTCCTTTGACAATAACCATGAACCTAGCAAACATTTCAGAAATTGTTTCATTAGACTTCATCATAAACAATTCATATTCTGAAACAAGAATATTTGCCTTAGTTTCCTTCACTTGTGATGTTCCCTCATAAAGTAATTCGAGTTTATCCCACATCTCTTTGGCAGATTTGCACATTGAGATTCTCGAATACTCTTTGGGATGAACAGCACATTGAATCATATTCGTGGCACTATAATTCAATGTGGCTTTTCTTATTTGTTCCATAGTCCAGGTTTCTTCTTCTTCCTGGTTTTCATAGGGACCAACCTCAACCACTTTCCAAATTTCATAGTTCTGGGCTCTTAGAAAGACTTGCATTCTATTTTTCCAGTATGAATAGTCCGTTCCATTAAAGAATGGTGGCCTATTTATGGAATGCCCCTCAGCTATGAAACCTTTGGAATCCATTGACTTAAGAAGAAAGCACAGAAGAATATTTAGCAAACAAGCAAGCAATCAGACACACAATACTCAAAAACTGCTCAGATCAAATCAGATCAAGTTAAACCCTCTCTGATACCAATTGAAGGATCGAGGAAAAGGTGTGGATAAGATCTAGAAGGGGGGGATGAATAGATCTATGCCACTTTTTGCGGAAGCTTAGGCAATTTAAACTACTTTTAGAATCAGAGGCAATTTTATCAGTGAAAAACACAGATCTGATGAAATGTTAAGTGAGTTGATAAAATAGATGTGAAAACCAGTTGATTAAATGAATCTTAATCGATCCTATGCAAGCATCTAACGGATGATAGAATCAAACCATAAATAGACAAGTGCACAGAGATTTTTAGGTGGTTCGGAAATCACCCATGTGATTCCTACATCCACCCCTCACACCCAGTGAGGATTCACTAAACAACCTGGGTAACACACCCACTGGAGCCAGACAACTCCAACACCTGAGTTTACAACTCACACACCTCTAGAGCAAGACTACTCTAGATCCCTGAGCAAGACTGCTCAACAACCCCTTTGAGTTTGACAACTCAAACTGAGCACGACGGCTCACAAATAACTTGCTAGACACCAACACAAGACATAGATCTTCTAGCAGCAGATCATGTCGAACATGAGAGCATTCATGAGAATTATGCAGAAGCACTTGCACAATCTCAAGATGTCTCAGAAGAACAAAAGTGCAAAGAGGATTATATGAAAGGACTTTGTTCTTCAGTGTACTCCCTTGTAGAAGCTCAGATTGGGAAGAAGTTTGAATCCTTGAAGTCCCAACCGATGCTCTGCACAATTGAACTTAGGGATCTTCCTTGAAGTCTTCTCCAACATATGCTTCTACTTGATCTGCTTCCTTGAGGCGCTTCAGATGCTTCTTCAACAATCACACTCCAATTCTCACAATCGAATTGATGAGAATTGGTCTTCAGAAGACACTAGGAGAGCAGAGGAGGGAGATGAACTCTTCTCGCCGCCAAGGGGAACTTTTCTGGAGGCTTGGAGAGTTCGTGGGGTCTTGCTTATGATGGATGGCCAATTGGGGGACTTTTATACCTAAAAGATTCTAAAGATACCCTTTAGGTACAAGGGCACACGATCCTAGGTTGATACACCATCGCCCTAGGCTGACATGTGGCAAACATCCAATTTAAGTTGCAATCTTTCCGTAGTGTGTCGACCTGCCCTGGTGGTGGTGTCGACACACTGTCCCAAATTGAAAACAAGCTGTTCTGGGAACGAGGTCCAATGTCGACCTGCTCTGATGCTGTGTCGATCTGCTGTCCCAATTCTGCAAACAGGCTGTTCTGGGAACTGAGTCCAGTGTCGACCTGCTGTGGTCCTGCGTCGACCTGCTGTCCCAATTCTGCAAACAGGCTGTTCTGGGAACTGAGTCCATTGTCGACCTGCCCTGAGAGTGCGTCAACCTGAGTAGTCTAATTCCTGGAATTTGCAACTCGTGTCGACCTGCTCTTTGACTTGTGTCGACACCATTGAAGGGTGTGTCGACACTTCTTTTGCAAAAGGTGTTTGTACATGAAAATTAAACACATATATCATTAGTAAAATGTTTATTATGAGTACAAATGATAAGTGTGCTTTGAAACATGCTTTTTGAATATGTAATTCAGGTGAAATGTGTTTGTCATGTTTCAAATAATTTGCATTCAAATCACATTTGTCATCATCAAAATAGGAGGGAAAATAATATGAAATTACACTCAACCCAACAACATCCACCGTCCACACACACACGCAGAAACGACTGCTTATGAGCGAGTTCAACAAAACAACTCACACACACACACGTTGTCTGATGAACCACGATCAGAACAACCACAAACTCGTGAATCAAGCACAAGGGATGCTTGAAACACAACCACACACACAATGGAATGGAAATTGTGAAATGGAGAAGAATTTAGAGTTGGGGAACAAATCCAGTTGGAATTCTTCTCGTGGATCGTCCAGACGCTCTTCAATCTTCGATTGAATGTAGACTGATCGATGTAGAAGGTTGAATTGATGACGATCCGGCTTCAGCTCCTCATAGATGGTGATTCCACGACGATCTGGGCGGAAGATTGAAGCGGAGCAGCAAATTGGGGCTTTTCCTCTTGGTCCCTTGGAGGCTCTTGGTTGGGAGGCTGCTCTCTGCGAATTTTGCTCCAAAAGGATGCTTATATAGTGTTAGGTAAAGGTGGGGGTCGTGGAGGAAGGAAACACCCAAATGGGGCCGGAGTTGGAATCTCTAAATCTCATGTTTCCGTCGTCTGTCGACAGGTGCACTTGCATCTGTCGACAGATGCACTAAGGGTGAGAACTAGGTTTTAGAAATCTGAATTTCTGAGTGTATCTGTCGACAGGTAATTTGCATCTGTCGACAGGTGCACTCAAGGATACAAAACCTGAGGTCTGTCTTGGGTTGTCTGTGTGTATCTGTCGACAGGTAATTTGCATCTGTTGACAGGTGCACTCAGAGATACAAAAACTGAGCTCTGTCTTGGGTTGACTGTGTGTATCTGTCGACACATGCCCTGGGCCTGTCGACAGATACATTGCTTTGACATTTCCTTGGTCTATTTGCTCATCTCTTTGATGCTCCATCTTTCATGCTTGTGCACCTACATGTAAATACATTGTTAGTGATATACATTGTATAATTTAGCAATATTTAACACAATCACTTTCATGGTGTTTTTCATGATAGTTAGCACATCAATTTTGCATTAAATCAATGTTCAAGGATATTAATGTGATCATCAAAAACATGATATATTGAAAACCCAGCACGAGCCTGTGGCTCAGGCAGTCCTGGACCTGTGTCACTTCCTGACTTTGTTCCTCGGTATACTTCTATTTGCCACGAGGAGCGACGCGGTCCACTGTCAGTTCCTGCCGCTGTTGGAGGACCTAGACCGGGTGGAGGAGTATGCATAGGGTGCCGCCCTTTTGGCGCACCAGGTCTAGGGTCCTCCGACCGACAGACCTCGATCAACGGCTTCTTCCCTTTTCTTCAGGTACACTTCTCTTCCTCTTGCCTTTTACGTTAACTACCTCTTATAACCAAAATATGATCTGACTGTGACTTTCTTGTGCAGGTTTGGACTTACATCCACCTCCCAAGCCTGGGGAGGGGGACCCCAGAGCAACCGGGCCTCGTGCCCCTAGCTCGGCGCTGGGTGTCGTGTCAGGACATGCACCCCCTAGAGGAGCAGCTGGTGTCCATCCAAGATGTCATCGATGCCTACCCTCAGCTAGATGTGAGTACTATCACTTTTCTAAACCCCATTGATTTCTTTAAATACTTGACTACTGACTAGATATGTTCCTTGTTGTGTAGGTGGTGTGGCAGCTGTATCTAGAGGAGGGAGACGAGGGACAACCCTGGTTGGAGCCGGCCCGCCCCTACTTTGGTAGGGGGACATGGGTTCATGCTCTCAACCTCGTGCTACCTCTGCACCTACATCTGACTCAGAGGTCACTCGGCCTTCGTCAGAGTGTTGTGGAATTCCCTAGCTGAGGTAGGACCCCTAGGCCCGGCCGGAGCTTCCGAGGACTCCAGGACGAGGTGTACCTACGCCCTCCTTTGTCTACAAGTCAGCAATCGTTTTGGGGCCTTGTCTGAATAAGAAGAGAATAGACTTTCACTCTCCTACACTAAAGCCAAGTGGGAACACTTTTGTCTAAGGGGAATTGACCGCGGGTTGCCGTGCTGTGTGTGTTGGCTGGACCCAAGGATTATTTGTCAACAATGAAAAGAACATGAGACCCACAACTGCTAGCATTCCTTTGCAAGATGATGCTTCTATAAAAAATCTTTTATTAAGGGTAGAATCTTTTACGGTCCAAACCATTCGACGGGTGAGAGAGCTCCTCATGATCGGCATTCACTAGCTTATACGCATTCCCAAGGTATGCTTCCTTAACAACATACAGACCATCCCAATTAGCTTGCAATTTTGACTTAGGACCTCAAGATTTTATGAAAATTCACTTAAACCATTTATCCTTCTTGAAATTTTTGTTCAATCACTTTCTTTTGAAAAGATCTCGAGAGTCTATTTTGATTTGAAAGAACATGATCGGCCACGACCAGACGCCGCTTGTCTAGGAGTTCCAGCTTGGTAAGTAACGCCTCTCGACGTTCATCGTGATTGAGTTCTTTGTCCAGCTGTACCCTTTGCGAAGGAATGAGTATCTCATATGGACATACCGCCTCCATCCTGTAAGTGAGTAAAAAGGGAGTTTGCCCTGTAGCCATGCGGACGGAGGTACAGTAGTCCTATAGAGCCTCAATCAATTTCTTAGGCCAATCAACAAATTTATGAGACTCACAAGTTTTCTTTATATTTTTCAAAAGCTTTTTGTTTGTGTATTTGGCTTGACTGTTTCCTTGTGGATAGTACAAAGACGAGTCATGCAGAAAAATGTTGAATTTCTTACACAAGTCTTGAAGCCCTTGAGATATGAACTGGGGTCCGTCGTCGGTGACGATGCTACTTGGTACTCTAAACCGCGACATGATGTTCTTCATGATAAACTAGCACATGGTTCAACCTTTGATTTCTGCAGATACTTCTACTTCGGCCCACTTGGTGAAATACTCAGTAGCAGTGAGGATGAATGATTTCTATTTGACTTGAGCATTGGGATCACCAAGAGCTCCAATGGTATCAAAGGCCCGCATGGAAAATGACCACGGGGAAGATAGTGGATTTAAGGAGGAAGATGGAGCATGGATCTTATCCGCATGGAGCTGGCATTTGACACACCTACAAAAATAGATGGCACAATCTTCTTCTAAGGTTGGCCTGCAATAACCATGCCTAAGGATTTTCTTAGCTAGCATCTGACTATTCACATGCCCTCCACACTCATTGGAGTGGGCTCCTTCCACTACCTTACAGGCTTCTACGTCGAGCAAACATCTGAGGAGCATCCCGTTTAGAGCGCGTCTATGCAACACATCCCCAACAATGGTATATCTTAGTGCCGCTCTATAGATGGCTCTCCTATCTTCAGCCTCAGCTTCTTCTGGGAAGGTACCATCTTCGCAATACTACTCGATCTCGTGGTACCATGGCCTTTCTTCTTCCATCATTTCTCCTAACTCCATGAGCATCACTTCCATCGCTTCTCTTCTCTCTACCTTCACAACTAAAGAATTCTTGAGGTTATCGAACCAAGGGTCATGAATGGATGGTGCTTCTAACCTCTAGACAATGATAGTCTAAGCACTGCATCTAAGAGGGAAGGAGAGAGATGATGCCAGAGATGCCAGGGCATCGGCCAAGATATTCTGAGAGTGAGGAGTGTTAATGTAGATGAGCTTGTGGAATTGCTTGGCTAGGATTGTGACCAAATCTTAATAAGGCTTGAGTTTAGGATCACGAGTGCGGTAAGTAGAAAGGACCTACCGAAGGACAAGTTGAGAATCTCCTATGATCTTGAGTTGATGCGCGCCTAAGAGATAGGCAAGTTTGAGACCGGCTAAGAGAGCCTCATACTCAGAAATGTTGTTGGTGGTAGGGAATTGGAGTTGATACGCCAATGGAATGGTGATTCCTTCTGGGGTGAGCAGAACATCACCTATGCCCAATCCCCTAGAATTGAGAGCTCCATCAATATGGAACGACCAAAAGGAATCGCGAGAGATGAGTGACAAGTTTTCAACAGGGAAATCTTCTTGGACCATGTCACTAAGAGGAAGAGGAAGGTGAGCAAGGTGCTCAGTAATGACATATCCTTTTATCGCCTTTTGGACTACAAAGGTGATGTCGAATTAGGACAAGAAGCTCTGCCAACGTGCTAATCTGTCGGTGAGGACTGACTTCTTAAGGAGATACATAATAGGATCCATTCTAGAAATCAAGCTCACCTGATGGGCTAGAAAATAGTGCTTCAAATTCTGCACTACCCACACTAGAGCTGCACATGTTTTTTCCATTGCGGTAAGCTTGAGCTCGGCGGGATTGAAAAGCCTAGATAGGTAATATACTGCCCTTTCTATGCCAGTGTCATCGTGTTGTGCAAGGACAGCTCTTAAGGAGTCCTCGATAGTCGACAGATATAGGATAAATGGTTTTCGTGGGACTGGCGCCTGCAGTGTAACACCCCATATAAGAATATGTTATATGGACAAAATCAGCAAACAACCAACAACTCGAACTAGTCATTTTCAGAGCTCAAGCAGGAAAAGAACTTTGAAGTTAATCATGCTCAGTTGGAAGTAGTCCCAAGATGTGTGACCTTCCTGGAAAGTCTACCAACTAGCACGGTTGTTAGGCTAGTTTTCTGGATAAGTCGTCACAAATGGTATCAGAGCCTTGCCTAGCCAGAAGTCTAGGAACTATGTGCCACACAGGGCAAAGTGCTACGCTATGGGAGCCACCTCTTGAGGCCATAATGGCACAAAGTGCTACATAGTGGGAGCCACCTCTTAAGCTTGTGGGGGCCACCTCTAGAATCCTGCCTGCCTGGGGTTTGATTGTTTGCTATATGTAAGCAGCGACGAGGACGTCACTTATATAAGAGGGGTAGATTGTAACACCCCATATAAGAATAAGTTATATGGACTAAATCAGCAAACTACCAACAACTCGGACTAGTCATTTTCAGAGCTCAAGCAGGAAAAGAACTCTAAAGTTAAGCGTGCTCAGTTGGGAGTAGTCCTAGGATGGGTGACCTTCTTGGAAAGTCTAGCAACTAGCACGGTTGTTGGGCCAGTTTTCTGGTTGGGTCGTCACATGCAGCACAGACAGATTCAAAAGGTAACTCTTGAGTTCATCGAAGGCTTCTTGGCATTTATCATTCCATTCGAATTTGACTCCTCCTATTAACAGTTCATAGAAAGGACGACACCGTTGGAAATGTTGAGATATAAATCTCCTAATGAACTATAGCCGACCAATCAATCCTCGAAGCTCATATATATTCTTAGAAGGAGGCATCTCGTTTATTGCCTTGGCCTTGTTCGGGTCTATTTGAATCCCCCGCTTGCTGACTATGAATCCTAATAGCTTGCCGAGGAAACCCCAAATAAGCACTTCTTCGGATTCATCTTCAATTTGTACTCTCGTGAAATACTTTGGCAAGCACAGAGGAATGTTCTCTTCGAGTACGAGACTCCACCACAATATCATCCACGTAAACCTCAACATGAATATGAATCATATCATGGAAGATTGCTAACATTGCCCTTTGATAAGTGGCGTCGACATTCTTCAATCCAAACGTTATAACCACATAGTAATAAGTTCCCCACGGTGTGGTGAAGGAGGTTTTCTCTTGGTCCGCCGGAGCTAGATGGATTTGACTATAGCCTGAATAACCATCCATAGAAGTGTGAGTTTCGAACCCAGTGGTGTTATCGATTAGAACGTGCATGTGAGGTAATGGGAAATCATCTTTTGGACATGCTCTATTTAAGTCCATGAAGTTTCTGCAGATTCATACTCTTCCATCCTTTTTCATCAACGGGACTATATTCGCCACCCACAAAAGATAGAGGACTATATGGATGAACTTAGCTTTGTGTAGTTTTTCAATTTCCTCCTTCATCTTCAATGCAATATGGGGGTGGAAACGTTTCAATTTTTGCTTAACGACTATTGCCCCTGACTTCAAAATCAACCTGTGTTCCACTAACTCGGGGCTCGGGCATGTCATCATATGACCAGGCAAAAGAATCTTTGTACTCCCTCAGCATTTCTATAAGAGCCTCATCTTCTTCAGGAGGGAGATTGGAAGCTATGGTCAAGAGCCTAGGTTCTTTGCCTGTCCCAATATCTACCTCTTTGGTGGGTTCGTCCACTGCCGATGTAGGTTCATTGAATCTCCTCATGCCATTGGCATACATTTCGGTAGCGTCCTCTATCCAACCATCTTCTTCATCCACTGGGTCCTCCTCAACGAAGATTTCAAAAACTCCAAATCTTCCGTCTAGCCTCTCCTCTTCATGCTGCACTTCTATATTCAGAATGATCGCTTCCTAGACGAACTCTTCAACAGCTAGAAGAGTGCCACACCATTGCACCAGATCTACTAGGTATCTACGGGGTATGCCACTACCCTTTCCCTTCCTAGACGAGGACGGGGACTTGCTAGATCCTACCCTTGAACCTAAACTAGAATTGACATTTACAAGGCACTCCAGAGAAGCATCCAGAGGTTTATTGGAAGGGAAAGGAAAGGGTGCGGCACAGCCGCAAGGAGCCTCCGATGGGTCTAGAGGTTGAGGGAGGCCACCTGAGCTCAGGGTGCTTGCAGCAGAATCGGGGTGTAGGGGAACAGAAGGCGCCGCACCAAGGGAATCCAGGGTGACCATGCTAGTTGGTGAGTGGGGATCGCCGCTCCAGCAAGGAGGAAAGAAAGGCAGAGATCGCTGTTGAGGAAGGAGAAGTGGGCAGGTGACGGGGATTGCCGTCAGGAGTAGGGAAGCAAAGAGACGGGGATTGCCGTCTAAGAGTTGAAAGCAGGGGATGATGGGGATCGCCGCCAGAAGAGAGAGAGTGTGGAGTGACGGGGATCGATGTCAGAAGCTGGTGATTGCGGCAGGGAATGAAAGCGGGGATTAGCATTTGAAAAAAGGAAGGACGGGGATCACCGTCCGAAGAAGGAGAGAGGAAAGATGGGGATCGTTGTCCGACGAAAGGGAAGGAAGGACAGGGATAGCCGTCCGATTGTCGGGGGAGTGAGGAAATAGTGGAAAGTGGGGTGAAGAAGTTATTTTTTTATTTTTTTTTTTTGAAATAAACACGACATACTAACCTAAGAAAGGAAACAAACTACCCTACACTAGAAGGCATCGGGGGAAGGAGAGGACCGTGCCATTGAAAGAAAGGGTGAAGTGGGGTGAGGAAGTGGTTAATGCTTCGAGAGAGTTGGACGAAAATTGAAAAACAAGGGGAGGAGAATGAGGGATGAAAGAAAACATAGAAATGATAATTGAAAACACGGAGTATTTAGGGGGCCAGGAACACCTTGGCCAGAGCTCGTCTACAGGGTTGTTGTAAAATGGAGTCAATTCCTCGATATCCTAACTGTTCCAAAGCAACTGTCGCTTGGAGGTGGTTGCTGATGGTAGTCCTGCTGATTCTGCCATTACCGGGGGCCCATTGAAATCGCCATCCCCGAACAGGAGACTGAGTGTTGTCCCTATGTCTTCTAAATCTGACAATTCTGCCTCTGGTTCTTCAATCTTCTTCTTTTTACAGGGTCGCCGAGCCTCTAGAGGTTGATATGTGGATATTGGTGTCATGTGGTCTTCCCCTACCATGATAGTTTTGTATCCCGGCTGTATGGGTCCTCTAACAAAATGATAGTATAATGACCAGGTCAGAGGTTCTTGCTCTGTCTTTGAAGTAAAGGAGTAGGTTGTCCACATCTTGATTTATTCCTTATATCCTAGGCCATGCCTTGTGATTTACTTGGAACTGGTGATAGTTTGTGTTCTTCCCTAGAGATGAGCTCCAAAACCCTTTCCCGGCTGGTAGCCAATTTTAAACATGATATTTCAGCCCTTGGTATCTGATGGTATGCCCTTTTTGACGGCCACCACTGATGGGGTCACCGTCTGGCGGCCAAAAGAGAATGTATAGGCCCACAGGTAATTCACATCAAGTACGGAAATAAAGGGCTTGTTGGAGGGCCAGACCGCTGGCATGATTTTCTCAATGGCTTCCACGGTGTGGGTGGTCACTGCACTCTTGACCTTGACGATGCATCC
The DNA here is from genome assembly GCA_014218235.1 of Colocasia esculenta. NCBI lineage: Eukaryota > Viridiplantae > Streptophyta > Magnoliopsida > Alismatales > Araceae > Colocasia > Colocasia esculenta. The sequence continues at coordinate 75,908,585 of CM024763.1, read as the reverse complement.
TTGGAATGGAAATTTCAGACATTGATGTGCTGTGGATGGGACTACCCCTACTGGTTCGATCCAAGGCCGACCTAAAATCGCTTAGAAAGTTGGGTCAATATCAAGTACATACAAATCCACGGTCATCACGAGCGGGCCAAGTTCTACTTGTAAGGAGACGACACCGTGGTAGGCCGGCAGAGAATTATCATATGCCGCAATGGCAGTGGGAGTTGGCTAAAGCGGCCCTCAGAGATGTCACACGACCGTAGAGTACTGAGAGGGCACACATTTATAAACGCTCTTGTGTCAACTAGGGCGGCGTCGACAACCACCTTGTTTATGGTCTGTGTCACACATAGAGGCATTCTTCTGGCCTCAGGACAAGCTAGCTCACAATCCGCAAAGGTAATTGTAGCCCCCCTGTTAACAATGGATAGGACTGATGGCAGTTTTCGGGGTTCATATCTTCATTCACCATAACTCTTTGGAGAAAAGTCCTTAAGGCATCTTGATGGGTCTGCAACCTCTTGATTAATTCAAGGATAGATATCTTCGTAGGAGTCTAGTCTAGATGCTTCAGTATATCATATTGGGTCCCCGGGACCGGATCTATTTCTTCGACATGTTGTTGTTGTTGTTGGTGTTGGAGTTGTGGGTCGGCTGACTCGGCATAGACATGGATGCATTGGGATACATCCGGTGAAACATCCGCCTGCTCCAAAGGGCGAGGTTGTGGTGCAGTGGAGGTGGGGTGGTGTCGATGATGGATGGGTTGGCTATTATTGGCGTTGGCGTGGGTGAGAATGGGATGTTAATGGGTGATGGACTGGTGGGTGATATGATGGGGGTGTTGTACAACAATGAGGTAATTGTGGCAATGGTGGGTGTAGTGGAGGTAATGGCGGTATGGGAGGTAGCCAATATCTCTCTCACTGCTCTCTCCCTCTTTCACTCCAATAATTGGCCTACTTTGTGCTCATCGTCGTAGGCCCAAGCGGCGGCTGGTGGAGGACGGGATTAACTTGAGTGGGTGGTGGAGGTGGTGGAGCAGGTTGGGGATTCGGAGCGGGCTGGTGTTGCGGTATAGGGTTGCGGATTATGCCGACATCATTCACTAATTATTGTGGTTATTGTGGTTGCTGGAACTGCTGCTGGAATGGTTGTTGCTGGAACTGCTGCGGTTGGTAGTCTCTCCAATATGTTTACTTCATTTATGATCATGTTATATTTCCGCATTAACAGTTTTCCGACTTAGTTTCCTAATTTGGGTAATTAGTCACATTATGACATACACTTGGCCAATCAGATTTTTCGTTGCACGAATTTATTCATAGAACACTTAGGAATAATGATTGGGGTTGATTCATAATTTTTACGAAATTTTCCGATGTGTTCTTGCACGTACGATTGTGGTACGTATGTTCTACCATTCCGATAATACGGAAAATATTTATTTCCATTTATTTCTAATTTTTCAATTACTGAATTTCCGAGGTGTTACATCTACCATGGATTTGGAAACATCAAAACTCGGAATTTAGTTCACCTAGCCATAGAAAGCCATCACAATACCCCATAGGGCGACCACAACAAGCTCTTTTCGTTGCTGGAGGTGGGAAGGATGCCTAGGAGCAAGGAGGACGAACCTAGGGCTTGGATTCGTGAAGGGCATCTTCCCCAAGCCACTGCATCAACCCAGGATAACCAAAGACTTCTTGGCATTCAAAGGTAGGTGATCTCGGGCCATAACTAAACAAGGCTTATACCATTTGAAAGAGCAATGAGTCTAGTCTCTTTTGCATTTGATTTCCCTAATTTTCATCAAGTATGTTATGTTGGATCTCTTGTTTTGATGATGTTTAACTATGATCCATACAAATGTGAATATCCTGCTTAAATCATATCTAACACTAATTTTCATGTTTAGTTCACAGAAATGTTGATATGATGACAGTGGTGTCGACACAACTCTGATAGTGTGTCGACATATAGTTCAATCCATGTCAAATGGTCATGAAATAAAGTCAATTGTGTCGACACAGGTACATCATGTGTCGACACATCATCTGCTCACAAAAGCTTTTCAGAACTAAAGGTGTCACGCCCCGATGCAGAATATCAAAACGTGAGGCAGTTGCAAGTAAATGGGTACACAGCAAGTACTACACATCAAACCATTGAACAAGATTAAATACTAAAGAAAATTCTTCTCATTAATAACTTTCCAAATGTGTAACGACCCGACCTCTCGAACCCCTCGCTAGGGACCCCGAGGGTCGCGCCGCCACCCACAGATCCGAAGACCTGGAAGGGTTATATGAAAAAGTCTAGTGAGATATGTACTAAATTAAAATAACTATAATAATCTGTACATTATACAAAAGGGTTGTAAAATGCGTCCCAAGCAAAAGTACAGGTACAAGAATAAAGGTGCAGTTCTTAAGGGGCATACCCTGAGGACTTGCAAAACACAGCTTTCTGCTCACTCAGGCTACAAGAGCTCACAACGCTCGCTCTCACTGCTGCTGACAACACACGGTGCCACAGCCGCCTCTGCAACCCGTCTGACGACGAGTCCCTAGCTGAAGGAAGTAGGGGGGTGAGCCTCCCGAACAAGGCCACGTAGGGATTACCAGTCCCTCACCGGCCAGAGCAGCAGGAACTCCGAAAAAAGGAAACTACATTAGAAAGTTGTAAAGCGAGGAACACCTACAGCATGGTACTACTAAGCAACAGAAGAGAACAGTACGACGCCATGACCACCAACCAAGGTCGTGGCACACACACGACTCCTAAAGAAACCAACAGAGTCGGGCACAAAACGGAACTAGTGCTCAGCACACCTTCCGAGACCACGGAACAACCAAATGAGAACGATGTCTCACCACAAGCACGGCCACCTCAGACCTCTACAAGGTCGAGGGCGCACAAGTAGGACCTCCCCGGACCCCGGACACACCGTCAGGTCGGAAAGTTACACACGCCGGTGCCATCACGGGCTAGCACCCAAGAATGGGACCACGAAACCGAGAGAACACCGAAGCGGGAACCACCAGAAGCACGGGTCTACCCAAGGCCAGACCAACGACGCCCACGGGAGCTAAGCACAGCTAGGCTAAAACCGCCGTGCAAGCTAGGGCAACGAGGAACACTTAGAAACGTTGTGACAACAACAGCAACCAAGCCACCACCGCCGTGCAAGCTCTGTTCGCTAGCCTAGATCCTGCCTCCACCCCCGCGAAGGGTGAGACAGAGCCCCCACATAAACACACCAACTCACGCAACACCGCAGCCTGGCCAAGCTGCAGCCTCACGCCTGGCACCACTACGTGGCTCCGGAACCAACGTAGAGAGAGGCAGTGAGACAAAGGACTGTCTGGTCTGTGCTAGGAAAGAACTCGAACCCCTCGGCGTCCCAGACCCAGACAAGAGAGCTTTAAAAACGACTCAGCGCCGCTGTCTAAACCTCATATTCCCCTCAGCACCAGAGTACACTCACGTGGACTGTCAACTCGAGCACGCTCGTAGCCCGGAGTACTCCCTCAACAGGCTCCCGAGAATGGGGGTCCCAGGAAACAGAGACAACCTCTAAACGGGACAAGCCCTCAAGTGCCAAGCACGGGGCGAACAGGCGGGGCAACACAACAAAACCATACCGAACTGCTGGCTTGTAACACACGGCAAGCCCAGCAAGCGAGAGGCACGCACGGACCCCCAAAAGGTTCATTGGCCAAGCAAACACGCACGAGCAAGCCAAAACCTCAGAGCACTACTAGAAGTATAGAAAGCTCGTCGCTCTGCTAATAAGCGATTGACTGCCAGTCAATCGATTGTTAGACAGTCGCGACCCTCCTAGCACCATTTCCAGGACACGACCACGAAGGTGTCACCTTCGGTCACTGAATGCGGAGAGGCAACTAGCCGCGTTCCCTACCAGAAGGTCCTAAGGGCACAGCCTACCCTGGGGCACAAGCCGACACACAAACTGGCCAAGAAAACCACCCAAGGCAGCACAGGCACTGTCGCGCCCCCACAGGCAGTCACGATGACATCACGACGGGGAAGGGCGCCGCGACAATAGCCTTGATGCGACGGGACAGCGTGTCACGACAGCCTCCCTGTCACGCGGGAAACCAGGTCGCGACGGAGACCCTTATCGCGACCGCCAACCGCACTGTGATAAGGTCGCGCCGACCGGGGCGACGCCTCTACTGATGTCGCAACGCACCGTGCGGTCGCGACACCAGTAGGGAGGCAGACCAATGGAATCCTCAATCCCGGGGTCGCCCATGAACCACACACATGCACACACGGGGGAGGGGAGCATGGGGAAAGCTGTAAAGCTATCTACAAAACCCCGAGGGCTCCCGATCCACCTGCATGGGAGAGGGCACAAGAAATCCCTACCTTTCACGAAGAACGAACCCACGAGGGGTCCTTCACATTGGTTGGCCACCTCCTCCTCGCTCCACGCACGCGCCACGACGCTGCCACGAGCCCGCCGTCGCCACCACACTCCGATCGCCGGAGGGGAGCCTCCCCACCGCCAGAGAAGAGGGGAAAGGGAAAAAGAGGCGAGAGAGGGGGAAGGGGTGGCCGGCTTGCGCCTTAAGCCCCCGGCACCCAGAATGCGATGGACCGCCCTGTCATGTTAACAACATTAATGCGTCGGGTCCATGGACCGCGACAAGAACGCGCCCCCCACGGGTGCCGCGACAACACGACAGGCTGTACTGACACACTTGCCACCCTAACAGGCGTCAGACGACTGGACAGCGCAAGACGACAAAACACTGTCGTGACCCATTGACCGGGTGCCACAAGAACGCGATGGGCAACCCGGGCGCGACATGAACGCGACGCACAGACTCGCCGCGACACAGATGACTGTCACGTCGGGCACCCCCGACGAGACACTGACACGTCGCCCAGCCTGGACGCGTCAGTGGCCAGTCATCCCAGACGCCATATGGAAGCCTGGAAGTCGGGTCTTACATTCTACCCCCCTTAAAACAATTTCGTCCTCGAAATTGGGACAAGCCCAAAAGATCCTGAGGCACGAAATGAAGCACAGGGAGCAAACGTAAGACCAGCGCGAAAAAGCCACTAAGTCTCAACACGACTTCCTCGTGGCAACAATCGCACAGCGAAACATGAGCGTAGCACACGAAGCCGAAAAACCAACGGCTCACCCAACGGGCTCCAAACACACGGGTGGAGCACACAACCGAAAACTAATGGCTCGCTCCAGCCACACGTGGGCTGCCCAAACAGAATGACAACTTCAAAGGTGCCGAGCGATGCCAAATTTGGCGCGAACAGCGGAAAATGCCAGCCAAAAACTACACGGCTGCAGCACGAACAGACCCCGCTGTTGTGACCAACCAATCAGCAACACACTCTGTCGCTAGCAAGACCTGACAGAGGACGCATTTGCTAACAGAAACACAAGAAACACCGATCAGCAACTCACTCCATCGCCAGCAAAACCCAACAGAGCACACTGTTGTCGGCAACCACAGAGGAACCACTTGAGATTTAAGCACGACACTCAGGGAACGACCTCACGCTACTAGCAGCAGCTAGCACCGGTCACTAGTCCAATCGAGAGGCCACGCGAGTGACGAGAACGATAGAAACACCACGCTCGCGGAGGATTCTCAACACATGAAATAGAGTCCACCGTCACGGCTAAGTATCACCCAGACCTTCCTTGCGGTCCAACAGGGATAGCAAACGCACGCGAAGAACCCTCAACACGCCAAAATGGAATCACTGTCACCAGTAAGTCTCACCCAGACATTCCTCGTGGTCGGACAAAGACACCAAATGCACGTGGAGCCATAAAAACTGGGAGTCACATGCTCCACAATGTGGCACACCGCGACGGAAGCACGGAAGGCGTTTGAGGTCAAGCCAGAGCCGGACACCTCCCAACATCGACAAACCACATGGTCGAGTACTAGCAAGCCGATAGACCTCACTGTCACCAGACGAATTGACAGGAGACTCCGCCATCGGCATCCAGACTTACCAACGCCATGCACAACCACACGGGAAGCAAAACAACCGCAGAGGTCGAGGGCAACATGTCGACCTCAGAGAGACCCAGACCGAAGCAGAGTACCACAATCGCACACACTCGGTCCGCAAGTTAGGGGGAAAACCACGACAGTGCCCACAACTAGAGCTTGGTGTACCACCGATAGGGCTACCTAGACAAGGCAAAAGCAGCCACCCCACAGCGGTATCGGTACAACCACAAGGCATGGCCAACACAAAGTGTCCCAGGGGCAGAATGCTCAACGCCTCGACACCGAGCAAATTCGTGAAACGACGCACAAAGCTCACGATCAAGACACATGGCACAACACATGGTGCTATCACAAGCACCAGGAGCCACCCAAGGTACAAAACAATGGACCAAGGCTCCAGACGACACAAATCCGGAACGCTCGAGCATGAGCACACGGTGCTACCACAAACACCAAAAGTAAACAAAGTGCAACCCAGGTGGACCAGCGGCCAAAGCAACACTACGGCTAACACGAAGGACTGTCCATAGGAGGCCTACTGAAAGACACACGCCAAGAACCGCAAGCCCGAAAGAGCGCAGCAGGCCACGTCGGCCCGAGCCCTTGAGGCACAAAACACAAAGCATCGGAGAAAATGCTCAAGGTGCAGCACACACAGCGACACCAATGGCCCGAGACGACACGGGCCCCACCGAAGGCGACTCTCTACCAGAGACCCACAATGGAAGCATACAGAAAGCTGACAACTACTACTTCAAGAGCGCGACAACCACGTCGGCTCCAAGAAGCACACAAAACATGGAGCACTGACTCTGCCGCATGGGGAGCAAAGGAACACACCGACCCCCCTAGCGCGCAAGAGCAAGAGGCACCACCTCTATCGCGACCGATAGAGAGGCCAAACACTAAAATGATGACACGAAAAGCCTCCAAGGCATAAGCCGAGGCACCACCGAGCATACAACAGAACAATGCTTGCACGAGCAAGCCAATCATGAAAAATCAATGCACAGTGGAATAACGCTCACACGAGCGGCCCAATAAGAAAACAATGCTACCTCGCACCAAACCAATAGGGACCCAATGCCACGAATTGAGCCTGGCAGGTAGCGAGAGACCACTGCAACGACAAATGGCACGAACAGGTCCACCGACCCACGGTGCCACAAGGAAATGACAACATGAGGGGAGCAACCAGCTCGACCCAAAACAAACTCCAGGGAAGGTGACTCCACAGAAGGTCGCAATGATGTGCACCCTGGCAACACAACACCATAGTGGAGCACCACCGCCCGAGCAACCGACGAAAAGCAGAGGAAGGAGACACGCACGAGTCTCTTCCACACGTGAGAGGCAAAACCACAACGTGAGACTGACACTTTCATAAGAAGCACAGCCTGCCAGACACCGACGACACTCACCAGACCACCATCTGCAAGAGCATGCCGGGCGTGAGAAACAAAGCAGACCGCCCGAGCCATGGGGATACACAATGTCTACCAGCATGGCCGAGAAAACTTGGAAATGAACGATGAGACAAGCTGGCCGACGTAACAGCCAGACATACGGCCAAGCGCACGATGCCTTGACCGGCAATGCCCAAGCAGACTGTAACATAGACAATATGACTTGCAACAACGACAGCTCATCTCTACAGAGAGAGGGAGCAGCGGCAACCAAAATGAACACAGGGCAACTTTAGGGAGAACCTCCACCAAAAGTGCCAAGAGCTGTTCTGGGAGAACCACTCCAGAACGCAGCCCAACCAAACGGCACACATCGAACCACAGGGGCAACACAACGGTGGCCCGAAACAAACACGAAGCACTCCTAGGAAGAACCTCCACCAGAAGCGACAAAGGGCGATCCTGGGAAGAACCTTCACCAAAATACACAACCCAACAACCAAACAACACGGACCATTAAAGAGAACACTGCAGCAAGAAGAATTGTTGAAGCAACGGAAGCCGGCCTGGGAGAACCTCCACCAGAACCACCAAGGCACTGCTCTAGGAAAAACCCTCCAGAACGCACCAGCCAAACCAATAGCACACCTCAGACTCTGAGGTACGACGACAACACAAATGAGCACGAAACAATCCTGAGAGAAACCCTCACTAGAAGAACAGCAAACGGTTCTGGGAAACCTCACCAGAACACAGGGCAACCAAGTGATGCACCTCAGCCTAGAGGGCAACGCCACAGCAACCAGAAACGAGCACAACACAGTTGTGGGGAAACCTCACTTCCTCCAGAACCAACAGAGAAAGACTCTGGGAGCACCTCACCAGAGCTCACAACCAGTCAGCGCCAGGCTGTCAACCACCACAGACAAGTGTCACAGCGCTCAACTAGCGGTGCAACACGAAACACAAAGCACCTGCTTAGCTCGGCGTCCCGAGCACAGCGCACGACGACGCACAGGCACACAAGGCCAAACACGCAATAACGACAACACACACACCAACAACAAAGGGGTAGACAACAAGGCAGAGACACCTTCCACAGGTTCCATGGGCAACAACCCAGCACTGGGAAGGCCACACAACACACAGGCTCCCTCAGCCTTCGCGACGCACACACGCTCAAATGCGCCGAAGACGACCAACAGCACCGCACCTGGACTAGCTCGCAAGCGTCCGCCACACAAGGAAGACCACTGCTAGCGAGTCCAGCGCCAACCGCGCCGCTACGGCACGAACACGCCGAGCGACCACACTCGCCACGCATGCGGCACAGCGCGCACGAATCATGCAGGGAAGCCGCACACCTGCAAAACATTTTAAAGCACAAGCCTAACACTAGTCGGACGGTGTCAGCAGCACACTAGTACCTTCGTTTAGGATAGCTATAGTTATTAACTCCTTACAAATCTCAGTAGACCCTCGCTCTGATACCAACTGTAATGACGCGACCTCTCGGACCCCTTGCCGGGGACCCGAGGGACGCGCCGCCACACACGGATCCGAAGACCCAGAAGGGTTATATGAAAAAGTCTTGTGAAATATGTACTGAGTTCAAATAACTATAATAATCTGTATATTATACAAAAGGGTTGTACAACGCGTCCCAAGCAAAAGCACAAGTACAAGAAGAAAGGTGCAGTCCTTAAGGGGCATACCCGAGGACTTGCAAAACACAGCTCTCAGCTCAGTCAGGCTACAAGAGCTCACAACGCTCGCTCTCACTGCTGCTAACAACACACGGTGCCACAGCCGCCACTGCAACCCGTTTGTCACCGAGCTCCCGCGACGACGAGCCCCTAGCAGAAGGAAGTAGGGGGGTGAGCCTCGCGAACAAGGCCCAGTAAGGATTACTAGTCCCTCACCGAGTAGAGCAGCAAGAACTCCGAAAATAGGAAACTACACTAGAAAGTTGTAAAGCGAGGAACACCTATAGCATGGTGCTACTAAGTAGCGGAAGAGAACAGTATGACGCCACGACCACCAACCAAGGTCGTGGCACACACACGACTCCCGCAGAAACCAACGGAGTCGGGCACAAAGCAGAAGCAGTGCTCAGCACACCTGCCGAGACCATGGAACAACCAAGTGAGAACGACGTCTCACCGCAAGCACGACCACCTCCGACCTCTACAAGGTCGAGGGCCCACAAGCAGAACCACCCGGACCCCGGACACACCGCTAGGTCGGGAACCTACACACGTCGATGCCATTACGGGCTGGCACCCAAGAATGGGACCACGGAACCGAGAGAACACTGAAGCGAGAACAACCAGAAGCACGGGTCTTCCCAAGGCCAGACCAACGACGCCCATGGGAGCTAAGCACAGCCAGGCTAAAACCTCCGTGCAAGCTAGGGCAACGAGGAACACTTGGAAACGTCGTGACAACAACAGCAACCAAGCCACCGCTGCTAGCAGCCAAGAGGGGGACCCGTAGCCCATGCACTCTACTCGCTAACCTAGCTCCTGCCTCCACCCCCGCGAAGAGTGAGACGGAGCCGCCACAGAAACACACCAACTCACGCAACACCGCAGCCTGGCCAAGCTGCGGCCTCACGCCTGGCACCACTATGTGGCTCCAGAACCAACGCAGAGAGAGGTAGTGAGACAAAGGACTGTCTGGTCTGCGCCAGGAAAGAACTCCGACCCCTTGGCGTCCCAGACACAGACAAGAGAGCTCTACAAATGACTCAGCTCCGCTGTCCGAACCTTGTTTTCCCCTCAACTGCAGAGTACGCTCACGTGGGCTGCCAACTCGAGCACGCTCGTAGCTCGGAGTACTCCCTCAACAGGCTCCCGAGGACGGGGGTCCCAGGAAATGGAGACAACCTCTGAACGGGACAAGCCCTCAAGTACCAAGCACCGGGCGAACAGGCGGGGCAACACAATAAAATCACGCCGAACTGCAGGCTTGTAACACACGATAAGCCCATTAAGCGAGAGGCACGCATGGACCCTCAAAAGGGTCGTCGGCCAAGCAAACACACACGAGCGAGCCAAAACCTCGGAGCACTACCAGAAGTACAAAAAGCACGTCGCTCTACTCACAATCGATTGACCACCAGTCAATCGAATGTTAGACAGACGCGACCCTCCTAGCACCATTGCCAAGACACGGCCACGAAGGTGTCACCTTCGGTCACTGAACGTGGGGAGGCAACTAGCAGCATTCCTTGGGGCACACGTCGACACACAAACTAGCCATGAAAACCACCCGAGGCAACACAGGCACTGTGACGCCCCCACAAGCTATCGCGACCGCCAACCGCACTGCGATAAGGTCGCGCCCGATCGGGGCGACGCCTCTACTGATGTCGCGATTCACCGTGCGGTCGCGACACTAGTAGGGAGGCAGACCAACGGGATCCTCAATCCCGGGGTCGCCCATGAACCACACACATGCACACACGGGGGAGGGGAGCATGGGGAAAGCAGTAAAGCTATCAACAAAACCCCGAGGGCTCCCGATCCACCTGGATGGGAGAGGGCACAGCAAATCCCTACCATTCACGAAGAACGAACCCACAAGGGGTCCTTCACGTCAGTTGGCCACCTCCTCCTCGCTCCACGTATGCAACACGACATCGCCACGAGCCCGCCGGCGCCACCACACTCCGATCACCGGAGGGGTGCCTCCCCACCACTGGAGAAGAGGGGAAAGGGAAGAAGAGGAGAGAGAGGGGGAAGGGGTAGTCGGCCTGTGCCTTAAGCCCTCGGCACCCAGAATGCGATGGACCGCCCCGTCACGTTAACGACCTTAACGCGACGGGTCCACAGACTGCGACAAGAACGCACCCCCCATGGGTGCCGCGACAACACGATAGGCCGTACTGACACACCTACCACCCTGATAGGCGTCACAAGACAGGACATCGCAGCACGACAAAACACTGTCGCGACCCGTTGACCGGGCACCACAAGAACGCGACGGGCAACCCAGGCGCGACAAGAACGCGACACACAGACTCGCCGCGACACGGATGACTGTCGCGTCGGGCACCCCCGACGCAACACTGTCGCATCGCCTAGCCTTGACACGTCAGTGGCCAGTCATCCCAGACGCCAGACGGAAGCCGGGAAGCCAGGTCTTACAAAATGTCTAGTTACAACTACTAATATCAGAGCCATTCTATAGGGCCCAATTACATCGAAATAAAAGTAAATGACTAAACTAACACTCTAACATAATACTAAGACACTAGGGTACTCATGACTTCACTCCTGGTCGTTCCCATCCTCTTGAGTGTAAGGGTCATCCTCGGTCTCACCTGAGAACACAACGACAAATAACACAGGGTGAGCGATAACGCCCAGTAGGACTTAAATCTCAATAGTCAAGCAGGCTTTAAATAAGTAATACATTAAAGAGTAGAATAACTAAAGATAGATAGCGAGAGAATCAAGTAAAAGATAGCAGGATAGCGCATGATGGAAATAGCACAAGCTTTCTAAATATAACACAAGTGTCGAGTATAGCACAATAGCAAGATGTCCATAGCACAAATAGCACAAAGTATAGCAATAGCACAACGGGTATAGTATAACACTTTTTGTCAATAGACAACAAAAGAATATAGCACTTTTGATTGTCATTTAGATAGTCGAGATAGATAGCACTTGAGTGTAATGCCAAACACTATGATCATTTAACTCCATGGGCACTAGCACTTTTGGGCGCACATCCCAGGACCAGATCGGGCCCTTTATTTATTGTCAGGTATTGGTTATATTGTTTATCTTGAGACAATCAGTCAATGGCCAACAGAGAGACCAAGAAATAGATGAGAGTACTAGATGAATAGACGAGATAGTAGAGTGAACGTGAATAGATGAGCGAGTAGAGTATAGGTGAGAGCTAAGGGACATTGCACGTAACACGTCCAGTAAACAAGCGATAGTAACAGTTGCACAACACACGCACTTGGTGTTGGCAGTCAGGTGGAACACACTACCCTACCACTGGCCATGTTATGCACAGGTGCAGAGGTCCGGTGTGATTAAAGATAAAGCAAACTTCTAATAGCCATTTGGATCATGTTGATCTCTAAAGGGGGTCATAGGTGTTAGGGTACAACCAACACGTCGACCATGTGGGAATCCATGGACAGAATAGACTTACGGAGGCCTTGAATAAGGATTCACTTGTCCGGTAGAAGGAATATCTGACGGAGAATTCATCCAAGTCAAGAGAGAGTGTGTATATAGAAACAAGTGCTCGACGTTCTAGAGGAACTCTAGAATAGTGGAGTGTCGGTATCGGTGTCCCCAAAACAACGTGAGAAACGAAGACAAGTCCTTTTAAAATATGGCAATTTAAATAAAAATTGAGATAAATTACCAGATATATTATGGGAAATTTTCATATCATGTTAAGCCATATTGGATGGTTCAAGTGTGTGCATATGTCATGAAATTATAGATAGAAAGTGGTCATGTGCATGCCCTTTAAAAATCACATATTAATGTTCAATTTATAACAAGTGTATTTACTGCGTGTAAGACTATTAACAAAGTGTACAGGCACTGTAGGAATTTAGATCATCATAAATCAGGGGTTTTCATGCAAAAGTCTGAGAATGCGACGCACCCCAGTAAGGGTCGCGATGGTCAGGTGAGAACGCGACAAGGCCTTGTAAAATACGCGGCAGGCTTGTCAGATCAGGCAGACAGAACGCGTCGATAGCCCTTGTCGCATTCAGAATGTGATGGGCGGTGCTGTCGTGACTAGCCTGAGAATGCAGCCTATCGGGCCGTCGCGTTCTCAGGTCCTGTGCCTATGGTCCGACAGGGAAAGGACATGTTCTTCGATTGCGGTCCAGAACTTCCTTATATTGACACAGGGTGGTTCAGAAAATAAGAACTAAATGTACAATCGATGAAAATTAATGAAACAAATTTTAAACGACTCAAGACATGCAAGGGTACTTCTAGTAAATAGGAATTTGAAAACAACAAAGGTTTCGGCATGGGTTAATCAAGTGTATTCATGAAGAACATAGAACAGTGTACAGTTGAGATGAAAGATTTAATTCGAGCAACATGGTGGATGAAAATTAGGGCTTTTAGTGGAAAATGAAGCCTAACTAGCAACAATACCTCCAGTTAAAATTTGTGAGCATGGGGTCGAGTATACATGGAGATCAAGAATTTAGAAGAGGGCTCGGGCTCATGCTAGTTGCAGAACATGAAAAATTAAGAAGAAAATATAGGCTCAATAGAAAATATGAAATTAGAGGGCTTTTGATCTTGATGATTGGATCAACCTACAAACAATGTTTTATGATTTTTTCTTGTGAGAATGCCTACCTTTAGTCATTTTCCTTCTCTAGGGCTAGAACTTGAAGAATGGGGGTTGAGAGCTTGAGCAGCCTTCTCCCCATGAATTCTCCTCCTCCATGGCCTCTCCTCCTGGTCCAACAACTCTTGGCAACGAGCTAGGGCCGGCCATGGGGGTTTAGGTGAGTATTTATGTCTCTTATGTTTCTAATTCCTATTAAATTTTTGGATTTCCTATTTCTCTCACCCTTTCCATGCTTAAGAACTTCTAATTGGGTTAGGAAGGGAGCTAAATTCGTGGCCCAGCAACTAGGGGAGGTTTAGGAGTCCAAATCAAACTCAAAGTTCCTAAAGATCGCTAGGTTTCAAGTTATAAGTCTATCATGAAGGGTTGTAGTTGTTTCTATGTTTTTGGGCAAAATCCAAGAACGCGACGTGTCTAAACATCGTGATTCTCTTTGCGGGAACGCAACGTACATCTACGTCGCAATTCAAGTATAGGCAACCAAGTTATTTGTCGCATTTTCAGGTCTGACTAGTCAACCCTGACACATCAAACTATGTGTCCTGTGGGTTTCGGGACACGTCTTGAACGTGATGGCATGTGCCATCACGATTCGGCTATTTTTCCCACCCTCCATTTCCGTACGTATTTTATATTCGAATTTGGAAGCCGCCTCTTGAACGCGACATATTGAAGCGTCGCGATTCAAGAGTCATCGCGTTCCTATTGAGGTAATCGATCTAGTAATGGATTCCGGTCTAAAAGGCGACCATCAGGACCATCGTGTTTCTGTTTAGGTAATTGATTCCGATCTGAAAGGCGACCATCATGACCGTCGCGTTTCTATTTGGGTAATCGATCTGGTAATCGATTCCAGTCTGAAAGGCAACCATCAGGTCCGTCGCAATTCTGTGCCTTTACACAGAGTCTTGTTTAACTGTGTATGGTTATTTTGAAAAGCGACGTCTGAACCCATCGTGATTCAAAGGCCAGTCCGAGACCGTGCCTTTTAGTTAGACAGTCAAACATGTGTATGTCTTGGTCCTTGATCATGTTACTTTAGTGTTCATTGGCCTAAAAGTGATCAACCCATTTGAAAACAATAATGACATGAATATGATCCTAATGCTCCATATGAAGTGATTGATCCTACGTTCATTTGATTGTCATTTTGGCCTTGTGATCTTGCTTGAAATGAAATCTGTCATAATATAAGTTGTGTCATGAATCGATGAAGAAAACATGTTAGATGGACTTGCTTAGTTTGAAGCTTTCCTTATATGATACTTGCTCTATTTTGGCTTGCCGCATGTGAATTTTCCTTATTTATGTGCTTTCCGAGATTTCCATATTTGATCATCAATTGCACGCATGAATAGGAAAGTTTCGTGTCACGACACTAACACGTTTGCACGATTAGGCACACCCTTCTTCGGCAATTAGAAACTCTCGGCCGGTCATTCCGTATCGGCAGACTAGTGACGTTTTCCCTAAGACCTCCGTACGTCTCCATACCCTGTGGATTCCCTCATAGAGGTCGAGTTGGTTGTACTATGAAGTACCCTTGAGATATAGAGCACTTGTTTTGTGTACGATATCTCATTAGTCATCCTCTTATCAAGGCATTAAAGAATATGAAACTTATGATACGCCATTATGCTGTCCAATTAATCTTTTGAGCTATTGTCATACATAGAAATCCACGAATGATCATGTCTTGATTACTATGAGCTTGTTATTGGAAATCTGTGGCCATAATATGTATATGTTTGATCGGCACAACATGGGACTTTGGACTATTTGACTAATGCCTATGCAATAAGGGCCCTATCTAGTCCTGGGGAGAAGCGCCCCATCGTACTTATGAACAGTGAAAGTATGGACTTGTGGTGCTTGGCATGGCACTGGTACGTGTGCAAGATTTGGGTGAATGTGCCTTCGTTTGATATGATAAGTTTGATATGATACCTTTGATCATTTGAATATGTGATATCTGTGTGAATATGGCCAATCCTTGTGATACTATCTTATTCTTGAATTTCCTGTCCAATGCGAATGAAGGTCAGTATATGATTCGTTCGATATCTGTTGATAATTATACTTTGTTTAGCCATTTAACTCGTTAGAAATGCATGCATGGATAGTCATCATGTTCTTGTTAAGATCCTGCTTATTTAAAATGCTAATCATGTATATTAGTGCCCGCACATTGAGATGTAAATCATACTAGGCTAGTTTGCTCACCCTATCATCCTATACATTTCAGGCAGTGATGAGGATTTCGTGGACACTGATGGGGCAGGGGATGATTGAAGAGCTCCCCATCATTGATGAAGCTGAAATACTAGGAATAGACGTTTGAGTAGTATATGTAATACTAAAACATTTTCATGGAGGTTTTGTTGTAACATGAATAATGGACCCTATCGTTGACTCTGACGTTTTTTGATGTAGTATGGTTAATTTGAATTTAAATGATGTTTACTTTTTGTTGATGTCACATCCAAATTATTTGCTCTGTTTATGATCTGAATATAACTGTGCGTTCCGAAATTCTGCATCGGGGCGTGACAGTTTTATTATTATCAGAGCATGAACTTTTTAAGGTCCAATGGAATAGGAATGTAGAATTATACTGGTCTAGACCACACAAGTCACAATTTTCATACCTAACGTGAGCTTGGGTAGAGCCAAGGGTAAAGGAGTCTCATGTGTTATACTTAGATAGATGCCTAATATAGATTATCATCTTGAAGGTACCTATTACTTTAATGGTTCTTAACGTGCCCAGGCTAGAAACATGCAACAAACATTGCAGAATTTGACTCAGGCAATATTGCAAGCCACCCAGGGTGGAGGAAACCGCGGAGCCGGTGATCTCCATTGGAATTTCCGTAGTATGGATCCACCTAGATTCGAAGGTAGTACTAACCCTGATGCTGCTGAACATTGGGTCAAAGAAATGTTGAACATTGGGTCAAAGAAATTGAAAGGATATTCAGGGTCATGCAATGCACCAACCAAAATAAAGTACTGCTGGCGACTTTCCAATTGGAAAAGGATGCTACGGCATGGTGGGAGTCTATCAAAGCAACACTGGAAGGACAACAACTGACATGGGCGTAGTTTGTCGAATGCTTCAACAGTAAATACTTTTCAAAAGAGTACAAGAAAGAAAAGTAGCTGAGTTAGCATCCCTAAAACAACGAGGACTGACTGTGGCCGAATATGAGGCTCAGTTCTATCGACTATCGCGATATGCCACTCATTTGGTAGGGACCGAGAGGATGAAAGCTAAACGCTTCTTGAATGTCCTGAGGCCCTAGTATATCACCCAATTGGCGCCAATGGACATCCAGACCAACGCTGATATGATAAAGAAGGTCAAACTACTGGAAGACGCCATGGAGACAGCTAAAAATAATAACAGGAAAGTCGGTGAAGAGGGACCAAGTATCTGCTACAGGGAGATATCAACTGACCATTGGGAGGAAAAGGCACACCAGTGGTTTTATTGAACATACTGACAAAAATCCGAAGGAGTCAAGAAAACAGTTGGCAGTGGTACCCTAGGAGAAATGCAAACATTGTGACAAGACTAGTCACCGGTCTGAACAGTGTTGGAGAGCACAAGGGAGATGTATGCGCTGTGGGAGTCATGACCACAAGATTCTAACTGTCCTATGATCAAAGAGAAAATCAAGCAAGAGAAGCGTTTGAATGGACAAAGGAGGCAAGGCCGCTTACAAGCTATTCTAGAACTAGAAGCAGTAGAGGAAGGAGGTGTGGTAGATGGTACTCTTCCAATACTTTCACGACCTGCCTTTGTTTTATTTGATACCGGTGCCACACATTCTTTTATATCACAAGAGATCGCAGATACTCTATCCACAAAACCATTACCTTTAGGTCGCGAATTTCCCATCACAACATCTCTTGGGCAAGGAACCAAGCTTACCAAGTATTTCCCCTCTGCTGATGTGAACATCGAAGGGAAGAACCTTCTAGCCGACCTTATGTGCATGCCCATAGATCACTATGATGTGATTCTAGGAGCTGATTGGTTAACCCAACACGGGGCTAGTAGTTTACTTGGGGGATAAAGACCGTAGATATCTGTCACTTATTTCTACCTTACGAGCCCGCAAAATGATAAGGGATGGGTGTGTAGCCCTTCTTGCATCAGTGGTCGTAGAGAAGAAGGATGTAAACATTGAAGATATCTCTGTGGTTAGTGAATTTTCAGATGTGTTTTTAGAGGAGTTACAAGGTATTCCTCCTAAGAGAGAAGTAAATTTCTCTATCTCATTAATACCGGGTGTTGCCCAAGTCTCTAGAACCCCCTATAGAATGTCACCTGCAGAATTAAAGGAGTTGAAGGAGCAACTAATGGAACTATTAATGAAGGGATTTGTCAGACCAAGCACCTCACCTAGGGGAGCCCTAGTACTATTTGTTAAGAAGAAGGATGGGTCTATGAGGTTGTGTATTGATTATAGACAGCTAAACCAACTCACAATCAAGAATAAGTACCCTCTGCCAAGAATCGATGAATTATTTGATCAGATTTCAAGAGCTAAATATTTTTCCAAGATTGATCTCAGATCAGGCTACCATCAATTGAGGATTTCGGAGGACGATATTTACAAGACGACCTTCAGAAGCAGGTATGGGCAGTATGAATTTGTTGTCATGCCTTTTGGACTAACAAATGCCCCTGCAGCCTTCATGCAGCTAATGAATGATGTGTACCGGCCATATATTAATAAACTTGTGCTGGTTTTTATTAATGACATCCTAATCTATTCCAAAACTAAAGAAGATCATGAGGAACATTTGAGGATAGCCCTGCAGCTATTAAGGAACAACCAGTTGTATGCCAAGTTCAGTAAATGTGAATTATGGCTAGAGGAAGTGTATTTCTTAGGGGATGTGATTTCAAAAGAAGGTTGTAAGGCCCTTAAATTCTGTGCATATAGTACTTATTTATTTATGCATGTATGTTTGTTTGATGTTTTTATGTTCTACCCGAAATCCCTATTTAACGTCAACATCACTTGACGTTAATGGCAAGTTGATGGCAACTTGTGTGCCGTTGACTGTGCAGCCAGAGGATCTAGACGTCAACATCAATTGACGCCTATTTCTAGTTGACGGCAACAAAGTGGCCGTATACTTCTCTGGCTGTGTTTGGGATTCCAGATCTGAAATGGCCCCATTTTCTTTGGTGTTTGTTTAGGAAACCCAATCCCCAATGGTCAGCACTCCTAATACTAGGTTTACCCCGACCCTTAGCCTATATAACCTAGAGATATCGGTTAAGGGAGGACTTTTCTCACCTAGGGCTTTTTGGGTTCTGGGGAGAGAAAAAGACAGACCTTTGAAAGGCTTGAACTAGCGTTTGGGATGTTTCTCTGACAATCTTCATCGACTTGAAGGTTCTTCTGGAGGTGAAGGAGCTCCTCTGACTCTGGGAGATCATCTGTGCAAGCGTGAGGATTGGATTTGGGCTGAAGAGAATCACCTTCTTGGCTTGGCCGAGGAGGGCTTCATCACCAAATTAGATCTTCTGAGGTTTTTCTTTAGGCAAGTAGCTTCGGGGTTTCATCCCGTGACATGTCCCCTAGAGTTTAGGATTTTTTTGGATTTTTACATCATGTCTTGGACCCCCAAATTCTAAGTTTTACTGAGTTCGGCCTACACTTTCCTGCAGACAGAAGGTTGATGGCAACCTTAATGCTGCCAAGTTCCTGAGTTAATGGCAATCGATTATGCCGTTAACCCACCTTCACGGCATGACCCTTGCCACCAAGTTCTTCTGTTTTTTACAAAATGTACATGCTATAAAAATTATGGTTATTCAGGTATTGTCTTAGGGTCAAACAATGAATTTCTGTCAAATTTCTGATCATGCTTTCATTTAATATTATTTCTGTTATGGGGGAATATGCATGATTTGATAAGATTAAATTCTGAATAAATAGAATTGATGCAGGAAATTGTTACAGAGAATTTTAATAAAGTTAGGACTACTGTTTACATGTTTTAAAATTGTGAGAATCAACTGTTTATAGTCTATCATTTAAAGTGTAATATGTTGCCAAAATTGCATGTAATCTATATTAAGTGTTAAAAATAGTTATACTATTACAAAAATTCTGAAACATTAGCCATATGATATATTCCATGCGTAGGGTTTGTGGTCAAATTTTGGGATTGTTTTGATAACCGTAGATACTGTTTGAAGTTATAAAAGTTATTTAAGCCATATTAAGAATGAGTGTTTATGAAAATGTATTTGCAATGATTAGCAGCATGTTTAGGCACTTTTATGCATGAATTGACACTGTTAGACAGTGAAGTTAAGTTCTGTAAATAGTAGTATATGTATTTGAATAATTTGCATGTGAATGGACCGAATAGTGCATGTAAATGACATTAATCATGCGATTAAGTGAGATAATGTGTTTAAGTGGAATATGTGCCGAAATTGACATTGCTACCATAGAAGGTTGTGGAGCCGTACTGTAGAAAAGTCCCTATAGGAAGGCTCAATGTGCATGTGATATCCTATGGGCATCAGGATGAAATTCTGGAGGTGGACAAGTACCACTGGTTAGGGAGGAGAGGGCTTCTCCCGGTTCTGCGCAGTTACGAAGATTCGTCATTATAATGCCTAGGTGACGAGTATGTGCTATGTGATATGTGTCCTTCTTTATTGTGGTTCGGACTATGTGTCACAACAAATAATGTGTAAAAGTGTGAAACATGTGTAAATGTGCAAAGTGATCATGTGAAAGTGATGTGTAAATATGTTACTATGTGAAGTGATGTGAAACCATGTGAATATGATTTATTGATGTTAAAACAGCTAGGAAAAGATGTGATTATGTGATATGAAAGCATGTGAATAGTGTTAGATATCATGCTAGGTTTGTTAGCAACCATGTGCTTAATTCCATGATCTATTTGTTTAGAAATATGAAATGATATGAATTGAAATTGACACCATGAATCAAGTTAAAGACCATGTGTAGAAAGCATGTTATAGGTTATGTCACATCACGACATTTAATATATCTATAAATGTCGGAAGGTGAACGAACGAGAAATCAAGAGTAAAATTATACTGATTGAATAGGACATTTGCTCAAAAGCTTCGCTAAATAACAAGTATTATTTGCCATTCAGTAGGTGTTACATGATTTTTGCTTTACAATCTCAAAAAAATATAAATGTAGCCAAGGCTGATCTCTCCACACACAAATCCCAAAGTTCCCGCCTTCTAGAACAGTAGATACTTGAAAAAGTAGGATTTGATGAGATAACTACCCCAGTAGAAGTCAATTCTGCTAAATGAAAAGATTCAGATGTAAATGCTCAAGGTAAGAACGAGTATGTATTGCTAGCACTGATATATAAACTAAAGATAAGAACAGACATGCTTTGCTCTTAATGTTCACTATAACAAACAGAAGAGTCAGTTTCGATAACACATATAGAGCAGGAGTATTTTAGGAACAAGATTTATAACTCTTAGTAACAGGATCCACAACTCAGAATAACACTTGAATTTAGAATCAGACACATGGTTACACACACAAGCATGATGTGATGACTAATCAACACGAACTGATGCATGCCAACATCCACGAGTCCTCATCGCCCCCGTGCGGCGACTGACGAATTCGAGCGCTCCCCCCAAGACTGAACTAGCCCTTTATTTGCCAGTCATATTTGTCGAACGAGTCCAAAGACTCACAACTTGTCATCATCACACAATCATCCTTATAATGAATCAATGACACAGAAGGATTCACTCATGGTTCACACACAAGAATTAAGAAACTCTGTTCCTTCATTGATTATAGAAAATTGATGATCTCACAAGGTCAATTTTGTTCAAAACTTTGAAGATATGATTCATGGTAAAACGAAAGAAAACGTGACTGGTTTAGTAGGTGTTTAAGTGGAAGAAACATCTAGGAATGAGTAAGCATTTTGTTAGAACAATTGGGTGTAGTTCCGATCAAGAAATGAGTCAAGGTAGGTACTGATTTCCAGGACTGGCTGTGCCTGTCGATACCCAAGGTGTTGCTGTCGACATATATGGCTTTCCCAGAAGCTGAATTCTCAGTCTGTCAGTGGCTGTCAACAGCTAAGGGAGTGTCTGTCGATAGCCCCTGTCAAGTTTGTTTCTAGTTTCTGGCAAGAGAGCCCTGTCGACAGATTGAAGCAGGGCAGTCGACAGGTGCCATATAGGCTTTCAAAAATGGATTAAAACCAACTAGAATTTGTACTACCAAGCTCTTCTATCACTCGTAACATGATTACAATTTTAAACAAGTATAATCTCAATCTCAAAAATCAGATTAAGAATACAAGGAGGTGGAAATGAAATGATGGATCAAGGTGTACATGGATAATCTAAAAGGGAGAGACACTTCAAGGACAAGGATGGTTGGAACCTCTTCATATCCTTTAGCTATAATTTATCAAGATACACACACTTAAGATTCACATGGTCTCTTAATGAATCCTTTCATGATAGTAGGAAGAACTACCATAAATCAACACATTCCTACACAGTGGAATCTGGTTGGTTCCATTTTAACATAAGTTGAGATTATAAAAACAATGAAGTGTTGATTCCCATGACTGAATACTAACTTGCACCTAATGGAAAGTTTAGTTCCTCTCATGGAACCACTTTACAGGTTGAAGAATAACATACTTATGGTACTGACTATCTTTGAACTGGTAATCTCAAATTGAAGAAGAAGAAGAAGGAACAAGAAGAGAGTCCTACATACACACAACTAGAACATGATTATAAGGGATGGATACACAGTTCAAAAGCGAATTCACAAGTTTAAAACAAGTAAGTAGGTGTTCATGACCACTTTAGTAAAGGTGGGAGTCAAGGATTTAGAAAAGAGGACAGAAAGGAAGAGAATCCTACCTGTTTTAGAGAAGGTGAAGACCTTCACTTCCCCTTAACAAAGGGATCCCCGACTAGATGGAGGAAGGAGATAGGGTAGCAACTCCAATAGCAACAACAACAACTATGCCAGCTGCACCTTCAACAAAGGAAGTAGAAGCAACAGTTCATGCAGCAGCAACTTCCACCAAACTAAAACAACACTCACGGCAGGGTGCTCATCAGGTGCAGCAGCAGCAGCAGCCCAAAGTAATATAGCCCAGTGCAGCAGTAGGTGTAGCAAGGGCACGAGAGAGACAGGAGCAAGAAGTGGAAGGTCTTGCACGCTAGGTGTTGGGAGGTTTTTATAACCCTCTAAACATCTCATGCACGATGGCACGTCGGCCATCAAGGTGTCAAGGTTTTAAACCCCTTAAACCATACCTAGACACGTTTGCCATGCATAGCTCCCATGGCTTACACCTAAAGGGTTAACGTGTTAATCCCACCTCCATGTGCGCTGGCCTTCCCAGGGCCTCCCACGTAAGCACCCAGAAATTCTAGAAAAAACCCAACCGTAATTGGACCATAATTCGGCTGGCCCAATAGTCTTTATGCAAACATGTTCAAATGTTCATTTGTCTTAAAATTTTAATCATAGCCTAATATGATGGTTTTGAAAATTATGGTGATTTTTACATAATTTTCAGATTTTATTTTACACTAGGTGAAAAATCAACTGAAAAATAGTCGCGTCGGCATATCCTTGAAGTCCGTACGCCGAAATTTTTTGATATTTATATTTATGAGATCTCCTTATTGTTCTAAAATTATGGTGTTCTCGAATTTTTATTTCATTATAATTTTTTGGTGTCGTCCTGTGGGAGCGCGCACCTCTGTGAACGACACTGTGGTAACGTAGGTTTCCACAAATCCAACCGACAATCTAATTATTCCAATTTAATGACGATCCTAAGATATAATAACCACTTTATTCATATTTTCTTAACACTTTATATTTTTGGGGTGTTACAACTCTCCCCCACTAGGAAAAGAGTTTGGTCCTCCAAACTCCTTGATTAGTTTGGATGGATCACAAGAATTTAAATTTTCAACCTTTTAATTTTTTTTGTAATCTAGGTTAGTCTCACCAATATTGTCATAATTATCATGTCATATAATGTATACACTTTTTATACAACTTATTATCATGACATCACTAGTTGATGGAAATCTGAATTAGCAATTTTAAATCTTATGAAACCAGGTTGTGATCATGGATTCAATTAAATACATTCACTACTATGTTTCATAGTGCCGGCAGTAGCATATTACTCCTAAGATTGCTTCACCAAGAAATAACCTTAACCCTCAGAAAATTATATAAGTACATATTCCTAGAAAGAATAATAAGGTATGACGACGTTGTTGGGTATGATGATTATGAAGATAGACAACAAGAATTTTATTTATCACGTAAGGTTTTTATTACAGAACTCCATAGTCATCCCTGAAAACTTACATTGATTGGCAAAACTTACTAAGTTTTGTCATACTAAAACAACTAAATTCAAGCATTTCTTACTATACTCTAATCCTATTGAAAGATTACTTCTAATAGCTTTAGTGACTTTTCCTTGTGGTTTCAAGTTTTCCTGAACTCATGTCCTTGCTCTGAGAGAGTACAGGTCATTCTGAGATCCGATGCTCTAGACTTCCGCACTTTAAACATGCTCCTACTCTCGCCAACAGTTCTCCTTGGCATGGCCTGGTGTGTGCCAAAACATACAAACTTTCTTAGGTCATGCCTTAACGTTCGCTTGCTTCTTGGCCTTCTTAATCTTTTTGTTCTCTTTGCTCCACTCCATCTTCTGTTTGCCAACTATTTCTCTATTTCTGGGGTAAACTATCTTCTTCCGTATGGACACTGTAATACTCACTGTTTCTTGAGAGTTTGGATTGTGAATGTTCTTATGTAGTTTCATTTTCCTTAATCATTAACGGGACCTACTGCTCTAAGGACTGAGGAAGGTTGTCCATTGCATGTTGAACCTCTTTCCATTGTGTTTCTTCTCCCATTACGCTGGCTGAGCAAACAAATTTAAGTTTAGTTAGTCAATCACGTGATTTAAACTCAGCTTTTCTAATTCATACTACAACTATTACCGTATGTATCTACTTATTTGACACATTAACCTTCATGATTAAATAATGTCTTTTCCTTGTAGGATTTTGAGATATGACAAATGATTTATGTTGTGTTGCTGGTTTTGATATATCAAGCAAAATGTAATAAATATCTAGGACAAGTCTTTTATATCATAAGAAAAATCATATGATCAAAGACTATTTTATTAGGTTACTTCATAGGTAGACTTACAACCATACAAGTAATACTGAGTGAGCTACTGACATTTGGTGATGCCTATGAGTCAACTATATTCAAATGTTAAGTCAATGCTTGATGGATTTTCTATATTGCTGAAGTTCAAAGTATAGCCTTAGATTGACACTACATGGAAATCAGGTTGGCACTAATCATGTTTCTCGTTAATGCATAGAGAAAAATACGGCTTGAGGTTAACTTCAAATGGAGATTAGGTTGACTTTACCAATATGCGAGGTTGACACTAAGATACTACAAGATCGACTATACATGATAGATAGTTAGTCAAAACTGCTATTCCTGATTGAGGTCAACTCTCGAAGACATTAATCCTTCTGTTACAGTCGGAAAAAGAATTTGATGAGTTCAGGCCTATAAAGGATATAATTGGATGTTCAAGAAGTTATCTGACTAAAGCCAAACTTTAGGGTGAAGTATTTGCATATACTTGCTTTTCTTCAAAGATCTTCCTAGTTGGATATTTTCCTACTTCTTTTCTTCACTAATTTGTTTGATTGTCTACTTAAATAGAAGTATACATATTCAATCCAACATTGTGTGTATAAGGTTTGTGAGATTTAAATCAATCTTAAAATTTTGAGTCATCAATTGTGTGCATGTTCCACATACTTGAGTTATTAAAGAGTCTTACTTGGTTTTAGTGAGAGATGGATGTAAATGAGGATTAAATGATTCATCTCAGTGGTATAATAATTTAGAATTTAAGAGAATAAGAAAGTCAACGGAAGAATACATCACGAGGATCGTCATGAAATCTATATATTGATCGAACCATTCATTTACTAATTCTTATTTAGAGTTGGAGATAATTACATATCAAGGTAAAAGTCATATTAAGGTAAAATAAGGAATGAGCAGGTTTGACTTTTCCTTCAGTAGGAGAGGGCTCCCTTGGAGAAGTCATATGTGTGTTTATCATTTTTCACCAGACCTTGGATTCCTAGAATTCCCCTAGGTTTATTTGAATTATGAGATTTTTAGGTAGGCCAAATTGTGAGAAATTAGAAACACTATTTTGATGGAATCGTAAAAATTGTGTTTTTCATCTTCGGTGGAGAGTTGACTTTTTATTGGTAAGAGATATGATTTTTCTGATATTTTTATTCGATTCAAATGGGGGGTACTTCCTTATTTACATGTAATATCTTAAGTAAATGAAACATGAAATTATAACATTTACTTGCTGACTCTTCTGACTGAACCTAGGGTGCTTGCTGACTCTTCTGACTGAACCTGCTGACACTTCTGACTGAAGAAGAACCAGTTCATCACAAACTGGTGTCTGTCGATAGCTAGGAAGTGGCTGTCGATAGCTATTGTCCTCCCATAACCAATTTCTGGGGTCTGACATTATCTGTCGACAGACCAGAGTCGGCTGTCGATAGGCGAGGAACATTTGTCGATAGATCAAGGCTATCTGTTGACAGCTACTGTCAGTTCTACATTTCTAGGTTCTCGAAGCATGTTACCTGTCGACAAGTAAGTGCTGGTTGTCGACAGGTGAAGTCTAAGCTTCCAGAAATGTGGTAAAACTACCACAGGAAACTCTACCAAGTGTTTCAAGGAATCCTTACATGATTGGGATCATCAAAAAGGTCTTATTTCTAGTTCTAACCACCACTTTCCATGAGGGGAAACAAGTAGGACAATAGGGATCTACTATGGTATGGAAATCAAAGGAAAAATAACAACTAGAAGTGCAACACTTCCAGATAACATTTTCTTGCTTCTAATGGGATGAGTTTCATGATATGCCTGAATCATAACACAAATTCCAGCTAAGACATGTTGGCAAGAAATAGAACAACACAATGGTTGTTTCAAATGGGTGTTCATAGTAAACACTTTAAACATGATGTTCTTGAGCAGGAACAAGAAGCAAGAATAAAGAAAGAAACCAAAGGACGGTGAGTTCTACAGAACATGAAACAATTAGTGCATATGAGTTGTACAAATGGAGACCCACAAGTATGAAATTATGGAAGTGAAGATAAACTGTAGGAAGGAACATATCTCTAGATATTAATTTCATACTCAATACAATCTATTTCCTACATTACATATCTAGCTTAACTTTAAGCTTTCCACCCATCCTCACAGGTCACTACAGGATGTTGAAGACCAATAACTAATTGAATCCTCAACCAATGCTCTGATACCATTCTGTCAGGTCACGACATTTAATATATCTATAAATACCGGAATGTGAATGAACGAGAAATCAAGAGTAAAATTATACTGATTGAACAGGACATTTGCTCAGAAGCTTCACTAAATAACAAGTATTATTTGCCATTCAGTAGGTGTTACATGATTCTTGCTTTACAATCTCAAAAAAAAATAAAATGTCCCCAAGGCTGATCTCTCCACACATAAATCCCAAAGTTCCCGCCTTCTAGAAATGTAGATACCTAAAAAAGTAGGATTTGATGAGCTAACTAGCCTAGTAGAACTCAATTCTACTAAATGAAAAGGATTCAGATGTGAATGCTCAAGGTAAGAACGAATATGTATTGCTAGCACTGATATATAAACTCAAGATAAGAACAGACATGTTTTGCTCTAAATGTTCACTATAACAAAGGAAGAGTCAGTTTCAGTAACACATATAGAGCAGAAGTATTTTAGGAACAAGATTCATAACTCTTAGAAACAGGATCCACAACTCAGATAACACTAGAATTCAGAATCAGACACATGGTTACATACACAAGAATAATGTGATGACTAATCAACACGAACTAATGCATGCCAACATCCATGAGTCCTCATCGCCCCCGCGCGGCCACTAACAAATTCAGGCTCTCCCCCCAAGACTGAACCAGCCCTTTATTTGCCAGGCATATTTCTCGAAACGAGTCCAAAGTCTCACAACTTGTCATCATCACACACTCATGCTTATAATGAATCAAGGACACACAAGGATTCACTCATGGTTCACACACAAGAATTAAGGAACTCTGTTCCTTCATCGATTTTAGAAAATTGATGATCTCACAAGGTCAATTTTGTTCGAAACATTGAAGAAATGATTCATGGAAAAGGAAAGGAAACTTGACAGGTTTAGTAGGTGTTTAAGTGGAAGAAACAACTACGAATGAGTAAGCATTTTGTTAGAACAATTGGGTGTAGTTCCGATCAAGAAATGAGTAGAGGTAGGTACTGATTTCCAGGACTGACTGTGCCTGTCAACAGCCAAGGTGTTGCTGTAGATAAATATGGCTTACCCAGAAGCTAAATTCTCAGCCTGTAAGTGGCTGTCGACAGCCAAGGGAGTGTCTGTCGACAGCCCCTGTTAGAGTTTATTTTTTGGTTTCTAGCAGGAGAGCCCTGTCGATAGATTGAAGCAGGGCAGTCGACAGGTGCCATATAGGCTTTCAAAAATGGATTAAAACCAACTAGAATTTTTACTACCAAGCTCTTCTATCACTCCTAACATGATTACAACTTTAAACAAGTATAATCTCAATCTCAAAATTCAGATTAAGAATACAAGGAGGTGGAAATGAAATGATGGATCAAGGTGTACATGGATAATCTAAAAGGGAGAGACACTTCAAAGACAAGGATGGTTGGAACCTCTTCATATCCTTTAGCTATAATTTATCAAGATACACACACTTAAGATTCACATGGTCTCCTAATGAATTCTTTCATGATAGTAGGAAGAACTACCATAAATCAACACATTCCTACACAGTGGAATCAGCATGGTTCCATTTTAACATAAGTTGAGATTATAAAAACAATGAAGTGTTGATTCCCATGACTGAATACTAGCTTGCACGTAATGGAAAGTTTAGTTCCTCTCATGGAACCACTTCACAGATTGAAGAATAACATACTTATGGTACTGACTATCTTTGAACTGGTAATCTCAAATTGAAGAAGAAGAAGAAGGAACAGAAGAGAGTCCTACAGACACACAACTAGAACATGATTATAAGGGATGGATACATAGTTCAAAAGATAAGTCACAAGTTTAAAACAAGTAAGTAGGTGTTCATGACCTCTTTAGCAAAGGTAGGAGTGAAGGATTTAGAAAAGGGGAGAGAAAAGAAGAGAATCCTACCTGTTCTTGAGAAGGTGAAGACCTTCACTTCCCCTTAACAAAGAGATCACCGACTAGCAGGAGGAAGGAGATCGGGTAGCAACTTCAATAGCAACAACAACAACTATGGCAGCTGCACCTTCAACAAAGGAAGTAGAAGTAGCAGTTCATGCAGCAGCAACTTCCACCAAACTAAAACAACACTCACGGCAGGGTGCTCATCAGGTGCAACAATAGCAGCAGCCCAAAGTAATATGGCCCAGCGCAGCAGTAGGTGCAGCAAGAGTAGGAGAGAGACAGGAGCAAGAAGTGGAAGGTCTTCCACGCTAGGTGTTGGGAGGTTTTTATAACCCTCCAAACATCTCATGCACGATGGCACGTCGGCCATCAAGGTGTCAAGGTTTTAAACCCCTTAAACCATACCTAGACACGTTTGCCATGCGTAGCTCCCATGGCTTACACCTAAAGGGTTAACGTGTTAATCCCACCTCCATGTGCGCTTGCCTTCCCAGGGCCTCCCACGTAAGCACCCAGAAATTCCAGAAAAAACCCAACCGTAATTGGACCATAATTCGGTTGGCCCAATAGTCTTGATGTAAACATGCTCAAATGATGTTCATTTGTCTTAAATTTTAAATCATAGCCTAATATGATGGTTTTGAAATTTATGGTGATTTTTACTTAATTTTTAGATTTTATTTTACACTAGGTGAAAAATCACCCGAAAAATAGTCACGTCAGCTTATCCTTGAAGTCCGTACACCGAAAAATTCTGATATTTATATTTCTGAGATCTCCTTATTTTTTTGGAAATTATGGTGTTCTCGGAATTTTTTTTCATTATAGTTTTTTGGTGTCGCCCCGTGGGAGCGCACACCTCTGTGAACGACACTAGGGTAATGTAGGTTACCACAAATCCAACTGAAACTCTAATTATTCCAATTTAATGACGATCCTAAGTATAATAACCACTTTATTCATATTTTCTTAACACTTTATATTTTCGGGGTGTTACAGGTTAATCATGTGTACTTGCTTATTTGACATAAACCTTGTGCCATACTTCCCTTGTTGTTTAAAAGAATAATAGAAATGTGATATGTGTAAGGATGTGCCAATGAGTTGCTTGCTGGGTCTTTGTAAAGACTCATACTTGCTTTAACATACAGGTGAGACAAGTGTCTCTGTGCTAGAGGAGGACATTGTGAGGAGCGACTCCGAGCGAGAGGAGTAGCTGTGCTTGTGGAGACTTCTTGTTTAGACTACATTTTCATTTACTAGTATTTGGACAATGGTGATATGTTATGGACTTGTACAATTGCGGACTTTGATTTATTTTCATGCTACTATATAGACTGTGGAATATGTGAATGATGATGGAATAAGAATAAGAGTATCTTTTATTTTCGCGGTACTTTCTTTTGTTATTTATGTACATCTCGACCTATTATATTGTGTTGGGTATATATCCCATTGTGACGGTGCCCTTTATATCGATGTTGTAGCAACCTAAATTTTTGAGAAAAAAAATATTTAATAATAAATTAAAAACTCAGCTAAAGGGATATTCAATGAAAAGAGTATTAAATAAAACCCATTAAATGGAAAAGAGTAATGGGCTTTGCTTAATGGATCCTCTAGAACTTATTGGGACAAAAATATGAATTTACAAAGAGAGAATAATAAGAAAATACCCTAAATTCGGAGTTTAATTATCTCCTAATTGGAAAGGGGTTATTAAAGCAATAAAAGTGGCAATTAGAGTTGGAATTGGATTCCTAAACCTACTCCATAGTCTAGCACAAATTTAGATACTATCCTAACTCAATTAGAGGTTGGAAAGCAAGAAAGGAAGGTTGGAGTTAGGAAATCTCGTAATTAAAGAGCAATTAGAATAGAAGTAGGAATAGGAACCCATACATGCATAAATACATCTCTTAAACCCTCTTGGCCGACCCTAGCTCATTGCCAAAGGTTGTTGGACGTGGAGAGGAGGCCAAGGAGGAGAGGATCTTGTGGGGAGGAGGAGTTCTTGGAGCTTCTTCCTCGTTCTTGGAGATTTTAACCCTAGAAGACAAATCGAGTCAAAGGTAGGCATTCTCACCAGCAAAATTAAATTAAACTCGTATGTAGGTAGTTCCAATCACCAGGAACAAAAGCCCTCTTGATTCCTTCTTTTTCATCGAGCCAATCTTTTGTTCTTGATTTTAGAAGATCTGCAAACATGATAACCCCAAGACATCATGTTTAATTCAAATCTCTATGAATACTTGATCCCATGCTACGAAATTCTTGCTGTAGATACTTCATGTTGTTAGGGATCTTTTGCCCCTAAAAGCCCTAAATTTCATCGAGCATGCTGATCAAATTTAATCAATCTTTTTCTCTGTGCCATGTTCTGAATAACTCGTTCTTGCTCATGTTCAAACCCTATATGAACTATGCTCTCTCTCTAATTCTAATTTACTGGAAGTACCCTTACATGTCTACTTTAATTTGCAACTTGTTTCGTGATTTTTCATCGACTATGTAATTAGTTATGATTTTTCAAAGTACCCTGTGTCCAAATAAGTCAAGTTGGCACGCAATCCGATGTAGAACATTGTCCCCGCTCAAACTCAGCTGAAGCACGTGAGAACGCGACGGCTCGACACGTCGCATTCTTAGAGCCGTCGCGACCAACATCTTGTCGTGTTCTGAACGCGACAGGAGACCCCGTCGCGTTCTAGCCGCCTGAGCAGACAGCCCTGTCGTGACCCATACAGGACCCTGTCGCGTTCCATCATGACCCTGTTGCGACCCTTACATGGGTACGTCGCGTTCACAGTATTTTGCATGAAAACCACTAAAATTTGTTACTCTCACTTTCTACAGTCATACACGCAGTATAAACACCTGTTTTAAAATGGAGCTATATTGATTGCTTTAAAATACATATCTACGACTTCTTTTCTATCTATGATTTCTCTTACACATGCACACACATGAACCATCCATATATGGCTGAAATCTGGCATAAAATATCTCATAATGTATCTGGTAATTTATTCCAATAAAGTATATTAATTGCCCTATTTTAAAGGACTTGTATTTGTTTCTTGCGTTGTTTATATACCAATATCGACGCTCCACTGTTCTAGAATTCCTCTAGAACGTCGAGCACCTGTTTTTATATACACTTTACTTGGCTTGTGGTGAACTCTCCGTCGGATATTCCTTTCGCCAGACTAGTGAACCCTTGCACAAGGCCTCCGTAAGTCTCCTCTGATCATGGATTCCCACATGGTCGACGAGCTGGTTGTACCCTAACACCCATTACACCTTTAGGGATCGATATGATCCAAACGGCTATTAGAAGTTCGGTCTTATCTTGAATCATGTCGGACCTCTAGACTTATGCATAACATGGCCAGCGGGAAGATCGTGAATTCCACCGGACTGCCAATATGACGTGTGTGTGTTGTGCAACTGTTACTATCGCCTGTTTACTCGATGTTTTACGTGATGTACCCTTAGCTCTCAACTATACTCTACTCGCTCGTCTATTCACGTTCTCTGTACCATCCCGTCTAATCTTCTAGTGGTCTTAACTATTCTTGGTACTCTATATTGGCCATTGGCTGATTGTCTAAAGATACAATATAACCAATGCTTGGCAATATATAAAGTGCTTGAAAGTGCTAGTGCCCATGGGAGTTAAATGATCAGAGTGTTTGGCATTACACTCAAGTGCTATCTATCTCGACTATCTATATGACAATCAAAACAGAAAATGTGCTATACTCTCTCGATGTCTAGAATGACAAACAAGTGCTATACTCGTCGTGCTATTATTATACTTGTGCTACTTGTGCTATGGCCATCCTGCTATTCGTGCTATACTCGAAACTTGTGCTATTTTTGGAAACTATACTTGATCTCGTGCTATTGGGCTATCCTGTTACCTATTGTGCTATCTCTTGCTATATTTTGACTCTCTTGTACCTGCTATCTTTAGATACTCTGCCATTAAATGCGTTAATTATTTAAAGCCTGCTTCAGCCTGAGATTTAAGTCCTACTGGGCGTTATCGCTCACCCTACGTTATTTGATGTTGTGTTCTCAGGTGAGACTGAGCATGACACATACACTTATGAGGAAGGGAATGACCAAGAGTGAAGCCAGGAGTACCCTCGAGTCATTATGTTATCTTAGAGTTGTAGTTAGTTATTTCCTTTTATTGCAATTGGGCCCTATAGAATGGCTCTGATCTAAGTGGTTGTAACTAGACAATTGAAAAGTTGTTAATGAGAAAGATTTGCTTTAGTATTACTCAATGTGTAATGGTTTGATGTCTAGTATTCGTTCTATACCTTTTTCATGCAACTGCCTTCGCGCTCCGATATTCTGCGTCGGGGCGTGACAGATGTGGATTGGTATAATCGTACTGGTCTAAAGAGGGTCGTTACAGAGATTGGTATCAGAGTCACAGGTTAAGATTGTACATGAATAAGCCATCATCTACACAATATTTAAAAGTCCTTATAGAATTAGTCTATACATGTGGAAAATATTTAATAATGAATTAAAGATAGTTAAGAAAATGGTTAGGACTAAGTAACTTAGATTCTAAATAAGTTAATTGTTTTTCAGGCAGTGTCGAGCCATGGTAGGCACGGTGCTCAGGCCCAGGAGGACGAGCACAGGCGTGAGGAGAGGGGTGAGCAGCAGGCCCCAGCACCCCAGGGTCCTATGGTACTCCCTCCACTACCACCTGTGGATTATGGCATGGTCATGCAAGGCCTGGTTCAGGCAATGCACACTCAGGTTTAGACGCAGGCGACACTGTAGGCTCAGTTGCAGGCACATGTTAGAGTTGTTAAATAGGGAGTAGTCTGTTTTGTTGAATGTACGATTGCTTATGTGTTGCTTTTTGTCTCAGGCTCAGGCTCCATCCCCAGTTCCCAGGAGCATGGTCATGGTGGCCTGTCAATCATGGAGTGGTTTAAGAGGATGGCTCCGCCTTCTTTTAAGGGGGAGAGTCAGCCCCTCTTGGCAGAGAGCTGGATGAGGGAGGTAGAGAAGATCTTTTGGGCTATCAAATATGCGGAGGAAGATAAAGTAAGCTTGGCTACTAACATGCTACAGGTACTTAGAGTATATGTACTTGTGTAAGGTTAAGATTTTGTTTGGATGGTGCTTATAGGTTGTGTTTTGTAAAAGAGAGCCGATGTTTGGTGGGCCTCTGTGCTACGTACGAGGTACGAGGATGGTGCCATTGAGGTGACTTGGGCTGAGTTCATGAGGCTATTTCAGGCCAAGTTAATCCCCGAGCACATCAAGGACAAGATGGCGCAGGAGTTCCTATGTCTCACTCACGGCTCCATGAATATTTTGAAGTACGAGGCCAGGTTTGCCTAGCTTTCCAAGTATGCTCCTCATATAGTGGCTGATGAGCACAGGATGGGCAAGAAGTTTGTGATGGAGCTCAAACCATCACTCAAGTTGAGGCTGGTTACGTTTGACCACCGTACTTTGGACAAGGCTCTCAGCACAGCATGCAGACAGGAGAGTGAGATGAAGCAGTATATAGAAAAGAAGAGGGCAGCTCATAAGAGGTCAGCACCACCTTTCCATTGGCACGATAGGATTAAGGCAGCAGTGTACCAGTCGCCACACCATTCAGTAGCAGTTCTGAATCAGCAGGCGGTTGTGCCACAGACTCCCAGCTTGAAGCCCAGCGACAAGAAGGTGTGTCCTCATTGCGGAAGGGCACACGGCGGCACAGAGTGTTGGAAACTTGCACGGAAGTGTCTAAAGTGCGGAGGCACCCAGCACCAAATCCGAGACTATCTTAGACTTTAGCAGAGTGCTCAGGGAGAAACGCCAGCCCCAGCAGTGGCAGCAGTAGCAGCACTAGTGATAGGGAGACCAGGAAGGCCTCGGGCCCAAGCTCGAGTGTTTACACTAGCTCGTGAGGACGCAGAGCAGGCCGTGAACATCACAGAATGTATAGTTATAATCATGGGTGTGTAGGCTCGAGTATTGTTTGATACGGGTGCTACACACTCGTTTATTTCTGAGCGGTTTGCCAAGCAATTAGTAGAAGAGTCTGGAGTGGAGACAGAGGAGTTACAAGTTTCCTTGTCTGTGCACACACCAACAAGTACCGTAGCGACCAGGAAGTGCATTCCATCCTTCCTTGTGTGCATTGAAGACCGAGGTTTGTTCGGGTGCTTCTACTTGCTCAAGATGAAGGACTATGATGCCATACTTGGTCTGGATTGGCTTGAGGAGCACTATGCCTTAGTAGATTACATGGGGAAGAAGATTTCTTTCTGTATTCCTGAAGAGGATGAGTTCTCACATCCGTTGCCAAGGAATTTAGTGGGAAGGTTTGTGATCTCTGCCATGAAAGCTATAAGGATGGTGAACAAGGGTTGTGACGCTTTTCTTGCCACCGTGGTCTTAGTCCCAAAGGCCGATCAGTCACCTACCCTTGAGGAGATTGAGGTTGTGCAGGAGTTTCCATACTTGTTTCCTGATGATTTGTCTGGATTGCCACCAGCAAGGGAGATAGAGTTCACTATAGAGTTGCTTCTAGGCACCTCACCTATCTCTAAGGCTTCGTATCGGATGGCACCTGCAGATTTAGCCGTGTTGAGGAAGCAGTTGTAGGATTTGCTTGATAAGGGGTTCATTCATCCGAGTTTGTCACCAAGAGGTGCACTTGTGTTGTTCGTGAAGAAGAAAGATGGTTCCCTCAGGCTGTGTATCGACTACAGAAAGCTCAAGTAGGTGACAGTGAAGAACAGATACCCCTTGCCGCGGATTGATGATTTGTTCGATCAGCTGCAGAATGCATCTGTGTT
This sequence comes from Colocasia esculenta, assembly GCA_014218235.1. Classification (NCBI taxonomy): domain Eukaryota; kingdom Viridiplantae; phylum Streptophyta; class Magnoliopsida; order Alismatales; family Araceae; genus Colocasia; species Colocasia esculenta. The sequence continues at coordinate 75,872,594 of CM024763.1, read as the reverse complement.
TTCCAAGATTGATTTGCGGTCCGACTACCATCAGTTGAGGATCAAGGGAGAAGATGAGTCCAAGACTACTTTCAGGACCCATTATGGACACTATGAGTTTCTTGTGCTTCCATTTAGTCTGACTAACGCCCCTGCAGCGTTCATGGATCTCATGAATAGGGTGTTTAGGTCATATTTGGATAGTTTGGTGTGGTGTTCATAGACGATGTGTTAGTCTATTTCCTCGATGTGGCTACACATTGTGAGCATCTGAGGATTGTTCTGGCGGTTCTCCGAGAGCACAAGCTATATGCTAAGTTTAGAAAGGGCGACTTCTGGAAGCACAAGGTTTATTTCCTAAGGCATGTTAACTCAGGCGCTAGAGTTGCTGTTGATCTGGCGAAGGTTCAGGCGGTATTAGAGTGGGAGACTCCGAGGATGCCATCCGAGATCAGGAGTTTTCTTGGGTTTGCAGGCTATTACAGGCAATTCATTGATGGCTTTGCCTCTATCATTGTAGGCTATTATAGGCGATTCATTGATGGCTTTGCCTCTATCACTGCACCTTTGACTAAGCTAACCAGGAAAGGGGTGTAGTATGTGTGGTCTGATGATTGTGAAAGTAGTTTCCAGTTGCTGAAGATGAGGCTTACATCTGCACCAGTGTTGATCTTGCCTAGTGGTGCAGAGGGTTTTGCTATCTATTATGATGATTCTCAGATAGGCCTTGATGTGTGTTCATGCTGCATGGTAAGGTAGTTGCCTATGCTTCTCGCCAATTAATTGAGCATGAACGTAACTGTGTGACCCATGATTTGGAGTTAGTGGTTGTGGTTCATGCACTGAAGATCTGGAGACACTATCTTTATGGTGTCAAGTTCGAGGTGTTTACCAACCACAAGAGTTTGAGGTATGTTTTCTCTCAGAAGGAGTTGAACCTGCCGCAGAGAAGATGGATAGAGTTTCTCAAGGACTACGACTGTGAGCTTCAGTATCATCCAGGGAAGGCGAATGTCATGGAGGATGCGCTTAGCAGGAAGAGGTCCTTACTTCAGTAGGGTTGGAAGATGCTTGAGGATGCGGCATGTGCTATGATCGAGTTAGAGCCACAGTTGTGTCAGGATTTCGTGGCTCAGTTGTCTATTCGATCCACGGTTGTGGATGAGGTGATCTAGAAACAGAGAGCTAACCCCAGGCTTCAAGAGATGGTGGGCAAGGCAGGCATTGCTCGAGATGAGGACAATGTTATCAGATTTCAGCACCGAGTGTATGTTCCTGATGTTGTGGATGTTCATGAGCGAGTACTTACAGAAGCTCACAGATCGAGGTTCTCCATTCATCCAGGCAACACCAAGATGTACTAGGACTTGAAGAGATCTTTCTGGTTGTCTGGCATGAAGAAGGATGTGGTAGAATTTGTATGTAGGTTTTTGGTCTGTTAGTAGGTCAAGGCTCAGCATCAGAGACCATCGAGCCTTATGTAGAAGATGGAGTTACTTGTATGGAAGTGGGAAGCAATCACCATGGATTTTGTGACGGGTTTGACCAGATCAGCTAAGGGCAATGACTCGATTTCGGTGATTGTAGATCGTTTCTCCAAGACTGCTCATTTCCTGCCCATGAAGAAGAAACAGTCTGTGGAGAGTATGGCTAGGCTGTATGTTGGCAGTATTGTGAGACTGTATGGTGTGCCAAAGTCTATTATCTCTTACAGAGACCCACAGTTTACATCGAGGCTATGGCAGGGTCTTCAGGAGGCTTTGAATTCTCAAATGAAGCTTAGTTTGGCGTTTCACCCTCAGACAAATGGCCAGTCAGAGAGGACGATTCAGACGCTCGAGGACACGTTGAGAGTGTGTGTGCTAGATTGGAAAGGTGATTGGGAGCGTCATCTACCTCTTGTGGAGTTTGTAAGGTTTCGTATAGAGCGCAGCGGAAACGCGAATCCCTCAGGTAGATATCGTTGCTGGTGGTCGGATCGAACCAAAATGGAGAAACCACGCACAGGTAGATCTCATCTTACCTTTGCGGGGTTGCGTAACTCCCGAATCCGGGGAGGAGGTGGCATAGGAGGCGCCGGTGCTTCAAGCCGTTCAAGTGTCCGGCCTCTAGACGTATCCACGCGAGCTCCGGACGCAGACGGGATCTCCTCGTTCTCCACGCGTCTCCCAGATCTCAGCTCCACCATGTGCAGGAGAGAGGAGAGAGAGGATGGGGGGGGCGCTCTGGGAGAGAGAGAGGAGGGGGCAGCCAGGGTTAAGCCTGGAGCTTGCCCCAAGGTTTAACTCTCAGCGTATATTTATAGACACCGCAGTTTTTCACAAAAACCCAGTCATTGTGTATAAAGAACACCTTGCCCAGTCTGTTCGGAACTCTTATGCGTGTGACCCTCTAGGCCCAACTGCTAGTCCAGTTTTTCAGCCCATTAAGGTCAATAACTCTTTATTGACTTATGGTAATTCATTAACATCTCATATTAATTAATTACACAATCAATTATCGTCTCACGATAATTGACCGGGCTTCCAATCAAGTTGGGTGCCAAGCAACACCACTTGATCCTGGAAAGCATTGGGGTTCAGAAACCCATTCAAGGAACCTTTTGTATCATCAGTTACCACGTGACTTTAATCCTTCGCTCGTACAATGCTCCCGAGTGCACTTAGGGTATGGTCAACTGTCAAACCCTAATGTGTGTACTCACTTGGTTTAGATGCCGCATAACAATATCAAAAACTCCTTTTCTGATAAGTAGTCTTGCCCTGGCCAGGGACTATCAGGCATCCTTCCGTAGAGCATTCACTCTCCTATTACCGAGAGCGAGCGATCCCATATTGACCACACAATCACCTTCGAAGGTATTCCGCTAGATCCGATCACTTAACTGATTAAGACCTCATGGCTAGAGATCTATAAGTCAAGGTCAAAACCCAGAAGTCCACCAACAAGGTGTCCTTGGTGTCTCAGATCTAAGGACCAATCACGCCACTGTGACAATGAATCTAGCTGGTTGACAGTTAGGTAACATTACCATCCAGCGATTCATAACGGATCAGTTCAGTGAACTCATTCTCCAATGAGCACCTACAGATTCACCTTAGTGTCTCCACACAAGTGACTATGAGACCAGTCACCCTCATCATATGAGCAGGTGCAACCTATACTAGTCTAACCGGATATTCAATGTCCTTCTTGAATATCCTCCGACTAGGAACAATTAAGAATATACGTTTAAAGGATGTTAATCTCATTGTTATGATCTCATCATAATTAATATCCATTGTGTATATTCATGGACTTCATAATGAAACGATAAACGAATTACACATAATGAATATAAAAGCCTTATTATTATTATCAAAGAACAAGATTGTACAAGTTATGATTGGCTTGAGGACACCCATAACTAACAATCTCCCACTTGGACTAAAGCCAATCACCTTTATGTCTTAAACCCATAGACTCTAGGTGGCGCTCAAACACAATTTGAGTCAGAGGCTTCGTCAGTGGATCTGCAATATTGTCGACTGAAGGAACTCTTTCCACCAGTACATCTCCTATAGTGATTATCTCCCTAATCAGGTGAAATCGCCTCAGAATGTGCTTCGACTTCTGATGAGACCGCGGCTCTTTCGCTTGCGCAATGGCCCCATTGTTGTCACACAACAATGGGATTGGATCAGAGTCACCTGGCACCACACCAAGGTCGGTGATGAACTTCTTCATCCACACTGCCTCCTTGGCGGCTTCAGCTACAGCAATGTACTCAGCTTCTGTCGTCGAGTCTGCAGTGGTTTCTTACTTGGAACTCTTCCAGCTCACTGCACCCCCGTTCAAAGTGAACACAAACCCAGATGTAGACTTGCTATCATCTGGGTCTGACTGGAAACTCGAGTCAGTATATGCCCGAAGTTTCAAGTCCCCCCCTCCATAGACCAGAAATATATCCTTAGTCCTTCTCAAGTACTTAAGGTTACATTTCACAGCCATCCAGTGTGTTTCACCTGGATTTGCCTGATATCTGCTCGTAACACTTAGAGCAAATGCCACATCAGGTCTTGTACATAGCATGGCATACATGATTGACCCTATAGCCGAGGCATAAGGGACTCTATCTATGGCTGCCCTCTCTTCAGGAGTCTTAGGAGACTGCTCCTTAGAGAGAATAATCCCATGTCTCATAGGTATGAGACCTCTCTTGGAATATTCCATGCCAAACCTTTCGACAATGGTATCTATGTACATGGATTGGGTCAAGCCAAGCATCCTCTTAGATCTATCTCTATAGATACGTATTCCCAATATGTAGGATGCTTCTCCCAAATCCTTCATAGAGAAGTTCTTTGACAACCAAACCTTTACTGATGATAGCATCCCTACATCATTCCCAATGAGTAAGATGTCATCAACATAAAGTACGAGAAAAGTGATAACACTCCCACTAATTTTCTTATACACACATGGTTCATCTTCATTCTTAATGAAGTTATAAGATTTGATAGCCTCATCAAATCTTATGTTCCAACTACGAGAAGCTTGCTTCAATCTATAGATGGATCTTTGAAGCTTGCATACTTTTTCTGGACACTCTTTGGATGTAAAACCCTTAGGTTGTATCATATACACTTCCTCCTCAATGTTTCCATTAAGGAAAGCGGTTTTCACATCCATCTGCCAGATCTCATAATCAAAGTATGCAGCAATGGCAAGAAGAATTCTGATCGACTTTATCATAGCAACTGGTGAGAAAGTTTCATCATAGTCAATTCCTTGCCTTTGACGATACCCCTTTGCCACCAACCTTGCCTTATAAGTGTCGATCTGTCCATCTGCACCGATCTTTCTCTTAAAGATCCACTTGCACCCAATAGGTACAATACCTTCGGGTAAGTCTACCAAATTCCAAACTTGGTTGGTGTACATGGACTGCATCTTAGAATTCATGGCATCTCGCCATTTCCCTGACTGAGGACAATCAACAGCCTCTTGGTAGGTCTTTGGATCATCATCCTCATCATAAGACATGCCTTCACTGATATGTCCAACATATCTTTCAGGCTGTCTAGGTACTCTACCAGACCTACGCTGAATGTGTGTATATTCCTGAACAGGTTCTGGAACCGATGTTTCACCTGGTGGACTTTGCACAATTTGTGGATCTAGAACCTCTTCTAGATCTACTTTACTCCCACTGTCCTCTTGGGTAAGGTACTCCTCTTCCAAGAAGATAGCTCTCCTGGCGACAAACACTCTTTGTTCACCAGGATGGTAAAAGTAGTACCCAAACGTTTCTTTTGGGTATCCAACAAACCTGCACTTATCGGTTCTAGATTCCAGTTTATCTGGGTCATGCCTCCTCACGTGGGCAGGGCAGCCCCAGATTTTAACATGTTTAAAATCAGGCTTTCTACCCTTCCATATCTCATATGGAGTGGAAGACACAGATTTACTTGGAACCCTGTTCAGCAGATATGCCGCTGACTCTAGCGCATATCCCCATAAGGAAACGGTAACTATGTGAACGGCTCATCATGGATCGCACCATGTCCAACAAGGTACGATTTCTCCTTTCCGATACACCATTCATCTGTGGTGTATAGGGAGGAGTCCATTGAGAAAGGATACCATTGTCCTTTAAGAATTGTGTGAACTCTGTACTTAAGTATTCACCTCCTCGATCTGACCGTATGATTTTAATACTCTTTCCAGCTTGTTTCTCAACTTCATTCTTAAATTCTTGGAATTTCCCAAAGGCTTCAGATTTGTACTTCACTAAGTAAACAAATCCGAACCTTGAGTAGTCATCCGTGAATGTAATGAAGTATGAGTAGCCACCCTTGGCTTGGGTAGACATTGGACCATATACACCGAGTGTATTAGTTCCAATATGTCCTGGCCCTATCTCCATGTCCACTAAATGGAGATTTGGTCAACTTACCCATTAAACAGGATTCACTAGTTGCATATGATTCATAATCAAATGGATCCAAGTATCCATTCTTATGCAACTTTTGAAGCCTATTCTCGCCAATGAGACCAAGCCTACAATGCCACAAGTAGGCAGTGTTCACACTATTCTTACTTCTCTTAGGAGAAACATCAACATGGAGATTTTCATAAGAGACATCAAGCAGATACAAACCATTCACCAAACTTGCTAAAGCAACTAGTTTATTTCTCAAATAAACTGAACAACTATTGTTCTCAATGGTAAACTTGTATCCAACTCTATCTAAACAAGAAACAGAAACAATGTTCTTAATAATGCTAGGCACAAAGTAGAAATCATCTAATAAAAGTAAATCTTCTGAGGGTAACTTGAGCTTCACTGTCCCCACAGTAAGTGCAGCAACAGTTGCGCCGTTTCCAAGCCTCAAGTTCACCTCACCCTTGCTCAGCTTCCTTCTACTTGTCAACACTTGCATATCATTGTAGACATGAGAAGCACATCTAGTGTCTAAAATCCAAGATGTAGAATCTCTAACAGACAAGTGAAGATCTATCATATAGATACCTGAAGCTTCACCAAGTTTCTGCTTCTCCTGAGCCTTCATTGCAAGGTAGTCCTTGCAATTTCTTTTCCAGTGCCCCTTCCTTTTGCAATGGAAGCACTTGCCCTTTTTCTGCTCCTTTGCTTATGTCCTTCTTTTGTCTTTGCTTGGACTGTTTCTTTGCATTGCCTTTCTTAAAGGCTTACATTGCTCTCCTCTTCTTGTTGGACTTTCCAACCATGAGAACAGTGGGCTTTTCCTTCTTAAGGTTGCCCTCTGCAGTCTTCAGCATGTTTAGCATCTCAGCTAAACTCACCTTCCAGGACATAGGCAATGCGCTCAGACCTGAGGACAATCTTCAGGTTCTTGAGCCATTCCGAGTAGTTCGGGCCTGTCAAATTGTTGGCATCCAGTATGCCACGAAGTGGGTTACCCGACGACATTTTTTTTATTTTTTTTCTAAAGGAAATTTAAATACAGTTAGCAGATGTTCATAATAATAATTAAATCTAGATTAGGACTTTAATCAAGATTAGCTCCCACTATTTTCCGGCAGACTGTATAACCCTCAGATATACAGAATGGGAGACACCGACGGTCTCCTAGTGGGGATCGGAATCTCACAGACTCATAGCATGATCTTGTGGATAGCACAACAAACCATACTATGATCTGAAAGTGGTCAACCCTTGACACTTGCAACTCTTGCAATATCCGATCTTATTTTGGCCCCTGAATTTTAATGACCTTATGGATAGCACAACAAGTCATTAAATCCAGTCTAAGCAGTACCATCATTACGTAACGAGCATAGATTTGGATGTAGCTCTTGTGGATAGCACAACAAAGCTACACCATTCCTCTACCCCGTTTAAGGCATCACCATGCCATAGTTTTAGTCTGTCATTAGATTTGGCAAGCCTTGTGGATAGCACAACAAACTTGCCCAATCTAATGGGAATCCTAAAACTATAATGACGGAGGGCCACGTAATTCATTCTTAATGATTACGCTACGGCTTAAAATTTAAACGAGGAGGGATTTTGACATATTTTATCTTGGTCTCTATATCTGCATGCTATTGATATATAGAATTTGGAACATCATATATTTAATTATATATATCATAGCACATTCCACATATATCATATATAAGAAGAAAAACGATGGATGATCATGGACTTTAACCTAGAGTGGCATTACCAGAGCCAGTTGGTAATCCACAAACACGGAAAACATATGGCAACCCGCATCGAATGCTTTTGCCTGATGTAACTCTATCTCCAGGAAGGCCTTGCATGGTACTCTCCTCCATCTCTGTCAATCTGCTTCTTAAAATTACAAGTAACATTTAAATTGGGCTCGCAGACCCATAAATATACATCATATAATAATAAGAAACCTTGAACAAGTCAAGGGGAGTACGTAACAGGAGGAAGATAGAATGTACAACCCGGATTTAATAGAGGGAGAGAGGGAGGAACGCAGTCCTCATAAATTACATCACATGCCATAAACCATAAACATCATCACATGACATCTAAGTCCATGATCATCCAACCACACAGATCAACACATCACATGCATCAATAAGCAATTATCACATAATTACCTCTGAAATAACTTTTATTTCAAAAATACAATAATTATATTTTGAAAACCATTTAACTAAACAATTTAGCTAACATGGATAGCATCTAATCAACATTAGATAAACGTCATTCACCGTTACTGTATGAATCCGCCAAAATTTACGGTTAATTAATTTAATGAGAATCACTTTCTCAAACTAATTAATATGTATTAATTAGATAAAGAAAATGACTAATACAACTTTAGAATTTCCTTAAACTAATTAAAAAATGGGTCAAACATCTGAAAATGAATTTACAGAGAGCTAAAACTTTTAAAAACTCTCAAAATAATTTTCAGAATTTTCTGGGATTTTTAGAATATTTTTTGGTTTTAAAACTATTTAAAAACCATTTAAATCATTTAAAAAAAAACAAAAAAAGGGGGGCGGACCGGATCCGGGCGGGCGGATCCGGTGGCCGGTCCGCCAGGGCGGATTGGCGCAGGCACCCGTGCGGGTGCCCTGGGCCCCGCCCGCATTCGGGTAAGTCGACCCGGACGAGGCGGGCCCGCGGGGCGACCCGATAGGGTCGCCCCTCCCGCCCGACAGAGGGCTGCGGCCAGGGCGAAACCTTGGCCGCCGCCCCCACCGGCGCAGCGCCGGTGCGGCGCGGCCCCGCCGCCCCCACCGGCGCAGCGCCGGTGCGGCGCGGGCCCCGCCGCCCTCCGCGCAGCCTCCGGCGGCCGCGGACGGCGCCGGCGGTGCCGGAGACCGTCTCCCCTCGCCCCTGAACGCCCATAAAACCCCAGAAAAACCCAAAAAATGCAGAAAACGCCCCTTTCTTGGACTGTCCAAGAAGCATGGCGGAGGCATCTTGCAGGGGGTCGTGTGGTCTCTACAGAGGGCCGAACGACACCACAAAGGGTTCTTCACGAAGCCTTTGGTACCAGGAACAATTTCCATGTACCGAATGGGAAGTGCACATCTCATGTGCGACCCAAGAACGAGGTAAAATTGACGATTCATGCATAACGCGAACCGACGAAAAACGCATGAAATGATGATCATACGACGCCGATACCGACCGGGCCAGCAACCTGGCTCTGATACCACTGTAAGGTTTCGTATAGAGCGCAGTGGAAACGCGAATCCCTCAGGTAGATATCGTTGCTGGTGGTCGGATCGAACAAAAACGGAGAAACCACGCACAGGCAGATCTCATCTTTACCTTTGCAGGGTTGCGTAACTCCCGAATCCAGGGAGGAGGTGGCGCAGGAGGCGCCGGTGCTTCAAGCCGTTCAAGTGTCCGGCCTCTAGACGTATCCACGCGAGCTCCAGACGCAAACGGGATCTCCTCGTTCTCCACGCGTCTCCCAGATCTCAGCTCCACCATGTGCAGGAGAGAGGAGAGAGAGGATGGGGGGGCGCCCTGGGAGAGAGAGAGGAGGGGGCGGCTAGGGGTAAGCCTAGAGCTTGGCCCAGGGTTTAACTCTAAGCGTATATTTATAGACACCGCGGTTTTTCACAAAAACCCAGTCATTGTGTATAAAGAACACCTTGCCCAGTCTGTTCGGAACTCTTATGCGCGTGACACTCTAGGCCCAACTGCTAGTCCAGTTTTTCAGCCCATTAAGCTCAATAACTCTTTATTGACTTATGGTAATTAATTAACATCTCATAATAATTAATTACACAATCAATTATCATCTCACGATAATTGACCGGGCTTCCAATCAAGTTGGGTGCCAAGCAACACCACTTGATCCTGGAAAGCATTGAAGTTCAGGAACCCATTCAAGGAACCTTTTGTATCATCAGTTACCACGTGACTTTAATCCTTCGCTCGTACAATGCTCCGAGTGCACTTAGGGTATGGTCAACTGTCAAACCCTAATGTGTGTACTCACTTGGTTTAGATGCCGCATAACAATATCAGAAAACTCATTTTCTAATAAGTAGTCTTGCCCTGGCCAGGGACTATCAGGCATCCTTCCGTAGAGCATTCACTCTCCTATTACCGAGAGCGAGCGATCCCATATTGACCACACAATCACCTTCGATGGTATTCTGCTAGATCCGATCACTTAACTGATTAAGACCTCATGGCTAGAGATCTATAAGTCAAGGTCAAAACCCAGAAGTCCACCAACAAGGTGTCCTTGGTGTCTCAGGTCTAAGGACCAATCACGCCACTGTGACAATGAATCTAGATGGTTGACAGTTAGGTAACATTACCATCCAGCGATTCATAACGGATCAGTTCAGTGAACTCATTCTCCAATGAGCACCTACAGATTCACCTTAGTGTCTCCCACAAGTGACTATGAGACCAGTCACCCTCATCATATGAGCAGGTGCAACCTATACTAGTCTAACCGGATATTCAATGTCCTTCTTGAATATCCTCCGACTAGGAACAATTAAGAATATACGTTTAAACGATATTAATCTCATTGTTATGATCTCATCATAATTAATATCCATTGCGTATATTCATGGACTTCATAATGAAACGATAAACAAATTACACATAATGAATATAAAAGCCTTATTATTATTATCAAAGAACAAGATTGTACAAGTTATGATTGGCTTGAGGACACCCATAACTAACAGAGTTCGCCTACAACAACAGTTTTCATGCGAGCATCAGCATGGCTCCATTCGAGGCTTTATAGGGGCGGCCCTGTAGATCTTTTTTGTGCTGGGAGGAAACAAGCGATAGGCAGTTGGTGGTCTGGAGTTGGTGCAGGTGACTTCGTATAAGATTCAGCTTATCAGGCAGAGATTGGTTGCAGCCCAGGATAGGCAGAAGAGCTACGCCTATTGCCAAGCTAACAAGCCCAGAGGGGGGTGAATGGGATTCTTAAAATCTTGAATAACCTAAACCTGTTCATAAAAACGTTCACACAAGACACACTTCGATGGCTGTTAGAGTTAGTGAAAGTAAATAACAACACAAAGCAATCAATCACACTGCACAAGGATATATCCTGGTTTGGATCTCCTCTCCACAAGAGTCCTACGTCCAGTCCTTGAGCAACAACTCAAGATATCACTAACAAGGGTACAGTCCCCCCTTAAGGACGCTACAACACCCAGCACCCCAGCTGGTCTTCCTTCACACGAAGGGAACAACACCCTGGAACCCCCAGGTCGTCCTTCATACGAAGGGAACAACACCACTTGTATCCAACAGGTCTTCTCTTCAACCCAGAAGAAGAAATACACCACCTGTATCCAACAGGTCTTCTCTTCAACCCAGAAGAGGAAATACATAAAGGTGTGTAAAAAGGGTGAAAAGCCCCAAGACCAAGCTTATAGAACAGTGCTTCATCTGAAGCCAAGACTAAGAGACAAAAATCTACAAGGAAAGGATCTCTCAGAATATAGAAGCTCTCTCAAAGGTTTTACAACAAGGACACTGAGAGCTAAGAGCTACAACTGCAATGGAGTGAAAAATTACAGCTCTTTCTCACGCTTGCAAATTTTCTAGGGGAAGCTCTTGAGCATAGTTAAGTTGTTCTCTTGTTCAAGAGTTGTCTTCTAAAGAATCTGAAGACTTTAATTTATATCTTCTTTTGAAAAGTATACATTGAAGTGTCTGTTGTCTCTAAGTGCTAGTGTACGTTAGACTGTATAGTCTTCAACAGATCTTTACGTACTATGCAAAGAGAAGATCTTCGTCGATGTCCTTTTCTCTTCCATTTGTCCAACGTTGTATAGAGATGTGCTGTCAGAGACCTGCACGTATTAAATGCAAAAATGTAGACAGCTAAGCTGTCTCTTGCTGTCAGTCAACGTTAGAATGAGAATACATCAAAATAGCAATTCCATTCTCTCTTTCCAAAAGATATTTCATGTAGAGGCATAAGAATAGAAGATATCTGAACATGCATTGTGTAGAGAAACGTACGGTTGTAATCAATGCATGGATAAAAGAGAATACGCCAGATGACTTTGACTTGTCAAGATATTTGAATATCAAGTCCTTATAACTCATGAAATCGATATGAACATGACTTATAGAGTCGTCGTGCGAGTGAGTCATTGTTCATGTGAAATGTTGCTTATTCGAAAACAAATCATTGTACGCACAAATTGTTATGTAACCATATCCAAATCGTTCTAGAAAACAAATCGTTATGACATTATGAGTAAATCGTTATAAGCAAATCGTTGTTTCACTTATCGAGTTGATGTAGTGAGCAAATCGTTGTTTGTTGTATCGAATCGTTAAGGCGACCAAGTCATTGTTGTAACTTATCGAATCAATGTAGTGAGAAAATTTTTGTTTGTTGTATCGAATCGTTACGGCGACCAAGTCGTTGTTGTAACTTATCGAATCGTTACAGTGACCAAGTCGTTGTGTAACTTATCGAATCGTTATAAAAGATCAAATCGATATGAGACTTAACGAATTGTTATAAAGACCAAATCGATGTGAGAGCAAATCATTGTTCTTACTTATCAAATCGATGTGATGACCAAATCATTATGAACCAAGTCGTTGTGAGAGCAAATCGTTGTTCTCACTTATCAAATCGATGCGACGACCAAATCATTATGAACCAAGTCGTTGTGAGAGGAAATCATTGTTCTCACTTATCAAATAGATGCGACGACCAAATCGTTAAGAACCAAGTCGTTGTGAAAGCAAATCGTTGTACTCACTTATCAAATCGATGCGATCACTTAGTGAATTGTTATAAAATAGACTTCAATAGAATAGCGATGAGTTATGAAATCATTATAGAACCAAAAACCGATGTAAATGAGGAAATCGTTATGATTCTAAGGAAATCATTATAACAACTAGAAAGTCGATGTGTATTGAACTGTAAATGCTACAGGGTGTTAAATACTTACTGATTTTGCTTGTATTTCTTTGATTTGCTTCATGTGCTTAAATCTCATAGAAATCTTGTTAGATTAAACTATATCTGAATTTTTTTAATCACCAAAATACATATGTATTTCATTTAAATTACATGGGGATAAGCTAATCATCAATCTCCCCCTTTTTGGTGATGATAAAACATAACAACAAGCATAGACGTTCTGAAATAAATGTATGTAAAAGTGAGGAAATAAAAATGAGAAATGTATTTCAGAATGTCTAAATTTCTGCACCTTTTGTCATTAAGCAAAAATATCAAATGCTGATACAAAGACAAAGAGAAAACATAAAAAAAAAATATCAAATAGGAATTCTATTAAGCATTGGGGTTTTTAGTAAGATAGAAGGCATGAGACAAGAGGGATGCAAAGCGACGAATAGAAGGTATCATTTGGGGTTCCTGCTCTTCAAAATAAGCTTGAAAGGCACAAAACTCAATGTGATAGGAAGGTCCCATAGTAGGAGCCATCCTACTCAGATGAAGTTGGCACTGAGCTTCTATGAAGGTCCCATACTCATCACTGCCAAGGGAAATTTTATAAGAAGTGAAGGACCCAAAACTAGCAAAGCAAAGGAACTGATCTATCTTGTAAGGGTAGTGAATCTGATGCTACTGAAGTTCCTTCTTTAACGCAATAAAGATCTTGTACCGTTCTTCCCATTTAAGAAAGGAATCCTAGACAAGATGCAGAGAGTTGGAATCCAAAAAAATCACCAACAGACAGCAATGGTTGATTGGATTGGGCCTGAGAAGCATTAAGATCTCAAAGCTATTGAGCTGACAAAGGATATAGCTTCTCGCAATCAGAAGGTGAAAGCCTCTCACATTCAGATAAAACAGGGGCGAGAATATCAGCTTTGATGTATCCCTGATGATATTGCTTGAAAACGAATCTGTGAAAGGAAAGGGAACGACCCTTTAGCATTGAACTTCTAGCCATCACCCTTGTGGCTTGCTCAAAGATGAGTGTCCCAACTGAGGAGTCCATGATCAAACAGTGAAGAGGGTGTAGGAACACTACATCAGGGATCTCCAAAGTAGAAAAATCAACTCGAATGGAGGTGGTATGAGCATCCTCGAAGCTGAGAGCATGGATTGCTTGTCGGAACTGGCCCAGCTGTACTTCTAGAATATTGTTGATATAGAAGAAGTCGTTGTACATTTGGTATTTCTGGATAAACTTGATCTCTTTCTGAACGAATGGCCCCCGTGTTCTTATGATGAATCTGAAACCACTTAGAGAGAGAGAAGGGAGAATCTCTGGGTGGATACCTGGCTGCACGAGCTCTAAGAAACTGATTGTAGAGAACTGTGTTGCCACGAGCCCACTGATCTTATGTTTTTGCTTCAGTCATGGAGAAAATTTATGACTGTTGAGCCTTGGAGATAAAGGTATAAGGAAGGATGGTGGTGAGATGGTCTGTAAGATTTTGGAATGGAAGACCAAAAATGGTGGCAAAAGCAACTTTATGAAGAAGTTCTTCATAAAGGGGTTTGTGTTTATTAGTTACAGAAAGTGAAAACCGAAGAGGTGGATAGCAAGGTGCAGAGGAGACAGGATGAGTAGAAGGGAGTCTCCTTTTCTTGGGAGCAGGGCTAGAAGAGCCAGTCCTGTGAATGTGAGTCCCAACAGACAAGACTGAACGAAGTATTGCTACTTCAAATTCATCCTTGATGTCTTGGATCTCAGTGTGTTCAAGTTGGGCACCCTCAGGAATGATAGAAATAAAGGAGGGAGGAGTTGGTGGATGAAAGAATGTACCAGATGCTACTGGAGGGAGTTCGGATGGTCCTGAAGATGAAGGACTAGAAGAAGAGGCTCCAGCTGATGAAGAAGCTGGAGTAACCTCAACAGAAGATGAAGATGGAGGAATGATGGTGGAGGAGGTAGGAGATGTAGTGGATTGGGAAGAAAATGTGTAGGAGAAGAGATGGTTCTAGACCGAGGTCTTTTGAAGGTGGTAGGTGTTGGAGGTGCAGTGGATATAGTGGGTGGAGAAGGAGGGGCTGGAGTTGGAAGAGTAGAAGACCTAGGGGGCTCTAGGTCTACAGCCGGTTCTTCGGCTCTTGCAGCCACTGAATCCTACCCTGATGGCCCTGATGCATCCTCTGCTGGCTCTGGTGGCCCAGACACTACTGCCACATCTTCAAAAACTTTGGGCCCTGATGGCCCTGCGGGATCTTTGGATAATGGCCCTAATGGCCGCTTTTCTTCACTAGACTGCTCTGCATTTACAGGCCCTGATGGTCCGAAGCTGCTCACAGGAGGAGCATGAGATGGTAAATGCGCCCTCACAAAAACTGACAATTCCATTAGCACTTTCCTCATACTGTCATAATCTTTCATTGAGCATTCAAGCTCATGGGCAGATGAGCTCTGACTGATAAAGATGGAGGTGACATCTGACTGCACAAAATAAAGGATCTTTCCCTGCTCATCCAGACGTTCGACAATTGGCTTCATGTTCATCTTTAACCTCTTCTGCGTAGACTTCCTGTGTGGCTTCCTAGTAAGAAGGGGAATATCTTGAACCACTTCTTTTCCTTTAACTACTCTTGCCCTTGCAACGTGCTCCATAATATCAGCATCATTTTCTTCTTTTGAGGCACTTTCCACAATGCCTTCTCTGAACTGATCATCAACAGGAACGCTAGCATTGTGCTCCCCCTGAGCTACTGCATCCTTCTCAATAGACTGCTCCCCCTCAATAGGAGCGTCTACCAACACTGCATCCTCATGGTGACTGGCTGTTGCTTCTTCATGAATAATCTCTTGCTCCCCCTGACTAGGAGCTTCTTCCAATATAACATCTACAATGTGGCCTGATGCCACCACCTTTGGAACACTTTCAACACAGTTTATTGACTCTCCCTGAGTACTAGGGATGGAGTCCAGTACATTTCGAAGCAGTGAGGCTACTGTGGAGGAGGGAGAGACAACCTCTGAAATTTGCCCAATGGGCTCAATGTGCTCTGAGGGAATATCCTTGATCCTGTTGCTGCTGATTACTGATGGCCCTGCTGCTGCTGATTCCTCTTGAACCACTGGTACTGCTGCTGCTTCTGCTTCTCCAACTTCTTCTTGGACTTCTTGGGCTTCGCCAATAATGGCCTCACCCTCAGCCACTGAGGTTTTGGTCCACACACTAACTATCAATGAGAATCCACTCTTTTTCAGGTTTCTGGACCAGATAGCTTGGCCCATTTTCTCAAAAACAGCCCCTACCATACTGATGCCATAGTGCTGAAATACCCTGGTTAGCAGATGGGCATAGGGTAGAGACACATGCAACTTTCTCTTCTTGTCCCATAACTGAGCACTTGAAAATTTCATCCTTTCCATAATAACTTCAGCCGTGTTGATACTCTGGTTCTGGATGGCCAAGAACATCAGGTCGTCGTCCGCCTTGGTGCATGTAGAGAAGGTGGCATTCCTCGGGACCAAAATCTGACAAACTATAAAGTGCAAAAGATGATTGAAGGCATTCAACTGATTAACATCTATTTTCCCATCTTTGAGCTTATATTCGGGACCAACAATCCCTAACCCCTTCGCCTGAACATCGAAGGAGTGAACTCCACTGTGACCGGAGGTAGTCACACCAAATAATGATTCCAATAAATCATATGTGACCCTAATCTGGGTTCCTTGACCATGGAAAGTCAAGGTCCCGTCCTCCTCAGACTTCAAACAAACATAAAATGCCTTTACAAGGTCTGGATAACTTATTCTGATAGAGTAGCAATCTTCATCCATTCAAATCTTTCCAAAGCTGCGACCATATTGTGCATTCCATTTCTCTCCAATCTGCCAGTCCATGCCTTGTGTCCGCACAGCTTGGTCTTTACCAATAGCAAATCTTTCCTGCGCTCATTGTGTGGGAACAGAGCTCCATAGCCCCCAACAGTGCCAAAAATTCCAAAAACGGCCATGGTTTTGAATGGGAAAGGTTCTGGATGATTGGAATGAAGATTGGAGCAAAAGCCCTCATGAAATTTCTTGGGGGAAAGAGTGCGAGCTTTGAAATCACAGGAAGACGATGCCGGAGTCGAAAGGGTTATCATCTCAGGTAAGTCAAAAGAGATGAAGGCAGGAGGTGAATCGTTGAAACATAAATTTCGGGATATATAGAATAAAGATAAACTGACTTTTGAGGAACTGGCGCCATAAAGGCAGAAAATGACAAACAGACATGATTTCAAGATGAATAAAGATCATTAAAATATGCAAACCGACTTAAAGGCATAAGAGACAAGAAATTTTAAAAAGGAATTTTGCTTAACTACAGAGGATAAATAAATTATATTCTGAAATACATTGATATTTCAGTTATTTACAGATAAGTCTTTTACAAATTGCACATGCCTAATTCCCTTCTAAGAGAAGTAAATCTCTCGTCAGGTAAGACCTTTGTGAAGATGTCTGCTAACTGATTATTTGCATCAATAAAGGAAATGTCTATATTACCATTTGTTACATGATCATGAATGAAATGATATCTAACCTCAATGCGTTTAGTCCTTGAATACTGAACTGGATTCTTGGTTAGATTTATCGCACTGGTGTGTCGCATAACAGGGGAATTGTCTTGATATGAAGTCCATAATCCTCATATTGTTGCTTAATCCACAATAGTTGTGTACAACAGCTTCCAACAGCCACGTACTCAGCTTCAGCTGTGGATAGTGCTACTGAATTTTGCTTCTTTGAGGACCATGATATCAGACATCCTGCAAGAAATTGACAACAACCACTGGTGCTTTTTCTATCTATTTTGCATCCAGCATAGTCAACATCAGAGTATCCTACTAAATTAATTTCGCATGATTTTCGATACCACAGACCTAGGTCATGAGTTCTAGTTAAATATCTAAAAATTCTTTTAACGGAAATTAAATGAGATTCTCTAGGGTCTACCTGATACCTAGCACACATACATATACTAAAAAATATATCATGTCTACTGGTCGTCAAATAAAGAAAAGAGCCTATCATACCTCTATAAAGTTTCTGATCTACCTTACCATCTTTATCATTGTTAACCTGTTGATGTGCTCATAGGTGTTGACATGGGCTTGGCGCTTTTCAAATCCAAATTTCTTTAGCAACTCTTTGGTGTATTTGGATTGGCAGATATGTGATCCTTCTTTTCCTTGTTTGATTGCAATCCGCGAGGTAGTAGTTTAGCTCCCCCATCATGCTCATATTAAAATTCTCCCTACATTAACTTCTCAAAATACTTGCAAAGATTCATCAATAGATCCAAATATTATATCATTTACATAAATTTGTACAAGCAATATATGTTTGACTTTAGACTAACAAATAATGTACTATCTACTTGACCTCTAATAAAACCATGGTCAATAGAATGCAACTAAACGTTCGTACCATGCTCTTGGTGCTTGTTTCAAACCATATAAAGCTTTATGCAATTTAAATACGTTATTTGGAAAATCGATATCATCAAAGCCTGGCGGTTGTTCTACATAGACTTCCTCCTTTATGTAACCATTTAGAAAAGCTGATTTAACATACATTTGAGGTTTCATCGAAATCTATGCCTTCCCTTATGAATAGCCTGAGGTTACCAATCTGGCCTTGTTTCTTGTGATCACACCAGCTTCATCCAATTTGTTTCTGAACACCCATTTGGTGTCAATCACTGGATGATCTGATGGACTAGGAACAAGTGACCACACATGGTTTCTCTTGAACTGATTCAATTCATCTTGCATGGCTAAAATCAAGATTCATCAGTGAAAGCTTCATTGACTTTCTTAGGCTCTATTTGTGAAATAAAAGCTAGATGGTCACAAGGAATTACATTACCTCTAGTTCTTACCCTAACTGACGGATCACCAATGATGTGTCTAGAGGGTGATCTTTCTTATACCTCCATTCTTTAGAAGATTATCATTAGATTTGTCTTTTGTTGCAGGTCTTCCAATTGTGGATCTTCTTTCCTCAATGGATGTATCCTTTATTTCTTGGACAATTTTTCTGCATCCTCAATATCACTATCTTCTTCCTCTTTCAAGGAAGGGTAGTTTCATCAAAAATAATACGCACTGATTGTTCAATAACAAGGTACGCTTATTAAATACTCTATATCCTTTAGGTTTAGAGACATACCCCATGAAGATACTTCATTGATTTAGCATCTAACTTACCGAGGTCTATTTGCCGTTGTTGTGGATGAAACATGGACATCCAAATATCCTAAAAGACTGATCTTCGGCTTCTTCTTTGTATAGCTCATGAAGTGTTCTTTAGGATTGGCTGATCATAACTCGGTTGATGATATAACATGTTGTGTTGACTGCTTCGGCCCAAAAATATCTTCGCAAATTATATTCTGATAGCATTGTCCTTGCCATATCCAATAGGGTTCTATTCTTCCTCTCAGCAACTCCATTTTGTTGTGGTGTCCTTGGTGCTGAGATGGTTATGTTCTATTCCTTGATCATACACAAAACTTGCAAATTTTTCATTTTGAAATTCTCCTCCATGATCTGAACGAATACTTATGATACTGTACTTTTTATCTTTTTGTACCTTGTAACGTCGCGTGCTTTCGGATCCATGTGGATCATGTGTGTGTGGTTGTGTAGGCCGTTGTGAGGCCAATGTGAGCTAGTTGTGTGGAATGTGTGTGATGTGAAGTGTGGCTTGAGCAGGTGAAGAGCAGGGTTGTCCTGAAATGAAACAGGACTGCTGCTGTTTAGTTAGAGTTGGCGGCCAGGGGTGGCCGGTGACTGGTTGGCGTCCAGGTTAGTGGACGTTCACTGCTTGAACTTGGCGGCAGTACATGTGGACGCTAGGGTGGTGGTTGCTATTGGCGGCATACGGGTTGACACCAATTGGAATTCTGCAGGTTATAGGCTCACCAGGGCAGGAGTTCTCTTAGCTTACTCTCTTTCCTCTGGCCCCAGCACGCGTCCCGAAGTCTCCGAAGCTTCTAACAGGTTCTGAGGAGTGGTTGGATGATCGTAAAACGTGTGGCGTTGCTGAATTGCGCGAGGAAACGTCGCGGCGTGGTGCAATTCCCGTGGGAGCTCGCAGAGGGCTCGGCGTGAACCGGGAGATTGTGAGAAGTTCTAGCGCGCTCTGAGGTAGGGGACGAACCCGCTTAACTCCGTAGAAACATTAAAACACATCATAACCACCTGAACCAGCATGATAATGCATATTTGGATAGAGTTGCACCATACGGGGATAATGGGTGGTTTGAGTAGTTTAATTTACTAAGCATGTTGTAATGGGTTGTATTGGGTTTGGCATGCTGAAGGAACTGCATTTGCATGATTTTCTGTAGTTAGAACGGTTAGAAAGCCCGCAGAGCCGGATTAGGGTTCTGCAGAGTTTATGGGCAGAGAACTTGCATCAACATCGTTTGTCGCCAGCTCCTCAGCCAGGATGTTAACGGCCAGGTCCCTTGCCGTGACTTAGTGTAAGCGGCAGCGATGTTGCCGCCTACTGGTTATGAGCTGAACGACTGTTTGCAGTATTTTATCGATAATGCATGTGTGTTGACACATGAGGTGCACTGAGGCACTTGGTTTTCGTGTTTAGCATACAAGGTATGCAGTTAGTGCTTACTTCAGTGACTGTGTGTTGTTTACGCGAGTCAGTTGGGGTCAAGTGTGGTGGACCGTGGTTACTTGTGGTTTACTTGAGGTTCAGTGGTTTGTGTGTGAGTGCACGTGGTTTGTGTATGTGGCGAGTAGTACGAAGCCTAACGTGGTTACCTCTCCAGTTGGGGTGCCCAGGTTCTTGTGAGCAGGCTGTTAGCTCGGGGCTTTGTCCCGGTAGGTGTTGTACCGTCAAGGTCTGTGTCGTCTGACCTGGACACCCTCACTCCTGTGTTGAGTTGTACTTCCGGCTGAGGGAAAAGACGACAGGGAAAGTGACACTTGTGTTTGTTTTTAGTCACTTGTAGCGCGCTCGTAGTTGGGGGTATGGACACCAGTAGACGTACTGGACCCCAGCTAGTCCTTTCCAGTGCCTCACTCTAGCGAGCCCAGGCCAGGGTCTCTGGAGGTGCCAGGCATGGGCTATGACCGTGTGGCCTACAGGTGGTGGTGTTAGTTGGTCTCCACAGTTGCTTGACCTTTTTACGTGGAGCAGCAGCTGGACCTTTCGTCCGTGGCTGCGAGACTGAGAGGTAGACCTGGGTTAGTTGTCCGAGTCAGTTTCTGTTGTCGCGAACCAGTTTACGTGGCTTGTGTTGGCTGTCTCTACTTTAGCTTGTACACCTGTACTGGTTTGCCGTTTAATTATTTACTGTTGTTTTGGTCGGCAGACGGTGAGTACTTTACATCTTTATATCTGCTTAGCTGTTATATAAATTGTTGGTGCTGCTTACTATTCGTACTTGTGTGTTGGTTTGCTCGGTTTTGGGGGAGTTCCCTACTGAGCCAGTGACTAGAGAGGCTACCCCTACCCCCACAGGTGAGGGCGAGGAGGACGTTTCTCTCCGACATCCAGTTCAGGGGCCGCGTCGTAGCGGTGCAGGGTCAGTACCTCCAGCGGAGTAGTTCCAGCTGTGTAGTTCTCCAGCGTGTAGCTTTGTAGTTGCTTACTTTCTGTAGTTGTACCTCGGGGTATGCCCAGGCTCTTGTACTCTTTTCAGTTTTTGTGGAAATTTGGCTATGTAAAACTTGGAATATATATGAAATGTGGTGTGTTCCTTTATGTTTACACGGACTGTGGTTTGGTATCCTTGCGAGGCTTCGGCCCGTTCGCGGGAGGCGGACTCGGATCAAGTACGTTATCGGTTTAACGGGCTTGGCCGAGGCGTTCCATCACAGTTGGTATCAGAGAATGGTCCGTGTTAATATAAGGGAATTAGAATGATACATAGCCTTATTTCGTTCATTATACACGCTGGTAGGGACAATGGTTTTGATAATTGGTGGTTTAATTTTTGTCTGGTGTTTTGTGTATGTAGAAATTTCTGAAATGGCTGATAGGAGAGATTGGGTGGTGGAGGAGATGATCCGGAGGAAAGCACCCAGCGAATGATAGAAAGAATTTGGGAGAGCCTCACGGATATTCGGCCGAGAATGGATCAGCAGGCGCCAGTACCACCGGTTGCAGTGCCACCTGGGGATGGGGAGGCAATACCTGTTGCTCCAGTTCCGCCGAGAGTGGAGGTACCTTTTGTAGCACCTGTGCCACACCACCAGTATTCATAGCAGAAGAACAGTGATGCAGGTGGAGAAATTTTCTGAGATTGCAGCCGCCTATTATTCAGGAGGGCCGAATCCAGATATAGCTGAGCATTGGGTTCATAAATTGATGGGGTTTTGCAACTATGAGGTGTCCGCAGCAGATAGAGTGGTATTAGTGCTTATCAGTTGAGAGGTTTTGCCTTGGAATGGTAGCGATTGAAGATGCAAAATACTTTTGCAGGCACGACGGAAGAGCTATCACTTGGGCGGAGTTTCTTGATGTGTTCAATGATACATTCTTTCGATCAACTGCAGCAAGTAAAAAGAGAGCAATTCCGAACTCTCCAGCAAGGTAACTCTTCAGTCTTAGAGTACCAGATGAGATTTATGGCACTTAGCCGTTATGCGCCATATGTGGTTTCTGATAATAATATGATGGTGAGTACTTTATCAGAGGCTTGAGAGTGGAATTGCAGGATGCGATAGTACCTCTTATGTGCAAGACAGGGGAAGAGGCAGCGCAGAGGGGCAGCTACTTAAGAGGTCTATCCGTACTCGCCAGGTGGGTGAGTCAGGTTCAGGTAGTTTCGGCTACCGCAGCAGTCAGTAGGTGCAAGCAAGGGTTAAGGCACCAGCGGGACCTTCTACATCAGGCTTTGGTAAATGGGCCAGAAATTAAAGCAAGCACTTAAGGAAAAGGAAGAGGATGGGGAGGTCGTCCACAGTTCCAGCAAGGCCGGGGTAGGCCTGAGTGGAGGAGTCGCAGCAGAGCACTGCCAGGCAGCCTATGGTCCTCCAGGGTATAGATGTTATAATTGTAATCAGCCGGGACATTTGATCCGCAATTGTCCCTATGCAAGAGAATATCGGTATGGCAGAGGTGTGCAGTAGCAGCAGCCTCAGCAGTTCAGCAGCCACAGGCAGGTCCTGGCAGAGAGGAGCACCGCAGCAGCGAGGGAGAGGCCGGGTTATGGCTATCACAGCAGCCTCAGCAGTTCCAGCAGCCACAGGCGGTCCTGGCAGAGGAGCACGCAGCAGCAGCGAGGGAGAGGCCAGGTTATGGCTATACACCCGAGCCCAGGCAGAGGCGTCAAATATGATAGAAGGTACTTTACATCTTTTGAATATTCAGCAAGAGTCTTATTGATTCGGGTGCCTCTCATTCTTTTATTTTCGAAGAATTTGGATGCATAGCTCATCCCATAGAGGAGAAGTCTTGTGAGTTAGTGGTGGAGGTTCCTTCAGGTGAGTTCTGCTCACTTCGAGCTATATAGATGAAGCTCCTGTTATGATGAAGGGAACCAGATGCCGGGTCTGTGTATGCCCTGCAGTTGTCAGATTATGATATCATTCTGGGTATGGATTGGCTTGAAATGTATGGAGCAATGTTAGATTGCAGAAAGAAAAGGATCAGATTTTGTCATCCTAATGGTGCAGTGTTTGAATATCAAGGTATGCCTTTTATTACCTCCAAGTTTCTAATTTCTGCAATTAAAGCTAGAGAGTTGATAAATGATGGGTGTGTGGCTTATTTAGCTCGGTAAGTTTGGTAGAGGCCAGTCAGCCAATAGAAGTAGTTCCCGTGGTTAGGGAATTTGTTGATGTTTTTCCGGAAGATTTGCCTGGTTAGCTCCACATAGAGAGGTGGACTTTTCTATTGAGTTGCTGCCAGGTACATGCCGATTTCTAAAGCTCCATATCGGGGAAGGCACCAGCAGAACATAAAGAATCAAAAAGCAATTAGAAGAATTGTTGCAGAAAGGTTTTATTAGACCGAGTCATTCCCCGTAGGGAGCGCGGTTTTTATTTGTGAAAATAAAGATGGAAGTTTTCGAATGTGTATTGATTATAGAAAATTGAATGATGTGACCATCAAGAATAAGTAACCATTGCCGAGGATAGATGATTTATTTGATCAGTTGCAATCAGCAAAGGGTTTTCTAAGATTGATTTGAGGTCGGGTACCATCAGTGAGAATTAAAGAAGAAGATATAGACAAGACAGCATTCAGAACCAGATATGGTCACTATGAGTTGTGGTAATGCCTTTGGGTTGACTAATGCTCCTGCAGGTTTTATGGATCTGATGAATAGAATTTTTCATCCATATTTAGATCAATATTGTGGTCTTTATTGATGATATTCTAATTTATTCAGCATCTGAAGAAGAGCATGCAGCTCATTTGAGGTTTACTCTGCAGTTGTTAAGAGATAACCAGTTGTTTGCTAAATTCAGTAAGTGTGAATTCTGGTTGAAGGAAATCAGTTTTTGGGTCATGTTATCTCAACTAAAGGAATAGCAGTGGACCCGAGTAAAGTGGAAGTTGTGTCTAGGTGGGGAGTGCCTAAGACAATAACCGAGATTAGAAGTTTTCTGGGGTTGGCAGGTTATTATAGGTGCTTTATTCAAAATTTTTCTAAGATTGCAGCAACTATGAGTAGATTGACCAGGAAAGGAGTGCCTTTCGTGTGGTCCGGTGAATGTCAAGAAGTTTCATGGAATTGAAGAAAAGACTCACATCAGCACCTATATTTACATTACCGTCAGGGAGTGGTGGTTTTGTGTTGTATACTGATGCTTCAAGGAGAGGTCTTGGCGCAGTACTTATGCAGCATGGTAAAGTGATAGCGTATGCATCTAGACAATTGAAGCCAGCAGAAGAAAAATTACCCCACTCATGATTTGGAGTTAGCAGTAGTTGTGTTTGCCTTGAAAATGTGGAGGCATTATCTGTATGGCGTGAGATTTGAGATTTTTACAGATCATAAAAGCTTGAAGTATATCTTCTCGCAGAAAGATTTGAATCTTCGCCAACGCAGATGGGTTGAATATTTGAAGGATTATGATTTCAGTTTGGCTTACCATCCGGGTAAGGCCAATGTTGTAGCTGATGCCTTGAGCAGAAAAGCATATATGAATTTGATGATGATTAAAGAATGGAAGTTATATGAAGAAGTAGCAGAGAATTCCTTGTATGTGCCCAACAGTCAGCGACGGGCAATTCTAGTTGCTAGTGCAGTAGAGCCATCTTTGTATTGGCAGATTATTGAAGCTCAGAGAGCAGATGCAGGTTTACCTGAAATTGTGAAAATGGAAGGAGTTTCTATTGATGATAATGTGTGGTCAGGCTCAGGGGCAGGTTGTTTGTTCCTGCAGAGAGAGAGAGGTGAAGCAGCGTTCTGGAAGAGGCTCATAAATCTAGGTACACTATTCATCCGGGTAGTACTAAATGTACTATGATTTGAGAAAGCATTTTGGTGGCCTCATATGAAGAAAGAAATAGCAGATTTGTAGCAAGGTGTTGCTATCTGTCAGCAGATTAAAGCAGAGCATCAGAAAGCCTGGAGGTCTATTGCAACCGTTGCCTATTCCACAGTCGAAATGGGATGATATTGCTATGGACTTTGTGGCAGGCTTACCAAGGTCAAGTTCCGGGCATAATGGAATATGGGTATTTGTTGACAGATTAACTAAGGTATGCAGGTTAGTGGCAGTAAGTATGTCTTCGACTGTGGACAGATTGGCAAATATTTATGTGGAAAAAATTGTTCCACTGCATGGTATTCCGAAGACTATTGTATCAGATAGAGATCCAAGATTTACTTCTGGTTTTGGAGAAGTTTGCAGAAAGTGATTAGTTCTGAATTGAGGTATAGCTCCACTTATCACCCAGACAGATGGTCAGACTGAAAGGACTATTCAGACAATTGAAGATATGTTGCGGGCTTGTTGTTTAGTTTGGGGAGTAGTTGGGAGCATCATTAGGAATGTTGAGTTTGCCTACAATAATAGTATCATACCAGTCTGGGATGGCACCGTACGAAGCTTTATATGGAAGGCCATGTAGAACCCCATTGAACTGGCATGAAGTGGGAGAAAGGCAATTGGTTGGTCTGAATGATTCAGCAAACCACGGAAGTGGTGAAGCTTATTAAAGAAAAATTGTCGGCAGCTCAAAGTAGGCAGAAAAGTTATGCCGATGTGCGGAGGGACCACTTCAGTTTGAGGTGGGAGATTTGTTTTTCTGAGAGTTTCCCCGAGTAAAGGTATTATGAGATTTGGAAAGTCTGGGAAGTTGAGTCCAAGGTATGTGGGACCTTTCCAGGTGATTGAAAGAATTGGGGAAGCAGCTTATAGGCTGATTTGCCAGCTGATTTTGCAGATGTGCATGATATTTTCCATGTCTCCATGTTGAGAAACTGTATTGAAGATCGAACTCAAATAATCAGATATCAAGGTGGTGCTGAGGCCGGACAAGACTATGCAGAGTATCCGGTGCAGATCACAGATCGAAAGATGAAGAAGCTGAGAAATAAAGAAATTGAGCTAGTTAAAGTGAGATGGGAAAATATATTAGGTGGTGAGGATACATGGGAGTTAGCCGCGGAATGGCTAAAAGGTATCCTTATCTGTTTGAGTAAGCTTGTGTATTTCTTTTTAGATGATAGTACTTGTAAGGTGTGTATGTATGAAATGTTTAACTTTGAGTTGTGTTAGAATTTCGAGGTCGAATTTTCTTTTTAGATGATAGTAATGTAACATCGCGTGCTTTTCGGATCCATGCGGATCATGTGTGTGTTAGTTGTGTAGGCCGTTGTGAGGCCAATGTGAGTAGTTGTTGTGGGAATGTGTGATGTGAATGTGTGGATGGAGCAGGTAAAGAGCAGGGTTGGTCCTGAAATGAAACAGGACCTGCTGCTGTTCAGTTAGAGTTGGCGGCAAGGGGTGGCGTTTGACTGGTTGGAGTCCAAGTTAGTGGACGTTCACTGCTTGAACTTGGCGGCAGTAGATGTGGACGCTAAGGGTGGCGGTTGCTATTGGCGGCATAGGGGTTGACGCCAACCTGAGAGATTCTGTAGGTTATAGGCTCACCCGAGGGCAGTTCTCTCAGCTTACTCTCTTTCCTCTTGCCCCAGCTTCGTGTCCCGAAGTCTCCGAAGCTTCTAAAGGTTCGAGGAGTGGGTGGACGATCGTAAAATGCGTGGCGTTGCTGATTGCTCGAGGAAACATTGCGGCGTGGTGCAATTCCCGTGGGAGCTCGCGGAGGGGCTCGGCGTGAACCGGGAGATTGCGGGAAGTTCTAGCTCTAAGGTATGGGACAAACACGCTTGACTCCGTAGAAACATTAAAACACATCATAACCACCTGAACCAGCATGATATTGCATATTTGGATAGAGTTGCACCATACAGGGATAATGGGTGGTTTGAGTAGTTTAATGTACTAAGCATGTGTAATGGGTTGTATTGGGTTCTGGCATGTGAAGGAACTGCATTGCATGTTTTTCTGTAGTTAGAACGGTTAGAAAGCCCGTAGAGCCGGATTAGGGTTCCTGCAGGGTTTATGGCCGGAGAACTTGGGGTCAACATCGTTGTCGCCAAGCTCCTCACCAGGATGTTAACGGCCAGGTCCCTTGCCGTTGACTTAGTGTAAGCGGCAGTCGATGTTGCCGCCTACTGGTTACGAGCTGAAACGACTGTTTGCAGTATTTATCGATAATGCATGTGTGTTGACACATGAGGGCACTGAGTGCATTGGTTTGTGTTTAGCATACAAGGTATGCAGTTAGTTGCTTACTTCAGTGACTGCTTGTTTGTTTACGCGAGTCAGTTGGTTCACGTGTGGTGGACCGTGGTTACTTGTGGTTTACTTAAGGTTTCACGTGGATTGTGTGTGATGTGCACGTGGTTCTGTGTATATGGCGAGTAGTACGACGCCTACCGTGGTTACCTCTCCAGTTGGGTGCCCAGGTTTTTTTTAGCCAGGCTGTTAGCTCGGGGCTTTGTCCCGGTACTTGTGTTGTACCGTCAAGGTCTGTGTCGTTGACCTGGACACCCTCACTCCTGTGTTGAGTTGTACGTCCGGCTGAGGAAAGACGACAGTGGGACAGTGACACTTGGTGGTTTTTAGTCATTTGTAGCGCGCTCGTAGTTGGGGGTAAGGACACCAGTAGACGTACTGGACCCCAGCTAGTCCTTTTCTAGTGCCTCACTCTAGCGAGCCCAGGCCTGGGTCTCTAGAGGTGCCAAGCATGGCCTGTGACCGTGTGGTCTGCGGTGGTGGTGTTAGTTGGTCTCTGCAGTTGCTTGACCTTTTTACATGGGTGCAGCAGCTGGACCTTTTGTCGTGGCTGCGAGACTGAGAGGTAGACCTGTGTTAGTTGTCCGAGTCAGTTTCTGGTGTCGCGAACCAGTTTACGTGGCTGTGTTGGCTGTCTCTACTTTAGCTTGTACAACTGTACTGGTTTGCCGTTTAATTATTACTGTTGTTTCTTGTAGTCGGCAGACGGTGAGTACTTTTACAGCTTTACGTATCTGATAGCTGTTATATAAATTATTGGTGTTGTTTACTATTCGTACTGTGTGTTGGTTTGCTCGGTTTTGGGGGAGTTCCCTACTGAGCCAGTGACTATAGAGGCTCACCCTACCCCCACAAGTGAGGGCGAGGAGGACGTTTCTCGTCCGACGTCCAGTTCAGGGCGCGTCGTAGCGGTGCAGGGTCAGTACCCCAGCGGAGTAGTTCCAGCTGTGTAGTTTCCAGCAGTGTAGCTTTGTAGTTGCTTACTTCTTTAGTTGTACCTCGGGGTACGCCCCAGGCTCTTGTACCTCTTTTCAGTTTTTGTGGAAATTTGGCTATGTAAAACTGTGAAATATATATGAAATGTGGTGTGTTCCTTTATGTTTACACGGACTGTGGTTTGGTATCCCTTGCGAGGCTTCGGCCCGTTCGCCGGAGGCGGACTCGGATCAAGTACGTTATCGGTTTAACGGGCTTGGCCGAGGCGTTCCGTCTCAACCTTCTTACTGAAACTTACAAAACTATCGAATGTATCATCCTTATGCTCCAAGAAGGATACCTATGTAAATCTGGAATAGTCATCTACAATAACATATCCAAAATTCTTTCCTCCAAGGCTTGTGGTCCTCATTGGCCCAAATCCATATGTAGAAGTTCGAAGGGTTTAGAGGTAGTTACCACAGTCTTTGACTTGAAGGATGACTTGGTGTGCTTTCCTTTTGAAGAAGGCCCAAAGATACCATCCATTCTTGTACTTACTTTGGGTATGAAGGGTTATGCGGAAATACATAATACGGTAATCTAGAAGGGGGGGGGTTGAAGATTACGGCAATTTTAAACTATTGATGGCTTCTTTTCGATGCTACAGTGATCTTAATGAAATTTGATTAGAATTCGATTAAGTATGAGACCGCTTGAGTTGATCTAAATGAGAACAGGGAATCAAACGTGCGTATGAACACCGTGCCTACCAATCATCTATCGCAAAACGCGAACAGACCACAGAACACGATAATTAAGGTGGTTCGGAGTAACAACTCGTGTATCCTACATCCACCGTCCACACACACACGCAGAAATGACTGCTTTTGAGCGAGTTCAACACAACAACTCAACCACACACACGTTGTCTGATGAAACACGATCAGAACAACCACAAATACGTGAATCAAGCACAAGGGATGCTCGAAACACAACCACACACACACACGATGGAATGGAAATTATGAGATGGAGAAGAATTAGGAATTAGGGAACAAATCCGGTTGGAATTCTTCTCGTGGATCGTTCAAACGCTCTTCAAACTTCGATTGGATGTAGATTGATCGATGTAGAAGGTTGAATTGACGACGATCCGGCTTCAGCTCCGCATAGATGGTGATTCCACGACGATCTGGGCGGAAAGTTGAAGCAGAGCAGCAATTTGGGGCTTTTCCTCTTGATCCCTTGGAGGCTCTTGGATGGGAGGCTGCTCTCTGCGAATTTGGCTCCAAAAGGATGCTTATATAGTGTTAGGTAAAGGTGGGGGTCGTGGAGGAAGGAAACACCCAAGTGGGGCCGGATTTGGAAACTCAAAATCTCATGTTTCCGTCGTCTGTCGACAGGTGCACTTGCATCTGTCGACAGGCGCACTCAGGCTGAGAACTGGGTTTCAAGAAATTGAGTTTCTGAGTGTATCTGTCGACAGGCAGTTTGCATCTGTCGACAGATGCACTCAGGAATAGAAAACCTGAGCTCTGTCCTGGGTTGACTGTGTGTATCTGTCGACAGGTACATTGCATCTGTCGACAGATACACTCAGAGATGCAAACCTGAGTTCTATCTTGGAATGACTGTATGAATCTGTCGACAGGTACATTGCATCTGTCGACAGATACACCTCTTTGACAGATATTTGTGCTTTTTGCTCATTTCTTCAATGCCTCTTCAATGCTCCATGTTTCATGCTTGTGCACCTACATGCAAATACATTGTTAGTGATGTACATTGTATGATTTAGCAATGTTTAACTCAATCACTTTCATGGTGTTTTTCATGTTAGTTAGCACATCAATTTTGCATTAAATCAATGTTCAAGGATGTTAATGTGATCATCAAAAACATGATATATGGAAAACCCAACAATCTCCCCTTTTTGATGATGACAAAAACATTCAATTGATGCATATATTGATGTTCTCCCCCTTTTTGACAGCATACAAAAGGTCAAGTCATGCACATATGGAGACAAATAAACATGAACTGAGTTTTCATTGATTGATCATTGAAATTTCACAGTACATTTGATAATCATTACATGACTCAATAGAAATCAAAAGAAAGGGAAATAACATGAACAAGCAAAAGATGACTAGACAAGTGAGACTAATTCCCAGCTAAGACTCTTAGTGACCTCTAATGACCCTGAGACCCTCTATTCATTGTCATGTCCAGCAGAAGGAGGGTGACGGGATCCATCTCTCTCGGAGTAGAGGTGGTCAAGCCGGTCATCCAGAGTGTTGAGGCGAGCATCCACTTGATCAAATCTTGATGTCATCTGAGCAAATCCTGAGATCATTTCTTGATGGATTTGTGCCAAGTAATCACGAATGGATTGTTCTTGAGGCACAGGTACATCATCAAATTCTTGAGCTTGGTCAGGCATTTGCTCATCCTGAGGTTCTTCATCACTGCCTTCATTTGCTTCATCGCCTTCATTGTCTTCTTCATTTGTTGAGTCTTCAGCTCCTTGTGGTTCCTTTCCCTTGAGAGTCCTTGTGACTACTCCGTCTACAATCTTGTAGCCCATGCGGTTGGCAGCAGTGAGATCAAAAGCACTTCGGGACTTTAATGAGATGAGCTCACTTGGAGGGATAGGAATGCCAAGGAAAATAAGAAGAGAAGTGATGGGGCAAGCATATGGCATTGATCTTTTGGTGTTAGAGAAACACCGACGGATGAGGCTTATCATGAGTTCAGGCAGATTGATTTCTTGACACTTGAGGAAAAATATGAACAAGGATTTATGGACCTCGGTGACTAACTCTCGACTTCCATCCTTCAGGACGATCAAGGTAGTGAAGATGTGATGGATCATCCGGATTAGAGGAGGAAAGGAGTTGGCGTTGAGACGAGCAATCTCCTTGGTAGAGTCATAAGGTTCCAACGTGAGAAGCTCATAGTACTCAGAAGCAGAGGGAGTGTAGTTGAAGAGTTCTACTCCTGAGTTTGGAATTTCGAGGGCTGTGGAGAGAAGATTGGCGGTGAGGCGAAAACGAGTGCCTTTCACCGAAGAGTAGAGATCTCCCTGATCGGAAAGCCCTAGGTTATTGTAGAACTCGGAGATGGCAGTTGGAGAGTACTGCAAGTGGGAGTACAAGAAGGATGTCCACCCTTGTGTGTCAAAATAGGGTAGGAGTGAGGGGAACATCGGTGCTAAGGACTCGAAGTCCACATACCGGGATTGGACAATCTTCTTGAAGGTGCCGATGGGTCGGATTAGATGGAGACCTTGAGGAACGATGAGTTCCGGCAACCGATCCTCACGATGCTTGCTACGACGTTCGGAAGGAGCCCTAGAGCTTTCTCCGGCGTCCGTCGGAGCGCGACGACGGCGAGCGAGAAGCTTCGATTTGGGTGCCATCGTAGGAAGAAGGATGAGAATGGAGAGTGAAGGGAGAGTGGAGGGATCCCAGACGATGAGCAGCAGGATCGTCGGAGACGGAGCCCTGAAGGGGGAAAGATAGGGGGTTTGGAGAGGAGGAGGAGGGAACGAGAGAGGAGGGTGAGAATGGGTCGTGGGCGGCCTTAGAATGGATTTAGAAGGTTTTAAAAGAGAGGCCCCACAAAAAGGAGCTGAACCGGCACGAGGGTTTTCTGCAAAAACGGATCTGGGCCGTCGTCTGTCGACAGATGCTAGTCTATCTGTCGACAGATAACTCCTTTTTGGTTAAAAATTGATTTTTCACAATGTTTTTCAAAGGGACAAGTGTTCATTTGTTGTTTTAAGGCAAAATGGGTGTATGTGCAAGATAAAAATTCATATCCATTATGATGAAGACATGAAGTGGATATGAAAGGTTATATTGCACACAAACAAACCAAGGTTTACCTTTAAATCAAGTAAGGAACACTTTCTTGAAAAGTATGAAGAAGGAATTGAAAAATAAGGAAGAATGTGTGTATCTGTCGACAGAAGGAATCTGTCTGTCGACAGATGCACACAGACTGATGAATCGAAGTTTCTGTCAGAACAAGATTGAGTGTATCTGTCGACAGATGGAGTGAGACTGTCGACAGATATGAACAGATTGGATTTTTCTGGTTTGAGATTGATTGCACATTGAGTTCAAGGAAGTGAGAATTCAACAAGGAGATGTAGGAAGAGTTTCCTCAAGAAAATACTCATCTATCCTTAACTCACTCCCCCATAGTGTGTGCACGTGTTGACACAACATCCAAGCAAGGATTCACACAAGCATTTGATACAAGACAAACATGTCATGAAAGGAAAGTCATACACAAGCACATGGTCACAGAAAAAGCATTGTTTCATGGAGTTAACATGATAAAATGTAAGGAAACTAAAAATCCTATGTGAAGTACAGGGCCTTTATATGAAATGGGACTATTGATACTTGGCGGAGAATATTTCTCACGCATGATGATAGTTTCCAAACAAGCCGAACTTGTTCTTCCACAGTTCACCATTTGATATACCACATAGTCATTCACACATAAAGAGCATGTACTCCAATATGGATAGTTAGTTTCATTGCATTTTACACAAACCCAATTCTCTTCTTAAGGATGTGAATCTATCTTCAGACAAGGGTTTGGTGAAAATATCAGCCAATTGTTTTTCTGTGG
This sequence comes from Colocasia esculenta, assembly GCA_014218235.1. Taxonomy (NCBI): domain Eukaryota; kingdom Viridiplantae; phylum Streptophyta; class Magnoliopsida; order Alismatales; family Araceae; genus Colocasia; species Colocasia esculenta. Next base: position 75,839,328 of record CM024763.1, on the reverse strand, counting down.
GAATGAAAATAAGTTCCAAGGTTTTATTGGCAACTTCATCTCTCAAGAAATGATGACGGATTTCAATGTGTTTAGTCCGAGAGTGTTGGACAGGGTTTTTTGAAAGGTTGATAGCACTTGTGTTGTCACATAGGATAGGTGTGCATCCAATTTGAACATTATAGTCAGCTAACTGACTTTTGATCCACAACACTTGAGCTGCACAACTTCCTGCAGCGACATATTCTGCCTCTGCAGTGGAGAGTGCAACCGAGTGTTGTTTCTTGGATGCCCACGAAACCATGCAACCGCCAAGGAATTGGCAATATCCACTAGTGCTTTTTCTATCAAGTTTACATCCAGCATAATCAGCATCAGAATATGAGATCAAATCAAAACTACTGCCTGCTGGGTACCAAAAACCCAAATTGCATGTGCCAGAGAGATATCGGAAAATTCTCTTGACTGCAATTAAATGGCTTTCCTTTGGACTAGATTGGTATCTAGCACAGAGGCAAACACTATATTGAATATCCGGTCTACTTGCAGTAAGATAAAGGAGTGAGCCAATCATACCTCGGAAGTGCTTTGCATCTACCGGTTTACCTTTCTCATCATTTTCCAATTTGATGCTTGTGCTCATTGGGGTGGAGGCCGGTTTAGCTTGCTCAAATTGAAATCGTTTGAGAAGCTCTTTGACATATTTTCTTGATTTATGAAGAATCCGCCTTTATGTTGTTTCACCTGCAAACCAAGAAAGAATTGAAGCTCCCCCATTAGACTCATCTCAAATTCACTGTGCATGTGTTTAGAAAATTCTTCACACAGTGAAGGGTTAGTAGAACCAAATATGATATCGTCCACATAAACTTGAACAACAATTATGTGATTGCGAACTTTCTTAGTGAAGAGTGTTTGGTCTACTTTACCTCTTGAGTAGTTCTTGCTTACCAGAAAATTGCTTAGTCTATCATACCAAGCTCGAGGTGCCTGTTTCAAACCATAAAGAGCTTTGTGCAATTTATACACATGGTTAGGCATTTCAGAATTTTCAAAACCTGGTGGTTGAGAGACATAGACTTCTTCTTTGATATAGCCATTTAAGAAAGCAGTTTTAACATCCATTTGATAAAGTTTGAACTTATGGGAGCATGCATATGCCAATAAAATTCTGACTGCTTCTAACCTGGCTACAGGAGCAAAGGACTCTTCAAAGTCTACACCAAACTCTTGACTATATCCTTTTGCTACGAGTCTTGCTTTATTTCTGACCACTTTTCCTTCTTCATTAAGTTTATTCCTAAACACCCATCTAGTTCCTATGATAGAAATTTCAGGGGTTCTAGGAACTAAACTCCATACATTATTTCTTTGAAATTGACCAAGTTCCTCATGCATAGCATCAATCCATGAGTTATCTTTTAAGGCTTCTTCAACATTTTTGGGTTCCACTTGAGAAACAAAAGCAAAAAGATCATGTTCAATTATTTTTCTTACTTGAGACCTTGTTTGAACAGAATCATTTAAACTACCTATCACATCATCAAGTGGGTGATCTTTGGAATACCTCACATTTGTGATTGTTGAAGGGCCGGGAGTATCTTGTCCTTGAGGAATTTGATCTTGTGAGTGTAGTTCTTCAGGAGGTTCACTTTCTGGTGGATTCTCTTCAAGTGTTTCATCTTGTTTTCTGAATGCAATTTCATCATCTTCATCGTAGTCCCTGTGAAGATATCCACCTTTGGTCTTGGAATCTTCTTCAGATTTGTCTTTTGCTTTGACTTGTAGATCCTTGAGCGATGTCCCTTCATCCTCTTTTCTAGTCCTGTTAACATTCAAGCTGTTAGATTTGGCATAAGTCTCATCAAAAATAACATGTGGAGTTTCTTCCACAGTGCGTGTTTTATTGTTAAACACCCTATATGCCCTAGAGTGTTCTGAGTAGCCTAGAAAAACACCTTGATCACTTTTGGCTTCAAATTTATCTAAATCAGATTTATCATTGTTATGAATAAATACCTTTGAGCCAAAAACTCGGAAGTACCCAAGGTTGGGTTTCTTACCTTTCAACAACTGGTAGGGGGTTTTCTTTATCACAGGTCTTACCATGGCTCTGTTTAGAATGTAGCACGAAGTGTTCACCGCTTCTGCCCAAAAGCTTTTGGAGAGTTGGCCTTCAACTAGAAGAGTGCGAGCCATTTCCACCAATGTTCTGTTTTTCCTCTCCACTACTCCATTTTGTTCTGGAGTCCTTGGGGAAGAGAACAATGTTCAATCCCTTGGTGCCTGCAAAAATCAGAAAATGCATTGTTATCAAATTCTCCCCCGTGATCGGTGCGGATTGAGCATATTTTATTCACATTGCCATGCTCAATCTTGTTAAAGAATTCTTGGAAGATTGTAAGTGTTTCACTTTTGTGTGCCAAGAATTTGACCCATGTGAACCTAGAAAAATCATCTACAATGACAAAACCAAAACGTTTGCCATTGAGACTTAGAGTTCTAGTTGGTCCAAAAAGGTCCATGTGCAACAGTTCATATGGTTTAGATGTGCTTACCGGTGCTTTAGATTTGAAAGACTTCCGGGTCTGTTTTCCCTGTGCACATGCATCACAAAAACTTTCATTGTTGTTAAAAGAAATGTCAGGAAGTCCACTTACCAATTTGAGCTTCATGATCTTGTGCAACACGTTGTAGCTCGCATGGCCAAGCCTACGATGCCACAGGGTCAATTCATCCTGTCTATTTGCAACAAGACACAAGTTGTCATTTTCTGGATCATCTAAGTCAACTAAGTAAATGTTATTCACTCTTTTTCCAGAAAATTTTACACTTCCTGTTTCTTTATCAACAATTTGACATGAATTAGATTCAAACATGACGTTGTGACCTCTATCACACAATTGACTTATGCTAAGCAAGTTGTGATTAAGGCCATCAACCAACAGTACATTTTCAATTGAATTGGAGGTACACTTACCAACATTACCTGTGCCAATGATTTGGCCTTTGTTGTTACCTCCAAAAATGACTTGTCCTCCGTCTTTCTCCACTAGGAAACAGAATTTACCTTTGTCGCCCGTCATGTGCCTCGAACAGCCGCTATCCAAGTACCATTTGTTTTGATGTTGGGCTGCTAGGCATTCCTGCAAATGTGGATCAGACAAGAGTTTTGGTACCCAAATTACTTTGGGTCCCAAAATTTCATTCATGCAACAAAGTAGATGTTTAGGAATCCAAACTTGTTTGAATTTTTGTTTCTTTGGATTATTCCAGCATTGTTTTTCATCATGACCAATCTTTTTGCATACATTGCATGAAGGAATTTTCTTTTCAATTTTTTGTTGCTTGTTAGACTGTTTATTAGTTGAAACTGTTCTTGTCTGTCGACAGGCACCATTGCATCTGTCGACAGGTGGCTTTTTCTTTTGTTTGTTGGGAACATTTTGTTTAAGTTGCATTGCCTTGGTCTGAGACTGTCTTGAGTTATGCTTTGTGGGAACATGCTTGCTTGTGCTTGGGCTAGGATCAACAAATGAAGTGATCAATGACTCTCCTATTTTCTTTTGTTTGACAGGTTGATATCCTAACCATGCTTGGTTACATGTATTTTGGCGCCCAAAACCGCATCTAGATTTTGCTTCCCTTTTACAAATTTCATTAAGTCCTCAGATTTTTCTTTCAATTCCTTTTCAGTTTGTTCCAACTTTTTCTTGGTTTCTAATTGTTCTTCTTGAAGGAATTCAATAGAATGGCTTAAACAGTCTTTTTCTTTTTGTGTTTCTTGCAATTTCATTTTCAAGCAATCCATTTCTTCATTATGAGTCTTTTCATCAACTTTCATCATTTCCAATTCTTTTGTCAGGAATGCAATTCGTTCATCATTGTTCTTATCATGCACAAGGGAGTTGCATTTCTTTTTTAATGCTCTATTTTCAGATCTATATTCACAAAATTTTTCAAATAAGGTAGTGTATGCTTCCTCCCATTCACTTGCAGTGAAATCATCAAATGAGAAATTTACCTCGCTGGAGTCATCACTCCTAGCCATCAAGCATTTCACTTCTTCATCATCGGATGTTTCTTGTGCATCTTCATCTTCATCTTCATCACTCCAGGTGGCCAACATTGCTTTGGCCTTTTTGGAGGTGAGTTTTTCCTTCTTCAGCTTCTTCTTGAGTTCCGGGCATTCTCCTCTCATGTGCCCTTGTTTCTTGCATTCATAACAAACAATGTCAGATTTTTTGTTGGACTCATATTTCTGTGAAAAATTTTCTTTTGAAAGGGTTTAGAGTTACCTGTGTCTCTCCTTTTGAACTTCAGAAATTTCTTGAATTGTCTAGTGAGCATTGCCATTTCACCATCATCACTCTCACTAGATGTTTCTTGCTCATCACTATCTTGTTGAATGGATTTCTTGGAGCTTGTTGATGTTTTGTTGGATGCTTTTAGAGCAATTGACTTCCTAGGATTTTCTTCTAATTCTTTTCTTTTGATGTTGATTTCATATGTCATTAAGGAGCCAATTAGTTCATCCAATTTCATTTTGGAAAGGTCTTTGGAATCCTCAATGACAGTGGCCTTAGTATTCCAAGATGAAGTAAGAGATCGAAGGATCTTTCTTACTAAGTCACTTTCAGAGTATTCCTTCTTAAGACCTTTAAGCCCGTTAACTATTATCATGAATCTTGCAAACATGTCTGATATGGTTTCATCAGTTTTCATCTTGAACATTTCATATTCAGACACTAACATGCTAACTTTAGTTTCCCTTACCTCGGACGTACCTTCGTAAATGAGTTCAAGTTTGTCCCACATCTCCTTTGCTGTTGAGCATGTGGAGACTCTTGAAAATTCCTTTGGATGCACCGCACATTGCATCATGTTTAGTGCGCTCCAGTTGAGAGTTCCTTTAGCTATTTGGTCTTTCGTCCAGGTGTCTTCGTCCTCGGGCAACACATATGGTCCCTTGCTGACTATCTTCCACAGCTCGTAATTTTGAGCTCTCAAAAATACCTGCATACGGTTTTTCCAATAAGGATAGTCAGTGCCATCAAAATAGGGTGGCCTGGTTACTGAATGTCCCTCGGCCATATACCCTTTGCTAGAATCCATAAGATCGAAAATCTCCTGATCGCTAGATCAAATGACGAAAAACAGTAAATCGGAGAAACCCGCTCTGATACCAATTGAAGGGTTATGCGGAAATACACAATACGGTAATCTAGAAGGGGGGGGGGGGTTGAATAGATTACGGCAATTTTAAACTATTGATGGCTTCTTTTCGATGCTACAGCGATCTTAATGAAATTTGATTAGAATTCGATTAAGTATGAGACCGCTTGAGTTGATCTAAATGAGAACAGGGAATCAAACGTGCGTATGAACACCGTGCCTACCAATCATCTATCGCAAAACGCGAACAAACCACAGAACACGATGATTTAAGGTGGTTCGGAGTACACAACTCGTGTATCCTACATCCACCGTCCACACACACACGCAGAAACGACTGCTTATGAGCGAGTTCAACACAACAACTCAACCACACACACGTTGTCTGATGAAACACGATCAGAACAACCACAAATACGTGAATCAAGCACAAGGGATGCTCGAAACACAACCACACACACACACGATGGAATGGAAATTATGAGATGGAGAAGAATTAGGAATTAGGGAACAAATCCGGTTGGAATTCTTCTCGTGGATCGTCCAAACGCTCTTCAAACTTCGATTGGATGTAGATTGATCGATGTAGAAGGTTGAATTGACGACGATCCGGCTTCAGCTCCGCATAGATGGTGATTCCACGACGATCTGGGCGGAAAGTTGAAGCAGAGCAGCAATTTGGGGCTTTTCCTCTTGATCCCTTGGAGGCTCTTGGATGGGAGGCTGCTCTCTGCGAATTTGGCTCCAAAAGGATGCTTATATAGTGTTAGGTAAAGGTGGGGGTCGTGGAGGAAGGAAACACCCAAGTGGGGCCGGATTTGGAAACTCAAAATCTCATGTTTCCGTCGTCTGTCGACAGGTGCACTTGCATCTGTCGACAGGCGCACTCAGGCTGAGAACTGGGTTTCAGGAAATTGAGTTTCTGAGTGTATCTGTCGACAGGCAGTTTGCATCTGTCGACAGATGCACTCAGGAATAGAAAACCTGAGCTCTGTCCTGGGTTGACTATGTGTATCTGTCGACAGGTACATTGCATCTGTCGACAGATACACTCAGAGATGCAAACCTGAGTTCTGTCTTGGAATGACTGTATGAATCTGTCGATAGGTACATTGCATCTGTCGACAGATACACCTCTTTGACAGATATTTGTGCTTTTTGCTCATTCCTTCAATGCCTCTTCAATGCTCCATGTTTCATGCTTGTGCACCTACATGCAAATACATTGTTAGTGATGTACATTGTATGATTTAGCAATGTTTAACTCAATCACTTTCATGGTGTTTTTCATGTTAGTTAGCACATCAATTTTGCATTAAATCAATGTTCAAGGATGTTAATGTGATCATCAAAAACATGATATATGAAAAACCCAACAGGGTAGGCCTTCCACCTAGTTTCACTTTATTAATTTTCTCATGCCATTTAGACTGCAGTGGCCTAATCTTCGGTGCCAGAGATCTGTTGACTGTTCTTTACTTGCTGCCAAACATATGTCCTGATCCTTTAGTTCCTCTAAGTAAAGTATATATAGGTTCTTTTCTCTACTAGCTTCGAAAATAACTACACCATCTTTCATAATGCTGCACTTGGATTCTTGAAATCTGATCTGATGTCCTTTATCACACAGTTAGTTGATACTAATAAGGTTGTGCTTCCATCCTTTGACGCACAGAACATCTTCAATAACTGTCTTGCCTTTACTGCCTACTGATCCACTGCCAATTACAGTTCCTTTTCCATTATCTCCGTAAGTGACTGTGCCTTCTTCAGCTTCTAGATGAGAAAATAATTTTCTGTTTTCAGACATGTGCCTTAAGCATCCTCTATCCAAATACCACTTAGATGCTCGATGGTTTCCCTGCAATGAAGACAATAAGCTTTAGGTACCCAAGTTCTTTTGGGTCCTGATTGGTTATTATCATCCATTTTCTTCTTAATTACCCATTTTTTATGTTTAGTTAGTCATGCCATTTTAATGTGACCTAACTTGTTGCAATGGCTACAACATGATATTCTAGTTATCTTTTCATTTGGAATGTATTTAAGATTTGATTTATATGTTGTATCTTATTCTGGTACAAATTTAGGAGTTGGAAATGTTTTAGGGTACACTACTGTTTCTTCATTATCGAGAGGAGTATAACCTAATCCATATTTCTTTTTACCTGACTGTCTAGCACCTTTTAATATTAATGTTGTTTTGCCATTAGTGAATTTTTCTAATGTGCTAGATAATTTTTTGTTTTCTATTGTTAAAGTGTTAATTTCGTATTTTTATTTATTTTAAGTTTCCTGATTATCTAGTTTGGCTATTTGTTCAATTTTTTTTTCAAGTCATTACATAATAGTTCATTTCTTCTTTTTAGTTCTGTGATTTGTTTTTCTAGTTGTTTATTTTCAGATTTGAGATATGAATTTGTATTTTCTAAACATGAAGATTTTTCTTACTGACTTTTAGTGTTTTGCATACTTCTTTATATTTACAATACAACTTATTAAAGGCTTCTTCTAAATTGTCAGAATCAGATTCATTACATGAAGAAAAGGATGAGTCTGATGTTACCTTATTATCAATATTGGCCATGAAGGCCAGGTTGGCCCTTTCTTCTTCTTCTTCACTTGAAGTCGACTCACTATTTGAGTCACTGCTATTGTCCCAAGCTACTGCCATGGCTTTCTTCTTATACTTTCTAAATTTCTTGGAACCTTCCTTCTTTCTGAACTCATTTTTCTTCAGTTTTGGACATTCAGCCTTGATATGTCCAGGCTTCTTGCATTCGTAGCAAAATGGTTCAACTTTCTTCGAGTCATTGCCTTATGGCTTCTTGAAATCCTTGTTTTTCTTAAACTATCTTCTTCCTGACTGGTATTTCTTTTTCTTGGCTAGAATACATTGTAACCTTCTGGATAACATTGCTTCTTCCTCATCACTGCCTTCATTGCTTTCACTTTCATCTAAGGATTCTTCTGATACATCGTCTTCAGCCTTGAGAGCATTTGATTGTTTTCTTCTACTTGACGACTCTCCCAGTCTCTCCATGTTGATCTCATGGGCCATTAGGGACCCAATGAGTTTCTGCAATGACATCCTCTTCAAGTCATTTGCCTCTTCAATCGCTGTTACTTTGGGAATCCAAGATGATGGTAAAGATCTCAGAATTTTCCTTACCATATCTCCCATTTCGAAGGTCTTTCCAAGACTCGCTAACCCATTTGTGATATCTGTAAATCTGATGAACATTTGGGTTATTGACCCTCCTGGCTACATTTGAAACCTTTCATACTGTGTCACCAGAATATCTATTCCAGTTTCTTTTACTTTATCTGTGCCTTCGTAAGTGATCCTCAGCTTCTCCCACATCTCCATTGCAGATTTGCAGGCGGAGAATCTGTTGAATTCCTTCTTACTGAGAGCATAACACAATATGCTCTTGGCTTTGCAGTTGAGATAATTTTTCTTCTTGTCATCTTCGGTCCATTTTTCCTTTTCGTTTATTACTAAGAGATCTCCTTCTTCTATAATGGACCAAATTTGATAATCGAGCCCTTGAAGGAAGAACTCCATTCTTATTTTCCAATAACTGTAGTCTTCACCATCAAACAACGAGGGCCTGTTGACTGACTGACCTTCGATGTGACCTTGGGCTGCCATTTGATCTTTTCTCTTCAAATCGTTAGATCTTCCTTGTCGAAGAGACTCGCTCTGATACCACTTGTTGCCCAGCTAGCAAGCCCAGAGGGGGGGTGAATGGGATTCTTGAAATCTTGAATAACCTAAACTTGTTCACAAAAACATTCACACAAGTCACACTTCGATGACTGTTAGAGTTAGTGAATGTAAATAACAACACAAAGCAATCAATCACACTACATAAGGATATATCCTATTTCGGATCTCCTCTCCACAGGAGTCCTATGTTCAATCCTTGAGCAACAACTCAAGATTTCACTAAGAAGGGTACAGTCACCGCTTAAGGACGCTACAACACCCAGTACCCCAGCTGGTCTTCCTTCACATGAAGGGAACAACACCATGGAACCCCCAGGTCTTTCTTCACATGAAGGGAACAACACCACATGTATCCAACAGGTCTTCTCTTCAACCTAGAAGAGCAAATACACCACCTGTATCCAATAGGTCTTCTCTTCAACCCAGAAGAGGAAATACACAAAGGTGTGTAAAAAGGGTGAAAAGCCCCTAGACCAAGCTTATAGAATAGTGCTTGACCTGAAGCCAAGATTGAGAGACAAAGATCTAGAAGGAAAGGATCTCTCAGAATACAGAAGCTCTCTCAAAGGTTTTACAACAAGGACACTGAGAGCTAAGAGCTACAACTGCAATGGAGTGAAAAATTACAGCTCTTTCTCTCGCTTGCAAATTTTCTATAGGAAACTCTTGAGCGTAGATAAGTTGTTCTCTTGTTCAAGAGTTGTCTTCTGAATAACCTGAACACTTTAATTTATATCTTATTTTGAAAAGCATACGTTGGAGTGTCTGTTGTCTCTAAGGGTTGGTGTACATTAGACTGTATGGTCTTTAACAGAACTTTATGTACCATGCAAAGAGAAGATCTTCCTCGATGTCCTTTTCTCTTCCATTTGTCCAACGTTGTATAGAGATGTGTTGTCAGAGACGTACACTTATTAAATACAAAAATGTAGACAGCTAAGCTGTCTCTTGCTGTCAGTCAACGTTAGAATGAGAATACATCAAAATAGAAATTCAATTCTATCTTTCCAAAATATATTTCATGTAGAGGCATAGGAATAGAAGATATCTGAACATGCATTGTGCAGAGAAACATACGGTTATAATTACTGTATGGATAAAAGAGAAATACGCAGGACGACTTTGACTTGTCAAGATATTTGAATATCAAGTCATTATAACTCATGAAATCGATATAAACATGACTTATAGAGTCGTTGTGCGAGTGAGTCATTGTTCATGTGAATCGTTGCTTATTCGAAAACAAATCGTTGTATGCACAAATCGTTATGCAACCATATCCAAATCGTTCTGGATAACAAATCGTTATGACACTATGAGTAAATCGTTATAAGCAAATCGTTGTTTTACTTATCGAGTCAATGTAGTGAGCGAATCGTTGTTTGATGTATCGAATCGTTACGGCGACCAAGTCGTTGTTATAACTTATCGAATCGTTAAAGTGACCAAGTCGTTGTGTAACTTATCGAATCGTTATAAAATATCAAATCGATATGAGACTTAACAAATTGTTATAAAGACCAAATCGATGTGAGAGCAAATCATTGTTCATACATATCAAATCGTTGGGACAACCAAATTGTTATGAACCAAGTCATTGTGAGAGCAAATCGTTGTTCTCACTTATCAAATCGATGAGACGACCAAATCATTATGAACCAAGTCGTTGTGAGAGCAAATCATTATTCTCACTTATCAAATAGATGCGACGACCAAATCGTTATGAACCAAGTCGTTGTGAGAGCAAATTGTTGTTCTCACTTATCAAATCGATGCGATCACTTAGCGAATCGTTATAAAATAGACTTCAATAGAATAGCGATGACTTATGAAATCATTATAGAACCAAAAATCGATGTGAATGAGGAAATCATTATGATTCTAAGGAATTCGTTATAACAACTAGAAAGTCGATGTGTACTTAGAAAATTTTATGCTGTGAACTGTAAATGCTACATGGTGTTAATTACTCTCTGATTTTGCTTGTATTTCCTTGATTTGCTTCCTGTGCTTAAATCTCATAGAAATCTTGTTAGATTAAACTATATATGAGTTTTGTTAATCACCAAAATAGATATGTAATTCATTTAAATTACATGGGGATAAGCAAATCATCAACACTGACAGCAGAAGGAAGGACTTAGAGTTCGAGGTTGGCCACCATGTATTTCTCAATGTTTCGCCTACCCGAGGCATGGTCAAGTTTGGCAGGCATAGCCGGTTGAGCTCGAGATTCATTGGCCCATTTGAGATTCTCAAGTGGATGGACAGCGTGGCATATGAGCTAGCTTTACCCCAAGCACTAGCTAGTGTGCACCCAGTTTTTCAAGTGTCTTTGCTCAAAAGATACGTGCGAGATCCGTCCCATGTTATCAGTCACGACCACTTGGAGATTCAGCCAGATTTGTCTTATGTAGAGCGACCAGTAGCTATCCTTGATCGGAAGGTTCAGCACCTCGGGAATAAGGTTATTGCATCTGTGAAGGAGTTATGGAGGAATTTCTCACAGAAGAAGGCTACATGGGAGCTTGAGGAGGCCATGAAGAAGCAACATCCCCATTTGTTTGGTTAGTATTTTTGTTCCAACTTCGAGGACAAAGTTTTCTTTTAGGGAGAGAGGGTGTAAGGCCCTCAAATTTTGTGCATATAGTATTTATTAATTTCTGTGCATGTATGTTTGTGTTTTTATGTTTTGCCCGAAATCCCTATTTAACGTCAACATCACTTGACGTTAATGGCAGGTTGATGACAACTTGTGTGTCGTTGATTGTGCAGCCAGAGGATCTAGATGTCAACATCGATTGACACCTATTTCCAGTTGATGGTAGCAAAGTGGCTGTTTACTTCTCTACCTGTGTTTGGGATTCTAGGTCTGAAATGGCCCTATTTTCTTCGGTGTTTATTTAGGAAACCAAATCCCCAATGGTCAGGACTCCTAATACTAGGTTTACCCCGACTCGTAGCCTATATAACCTAGAGATCTCGGTAAAGGGGGGACTTTTCTCACCTAGGGCTTTTTGAGTTTCGGGGAGAGAAAAAGACAGACCTTTGAGAAGCTTCATCTGGTGTTTGGGAGGCTTTTCCGTCAATCTTCATCGACTTGAAGGTTCTTGTAGAGGTGAAAGAGCTCCCCTGACTCCCGGAGATCAGCTGTGCAAGCATAAGGATCAGATTCGGGCTGAAGAGCATCACCTTCTTGGCTTGGCCAAGGAGGGCTTCATCGACAAATTAGATCTTTTGAAGTTTTTCTTCAGGCAAGTAGCTTAGGGGTTTCATCCCTAGACATGTCCCCTAGAGTTTAGGAATTTTTATTGATTTTTACATCGTGTCCTGGACCCCCAAATTCTATGTTTTATTGAGTTCGGTCTGCACTTTTCTACAGATAGGAGGCTGACAACAAGCTTGTTGCCGCCAAGTTTCTAAGTTAACGGTAACCAATTGTGTCGTTAACCCACCTTGACGGCAAGACCCTTGCTACCAAGTTCTTATGGTTTTACATAAATTATGATTTTGATCTCTGTGATATGATTTTCGGATTTGTGGATGTCGGTACATACTGTAAAATTTATGGTTGTTCAGGTATTGTCTTAGGGTCAAACCATGAATTTCTGTCGAATTTCTGATCATGCTTCATTTAATATTATTCTTGTTATGGAGGAATATGCATGATTTGATAGGATTAAATTCTGAATAAATAGAATTGATGGAGGAAATTATTACAGAGAATTTTAATGAACTTAGGACTACTATTTACATGTTTTAAAACTGTGAGAACCAACTGTTTACAGTCTATCATGTTAAATTGTAATATCTTGCTAAAATTGCAAGTAATTGTATTACGTGTTAAAAATAGTTATACTATTAAAAAAATTCAAAAAAATTAGCAATATGTTATATTACATGTGTAGGGTTTGTGGTCAAATTTGGAACAACTTTGATAACCGTAGATACTACTTATAATTATAATAGATATTTAAGCCATATTAAGCATGAGTGTTTAAGAAAATGTATTTGCAATGATTAACAGCATGTTTAGGCACTATTATGCATGAATTGACACTATTACACAGTCATGTTAAGTTCTATAAACTAAAGTATATGTAATTGAATAATTTGCATGTCAATAGACCAAATAGTGCATGCAAATGACATTAATCGTGTGATTAAGTGAGATAATGTGTTTAAGTGGAATATGTGCCGAAATTGACGCTGCTACCATAGAAGGCTATGGAGTCGTACTGTAGAAAAGTCCCTATGGGAAGGCTCAATGTGCATGTGATATCATGTGGGCGTCAGGATGAAATCCTGGAGGTGGACAAGTACCACTAGTTAGGGTGGAGAGGGCTTCTCCCGGTTCTGCATAGTTACCAAGATTCATCACTATAATGCCTAGGTGACAGGTATGTGTTATTGGATATGTGTGTCTTTCTTTATGGTGGTTCGGACTATGTGTCACGACAAATAATGTGTAAAAGTGTGAAACGTGTGTAAATGTGCAAAGTGATCATGTGAAAGTGATGTGTAAATATGTTACTATGTGAAGTGATGTGAAACCATGTGAATATGATTTATTTATGTTAAAACAGCTAGGAAAAGATGTGATTATGTGATATGAAAGCATGTGAATAGTGTTAGATATCATGCTAGGTTTGTTAGCAACCATGTGCTTAATTTCATGATCTATTTGTTTAGAAATATGAAATGATAGGAATTGAAATTGACACAACGAATCAAGTTAAAGACCATGTGTAGAAAGCATGTTATAGGTTAATCATGTGTACTTGCTTATTTGACATAAACCATGTGCCATACTTCCCTTGTTCTTTAAAAGAATAGTAGAAATGTGATATGTGTAAGGATGTGCCAATGGGTTGCTTACTGGGTCTTTATGAAGACTCATACTTACTTTAACATATAGGTGAGACAGGTGTCCTCGTGCTAGAGATGGACATTGTGAGGAGTGACTCCGAGTGAGAGGAGTAGCTGTGCTTGTTTAGACTACATTTTCATTTATTAGTATGTGGACAATGGTGATATGTTATGGACTTGTATAATTGTGGATTTTGATTTATTTTATGCTACTATATAGACTGTGGAAAGTGTGAATGATGATGGAATAAGAATAAGAGTATCTTTTATTTCTGATGTGCTTTATTTTGTTACTTATGTACATCTCGACCTACTATGCTGTGTTGGGCACATGTCCTACTGTGATGGCGCCCTTTATATCGATGTGGATTGGTATAATCATACCAGTATAAAGTGGGTCTTTACAAAGGTATTGCAGTCGATCCATCTAAGGTCAAAGTAGTGATGAATTGGGAGAGACCCACTAGTGTGACAGAGTTAAGAAGCTTCCTGGGTTTGGCAATATATTACAGGAGATTTATTAAGGATTTCTCCAAAATTGTTTTGCCTTTAACCAGATTGACTAGGAAAGAAAGTCCATATGTGTGGGCAGAAGATTGTGAAAAGAGTTTTTGTCTTTTGAAGGAATGCTTAACTATAGCTCCTAATCTTACTCTACCCATTGAAGGAGGAGGATTTGAAGTGTATACAGATGCATCTGGTATTGGTCTAGGATGTGTCTTGATGCAGCCGGGCAAGGTAATAGCATATGCCTCTCGGAAACTGAAGGTACATAAAGTTAATTACCACGTCCATGATTTAGAATTAGCAACTGTTGTGTTCGCATTAAAGATTTGGAGACACTACCTACATGGCTAACAATTTAAAGTATACTCGGATCACAAAAGTTTGATGTACCTCTTATACTAGAAAGAGCTTAATATGAGGACGCGGAGGTGGTTGGAATACCTAAAGGACTTCGACTTTTCCATACAATATCACCCTGGGAAAGCCAATTCTATGTTAGATGCCTTGATTAGGAAGCTGGTGGTGTCACTTGCCAACTTAATGGTTGGGGAGTGGCGATTGCTAGAGCAGTTTGCAAATCTGGACTTGAAGGTGGAAAAGGAAAATGACGAGGTATTGATTGCCAACATCAACATACAATCAGATCTTCTAAATGAAATCAAAGAACAACAAGACAATGATCCTATCTTAGTGGGGATCAAGGAGAAGATTGATCAAAGGCCAGATTTTTCCATAACCGAGAGTGGCAGAGTAGTGTTTAAAGGAAGAACCTGTGTACCGGATAACGAAGAACTCAAGAGAAAGCTGATAATGGAAGCTCACCTATCTAGGTATACAATTCATCCTGGAGCCACTAAGATGTATCAAGATGTGAAAAGAACTTATTGGTGGCCAAATATGAAAAGAGAGATAGTCGAATTTGTAGCTGTTTAACTTGCCAGCAAGTGAAGGCAGAACATCTTAGGCCAGCAGGTGTGTTACAACCCTTAGACATACCCGAATGGAAATGGGAGAGCATAGGCATGGACTTCATTATGGGATTACCTAGAACCAGGGGTGGACTTGATCTATATGGGTAATCGTGGAACGATTAACTAAGTTGGCTCACTTATTGCTTATAAATAATACAAGGTCCGTAGATGTGCTTGCCGCCTTGTACATTAAAGAGGTGGTTAGATTACATGGAGTCTCCTTATCCATTGTATCAGACATAGACCCCCGATTCACGTCACATTTTTTGCGAGAGTTGCAGACAGCACTTGGCACCAAACTAAATTTCAGTACCGCCTTTCACCCCCAAATGAATGGTCAAATAGGAAGAACAAATCAAATTGTAGAGGATATGCTCTGAGCCTGTACACTTGACTTTGAAGGGTACTGGAGTGAACAATTATCTCTGGTCGAATTTGCATACAATAATAGCTATCAATCAAGCATAAAAATGGAACCTTTCGAAGCACTATATGTAGATGTTGCAAATCACCTGTGTGCTGGGAAGAAGCAAGAGAGAGATAATGGCTGGGACCAGAGTTAGTGTCAGACACCACTCAGAAGATCCAGTTCATTCATGAGCGTTTAAAGATAGCTCAGTCCAGACAGAAAAGCTATGTAGATATGAGAAGAAGGGACTTAGAATTTCAAGTTGGTGACCATGTGTTCTTGAAGGTTTCTCCTTCGCGTGGGATCCATAGGTTTAGAATTAAAGGTAAGTTGAGTCCAAGATTTATCAGCCCTTTTGAAATTCATGAAAGGGTTGGATAAGTAGCTTACCGACTAGCGTTACCTCTGCAACTGGCAACGGTACATAAGGTCTTTCATGTATCTATGCTGAGGAACTATGTCTACGATGCTGATCATGTGATCCGATTTGAGGGCCCATAACTGAAGAAGGATATGAGTTACATTGAGAAACCTGTCAAGATTTTGGATCGAAAGGTACAAGAACTGAGGAACCGAGACATCCCAATGGTTAAGGTTCAATGGAACAAACAAGGAATAGAAGAAGCTACATGGGAACCAGAATCAACATAAGGTGAAACTACCCCGACATATTTGGTAAGACACTATTCCTGGTTATGATCATATGAATTTGGGGACCAAATTCTTTTAAGCAGGAGAGGCTGTAGTAACCCGCTATTTTTAATTAAAGAAAATGACTAGAAAAATTGAATAAAAATAAGTAAATTAATAAACGAAAAATCCATTGGAGCTAATGGGCCAATAGATGGGCAAACCAAAGAAAATAATACTTAAAATTCATATTGACCAAATACCTATGGATGAAATGGGTCATTTAAGCTTAAATAAGAGTTAATTGGGCCTTTAATCATGACCTAAACCTAAGCCCAAGATGAGAGCACGAAATCTCCCACTATGACTTGCTAATTAGTGTTGGAGTGAGAGGGAAATAGCATTAAAGGGAAATTCTAGTCATCGTAGGATTGCTACCATGGATTTGGAAACATCAAAACTCGGAATTTAGTGCACCTAGCCATAGAAAGCCATCACAATACCCCATAGGGTAACCACAACAAGCTCTCTTCATTGCTGGATGTGGGAAGGATGCCCAGGAGCAAGGAGGACGAACCTAGGGCTTGGATTCGTGAAGAGCATCTCCCCCAAGCCACTGCATCGACTCAGGATAACCAAAGACTTCTTGGTGTTGAAAAGTAGGTGATCTCGGGCCAGAACTAAACATGGCTTATACCATCTAAAAGAGCATCGAGTCTAGTATCTTTTGCATTTGATTTGCCTAATTTTCATCAAGTATGTTAGTCGTATTAGGCGTTTTCCCTAAGTCATGCAAGTTTAGGGCTTTTCATAGTTATGCTATGATTTATGTAAATTGAGGTCGTTTTGGGTCAAACCAAAATCATTGTTCTCTTCTACTTGTCATCCATGACACTTTTCATGTTTACAATTTTGTCTAAAGATTGCTAGGTTTCAAGTTAAAAGTCTATCATGAAGGGTTGTAGTTGTTTCTGTATTTTCGGGCAAGATCCAAGAACGCGACATGTCCATATGTCGCGATTCTCTTTGCATGAAGGCGACGTACATCTACGTCGCAATTAAAGTATAGGTGACTGAGTTATCCGTCAAATTTTCTGGTCTAACTAGTCAACCCTAACACATCAAACTGCGTGTCGTGTGGGTTTCTGGACCCATGTTCAACGCGACGACATGTGTCGTCGAGATTCGGCCGTTTTAGCCATCGCATTTCTGTTGGGGTAATCGATCTTGTAATGGATTCCAGTCTGAAAGGTGACCATCAGTACTGTCACATTTCTATTTGGGTAATCGATTCTGGTCTGAAAGGTGACCATCAGTACCATCGTGTTTCTATTTGGGTAATTGATTTGGCAATCGATTCCGATCTGAAAGGCGACCATCAGATCTGTTGCAATTTTCTGCCTTTACACAGAGTCTTGTTTAACTGTGTACGGTTCTTTTGAAAAGTGACATCTGAACCCGTCGCGATTCAAAGGCCAACCCGGAACTGTTCCTTTTAGTTAGACAGTCAAACATGTGTATGTCTTTGTCTATGATCATGTTACTTAGGTGTTCATTGGCCTAAAAGTGATCAACCCATTTGAAAACCATAATGACATGAATATGATCCTAATGCTCCATATGAAGTGATTGATCTTATGTTCATTTGATTGTCATTTTGTCCTTGTGATCTACCTTGATATGAAATCTGTCATAATATAATTTGTGTTATGAATCGGTGAAGAAAACTTGTTAGATGGACTTGCTTAGTTTGAAGCTTTCCTTCTATGATACTTGCTCTATTTTGACATGCCGCATGTGAATTTTCCTTATTTACGTGCTTTCTGAGGTTTCCATATTTGATCATCAATTGCAAGCATGAATAGGAAAGTTCTGTGTCACGACACTTACACGTTTGCACGATTAGGGACACCCTTGTTAGGGAATTGGAAACTCTCGGCCGGTCATTCCGTATTAGCAGACTATCGACCTTTTCCCTAAGACTTTCGTAAGTCTTCGTACTTTGTGAATTCCCTCGTAGAGACCGAGCTGGTTGTACCATGAAGTACCCTCAAGATAGAGAGCACTTGTTTCGTGTACGATATGTCATTAGTCATCCTCTTGTCAAGACATAAAAGATTATGAAACTTAAGATACACCATTACAATGTCCAATTAATCTTTTGAGCTATTGTCATACCTAGAACTCTATGAATGATCATGTCCTTATTACTCTGAGCTTGTTATTGGAAATATGTGGCCATAACATGTATATGTTTGATCGGCACAACGTGGGACTTCGGACCATTTGACTAATGCCTCAGCAATAAGGGTCCTTTCTGGTCCTGGGGAGGAGCGCCCCATCGTACTTATTAACCGCGGAAGTATGGACTTGTGGTGCTTGGCATGGCACTGGTATGTGTGCTAGATTTGTGTGAAAAATGTGCTTTTGTTTGATATGATAAGTTCGATATGATACCTTTGATCATGTGAATATGTGATACCTGTGTGAATATGGCCAATCCTTGTGATACAATCTTATTCTTGAATTTCCTGTCCAATGCGTATGATGGTCAGTATATGATTCGTTCAATATCTATTGATAATTCTACTTTGTTGACCCATTTAACTCGTTAGAAATGCATGCATAGATAGTCATCATGTTCTTGTAAAGATCCTGCTTATTTAAAATGCTAATCATGTATATTACTGCCTGCACATTGATATGTAAATCCTACTGGACTAGTTTGCTCACCCTATCATCCTATACATTTCAAGTAGTGATGAGGATTTCTTGGACACCGATGGGGCAGGGCATGAGTGAAGAGCTCCCCGTCATTGATGAAGCTGAAATATTAGGAATAGACATCTGAGTAGTATATGTAATATTGAAACATTTTCATGGAGGTTTTATTGAAACTTGAATAATGGGCCCTATGGTTGGCTCTGATGTTTTTAGATGTAGTATGGTTTATTTGAATTTAAATGAAGTTTACTTTATGTTGATGCCACCTCCAAATTATTTGCTCTATTTATGATCCGAATATAACTGCGCGTTCTGAAATTTAGCGTCGCGGTGTGACAAAATATAACCAAATACCCAAGGCTAGGCCCATACAGAACCATCACTGCCCAACCACCACAGTGCACACTTCGGAAGCTGAAACGGGACAGACACAGATGTTGTAACCACCCTCCCTATACCGGTACGATTATATCAATCCACATCGGTATAGGGAGGGTCGTTACAGAGATTGGTATTAGAGAGTAGGTTGAGATTGTACATGAAAATACCATCAACTTCATATATGCTAAGTCTTCATAGAATTTGTCCACATGTGTAGAAAATGATTAATAAGGAATGAAAGATAGTAAGAACATGGTTAGGACTAAATAACTTAGTTTCTAAATGTGATTAAATTGTTTTATAGGCTATGGCTTCTCGTGGTAGGCATGGTGCCCATGCTCGCGAGGATGAGCAACAGGCCCTAGCACCCCAGGGTCCTATAGTTCTTCCTCCACCACCGCCTGTAGATTATGGAGTGTTCATGCAAGGTCTAGTGCAGGCTATGCAGACTCAGGCACACACTCTGGCTGCACTCCCGGCTCAGCTGGAGGCTCAGGTTAGAAATGTGAGATAGAAGTAGCCTATTTTATTAAATGTATGATTGTTATGTTGCTTATGTGTTATTTATATTGCTTGTTGTAGCAGGCTCAGGCTCAGGCTCCAGCTCCAATTCTCTAGGAGCATGGCCATAGTGGTCCTTCCATCATGGAGCGATTCAAGAGGATGGCTCCACCCTCTTTTAAGGGGGAGAGTCAGCCATTGTTGGTAGAGAGCTGGATGAGAGAGATCGAGAAGATCAGCTGAGCTATTAGGTGTGCTGAGGAGGACAAGGTCAGCTTGGCCACCTACATGCTTCAAGTATTAATTTGTTGAATTGCATGTAATTGTGTTAAGTTTAGATTTGTCCCGATTGGTCGTTATGGCTGGTTTGTTGTAGGAGAGAGCCGATGTGTGGTGGGCTTCTTTACTGCGTACCCGGTTTGAGGACGGTTGTGAAGGATCGCCTCGGTCAAGCCCGTTAAACCGATAACGTACTTGATCCGAGTCCGCCTCCCGCGAACGGGCTGAAGCCTCGCAAGGGATACCAAACCACAGTCCGTGTAAACATAAAGGAACACACCACATTTCATATATATTTCATAAGTTTACATAGCCAAATTTCCACAAAAATAAAAAGAAGTACAAGAGCCTGGGGCATACCCCGAGGTACAACTGAAGAAAGTAAACAACTACAAAACTACATCGCTGAAGCTACTCTGCTGGAGGTGCTGACCCTGCACCGCTACGACGCGGCCCGGATCTGGACGTCGGACGAGAGACGTCCTCCTCGCTCTCACCTGTGGGGGTAGGGGTGAGCCTACTTAGTCACTGGCTCAGTAGGGAACTCCCCCAAAACCGAGCGAAACAAACACCACGAGTACGAATAGTAAACAGCACCAACAATTAATATAACAGCTAAGCAGGTAAGTAAAGCTGTAAAAGTACTCACCGTCAACCGACTACGAGAAACAACAGTAATAATTAAACGGCAAACCAGTACAGGTGTACAAGCTAAAGTAGAGACAGCCAACACGAGCCACGAGAACTGGTTCGCGACACCAGAAACTGACTCGGACAACTAACACAGGTGTACCTCTCAGTCCCGCAGCCACGGACGAAAGGTCCAGCTGCCGTTCCACGTAAAAAGGTCAAGCAACTGTGGAGACCAACTAAACACCACAACCTGCAGATCACACGGTCACAGGCGCATGCCTGGCACCTCCAGAGACCCTGGCCTGGGCTCGCTAGAGTGAGGCACTGGAGAAGGACTAGCTGGGGTCCAGTACGTCTACTGGTGTCCGTACCCCCAACTACGAGCGCGCTACAAGTGACTAAAAACAAACACAAGTGTCACTGTCCCACTGTCGTCTTTCCCTTAGCCGGACGTACAACTCTAACACAAGAGTGAGGGTGTCCAGGTCAGACGACACAGACCTCGACGGTACAGCACAAGTACCGGAACAAAGACCCGAGCTAACAGCCTGGCTCACAAAGAACCTGGGCCACCCAACTAGAGAGGTAACCACGGTAGGCGTCGTACTACTCGCCACGTACACAGAACCACGTGCACGTCACACACAAACCACGTGAAACCTCACGTAAACCACAAGTAACCACTGGTCCACTACACGTGAACCCAACTGACTCGCGTACACAACGCGCAGTCACCGAAGTAAACAACTAACAGCATACCTTGTATGCTAAACACGTAAACCAAGTGCACTCAGTGCACCTCGTGCATCAACACACAAGCATCATCGATAATTATTGTACTTAGTCATTTCTGCTCAAATAGAAGTAGGCGGCCACATCGATTGCCGCTTACAGGGAGTCAATGGCAAGGTTCCTGGCCGTTAACCTCCTGGCTGAGAATCTTGGCGGCAAGCGATGTTGACGCCAAGTTCTCCGGCCATAAACCCTGCAGAAACCCTAATCCGGCTCTGCGGGTTTTCTAACTGTTCTAACTACTGAAAAACATGCAAATGCGATTCCTTTAGCATGCTAGAACCCAATACAACCCACTAAAACATGCTCTGAACATTAAATAACTCAAACCACCCTTTATTCCGCATGGTGCAACTCTATTCAAACGTGGAT
This sequence comes from Colocasia esculenta, assembly GCA_014218235.1. Lineage (NCBI taxonomy): Eukaryota > Viridiplantae > Streptophyta > Magnoliopsida > Alismatales > Araceae > Colocasia > Colocasia esculenta. The sequence goes on along the minus strand of CM024763.1, from coordinate 75,817,373 downwards.
TATCATGCTGGTTCAAGTGGTTATGATGTGTTTTAATGTTCCTACGGAGCTAAACGGGTTCGTCCCCTACCTCAGAACGCGTTAGAATCTCCTGCAATCCCCCGGTTCACGCCGAGCCCTCCGCGAGCTCCCACGCGAATTGCACCACGCCGCGACGTTTCCTCGCGTAATTCAGCGATGCCGCGCGTTCTACGATCGTCCAACTACTCCTCGATACCTGTTGGAAGCTTCAAAGACTCGGGGGCAGCAAGCTGGGGCAAGAGGGAATGAGAGTGAGCTAGAAAACAGCCCTCGGGTGAGCCTATAACCTGTTGAACTGACAGGTTGGCGTCAACCCCCTTGTCGCCAACATCAACCGCCAGCCTAAACGTCCACATCTACTGCCGCTAAGTTCATGCAGTAAACGTCCACTAAGCTGGACGCCAACAGGTCAACGGCCACACCTGGCCGCCAATTCAACAGGACAGCAGCATGTCCCATTTCATTTCAGGACCAACCCTACTCTTCACCTGCTCAAACCACACATTCACACCAAGCATTCCACACAACCGACTCACACTGGCCTCACAACGGCCGCCACAACCACAACACACACGATCCGCATGGATCCGAAAAGCACGCGACGTTACATTACTATTATCTAAAAAGAAAATTTCGACCTCGAAATTCATAACACAATTCAAAGTTAAACAACTCATACATACATACATTTACAAGTACTATCATCTAAAAAGAAAATACACCAACTTATTCAAACAGATAGGGATACCCTTTAGCCATTTCTGCGGCTAACTCCCAGGTATCCTCACCACCCAACCTATTTTCCCATCTCACTTTAACTAGCTCAATTTCTTTATTCCTCAGCTTCTTTATCATTCGATCTGTGATCTGCACCGGATATTCTGGCATAGTCATGTCCGGCCTCAGGTCACCACCTTGATATCTAATTATTTGAGCTGGATCTTCAATACATTTTCTCAACATGGAGACATGGAAAATATCATGCACATCTGCAAAATCAGCTGGCACATCCAGCCTATATGCTGCTTCCCCAATTCATTCAATTACCTGGAAAGGTCCCACATACCTTGGACTCAACTTTCCAGACTTGCCAAATCTCATAATTCCTTTACTCGGGGAAACTCTCAGAAAAACAAAATCTCCCACCTCAAACTGAAGTGGTCTCCTCCGCACATCTGCATAACTTTTCTGCCTACTTTGAGCTGCCTGTAATTTTTCTTTGATAAGCTTCACTATTTCAGTGGTTTGCTGAATCAATTCAGGACCCACTAATTGCCTTTCTCCCACTTCATGCCAGTTCAATGGGGTTCTACATGGCCTTCCATATAAAGCTTCATACGGTGCCATCCCAAGACTGGTATGATAACTATTATTGTAGGCAAACTCAACCATTCCCAAATGATGCTCCCAACTACCTCCCCAAACTAAACAACAAGCTCGCAACATATCTTCAATTGTTTGAATAGTCCTTTCAGTCTGACCATCTGTCTGGGGATGATAAGCGGAGCTATACCTCAACTCAGAACCAATTACTTTCTGCAGACTTCTCCAAAAACCAGAAGTAAATCTTGGATCTCTATCAGATACAATAGTCTTGGAATACCATGCAGTGGAACAATTCTTTCAACATAAATATTTGCCAACCTGTCCACTGTCCAAGACATACTCACTGCCACTAATCTGCACACCTTAGTCAATCTGTCAACAAACACCCATATTCCATTATGCCCTGAACTCGACCTTGGTAAACCTGCCACAAAGTCCATTGCGATATCATCCCATTTCCACTGTGGAATAGGCAACGGTTGCAATAGACCTCCAGGCTTCTGATGCTCTGCTTTAATCTGCTGACAGATAGCACACCTTGCTACAAATTCTGCTATTTCTTTCTTCATATGAGGCCACCAAAAATGCTTTCTCAAATCATGGTACATTTTAGTACTACCCGGATGAATAGTGTACCTAGATTTATGAGCCTCTTCCAGAACTCGCTGCTTCACCTCTCTCTCTGCAGGAACAAACAACCTGCCCCGAAGCCTGACCACACAATTATCGTCAATAGAAACTCCTTCCATTTTCACAATTTCAGGTAAACCTGCATCTGCTCTCTGAGCTTCAATGATCTGCCAATATAAAGATGGCTCTACTGCACTGGCAGCTAAAATTGCCCGACGCTGACTGCTGGGCACATACAAGGAATTCTCCGCTACTTCTTCATACAACTTCCATTCTTTAATCATCATCAAATTCATATATGCTTTTCTGCTCAAAGCATCAGCTACAACATTGGCCTTACCCGGATGGTAAGCCAAACTAAAATCATAATCTTTCAAATATTCAACCCATCTGCGTTGGCGAAGATTCAAATCTTTCTGCGAGAAGATATACTTCAAGCTTTTATGATCGGTAAAAATTTCAAATCTCTCGCCATATAGATAATGCCTCCACATTTTTAAAGCAAATACAACTGCTGCCAATTCTAAATCATGAGTGGGGTAATTCTCCTCTGCTGGCTTCAATTGCCTGGATGCATACGCTATCACTTTACCATGTTGCATAAGCACTGCACCAAGACCTCTTCTTGAAGCATCAGTATACAACATAAAACCACCACTCCCTGCCGGCAATGTCAATATAGGTGCTGATGTGAGTCTTTTCTTTAATTCCATGAAACTTCTCTGACATTCACCGGACCACACAAAAGGCACACCCTTTCTGGTCAATCTAGTCATAGGTGCTGCAATCTTAGAAAAATCTTGAATAAAGCGCCTATAATAACCTGCCAACCCCAGAAAACTTCTAATCTCGGTTATTGTCTTAGGCACTTCCCACCTCGACACAGCTTCCACTTTACTCGGGTCTACTGCTACTCCTTTGGCTGAAATAACATGACCCAAAAACTGAATTTCCTTTAACCAGAATTCACACTTACTGAATTTAGCAAACAACTGGTTATCTCTTAAGAACTGCAAGGTAAACCTCAAATGAGCTGCATGCTCCTCTTCAGATGCTGAATAAATTAGAATATCATCAATAAAGACCACAATAAATTGATCTAAATATGGATGAAAAATTCTATTCATCAGATCCATAAAACCTGCAGAGCATTAGTCAACCCAAAAGGCATTACCACAAACTCATAGTGACCATATCTAGTTCTGAACGCTGTCTTATCTATATCCTCCTCTTTAATTCTCAACTGATGGTACCCGGACCTTAAATCAATCTTAGAAAACACCTTTGCTGATTGCAACTGATCAAATAAATCATCTATCCTCGGCAACGGGTACTTATTCTTAATGGTCACATCATTTAATTTTCTATAATCAATGCACATCCGAAAACTTCCATCTTTCTTTTTCACAAATAAAACCGGCGCTCCCCACGGGGAATGACTCGGTCTAATAAAACCCTTCTGCAACAATTTTCTAACTGCTTTTTCAATTCTTTAAGTTCTGCTGGTGCCATCCGATATGGAGCTTTAGAAATCGGCATGGTACCTGGCAGCAACTCAATAGAAAAGTCCACCTCTCTGTGTGGAGCTAAACCAGGCAAATCTTCCGGAAAAACATCAGCAAATTCCCTAACCACAGGAACTGCTTCCATTGGCTGACTTGCCTCTACCAAACTTACCGAGGCTAAATAAGCCACATACCCATCATTTATCAACTTTCTAGCTTTAATTGCAGAAATTAGAAACTTGGAGGTATAAAAAGGCATACCTTGATATTCAAACACTGCGCCATTAGGATGACAAAATCTGATCCTTTTCTTTCTGCAATCTAACATTGCTCCATACATCTCAAGCCAATCCATACCCATAATGATATCATAATCTGACAGCTGCAGGGCATACAACCGACCCGGCATCTGGTTCCCTTCAATCATAACAGGAGCTTCATCTATATAGCTCGAAGTGAGTAAGAACTCACCTGAAGGAACCTCCACCACTAACTCACAAACTTCTCTTCTAAAGGATGAGCTATGCAATCCAGAAATTCTTCGGAAATAAAAGAATGACAGGCACCCGAATCAAATAAGACTCTTGCTGAATATTCATAAAGAGGTAAAATACCTTCTATCATATTTGACGCCTCTGCCTGGGCTCGGGTGATAACCATAACCCGGCCTCTCCCTCGCTGCTGCGGTGCTCCTCTGCCACGACCTGCCTGTGGCTGCTGGAACTGCTGAGGCTGCTGCTGCTGCTACACACCTCTGCCATACCCATACTCTCTTGCATACGGACAATTGCGGATCAAATGTCCCGGTTGATTGCAATTATAACATCTATACCCTGGAGGAACAATAGGCTGCCTGGTAGTACTCTGCTGCGACTCCTCCACCTCAGGCCTACCACGGCCCTGCTGCAACTGCTGACGACCTCCCCATCCTCTTCCTTTGCCTTTAAATGCTTGCTTTAACTTCTGGCCCCATTTCCCGAAACCAGATGAAGAAGGTCCTGCTGGTGCCTTGCCCTTGCTTGCACCTACTGTCTGCTGCGGTAGCCGAAAACTACCTGAACCTGACTCACCTGCCTGGCGAGTCCGGATAGACCTCTCCAAAGTAGCTGCCCTCTGCGCTGCTTCTTCCACTGTCTACACATAAGAGGTACTATCGCATCCTGCAATTCCACTCTCAATCCTCTGATAAAATACTCAACCATCATATTATTATCTGAAACCACATATGGTGCATAACGGCTAAGTGCCATAAATCTCATCTGGTACTCTAAGACTGAAGAGTTACCTTGCTGAAGAGTTCGGAATTGCTCTCTTTTTACTTGCTGCACTTGGATCGGAAAGAATGTATCATTAAATACATCAAGAAACTCCGGCCAAGTGATAGCTTCTTCCGTCCTGCCTGCAAAAGTGGTTTGCATCTTCAATCGCCACCATTCCAAGGCAAAACCTCTCAACTGGTAAGCAGCTAATACCACTCTATCTGCTGCCGGACACCTCATAGTCGCAAAAACTCTCTCAATTTCATGAACCCAATGCTCAACTGTATCTGGATTCGGCCCTCCTGAATAAGTAGGTGGCTGCAATCTCAGAAACTTTTCCACCTGCATCACTGGTTCTTCCGCTAACAACACTGGTGGTGGCACAGGTACTACAAAAGGCACCTCCACTCTCGGTGGAACTGGAGCTACAGGTACAACCTCTCCATCCCCAGGTGGCACTGGCGCCTGCTGATCCATCCTTGCTCGAATATCCGTGAGGCTCTCCCAAATCCTTTCTATCATACGCTGGGTGCTTTCCTCCGGATCATCTCCTCCACCACCCCAATCTCTCCTATCAGCCATTTCAGAAATTTTCTACATACACAAAACACCAGACAAAAATCAAAACCATGAACGATCAAAAACCAGGGTCCCTACCAGCAGTGTAAAAATGACCGAAATAAGGCTATGTATCCTTTCAATTCCCTTATATTAACACGGACCTTGCTCTGATACCAACTGTGACGGATCGCCTCGGTCAAGCCCGTTAAACCGATAACGTACTTGATCCGAGTCCGCCTCCCGCGAACGGGCCGAAGCCTCGCAAGGGATACCAAACCACAGTCCGTGTAAACATAAAGGAACACACCACATTTCATATATATTTCACAAGTTTACATAGCCAAATTTCCACAAAAACTAAAAAGAAGTACAAGAGCCTGGGGCATACCCCGAGGTACAACTGAAGAAAGTAAACAACTACAAAACTACACTGCTGAAGCTACTCTGCTGGAGGTGCTGACCCTGCACCGCTACGACGCGGCCCGGAACTGGACGTCGGACGAGAGACGTCCTCCTCGCTCTCACCTGTGGGGGTAGGGGTGAGCCTCTCTAGTCACTGGCTCAGTAGGGAACTCCCCCAAAACCGAGCGAAACAAACACCACGAGTACGAATAGTAAACAACACCAACAATTAATATAACAGCTAAGCAGGTAAGTAAAGCTGTAAAAGTACTCACCGTCTGCCGACTACGAGAAACAACAGTAATAATTAAACGGCAAACCAGTACAGGTGTACAAGCTAAAGTAGAGACAGCCAACACGAGCCACGTGAACTGGTTCGCGACACCAGAAACTGACTCGGACAACTAACACAGGTCTACCTCTCAGTCTCGCAGCCACGGACGAAAGGTCCAGCTGCCGCTCCACGTAAAAAGGTCAAGCAACTGTGGAGACCAACTAAACACCACAACCTGCAGACCACACGGTCACAGGCCCATGCCTGGCACCTCCAGAGACCCTGGCCTGGGCTCGCTAGAGTGAGGCACTGGAAAAGGACTAGCTGGGGTCCAGTACGTCTACTGGTGTCCGTACCCCCAACTACGAGCGCGCTACAAGTGACTAAAAACAAACACATGTGTCACTGTCCCACTGTCGTCTTTCCCTCAGCCGGACGTACAACTCTAACACAAGAGTGAGGGTGTCCAGGTCAGACGACACAGACCTCGACGGTACAGCACAAGTACCGGGACAAAGCCCCGAGCTAACAGCCTGGCTCACAAAGAACCTGGGCCACCCAACTAGAGAGGTAACCACGGTAGGCGTCGTACTACTCGCCACGTACACAGAACCACGTGCACGTCACACACAAACCACGTGAAACCTCACGTAAACCACAAGTAACCACTGGTCCACTACACGTGAACCCAACTGACTCGCGTACACAACGCGCAGTCACCGAAGTAAACAACTAACAGCATACCTTGTATGCTAAACACGTAAACAAGTGCACTCAGTGCACCTCGTGCATCAACACACATGCATCATCGATAATTATTGTACTTAGTCATTTCTGCTCAAATAGAAGTAGGCGGCCACATCGATTGCCGCTTACAGGGAGTCAACGGCAAGGTTCCTGGCCGTTAACCTCTTGGCTGAGAATCTTGGCGGCAAGCGATGTTGACGCCAAGTTCTCCGGCCATAAACCCTGCAGAAACCCTAATCCGGCTCTGCGGGTTTTATAACTATTCTAACTACTGAAAAACATGCAAATGCAATTCCTTTAGCATGCTAGAACCCAATACAACCCACTAAAACATGCTCTGAACATTAAATAACTCAAACCACCCTTTATCTCGCATGGTGCAACTCTATTCAAACGTGGATTATCATGCTGGTTCAAGTGGTTATGATGTGTTTTAATGTTCCTACGGAGCTAAACGGGTTCGTCCCCTACCTCAGAATGCGTTAGAATCTCCTGCAATCCCCCGGTTCACGCCGAGCCCTCCGCGAGCTCCCACGCGAATTGCACCACGCCGCGACGTTTCCTCGCGTAATTCAGCGATGCCGCGCGTTCTACGATCGTCCAACTACTCCTCGATACCTGTTGGAAGCTTCAAAGACTCGGGGGCAGCAAGCTGGGGCAAGAGGGAATGAGAGTGAGCTGAGAAAACAGCCCTCGGGTGAGCCTATAACCTGTTGAACTGACAGGTTGGCGTCAACCCCCTTGTCGCCAACATCAACCGCCAGCCTAAACGTCCACATCTACTGCCGCTAAGTTCATGCAGTAAACGTCCACTAAGCTGGACGCCAACAGGTCAACGGCCACACCTGGCCGCCAATTCCAACAGGACAGCAGCATGTCCCATTTCATTTCAGGACCAACCCTACTCTTCACCTGCTCAAACCACACATTCACACCAAGCATTCCACACAACCGACTCACACTGGCCTCACAACGGCCGCCACAACCACAACACACACGATCCGCATGGATCCGAAAAGCACGCGACGTTACAACAGTGCTATCGAGGTAGCTTGGGATGAGTTCGTGAGGCTCTTTCGGGCCAAGTTTGTTCCCGAGCATATTCAAGACAAGATGAAGCAGGAGTTTCTATTTGCTAAAGATGAAGGACTATGATGCAATTCTCGGTCTAGATTGGCTAGAGGAGTACTATGCATTAGTAGATTATCGTGGGAAGAAGATCACTTTCCGTATTCCTAGTGAGGATGAGTTTTCAAATCCATTGCCAAGGAACTTAGCGGGAAGATTTGTTATCTCCGCCATGAAGATGATGAAGATGGTGAGTAAGGGATGTGACGCTTTTCTTGCCAGTGTGGTCTTAGTACCGAACGCTGATCAGTCACGTACCCATGTGGACATTGATGTAGTGCAAAAGTTTCCAGATGTTTTTCCTGTTGATTTCTATAAATGGCCACTGGTTAGGGAGATAGACTTTACTATAGAGTTGTTTCTAGGCACCTATCCTATCTCAAAGGCTCCATATCAGATGGCACCTGCGGATTTAGCTGACTTAAGGAAGCAGTTGCAGGATTTGCTGGATAAGAGATTTATTCACCTTAGCGTATCCCCTTGAGGCACACCTGTATTATTTGTGAAGAAGAAGGATGGTTCACTTAGGTTGTGCATCGATTATTGAAAGCTCAACCTGGTGACTGTGAAGAACAGGTATCCCTTACCACAGATTGATGATTTATTTGACCAGCTGCAGAATGCATCGGTATTTTCTAAGATTGATCTGCGGCGGTCCAGCTATCATCAGTTGAGGATTAGGAGTGAAGATGTGTCCAAGACGGCCTTTAGGACTCGTTATGGACATTATGAGTTTTTAGTTCTTCCGTTTGGTCTGACCAACGCCCCCGCAGCGTTCATGGATCTCATGAACAGGGTATTTAGACCTTATCTAGATAGTTTCATAGTGGTGTTCATCGATGATGTGCTAGTCTATTATCCAGATGAGGCTACACACCATCAGCATTTGAGAGTTGTTTTAGAAGTTCTCCGAGAGCACAAGCTGTATGCAGAATTCAGCAAGTGCGATTTCTGGATGCATGAGGTTCATTTCCTTGGGCATGTTATCTCTGGTGCTGGTGCAGCAGTTGATCCAGCGAAGGTCCAGGCTGTATTAGAATGGGAGATCCCTAGGACCCCATCAGAGATTCGTAGTTTCCTTGCTTTAGTGGGCTATTCTAGGTGATTCATCGAGGGATTTGCATCTATCGCCGCACCATTGACTAAGCTAACCAGGAAGGGTGTGAAGTTTGTCTGGTCCGAGGATTGTGGGAGTAGCTTTCAATTGTTGAAGGCTAAGCTTACTTCTGCACTGGTGTTGATTTTGTCGAGTGGTGTAGAGGGTTTTGCCATCTATTCAGATGCATCTCTGATTGGTTTAGGCTGTGTGTTGATGCAGCAGGGAAGGGTAGTGACATATGCTTCTCGCCAATTGAAGGAGCATGAGCGTAACTATCCGACTCATGATTTAGAGCTTGCGGGAGTGGTTCATGGACTAAAGATCTGGAGGCACTATCTTTATGGTGTCAGATTTGAGGTGTTCACTGACCACAAGAGTTTGAGATATCTCTTTTCGCAGAAGGAGTTAAACCTGTGGCAGAGGAGATGGATTGAGTTCATCAAGTACTACGACTTCGATCTTCAATATCATCCAGCGAAGGCGAATGTCGTGGTGGATGCTCTTAGCAGGAAGAGGTCTTTGCTCTAGCAGGATTGGAAGATGTTGGAGGATGCTGCCTGTCCGATGACTAAGTTAGAGCCATTATTATGTCAGGCTTTTGTGGTTCAGTTGTCTATTCGGTCTTCTGTGCTAGATGAGGTGATTGAGCAGCAGAAAGTTGATGCTAGACTTCAGGAATTAGTAGGCAAGGCGGAAATTGCTCGAGATGAGGATGGTGTGATTAGATTTCATCATCGAGTATGTGTTCTCGATGTTGTAGATGTCCGTGAGCATGTTCTTGCAAAAGCAAATAGGTCGAGATTCTCTATTCATCCAGGTAACACTAAGATGTACCAGGATTTGAAGAGATCTTTTTGGTGGTCTGGCATGAAGAAGGATGTGGCAGATTTTGTATCCAGGTGTTTAGTATGCCAGCAAGTGAAGGGCGAGCGTCAGCGACCATCTGGTCCTATGCATAAGATGGAGATCCCAGTGTGGAAGTGGGAGGCCATCACTATGGATTTTGTAATGGGTTTACTCAGATCAATGAAGGGCAATGACTCGATTTGGGTAATTGTAGATAGATTCTCTAAGACTGCGCATTTCTTGCCTATGAAGAAGCAGCTAGTTGAGAGTTTAGCTAGATTGTATGTAAGTAGTATTGTTAGGTTGCATGGTGTGCCGAAGTCGATCATTTCGGATTGAGATCCGAGATTTACTTCGAGGCTATGGAAGGGTCTTCGGGATGCTTTGGGTTCCGAATTAAATATTAGTTTGGTATTCCAAACTCAGACAGATGGATAGTTCGACAGGACTATCTAGATGCTCGAGGATATGTTGGGAGCGTGTGTGATGGATTGGAAGGGTGATTAGGAGCATCATTTACCTCTTGTGGAGTTCGCATATAACAACAGTTTTCATGCGAGTATTGGTATGGCTCCATTTGAGGCGTTGTATGGGCGGCCTTGTAGATCTCCTTTGTGCTGGGAGGAGATAGGTGATAGGCAGTTGATTGGTTCGGAGTTAGTGCAGAAGACTTCGGATAAGATCCATCTTATTAGGCAGAGGCTTGTTGCGGCCCAAGATAGGCAGAAGAGCTACGCCGACAACAGAAGAAAGTATTTGGAGTTCGAGGTTGGCGAGCATGTTTTCTGAAGGTTTTGCCTACTCGAGGTGTTGTTAGATTTGGCAGGCATAGCAAGTTGAGTCCTAGATTCATTTACCCATTTGAGATTTTTAGGCGGATGGGCAGCGTGGCATATGAGCTAGCTTTACCCCCAGCGTTAGCTAGTGTTCATCCTATTTTCCATGTATCCATGCTCAGGAGGTATGTGTGTGATCCGTCTCATGTTATTAGTCATGTGCCAGTGGAGATTTAGCCAAATCTATCGTATGTTGAGCACCGATAGATATTCTTGATCGGAAGGTTCAGCACCTCCAAAACAAGAGCATTGCGTCCGTGAAGGTGCTATGGCGGAACTTCTCATGAGAGGAGGCTACTTGGGAGCTTGAGGATGCTATGAAGAAGAAATATCCTCAATTGTTTGAGTAGTGTCGTTCTAACTTTGAGGACGACGTTTTCTTTAAGGGGGAGAGGGTGTAAGGCCCTCGAATTTTGTCCTTTTGTTTGACTTTGTCTTATAATGTATTAGTTGCTATGTGTACATATGTATATGTATATACGTAAATGCATTTATTTCTGTACATATTATGTTTGAATAATGTTGTACATATGTATATATGTCTTTACTTGTGTACATGTTTCTTTTATTTATATTGTATCTATGATGCTTTGATTATACATTATACATTGTATGTATGTATATAGTGTATATATATATATATATATATATATATATATATATATGGGCATTTTTGTGTTCTGGCCGAAAGGCTGGTTGACGTCAACATGCATAGACGTGCATGGGGATGTCAACGTCCAGATCGATGGACGTTTAATCCCAGTAGACGGCCAGGGATGTGGACGTCTATTTCCCAGAATTGTTGCAGCTTCAAATCTGGAAACGACTATGTTTCCTTCGCTCCCAGTTTTGGAAACCGTCTTCCAACGATAGGAAATCCTATCTACGGAGCATACCCTAAATCCCTTGGCTCTATAAAAACACCCTCTTGCAGCCTGATTAGGTTCCTTTGGCTCTTTAAGAAACCCTAGAAAGTCTGTGCAGAAACCTGATCTTTGAGAAGCTTGATCTGTTGATTGTGGGCATCTTCCGGCGATCTACCTCGACTGGAAGGAGCTCTAATTATTGAGGAAGACTTCCCTGACTCCGGTGTATAAGGTACATCGACCTAAAGACCGGATCTGGGAGATTTGGTGCCTCTTCTTGGCTTGGCCGAGGAGAGCTTCTCCGACAAATAATCCAAACTAGCAATTTCTTTGAGGCATGTAAGCTTTCGACATCATCCCTACTAATGTCAGCTGGGTCCTAGGAATTTTACAGAATTTATCTTGTGTCCTGGAACCCCCATTCACCATGATTCTGTGCGTTCTGTCTGTATTCTGCAGACAGGAACTTAACGGCAACATATTGTGTCGTTAAGATCCAGGGTCAGCGGCGGCATCTTGTGTCATTAACCCAGGTTGGCGGCAACACCTGTGCCGCCAAGTTCATCAGTTTTGACAAATATGATGTTTTGATCTCTGTAGTATATTCTTCAAACTTCTGAGTATAAGTAAATGCTGTGAGAATTATTTTGGGTCAAGTATAATTATTAGGTCATGCCATGTGGATTGGTCGAATATTTGTAAACTATATTAATTATTAGAAGTTTTCTAATAGGATATTAAGCATCATTTAGCCTTGTTAATTCCTGATTAATTAGATTAATGTTAAATTAGGATTTCAAAAATTTCCTATGACTATATGATGATTGAGTTCAAGTATTAGCACTGTTGTATATAATGTGTTACTGTGAAACTTGTTTAAAGGAATTTAGTGATAAGTATGCTTGAATCATGTTTTAATTAGCAAAATTATTTTACAGATATGAAAAATATGGAAAATTGAGCATGTGATATGTTTATTGTTTGGAACCTACTATAAAAAATTTCATGCTGTTTAAATAACAGTAGGTACTGTTATGGATTTAAATGAGTAAATGATCATCTTCAGAATGTTAAGTTAAATTGTATGTGATTCAGTTATTAATAGCACAATTAGGACAGTATCAAGAGTTGATTATCATTATGAAACATTAATAGCATGCTTTGCAAACTGATCCATGTATATGTGTTAAAAGTGAATGTGTGTGTGTCTAAATGCGTGTGAATAATGTTAATGTGATAACGTGAAAATGTATAAACTGTGCCATTAGTGACACTACTACCATAGAGGGCTGTAGAACCGTACCATAGCAAAATCCCCACAGGAAGGTTCAATGTGTGTGATATCCTATGGACAATTAGGATGAAATCCTAGAGGTGGACAAGTATCACTGGTTAGGGTGGAGAGTGTTTCTCCCGGTTCTGCGCAGTTAACCAAGATCTATCACAGTGTTGCCTACGTGATAGGTATGTGAATGTGTATATGTGTGTCCTTCTAGTGGTGTTTTGGACTATGTGTCACGGCAACTAAGTGTAAAAAGTGTAATTATGTGAATTGTGCAATGTGTAAAAGGAGTATGTGAAAGTGTAAAGTGAATGTGTTAGCTTGTGAATAAGGGTAAACCTTGTGAATATGTGTATTTCATGTCAAAACAGCAAGCAAAGGTGAGTATAATTGTGATAAATACATGAAAGAATGACTAGATTCCATGCTAGATATGTTATGTGTTTAATACATAGTTTCATGCTTAAATTGTATATAGTTGCCAACCGACTTGAATATGTTTTAAACTTTCAATTCATGTTTAATAAAGTGTGATATCATATGTAATTGTGAATTATTTACATTAAAATAGCAAGTTAAATGTGTAATTAAATGTGAAAAGTGCAAGTGAAATTGATTAGATATCATGCTATATGTTGTGTGTAGAACGCTTGTGTAGGATTTTTGTGTTATTCTATGAATGTTATAAACATGTATCATGTGTCTCTATTGTTATACGTTTCCATGTATAGTAATTTAAATTCTATGAACCTTGCAACCTGTGTTACTTATTTTCCTTGAAAGATAGCATGTGCATAAGATATGTGTAAGGATGTTGTGCATAGATTGCTTGCTGGGTCTATTTAGACTCATCCTTGCTTTGGCGTACAGGTGTGATAGGTGTGTCCACTTCTGAGGAGGAGATAGTTAGGAGCGACTCCGAACGAGAGGAGTAGCTTGTGTTGTAGAGATCTCGACATTGTACTTTCATTTTTCATAAGTATGTAATCAATAAGTGATGTATGTCTTATGGACAATGTATTTACCTTGGAGTTGTATTATGTGGACATTTGTATTTTCTTATTATTATATGGACTATGGATAGAATGATGATGATGGAATAAGATAAATTCATTTATTTCCCCTGTGATATTTTGTTATTTGTGCACATCTCAATCTAGTGTTAGTGTTGGGTAAATGTCCCACTATGACGGCGTTCATTATACCAATGAGGATTGGTACAATCATACCGGTATAGGGAGGGTCGTTACAGACGTCGCCTTCAAAATCACAACAGCCCGACACGTCACCTTCAAGCCAATCGTTACATCTCAATCAGTACCCTAAAATGAGACGGAACAACTCGACGCCTTCAAGTCAATCGAAAGACATAAACGTGATGGGCCCAAGCGTCACGTTCATGTCAATTGATATACACACCAATCAGAAGCATCATCGCAACAGTCCACTGGGTTGTGTTCATATGAAGAACGCGACCGGCCAACCTATCATGTCCAAAACATAACGGCACGACCCGTCACCTTACCAGGCAGACAGTCGAACCCAACCACCACCTCTAGAAATCCATACAAACACCATTTAAACTAAACTTTAAACCCTTATGAAGAAAGATAATGTACAACACGCCACAATAACATGATTTACTAAACATTAAATCAATCAATCAACTCGATATGAAGGGGAAGTCTCTCTACCAACTCGAAGAACACAAATATCACGAAGAACACCACACCGCCGACATGTCCACACTCCGGATGCCCTCCATGCATGGAAACCGTGCCAGACCAGCCACCTGGAAGCTAAAATCACCATAAACACTGCAAAATCTCCTCTCCTAGGCCAGACAGAGCCACCTTTGCTCTATCTATCCAAAAACTACTATATTAAATGCAAAGTCTAAATCCCGACGTAGGTAGGAGTCACATTTAAAACACCTTAAATGCGGTAGACCTGACCGTCACCAATCGAAGCTATGCGACTGAAAGGCAGTTCGAAGAATGCAACGTAATGAGTCGTCACGTTCAAAATGCGACAACCTACTCTGTCGCCTTCTTCACCAGAAAACTTAGGGGCTATATGTGTCCGGATTTGCGGCCCACAACACCCACACACCACACGTGAACCACCACTAAGGCTCAATGACCACACATTGGCCACGAACACCACACCAGAACCACTAAAACTGGATTCGAACGGCCACGACGTCACATTACTACCACCTAAAAAGGAATGTCATCTTGGACATTTAGAATGAAACCACAATAAGTCGGAATACCACCTAAAAAGAAATGAAGTCATTTACAAATAGGAAATGATACATTTCCTCTGAACTTGCCTTTCAAACCGTTCTACTTTAACTGATCCATTCTGCTCATTTCCTTGCTCATTCTGCTTTCCTTTCTCTTTAATTCATTTCACAACTTTTCTTGCCCAACTGATTCAAATTGACCTTCTTTTACTTTACCTCTGAAGCAATTCTATCTTGCCATCGGTGCCTTATCTCCTTGGACTCAATCTGTTTCCACATTTTCTGACTGTGTTTGCAACATCTCTTTTCTATGTCATTTGCTTGCTGAAAAATCTATTATCATAAACCCGCTGCTTCTGACATTTCTGTCATACTAATAATTTGCTAATATATTATCCTTCGGTGCTGACTTATTATTGACTGTAATTCTACCTCAATTTTGCTCATGTTTCCAACTACCAATCTATTTTCCGCTTTAATAATTAGTTACACATTTCCATTGTACCTTCATTTTATTTACTAATAACCATTGACTCATGCCTGCACACACTTACTGCCTTGCTCTGCCAAGTAAAAATTGCTTGCACAAAAATTCTTTCTGCCTTGACTTGTCATCCATTATTTGATTCAGTCTGCTTTATTGCTCTGTATAATATTATTACCTAATACAATACTTTAAAATTTATACTCTTCCAATTATTCTATTTATTCGTACTATCGATTTTCTTTCTGCTATGCACACTGATTACATCGGATACTTGCCAAATATTTTGCAAATTCTATTTTCCTTAACACTTTCAATTATTTTCATTTCCATCATCACTCTGACTTTAGTTGAATCCAAATATGACTTAATTGACTTACCCAAAACCATCTTATTCAATCAATTACCACTGGAAGGAAATACCTGAAGCCTCAAACTGTCTTATTTGTCACACTGCTGCTATTATATTCTGCTCTTTTCGGTTCACTGAAAATTACAATCCAACTGACTAATCAAATTGAATCCATAACTTTTTAAAGTAACTCATTTGTACTGTTGTAACATTGTACTCTCTTACCTGCGAATAAAACTGCTCATTCAACTCTGTACATGCTTTGCCACTTTATCTGTTAACTCCAAAATTTTCTTCAACTCAATTGACCAAGCCTTTCTTTTTGTATTCCACAACTTACTGACTTCAGAAATTTCAAACTATACACATTGCTTACTCTTTCTGCTGCATTCCGCCGTAATCTTATCTGTTCTCTATTCTATAGCCAATATGTCTTCGCTACCACATCAAATTCTGGAAAATACTCTAATGAAAGAATACTTCTAATCAATTGAATTACTTATTCTGCACTACCACATGAGCTTTTACTGAACCTTACTAAAATGTTGTGGAAAGGCTGGTATAAGGAAATCTAGAAGGGGGGGGGGGTTGAATAGATTTCACTGAATTTTAATAATCACATGATTAGGGTCTTAGTGAGATTGAGTTAAGAATGAAATCTAAATATCAGTAACACTTCTGAACAACTTAGACAAGTTAGATGATGTAATACTAACGAGCCTACCAAACATCTAGCGTAAGGGACAAACAAACCACAAGAACAAGGAGATCTAGGGTGGTTCGGAATACACAACAGTGTATCCTACATCCACCATCCACGCACACACACAATTGTGGCTTATCTTGCCAGTTCAGAAAAGTCACAAATCACCACACACTCTGAGATGAAGAAATCTCATATTCAACCACACACACACGAAATTGGGCACAAGGATTGCACCAATTTCACAAAACACACATAGTAGAGTGAGTTTAGGATGAGGAACCAGACTAAACAATTGAAACCCAAGTTGGAGATGACTAGTTCGAATCCCCCTGTTTGTGCTTCAAGGAGGGAGAACAACTCTTCTTCTTCAGCTCTAGGAAGAAGACTCTGAAGACTTGAATTCCTTCTCTAGATGGATCATCCAAGGTGCACGATGCTCCAGTTCCTTCAAATCTGGAAGCAATTTGCCAGGTTGAAGCCTTCTTCTGAAATCGCCTGGAATACTCTAGAGACTGGAAGAACATATGGGTACCTCACCAAAAGCCAAGTGGATAAGGGGCATTTATAGTCCCATGGGTCCACAAAATATCTTGGGATCTGGGGGCACAAAAATTCCCACTCAGAAAGCCCCTACCAAAAATATCCACGTGTCTATGCATCTTGGATTTGGGAGAAAGTTCGAAGTGTGTGAACACTATACACACATGTGTCGACACACTAAGCACCGTCCTCAAACTGGGCTTCTGGGACAGTGAGCTAGTGTCGACACACAGAAGGACTGTGTTGACACCACTGGTTGTTTCCTTCAGAACATGTTTCTAGGACAGTATGCTAGTCTCGACACACAGGTGGGTTGTGTCGACACCACTAGACTTGTTTGATCTTTTCTTTGATCTACACATGGACGAAATATTGTGAGATATAGATGAAATATGATGAACATGACTTCCATATATTTTGAATCATATTTAGGCATCATCAAAATAAGAGATCCAACAATCTCCCCCTTTTTGACGATGGCAACTATGATTCATCAAGCTAACTTGATTTTCTCACAAATGTGATTTTATGAACATCCATTCACATTATTCCATGGAATATAAGAAGCATAACAATGACATCTAAAATTTTCATCACTTCAATAACAATCATGTCATTCATTTGTCACTTTCAAAAGGATCAAATATACAAGCATCCAACAACTAAAAACATCCAACAACCAAAAACTTGTAGCATCCATATCAAGATCCATATCAAAAAGTGTATAGTAGCCCAAAAGCATTCACAATGGCATCCATTACAATATGAGCCCTTCTCTCCCTTTGACATCATCAAAACAAAATAAGAAACATCATGTAGATTTAGGCGGAGGAGGAGGAGGAAGTGGTAGTAAAATGCTATCAAATGTCTTCATCCTGGCTTTTAGAGAACCCATGTTTGACCATAGTTGAGCTTGCAAAGTAGAACTAGTGTTTGAGAACCCATGAGGTGTAGGTGAAACTAGTTTTTCATGAGGAACCTCAACCTCAACATATGGATGTTCCACTGGATCAGCTTTAGGGGCATCAACCTCTGGAGCATTGTCTTCTGTTACTTTTCTCTACTTGTGGCTCTGGCTCTACAGCAGGACCTCTTATCACTTGGTCACCCTCAACTCTGAATCTCATGAATTTTTGTAAATGATGCAAACAGTAAATGTTATTTGAGGAATTTTCTAAACCTTTTCATTTACAAAGAATACTCCAAAATGCTTAAAGACAGCTGTGAGATGTGCAGTATATGGCAGAGATCTATGAAGATCTTCTCTAATTGTCTCAAATATGATTTGAGATATGATCAAATTCAAATTGACTTTAACATTCTTCTTCATGCAGTACATCACAAATCATTGAATATCAGTCAGCCTATTCCTACCACCACCATGAGGTGTGATAATGGTGGTAAGTATATGATGTACCAAGTGGACAACTGGTGGAAAAGTATTGGTGTTAAATCTTGTAACATGATTTTGTCTTGAGTCCTTCTTATCATGTGGAAGACCAGTGAGAAGAGTGTAGGCCTCAAAAAGATTGAACTCATAGTTACAGTAATCTGCACGATCATTTAGAAAGTGAAATAATTCAGAAGCTAACTTAGGAGCAAAAAGAATAGAAACACCTTTGACCTCTGATATGAAACCCTCTCAAGCATCGACCATGCTCAAATAAAATTCTTGAACCAAGTGAGGGTAGAAAACTCTGAACTCAGAAATGAACTTCAACCATCCTTGAAACTAAAAGAAAGTGATACATTATGGAAAGGCATCATCAAAGCCCTGATCAGACAGATCCACAGCCCTAGGCTTCAGAATAGATCTCCCCTCGGTAGCAATCTGGGATGGGGTGACTGCTGGAGTCCCAGATGAGTCAGAAGACTCAAAGGATTAATCTTCTTCATCGAAGTTGCTTGAATCAGGGAGAAGTTTCCTCCTAGGGTAGCGAGATGGCATGGGAGACTTGCCTTTACTCTGAGGAGACAGCCTACCTCGCTTGGATGGAGTTCCGGATGGAGATGAAACACCCTTTCTCTTGGACAAATCATGTCGAAGCTTGATCCTTCTTTCAGGTTGGGGCTCTTCAATGACAACTCCCCTTGCAGCAACCCTGAACTTAGCTCCTCTCTTGGGAGTTTGCTTGGGAGGCATGATGGAGGGAAAGGATAGGAAGATAAGAAGGTTTGACGGTTGGAAGAGAAAAACCTGGAACGCGGGGGATCCGTTCCTTGAGAGTTGGAAGGAGGGAGGAGTTCAAATTGGAATGGGATTCTCAAGGTGGTAGGGTGGACCTGAGATTTAGGGCATATAAAAAGGGTTTCGACACCAAAAGTGAGAGGATAAGATGAACCCTCAGCTCATTTACCGTAAACAGGTACTGGCGGTCGAACCCAGTTGTGTCGACACAACAGAGAGAGTGTGTCGACCTGACAGACTCTGGTGTCGACACAGGAAGAGAGTGTGTCGACCTGATTTGATGAAAGTTGTTGAGTTTTTGAGAAAGATGTGAAGGAAAGTCTTGTTATGATGAAAAATATCTAACATCAATCATTCAAGGATTTTTAATATGTTAAAGAAATCATTTTCAATTTCTCATCATAATTCCATTATAAATTCACTGGGTTGAAAGATATCTGACAAAAATTGATCATTAAAAGTTCTGAAACACTGGGATGACAATTTGATTGATATAAAATATTCTATGCAGTCAATTGCAACCTTTTATACTTTACTAAACCAAGGTAATGTGATTTCTTCAGGATTAATACAATTTGTATTAAAATTAAACACTCTTAAAAGATTTGATTTAGGTTCAAGTTGTTCATTTTATTTGATTGAATTTTATTGAACATTAAAGCAATGAGCATTCAAATGTAGTAAATTTTTTTACTCAAGTACACATGCTTTTTACACATCAGAGTCCCTGGTTACTAAAGATTTACTAATTATCCTTCTTCAAGGGATGAATGAAAACCTTTTTACATGGAAATATACCTTTATCAGAGGCCAATATTTCAAGTTACTTAGTTAGCATTGGTTCTTATCAATTTGATTTAACCCCTTAGAACAGAGATAACAAAACACCTTATGACATACATGACTCTTCACTTTTTGTGAAGGTGTGCAGTTTCTCAGTGTATATGTCATTGTTCTGTCAGAAGAACACTTTGAAAATGAACATTAAGACATTTGATACAACTTTATCCTTCATCAGTCTTAAAAGAAATGTGTAAAGTCAATACACAATTGACCATAATTCCATTAAAGAGATCAAGTTACTTTAGAAGTTCTGAATATAAAAGAATGTTGACTGAAAGGATATCTTATAACAATTAAGAAGTGAATCATTGTTTTCTTCAGAAGAGTTAATGAACACTTCATGTATTAGATATTTGTCAACACACTGAATCAATTTTGGTTTGATGAGAGAAAATAAAAATGAAGTCTTTAGCTCCCCATGAGTTATTGATCTCATCTATATTTCATCAAAAGTAAAGAAAATCCTTCTTCAATAAAAAAATGGTTAACATGATCAAATGAATTGGATGAAATTGAGATTGAAGAATTGAAGACTACAAGGATGAACATGTATTGACAAGATTCAATGAGAGACTTATTCACAACTCAGAAAATTTACAGAAGCTCAAAATTTCTCAGCATTTTCTGATCAACCAAAATAGCTTTTTCTCAGAAGGCTTCATGTATAATTCTGACTCTCTTGAAAACAATTCTTAGAACTTACCTTTGCTTCTCAAGCAGTTATGCTCCCCCTCAATGTGTGCATTAATAGTCAAACCAATGACATCAAATTGGCACTCAATTTCAGCAAGCAATCATTCAGAAATAATCAAATTTCAACATTCAATTTCAGCAAACAACCCTATGTGATCAATTATGTTTCAAGAACATCAACAAAACTCCTTTATTTTTTTAAAATTTTAAAATTTTTACGATTGATGATCCTTACACAAGATATATTACTGGTACTTGGCGGAGGATTTTCCTCAACATATAATGAAAGCTTTCAGACAAGCATAACTTGCCCTTCCACAAATCATCATTTGATATGCCATATAATCTTTGCATAAGAAATCAATTTGTTTTTCAGTTTTTATTCTTTGTTGCATATTCCAAGTTCTCTTCTTAAAGAAGTGAATCTTTCCTCAGCCAATTGTTTTGTGAAAAAATCTATAATTTTTTTTTCAGTAGGGATGAATTCTAATTCAATGTTCTTGTTTGCAACTTCATCCCTAAGAAAGTGATGTTGAATTTCAATGTGTTTTGTTCTAGAGTGTTGAAATGGGTTTTTGGAAAGATTAATTATACTAGTATTGTCACAATGATAGATGAACATCCAATATCAATATGGTAGTCAAGTAGTTGACTTTTAATCCACAGCACTTGAGCTGCACAACTCCCTACAGCAACATATTCTGCTTCTACACTAGAGAGTGCAACTGAGTGTTACTATTTGGATGCCCATGTTACCATGCAATTTCCTAAGAATTGACAATATCTACTATTACTCTTTCTAACAAGCTTACACCCAGCATAGTCAGCATCAGAATATGAAATCAAATCAGTATGACATCTAACTGGATACCATAAACCCAAATCACAAGTACCACGAAGATATCTAAAAATTCTCTTAACTGCAAGCAAGTGACTTTCCTTTGGACTAGACTGAAATCTAGCACAAAGACATACACTAAATTGAGTATCTGGCCTACTTGAAGTAAGATACAAGAGAGATCCAATCATACCTCTGTACTGCTTTGCATCAACCAATTTACCTTTTTCATCTTTGTCCAATTTGATGCTTGTTCTCGTGGGAGTAGTTGCTAGTTTGGCTTGTTCAAAATGGAACATTTTGAGTCATTCTTTGACATATTTAGCTTGATTAATAAAGAATACATCCTCAAGTTGTTTAACCTGCAAACCAAGAAAAAATTGTAATTCTCCCATCAAACTCATTTCAAATTCACTGTGCATGTGTTTAGAAAATTCTTCACACAATGAAGGATTGGTGGAACCAAAAATGATATCATCCACATATACCTGAACTACAATGATATAATTGTGGACTGATTTTGTGAAAAGAGTTTGATCCACCTTACCTCTGGAGTAATTCTTACTAACCAGAAATCTGCTCAATCTGTCATACCATGCTCTTGGAGTATGTTTCAAACTATAGAGAGCTTTATGCAGTTTATAAACATGGTTAGGTTTATCATGATCTTCAAATCCAGGAGGTTGAGCAACAAACACTTCCTCATTAATGTAGCCATTCAAAAAGGCAATTTTCACATCAATTTGAAACAATTTGAAATTTTTGGAACATGCATATGCCATTAAAATTCTCACTACTTCTAACCTAGCTACTGGTGCAAAGGACTCCTCAAAATCAACTCCTAATTTCTGATTATATCCTTTGGCAACCAATCTAGCTTTATTTCTAACAACTTTTCTTTATTCATTCAATTTATTCCTAAAAACCTATCTAGTTCCAATTATTGAGTATTCAGAATTTCTGGGAACTGGACTCCAAACATTATTCCTTTTGAATTGATTCAATTCATCATGCATTGCTTCTACCCAAGAATTGTCTTGTAATGCTTCTTCAATGTTTTTGGGTTCCACTTGAGATATAAAAGTCATTTGATCTTGTTCAGTGATATTTCTGAAATGACATCTAGTATGGACCCTATCATTGACATTTCCCACAATATTCTCAAGTGGATGATCTTTTGAGTATTTGAAATTACCTCTTGTAGCTGTACTTACCTATTTTGGTGTCGACCTTATGTTAGGTGGTGTCGACACATCTTCATGTTCATCAGGTTCTTCATTCTCAACTGCTTCATCCAGATCTTTTGCCAAAATTTCAGCATCTTCTTCTTGGTTCCTACAAGAATCATGGTCATTAGATTTCTCAAAATTTTCATCAAAAATAACATGGGGAGTTTCCTCCATAGTTTTTTATTCATTATTAAACACTCTATATGACCTTGAATTTTCAGAATAACCCATAAAAATGCCTACATCACTTTTCTGTTCAAATTTATCTAGATCATGCTTATCATTGTTGTGGATGAAGACTTTACTTCCAAAAACTCTAAAATATGCAATGTGAGGCTTCTTACCTTTCAAGAGTTCATATGAAGTTTTCTTGAGGACAGGTCTTACCATTACCCTGTTGAGAACATAACATGAAGTGTTGACAGCTTCTGCCCAAAATTTTCTTGGAAGCTTACTTTCAATCAACAAGGCTATGGCCATCTCTACTGATGTCCTATTTTTCCTTTCAACAATTCCATTTTGTTCAGGGGTTCTTGGAGAAGCAAATTTGTAATCAATTCCTTTATTTCTACAAAAATTAAAAAATAAGTTATTGTCAAATTCTCCTTCATGATCAGTAAGAATGGAATGAATTTTATTTGTTTTTGCATTTTCAATTTTATCAACAAATTCTTTGACGTTTTATAAAGTGTCACTCTTATGAGAAAGAAAATATACCCAGGTAAATCTAGTGAAGTCATCCACTATCACAAACCCAAATCTATGTCCACTAAGACTGAGTGTCCTAGTAAGACCAAATAAATTTGTATGCAATAACTCAAAGGGTTTGGAAGTGATTAAGGGTGCAACAGATTTGAATGATTTCTTGGTTTGTTTACCTTGGGCACATGAAGCACATACAATTTCATTTTCTTTTTCTTCATTTTTGGTAAACCATTCACAAGAGCATATCTTAACAACTTATTCAGAACATTTTCACTAGCATGACCTAACATTCGATGCCACAACTGAAATAGATCATGCTGGTTGGCAACACGGCAATGATTTTCATGTTGATGATTACTCAAATCAACTAGGTAAACATTATTAATTCTTTGACCAATAAATTTTATTTTGCCAGAATCTTTTTCAACAATTTCACATGATTCAGAATTGAAAATTACCTTAAGGCCTTTGTCATAAAGTTGATTGATGCTCAAAAGATTATGATCAAGGCCTTCAACAAGCAAAACATTCTCAATAGAGTTTGAAGGATTCTTACCAATTTTCCCTGTTCCAATGATTTGCCCTTTGTTCTTACCTCCAAAGATCACTTGTCCACCATCTTTTTTAGTCAGTATGTAGAATTTTTCCTTATCTCTAGTCAAATGTTTTGAACAACCACTATCAAGGTACCATGTGTCTTTCTTGTGGGCTGTAAGACATTCCTACAAAGAGATTTAAAAGGATAATTTTGGTACCTAAATTCCGTTGGGTCCCATCAGTTGTCTCAACTCAACAACAAGTTTTTTTAGAATCCAGATTTGTTTCATTTTCCTTGAATTTATTCCTGATCTGCATTTTTCATTAGTATGACCAGATTTTTTACAGATTGTGCACATCATGATACTTTTTTTGTGTGAAATCATTATTCTATTTGATGTAAGAGTTAGATCCAACTGAAAAAATTTTGTTGTTCTTTGGACATGAATTTGGTCTAACACTGGATTTCAAATTTTGTTGATTTTTGCCTTGAACTCTTTCATGTCTCACTTGAGTTTTGGAATTATTGAATTGATTTTTGCTTTTGGGTTTTGAGTTTGTTTGTGGTTTTTCTTTTATGCTCTCTTCAGACTTGCTATAATAAGTACTACCTTGAATAAATGAAGTTATCAAGGTTTGCCTTATTTTATTTTTACTTTGAGATTGAAAACCTAAACCATGCTTGGTAGTGTTCATTCGAACTCCCAAAATAGCATCTAGATTTTGTTTACCTTTTACAAATTTCGACAAGGTTTCTTTCTTGTCATTCAGTTCTTTTGGGGCAGTTTTCAATTCCTCTTGAATTCCTTCTTTTTCTTTTTTGAGTTTTTCATTTTCATCTATCAAGATTTGTTTTCCTTTCTCAGTTGACTGGCATCTTTCCTTGATGATATCAAGCTGTTCATTCAAACATTACTGTTCCTTTTTCATGTTCACAATTTCATCATTCAATAGATTTATTTGTTTAGATTCTTGAGAATTATGCAATATGCTATTAATCATCTTTTTCAATGTTTTATTTTCAGATCTCAGTTCACATAATTTTCAAACAAATCAACATATGCTTCCTCCCAATCATTAGTTGTAAAGTCCTCAAAAGAAGGACTTACCTTAGTACTTTCTTCATGTCTAGCCATGAGACATGTCACTTCTTCCTCATCTGAACCACTTTCTTCTTGTTCTTCATCATCCTCATCACTCCATGTGGCCAACAATGCTCTTGTCTTCTTGAACACTTGATTTTTCAGCTTTTTCTTCAGATCAGGACACTCCCCTCTGATGTGTCCTGCCTTCCTGCACTCATAGCAAATAACATCAGTCTTTTTATTAGTTTCCATTTTTTTATTAAAATCGTTTTTCTTTGAAACATCCTTTTTGATGAAGGGCTTGAGCTTACCTTTCCCATTCTTTCTCAAAAACCTTTTGAATTGCCTTGTCAGTAAGGCCAATTCTTCATCATTCTCTTTATCAGAAGACTCAACATTTTCATTAGATTGGTCAGCAACAATTTTTGAGCTAGATGAAGCTTTTAAAGCAATAGGTTTCTTAGATGAAATCACAGATGCATTTCTTTTCAAATTGATTTCATATGTCATGAGTGAACCAATTAACTCATCTAGTTCCATGGTTGACAGGTTTTTTGAATCCTCAATTACTATGGGCTTTGTGTGCGAAGCTGATGGAAGTGATGTAAGAACTTTCCTAACAAGATCACTATTCGAATAATCCTTTCCTAGACCTCTAAGACCATTCACTAAAAGCATGAATCTATCAAACATCTCAGAGATGGTCTCATCATTTTTCATTCTAAACATTTCATACTCTGAGACTAGGATACTTGCCTTGGTTTCTCTTACCTTAGAGGTTCCCTTATAGATAAGCTGGAGCTTGTCCCACATCTCCTTAGCAGATTTGCATGAAGACACTTTTGAGTACTCTTTGGGATGGATGGCACACTGCATCATGTTCATGGCACTCTAGCTGTGTGTGGACTTCTTGATCAGATCCTTAGTACATATACTTTCATCTTCAGAAAGTTCACCAGGTCCTTTGTCGACAATCTTCCAGAGCCCATAGTTCTGAGCTCTCAAGAACACTTGCATCCTATTTTCTCAATAAGCATAATTAGATCCATCAAAAAAAGGAGTCCTAGTAACTAAATGACTCTCAACAACAATGTGATACCCCAAAAATTCATTCTTTTATATTGTGCATGTGTAGTTACTTGTTGTGTGTATTGCATGTGTATTCAATTATGCATCTTACAATTTCTATACTTCTCATGAACACATGCATGTATATATATATATATATATATATATATATATATATATATATATGAGATGATTTTTATATGAGAATAGGCAATTAGCTAATTTTGTGTACAATGTGTATACTAAAATCCTAGGCATGTAATGCTTAAGTAATATTGTGCATGCTTAATCTAATTACGGATGTGCATCTTATATTTATCTATTTCGTGCATGATGTACATAACTATGTTGTATACGTGTGTGTGTGTATTTATACGTATGTCAATTCAAGTGTGTGCATGCCAGAATTAATTATTGTTGTATGGATTATTCTTAACTTATTGCATGTTGCATCTTAATGATATTATGCATGCACTATCTAAATCTTGAAGTGCGTATTATACTACTTATTCCATGGATATTGTGTGTAAATATATGAAGTACATATGCATACATGTGTGTTATCTTATGCATGTGATATCTAGATAATTCTATACGCATTAAGTTATCCATAGTATATACATATATTGTACTTAAATAGTGTTGTGCATACGACATCTAACTACTATTACCTACCTTGTAAATATATGTGAGTTATTTTTGGACACGTATAAATATATATATAAGTGTGCATGTATTATGTAGCTATTAATGTATGTAATAGCTTTATAAATCCCATGCATATTGTATGTGTTGTGCATATAGTAAGAAGTTATTATCATACATCTTGTAAGCAAGTGTGAGTTTATTTCCGTGCATGCAATATATATTTAAATGTGTATGAATTATTTAATTATTGATGTGCCTATTGTATTTATTTATTTTATGCATGTTGTAAGTAACCATAGTGTGTATATGTATACATACATATGTTAATCTTGTTTTAACTTTATTTATCTACATTAAGCATGTTAAATTATTTATGATGTGTAGGGTACTTAAATAATAATGTGCATGTAGTATTTAACTAATGATGAACACATTTCATTCATAGGTTCATGCATGATGTATGAAATCATGTAGTGTGTAAGTATATATACATGTATGTATGTTATTTATACATATTATCTTTAATTAAGATTAGTGTAAGTAATATTTAAATAAATATTATGGATTGCGTGTACTTTATGTGGTGAGGATATATGTAATTATTTTTATGCATATTAAATTATTTGCGTGTATTTATGCATTTATTTTAATGTATGCCGGCATTTTGGGGAAGTTGCACTGTTGACGGCCAACATTGTGCCGCCAACTGCCAAGCCAGTGCTTGTCGTCCAGATCCATGGATGCCAAGGCACTCTGGGCGGCCACCCCCTGAACACCAATAGCCTGTTGGCGGCCAGACCCTGGACGTCAACTGTTAGTTAACTACAACCGATGTTGACGTCAATATCCTCCTATGTAACGGTTGCAGATTTGTTAACGCTCGCGATTTGGCCGGTTCCAGATTAGGAAACCCATCCTAATGCATAGGAAACCTACCCTATTGTGTACCCCAAACCCCATGTATCTGGTAATTTATTGCAATAAAGTATATTAATTGCCCTATTTTAAAGGACTTGTATTCGTTTCTTACATTGTTTATATACCGATATCGACACTCCACTGTTCTAGAATTCCTCTAGAACGTCGAGCACCTATTTTTATATACACACTTTACATGGCTTCTAGTGAACTCTCCGTCGGATATTCCTTTCGCCAGACTAGTGAACCCTTGTACAAGGTCTCTGTAAGTCTCCTCTGATCATGGATTCCCACATGGTCGACGAGCCGGTTGTACCCTAACACCCATTACATTTTTAGGGATCGATATGATCCAAACGGCTATTAGAAGTTCACTCTTACCTTGAATCATGTCGAACCTTTGGACTTGTGCATAACTTGGCCAACAGGAAGATCATGAATTCCACCTGACTGCCAATACGACGTGTGCGTGTTGTGCAACTGTACTATTGCCTGTTTACTCATTGTTTTACGTGATGTACCCTTAGCTCTCATCTATACTCTACTCGCTCGTTATTCACGTTCTCTCTACTATCTCGTCTAATCATCTAGTGCTCTTAACTATTCTTGGTACTCTATATTGGCCATGACTGATTGTCTAAAGATACAATATAACCAATGCCTGGCAATATATAAAGGGCCCGATCTAGTCCTAGGATGTGCGCCCGAAAGTTCTAGTGCCCATGGGAGTTAAATGATCAGAGTATTTGACATTACACTCAAGTGCTATCTATCTCGACTATCTATATGACAATCAAAACACAAAACGTGCTATACTCTCTCGATGTCTAGAATGACAAACAAGTGCTATACTCGTCGTGCTATTATTATGCTTGTGCTAGTTGTGCTATGGCCATCCTACTATTTGTGCTATACTCAATACTTGTGCTATTTTTGGAAACTATACTCGATCTCGTGCTATTGTGCTATCCTGTTACCTGTTGTGCTATCTCTTGCTATATTTTGACTATCTTGTACCTGCTATCTTTAAATATTCGGTCATTAAATGCGTTAATTATTTAAAGCCTGCTTGAGCCTGAGATTTAAATCCTACTGGGCGTTATCGCTCACCCTACGTTATTTGATGTTGTGTTCTCAGGTGAGACTGAGGATGACACCCACTCACAAGGAAGGGAATGACCAAGAGTAAAGCCAGGAGTACCTCGAGTCATTATGTTATCTTGGAGTTGTAGTTAGTTATTTCCTTTTATTGCAATCTAATTGGGCCCTATAGAATGGCTCTGATATTAGTGGTTGTAACTAGACATTTGAAAAGTTATTAATGAGGAAGATTTGCTTTAGTATTATTCAATGTGCAATGGTTTGATGTCTAGTATTCGCTCTATACTTTTTTCTTGCAACTGCCTTCATGCTCCGATATTCCGCGTCAGGGCATGACAGTTGGTGTGTGTCGTCTAGTAAGTAGTTAGGACTATGTGTCAAGGCAATTTAAGCGACAAAAATATAAATAAAGCATAAAGTAATATGTAAATGTGGCACGTGATGATCGCAAATGATATGATATGTGATAAGCGAAGGTGTAAAAATAAACAATGTGAAGAATGTGTGAATAGATATGCAAGAGAGAGTTAATGTTAATGAAAATGTGCTTGCATGTGAAAACCAATGTATTAATGCAATATGTTCATGGTTTCACGTATTAATACCTCAATTGTAATATCATGTTTAGCACCATGTCATGTAGTTTATAAATACTCATGTAATAGTGTATGTGAATAAACATATATAACTATGACATTTATGCAACATGAAAGATGAACATGCAAGATTGTTAAATGGATAAGATAACATGTGAAAAAATGGAAATCCATGTAATTGAGTTTAATTCATGTCAAAACAGCAAGTAATGTGTGGTTATGAATGTGATAAATGCACGAAATAATGTTTAGGTTCCATGCTAGATGTGATACCCATTTAGTACATAAATCCATGTCTAAAAATTGTATATGTTCGTTAATTGATTGAACATGTTCTAGACCTTTCATTCATGGTATAAAATGTGAGATCATGTGAAATGATATTTATTTACATTAAAACAGCAAGCAAAATGTACAATTAAGTATGAAAAGTGCATGTGAAAAGTGAATAGTCATCATGCTAGGTTGTTTATTTCTTTATGTTTAATTCTATGTTCTAGTTTGTAGAAACATATCATGACATGGAAAATCTTTGGATGGATGAATCATACTACATGTTAGGTGTAGAGCACATGTACAAGTGTATGCTAGTATCCATGACTTAGAATAAACATGTGATAGTATAAAGCATGTTTAGGTGATTTAGATATGTGTTGATAGCTAAGAGTATGTACCATGCGTCTTCTTGTAGTTTAAATGATAGTATGTAATTCTTTAGTGTTTTATAGCTTAACATGAATGTGATATGTTAAGGTTAAGACATTGGTTTGCTTGCTGAGTCTTTCGACTCACTCTTGCTTCAGTGTACAGGTTGACAGGTATCCCATGCCAGAGGGAGGCATAGCGAGGAGCATCCTCAAGATAGTTGTACTTTTCCTTTCTCATATCATGAATAAAGTTTAATTGTATGGACAATGTGATAGACAATGTAGTTCTTTTATCATGTAATAATGTGGACAATGTCATTTTATTTCGCTATATAGACTGTGGAATGTGTGTTAGCGATGGATTAAAGTTGAGTTATTTATTCTATTTCCACTGTACTCAATTGCTATCCACATACATATCAAACTATCGGCTAGTGTTGGGTTATTATCCCACTATGACGACAATCTTTATACCGATGGGGATTGGTATAATCGTACCGGTATGAGGAGGGTTGTTACAGAGATGGTATTAAAGCCCAAGGTTGAGATTGTACATGGATAATCCATCATCGTCACAATATTGCAAAGTCTTTATAGGAAATTGTCCATATATGTAGAAATTACTAATAATGAATGGATGATAGTTAAGGAAAATAGTCCGGATTCAGTAACTTAGATTCTAACTAAATTAATTATTTTGAAGGCTATGGCTGGACGTGGTAGACGTATTGCTCAGTCTAGGAGGTATGAGCAGAGCTGCAAGACAAAGAAGTTTGTAAAGGGGCTCAAACCATCGTTGAAAGCTAGGCTTTTGGAGTTTGATCCTTGTAGTTTGGAAGAGGTTCTTAGCATGGCAAACAGGCAACATAGTAGAGTGGAATCATATCAAGGAGAAAAGGAAGCTCAGAAGGAGGGAGTACCAGAACCATTTCAAAGGCAAGATAGGAAGACGAAGAAACTCATGGCAGGTCAACAATCAATTGTGGTACCATGCAGCAAGAAGCTCAAGTACATTCATTGTGGATAGCGTCATGGCGGGAGCGCATGTTGGCGAAAGGAAGGAAGATGTCTTAGATGTGGAAGCAAGGGTCATCATCTTAGAGAGTGTCCAAACTTGAAGACGAAGTTCATTCCACGAGATGTTTCATCAATAGCAATAAAGGAGCAAGGATTGGCCGGAGATGACCTTGGCGACGTCACCACATGTAATCGATTCAATCTTCGAGGACGAAGATCATTTTCAATGGGGAGAGAGTGTGATATGTTGGGTTTTCATTCTGATAGATAAGTTTATTTGAGGTTTGATACATGACAAACAACTTGATACTACTTGGTTATCTATGTACTCATAATATCTAACTTTACATGTTTTATCATGTAGGTACAAATGCTTAAAGCCAAGCTATCACAAAACAAAAGAAAAAGATCACAAAAAGCTGTGAACCATGTCACCTGTCGACATACCAAAATGTTCCTGTCGACAGATCTCACAGATATGGTCAGCCAGAAAAGCTCAAAGCTCAGGTTACAGCCATCTGTCGACAGATGCCCATCGGCTATCGACAGATGTCACTGAGAGAAGTTCTAGATATCTGGACTGTAGATATCTGTCGACAGATGCAAGTCAACTGTCGACAGATCTCACAGACCTGAAATCCCAGATCTCTGTATGTTGCAAACCTGTTGCAATCTGTCGACAGATGCAGCCAGACCTGTCGATAGACGAACAGAATCATCATATACGGAAAGATCTAACATTGCCAAAGTTGGTGTTTCTTTCTACCACGGCTCTCCATATGTAAACACCACTATATAAACATCCTTTTGAAGCTAATCACATATACAAGCAGCCTCCAAGCAAAAACCCTAAAGAGTTCCCAAAGAAGTATTGTTCTGCTGCTCTGCTTCAACCTACCACCCAGAACCAAGAAGAGAAGTCTTTCTAGAGGAAGGGGAAGCCTGAACGTCGTGGATTCAAGTGTCTCCATCAACTTGTGATCATGAAGACGAAGCTTGAAGTCCAGTCAGACATTCACAAGAAGAGTTTACAATCTAGATTTGTTCTTCAACTCTAAAATTCTTCTCTGTTCTACTTTTACAACTCTCTGTGTGTGTTGTGTTGTGTCAAGCAGTCCTTGTGCTTGGTACACGTGTGTGGGTGTTGATCTGATCGTGGTTGCACATCAGATAACAAGTGTGTTTGAGTTGTAGTTTGTGAACTAGCTCATAAGCAGCTTGTTCTACGTGTGTGTGTGGCCTGTGGATGTAGGATACACGAGTTGTGTACACCGAACCACATAAATCTTCGTGTCTTGTGGATTGCACGAATTTACGTTAGATGATTGATAGGCACGGTGTCTCTACACATGCTTTATAGTTTGCTCTCTATCAGTTATCAAGTCACACACATCTACACTTAGTTTTAATTCTAAATATTGCTTCAACAATCTGTGTTCTTGCGAAAAGAAGGTGATAATCTTTCTAATTGACAGTAATCTATTCAACCCCCTTCTAGATTACCATATTGGGAATTCCGCAACCTTTCAATTGGTATCAGAGCCGAGTTTCTCCAATTTACTTCTTTACTTATTTGATCTTACGATCAGGAGATTCACGGTCAAATGGAGTCCAACAAGGGGTATATGTCTGAGAGACACTCAGTGACCAGGCCACCCTTCTTTGATGGCACTGACTATCCGTATTGGAAAAATCGAATGCAGGTGTTTCTACGAGCACAAAATTTCAAACTATGGAAAATAGTCAGAAAAGGGGCATACGAATTGCCTCGGACGAGGATACCTGGACTAAGGACCAGATCGCCAAGGGGACACTCAACTGGAGCACCCTCAACATGATGAAATGCGTGGTCCATCCGAAGGAATACTCGAGAGTCTCCACATGCACCTCAGCAAAGGAGATGTGGGACAAGCTTGAGCTGATCTATGAAGGTACGTCTGAGGTAAGAGAATCAAAGGAAAGCATGTTGGTTTCAGAATATGAAATGTTCAAAATGAATAATAATGAAACCATCTCTGACATGTTTGCTAGATTCATGATAATTATAAATGGCTTGAAAGGTCTTAAAAAGGAATACTCTGAGAGTGACTTGGTGAGGAAGATACTTCGGTCTCTTCCATCCTTATGGAACACCAAAGCCACTATCATTGAGGACTCCAAAGACCTCTCAAAAATGAAAGTAGATGAATTGATTGGTTCTCTGATGACTTATGAACTGAATGTCAAAAGAAAGGAAACTGAAGAAAATCCAAGGAAGTCACTTGCTTTGAAGGCTTCCAGGAAGAGTTCTTCAACTTCCAAAAAGGAGATAATTCAGGAAAGTGATGTGACTGAATCGTCTAGTGAGAGTGAGAATGACGAAATGGCTATGCTCACTAGACAATTCAAAAAATTTCTGAAATACAAGAGGAGAGGTACAGGTAACTCTAAACCTTTCCAAAAGAAAGACTTTGCTAATAAATTCGATACTAACAAAAAGTCTGAGATTGTCTATTATGAGTGCAAGAAGCAAGGGCACAAGAGAGGAGAGTGCCCCGAGCTCAAAAAAAGCTGAAGAAGGACAAGTTCACTTTCAAGAAGGCCAAGGCAATGGTGGCCACTTGGAGCGATGAAGATGAAGACGAGGACAGTCAAGCTACCTCAGGAGATGATGAGATTCAGTGTCTCACGGCAAGGAGTGATGACTCCAACGAGGTAAGCTCTTCCTATGAAACATATTCTATTACTGAATGGGAAGAAGCTTATACTATTCTATTTGAAAAAGTCTGTGAATTCAAGTCCGAAAATAAAGCACTCATGAAGAAAGTCGATTCCCTTGTTCATGAATCAAACGACAATGAAAAAATTGAATCCTTGAATAAGGTAATTGAAATGATGAAGATTAATGAACAAATATACATTGATGAATTGGATAGCATGAAACTTAAGCTTCAAGAAGTTCAAAAGGAAAGAGATGATCTAATGAACTCTCTTGAAACTCTTAAAAGTGAGCATGCTAATCTAAAAGAAAGATTGGAACAAGCTGAAAAGGAAATAAGAGGTAAGTCAAAAGATTTGTCTGGCTTTGTCAAAAGTAAACAGAATCTAGACGCAATTCTAGGTTCAAAAGTGTTTGTTGCAAGACATGGGATTGGGTTTCAAAATGCAAAGCCAAAGGAAATTGGCAAAAATTTGCTAACAAATTTCATTAATTCCAGCCCACGTTCATGTAAACAAACCCCTTCAAAGAATAAGAAAAATCCTTCAAAGGGTAAGAAACAAGAACCTAAATTGATCAAGTTTGTTCCTAGTCAATCTAAGGAATTTGCAACAAACCCAAGATAGGACAAAAGGCATGCTCCTAAACCCAAATTAACAAGGCAACAAAAGGGTATGATGCCAATGCATGCTCCCAAGAATATCAAGCCCACTGTTGTTCATAAACATTCATCATGCAAAATCTGCAAAAAGGTCGGGCATATTGAAAATCAATGCTGGAACAATCCAAATAAATTGAAAGTCAAACAAGTTTGGATCCCTAAACATTTACTGTTTGGCATGAATGATACAACGGCACCCAAAGTAATTTGGGTACCAAAACCACTTGTCTGATCCACATGTGTAGGAATGCCTAGCAGCCCACAATCAAAACAAATGGTACTTAGACAGTGGCTGCTCGAGGCACATGACGGGCGATAAAGAAAAATTCAGTTTGCTCGTGGAAAAAGACGGAGGTCAAGTGATTTTTGGAGGTAACAACAAAGGCCAGATCATCGGCTCAGGTAAGGTTGGTAAGATTGCCTCTAACTCCATAGACAATGTTTTACTTGTTGATGGCCTTCATCACAACTTGCTTAGCATAAGTCAGTTATGTGATAAGGGTCATAAAATTGTCTTTGAATCCAATTCATGTCAAATTCTTGATAAGGAAATAGGATGTCTGAAATTTTTTGGAAAAAGAATAAACAACATCTACATGGTTGACTTAGATGATCCAGAAAATGATAATTTGTGTCTTATAGCAAACAAACAGGACGAGCTTACATTGTGGCATCGTAGGCTTGGTCATGCTAGCTATAATGTGTTGCACAAGATCATGAGGCTCAAACTGGTAAGTGGACTTCCTGAAATCCCATTCAATAAAAATGAAAATTTTTGTGATGCATATGCACAGGGAAAACAAATCCGGAAATCCTTCAAATCAAAAGCACCGATGAGTACTTCTAAAGCTTATGAACTGTT
This sequence comes from Colocasia esculenta, assembly GCA_014218235.1. Classification (NCBI taxonomy): domain Eukaryota; kingdom Viridiplantae; phylum Streptophyta; class Magnoliopsida; order Alismatales; family Araceae; genus Colocasia; species Colocasia esculenta. Next base: position 75,781,927 of record CM024763.1, on the reverse strand, counting down.
GCACATGGACCTATTTGGACCTACAAGAACACTCAGTCTCAATGGCAAGCGTTATGGTTTTGTCATTGTAGATGATTTCTCTAGGTTCACTTGGGTAAAATTTATGGCTCACAATAATGAAGCAATGAAAGAATTTGAAGAATTTTTCAATAAAATTGAGCATGGAAATGTCAAAAAAATATGCTCCATCCTCACTGATCACGGGGGAGAATTTGACAATACCTCCTTCTCTGATTTTTGCAGGAACCAAGGAATAGAACATTTGTTTTCCTCCCTAGGAACTCCAGAACAAAATGGGGTTGTGCAGAGGAAGAATAGAATCTTGGTGGAGATGGCTCGCACGCTTCTGGTCGAGAATCAACTAGAAAGAACCTTTTGGGCAGAAGTGGTAAACACGTCATGCTACATCCTTAACAGAGCCATGGTAAGACCGGTATTCAAGAAAACTTCCTACGAACTACTGAAAGGAAAGAAACCCACTATTAGGTATTTCAGAGTTTTTGGCTCAAAAGTGTTCATACATAACCATGAAAAAAATGATTTGGACAAGTTTGAAGCTAAGAGCGATCAAGGTATTTTTCTTGGATACTCAGAACACTCTAGAGCCTATAGGGTGTTTAATCTAAAAACTAGAAAAGTGGAAGAAACTCCACATGTTGTATTTGATGAATCTCAAACCAAGCCTAAGAGTTCTAATCTTTACAGGTTTGTAGATAAAACTAAAGATACAACACTTGGAGAACTACAAAGAAAACCACACGCAATCTCTAAAACAAGTATCAAAACTAAAAGTGGATATCTTCGCAGGTACGATGATGAAGATGACGAACATCTATTCAAAAATGAAGAAGAAATACCTGCACAAGATCCACAACAACAAGATCAACCTCATGTGGAAAGTCCTCTAGCCACCCCTCCTCTAGAACAACCTCCTCAAATGCAAGATCAACCCAGACCTTCAACCGTTACTAATGTGAGGTATTCTAAAGCTCATCCACTTGAAAATGTCATAGGTAACATAAATGACTCAGTTCAAACTAGGTCTCAGTTTAATCAAATAGTTGAACAGGATCATTTAGCTTTTGTATCTCAAGTGGAACCTAAAAATGTTGAAGAAGCATTAAAAGAAACTCATGAATTGATGCTATGCATGAGGAGCTTGGGCAATTTCAAAGAAATAATGTCTGGAGTTTAGTTCCTAGAACCCCTGAAATATCTGTCATTGGGACAAGATGGGTCTTTAGGAATAAACTAAATGAAGAGGGTAAAGTGGTGAGAAACAAGGGTAGACTGGTTGCAAAAGGATATAATCAGGAATTTGGTGTGGACTTTGAAGAATCCTTTGCACCTGTAGCTAGACTAGAAGCAGTTAGGATCTTGTTAGCATATGCATGTTCAAACAAGTTCAAACTATTTCAAATGGATGTTAAAATTGCTTTCCTGAATGGCTACATAAAAGAGGAAGTCTATGTTTCTCAACCACCTAGCTTTGAGGATCAAGATAAACCAAACCATGTGTTTAAATTGCACAAAGCTCTTTATGGTTTGAAACAGGCACCCCGAGCTTGGTACGACAGGTTGAGCACCTATCTGGTAAGCAAAAACTACTCAAGAGGTAAGGTAGACCAAACTCTCTTTACAAAGAAAGTTCGCAATCACATAATTGTTGTTCAAGTCTATGTGGACGACATTATCTTTGGTTCTACTAACCCTTCACTGTGTGAAGAATTCCCTAATCATATGCATAGTGAATTTGAGATGAGTCTTATGGGGGAGCTTCAATTTTTTCTTGGTTTGCAGGTCAAAAAATTAGAAGACGGATTCTTCATTAACCAAGAAAAATATGTTAAAGAGCTACTGAAGAAGTTTCAGTTTGAACAAGCTAAACATGCCTCAACACCCATGAGAACAAGCATTAAGCTAGAAAGTGATGAGAAAGGTAAAACGGTAGATGCCAAACAATTTCGAGGTATGATTGGCTCACTCCTTTATCTTACTACAAGTAGACCAGACATACAATTCATTGTTTGTCTTTGTGCTAGATACCAATCTAGTCCAAAGGAAAGCCATCTAATTGCAGTTAGAAGAATATTCAGATATCTCTCAGGTACGCATGACTTGGGTCTTTGGTATCTAGCAGGCAGTAGCTTTAACTTGGTTTCATATTCTGATGCTGACTATGCTGGATGTAAAATTGACAGGAAAAGCACTAGTGGGTATTGCCAAATTCTTGGTGGTTGCATGGTTTCGTGGGCATCCAAGAAGCAACACTCGATTGCACTATCCACTACAAAGGCAAAATATGTTGCTGCAGGGAGTTGTGCGGCACAAGTGTTGTGGATAAAAAGTCAGTTGTGTGACTACAACATTGACATTGGATGCACACCTATCCTATGTGACAACACTAGTGCAATCAATCTATCAAAGAATCCCATTCAACATTCTAGGACAAAACACATAGAAATTCGTCATCATTTCTTGAGAGATGAAGTAGCCAATAAAACATTGGAGATAAGTTTCATACCCACTGAAAATCAACTGGCAGACATCTTTACCAAACCTCTGGCTAAAGATAGATTCACAACATTGAGACGAGAATTGGGTTTGTGCAAATTACAATGAAATTTAACCCAAATATTAGGTATATGTTCCTTGTGTGAACTAACTATGAGCTATTTCAAATGGTGATTTGTGAAAGAACAAGTCATGCTTGTTTGGAAACTTTCATTATGCGTGAGAAAATATTCTCCGCCAAGTATCCATAGTTATGTTGCATGAAATGGTCATTGACTTTCTATGAGGATTCAGTTTCTTTATATTTTGCCCACTCACTATTTCTTGTCAAAAATTGAACATCTTCGTGAAATCACTTCATCCTTGCTTTTGTGTTTTCAAATTGTGCAAATGTGTCTTGTTGTACTTGAATGTATGTGTACACATAAGCACACACTATGGGGGAGTAAAAAATCAGGCTAGATGAGTGTTTTAGTGAAGGAAGTCATTCATATCATATTCATGTAAACTTCTCTCACTTTTTATATTCATTTATTCCCTCATTCAAACCTTGACTCCACTCTGCATGAGCTGCTGTCGACAGACATGAACACCCTTTCGACAGATCAAGCTCCACAGACATCAGTTTTTGAACTCTCTGTACACCTGTCGACAGACGACAACTCATCTGTCAACAGCTAGACACAGCTCTGAAAACCCAGTCTTCTGTCTGTGCTCCTCTGTCGACAGGCTCCCTCTAGCTATCGATAGACACACTCTTTCTTGTCAATTCATGCCTATTGTTTATCAAACTAATGAGCAGGTTCATGTCCTTCATTTAAGATGTTTATTGGGTATTTATACATGTTTGACTTCATCATATTCAAGTGATATTGATGTTATTCCCTAAATCTCCATGATTTGGACATACTACTTTTGCACGGGTTTAGATTACATCATTTTGAAAGCATTGAACCATCGTAGAGGATAAACACCTAGCTCTTTAGAATAATTTCCTTGTCCTATCTCTGTAGTGGGCTTCTCCTATTCATCTTCCCTCTCTGTACTTCGTCCCTCCACACTCACCATGGCTCCCAAGGCAAAGAAACTGGCATCTCGCCGCCGTCCCTCCTCATCTCGAGCCGGCGACGATGACCGGGCTACTGATGAGCGCCGCACGAAGCATCAGAACGATCGCTTGCCCGAACTTGTGGTTCCTCCCCATCTCCATCTCACTCATTCAAAGGGGTCATTCATCAAGTTTGTTCAGCCTAGGTATGTCGATTTTGAGTCCTTGGCAGATCTTTTCCCAAACCTCCAACCCCTATTTGACACTCAGGGGTGGACATGCTTTCTCTACAGTCACACGGCTTATTCTCCCACTGTCATTTGTGACTTCTTCAATCATCTTGGCTTCTCAAAGGAAAAGCATTTCTATACAACTATGAAGGGCACCACTTTCCAACTCACTGCCAACCTCATTAGCACAGCCCTTCAAATCCCCAACTCTAGAGCCGACATCCTCACCTATACTCCGGATGCTTCTGTATACTATCATCTACTAACTCTTGAAGAATCTGATGGCATAAAGAAGATTGCCAAATTGAATGCCAATTCCTTCCCCCCATTGAACCGGATGATCCCTCATATCTTCACAACCATGATTGCGCCAAAGCATGGCAGTCGGGAACTTGTCACCGATGTCCATAAATCACTCTTCACCTTTTTCCCAAAGTGTGAACCCATCAATCTCCCTGTCCTGATGCTTGGCCATATTCTCAAATGCTTCTACCAACCCCGGAAGTCAATGCCTTTTGCTTGTCCAATCACCTCCATTCTGAAGTTCATTGGAATCCATATTCCGGACAATGAATGCATCACGCTCAACTCCCGCAGTAGTTTCGATCTCACTGCTGCACATAGGATGGGATACAAGCTCGTTGATGGGGTCGTCACTTGTGAGCTCAAAGGAAAGGCACCAGCTGTTGCCATGGAGGTTGATCATGAGGTTGATGATGATGATGCGGATGATATTGATGATAATGGAGAAGCGGGAGATGAAGACTCCCAGTCTGAGCCTCTTGATGCTCCGGGAGACAGTGCTAGTGATGCAGATGATGAGCCTTCTCTGCGTGATCTTCTTGCTCAGATGCAACTCCAGATGTCCACTGGATTTGATAAGATTCATGGACGATTGGACACAGTGGATGCACACATGGAAGCAATAGCGGACACTCAAGTCCAACTGCAGCTGCGTCTCACTAGGCTTCAGGAAAGCCGTCGGGCTGCTGCAACGCCTGGCGATGATGCTGCATAGAAAGTCTATGAGTCTAGGAGTCACAGTCTGTTTCTCATTTTCACATGTGTCTGTCATGTTCTGTATTTTTTTTACTTCATGGTCATGTAACTTCTTTACCTTTCATGTCAGTCATCACACTTTATACTGTGTATGCTTCATATCTCATTAATGAAATCACAGTTCGTGGCTATATCATTGGTATGAATGCCTTTAGATGTTGTCAAAAGGGGGAGAAGCCTCAATTGGTGCACTAATTGAACAATTTTGTCATCATTAAAAAGGGGGAGAATGTTGGGTTTTCATTCTAATATTTTAAACAACATGTTTTTGATGATAGATAAGTTTAATTGAGGTTAGATACATGACAAACAACTTGATACTACTTGGTTATCTATGTACTCCTAATATCTAACTTTACATGTTTTATCATGTAGGTACAAATGCTTAAAGCCAAGCTATCACAAAACAAAAGAAAAAGATCACAAAAAACTGTGAACCATGTCACCTGTCGACAGACCACAATGTTCCTGTCGACAGATCTAACAGATATGGTCATCTAGTAAAGCTCAAAGCTCAGGTTACAGCCATCTATCGACAGATGCCTATCGGCTATCGACAGCTGTCACTGACAGAAGTTCTAGATATCTAGACTGTTGATATCTGTCGACAGATGCAAGTCGACTGTCGACAGATCTCACAGACCTGAAATCTCAGATCTCTGTATGTTGCAAACCTATTGCAATCTGTCGACAGATGCAGCCAGACTTGTCGACAGACGAACATAATCTTCATATACGGAAAGCTCTAAGATTGCCCAAATTGGTGTTTCTTTCTACCACGACTCTCCATATGTAAACACCACTATATAAACATCCTTTTGAAGCTAATCACATATACAAGAAGCCTCCAAGCAAAAACCCTAAAGAGTTCTCAAAAGAAGTCTTGTTTTGCTGCTCTGCTTCAACCTACCACCCAGAACCAAGAAGAGAAGTCTCTCCAGCGGAAGGGGAAGCCTGAACGTCGTGGATTCAAGTGTCTCCATCAACTTGTGATCATCAAGACGAAGCTTGAAGTCCAGTCAGACGTTCACAGGAAGAGTTTACAATTTGGATTTGTTCTTCAACTTTAAAACTCTTCTCTATTCTACTTTTACAACTCTGTGTATGTGTTGTGTTGTGTCAAGCAGTACTTGTGCTTGGTACACGTGTGTGGGTGTTGATCTGATCGTGGTTGCACATCAGATAACAAGTGTGTGTGTGTGTTGTAGTTTGTGAACTAGCTGTTGGGTTGAGTGTGAAAAACAAATCATTTCCCCTCATATTTTGATAATGACAAGTTGTGATTTTAATACATAACCATTAGAATATGTAAAATACATCACCTGAAATTACAATATTCAAAAAGCATGTTTCCAAGCACATTTATGATTGATATTCATGATAATATATTTATCTAATGATTTATGTGTTTATTTTCTCAGGAACAAACATTTTCTGCAAAGGTAGTGTCGACACAACCAACCTTAGTGTCGACACAATGGTTCAGAACAAAGGCAGAAATATGAAGAAAAGTCCATCTCAGGTCGACACGAGTCCAAAGCAGGTCGACACCACCCCATCTCAGGTCGACACCAAATCAGGCAGTGTCGACACTAGATGCCTTTCCCAGAAGGCCAGTTTTGCTGTCTGGGACAGTAGGTCGACACTGGAGGTGATCAGGTCGACACTAGATGCCTTTCCCAGAAGACCAATTTTGCTGTCTGGGACAGCAGGTCGACACCATCTGATCTCAGGTCGACACTAGAGACCTCTCCCAGGGAGTTGTTCTGCCAGTCTGGGAGAGTGTGTCGACACACCCCTTGGGCAGGTCGACACACTCCGGAATCTCTGTGACTTAAGATTCCTCCTGGACACGTGGCACCCCAGGGAGATGTCAGATCAACATTGGATCATGTGCCCACGTACCCCAAGGGTATCTTTCGGATATTTAGGGTATAAATACCCTCCTTAAGGGCACTCATCCCAAGAGAATCTCAAAGAGCCTCCAGAAACCTCCAAGCGGCGGCCAGAGAGTCTCTCCTCCCTGTTCTTGCTCTCTCTTGTGCTTCACACCTCAATTCACCCTTCTCCAAGCACAAGGATCGAAGTCTGATCAACATGAAGCACTAGCATCAACTTCAAAGGAGCAGTTCAAGTAGAAGCCTGCAATTGTGAAGCTCTCAAGGAAGATCCCAAGATCAAAAGTGCAGAGCATCGGCCAAGGGACTTCAAGTGATCAAGATTCTTCCATTTCGGCCTCTACAAGGGAGTTTTTCTTGAAGAACAAGAATTGTCAATCTAGAGTCTAAAGTCCTTCTTGTCTCTTCCTGGCTATTCTAGAAGTTGTGCATAATCTGTTGCACCAATCTTCTTGAATTGGCCTTAATAGATCAGATCATTGCTAGAGGATCTGCATCTTGTTGTTTTTGTTCTAGCATGTGGTTGTGAGCCTGTGTGCTTAGGTCTTTGAGTCGTCGTACTCAAGTGGTGTTGTTGAGCAGTCTTGCTCAGAGTCTAGAGTAGTCTTGCTCTAGGTAGTGTGTGAGTTGTCTAACTCACTTGTGGAGTTGTCAGGCTCTTGTGTGGGGTGTGTAACCCAGGTTGTTAGTGGATCCACACTGTGTGTGAGGGGTGGATGTAGGAGTCACATGGTGTGATTTCCGAACCACCTAAAAATCTCTGTGCATTGGTCTCTTTGTGGTTTGAAATTACTATTCGATAGATGAATGCATAGGATCGTTTGAATCTATCTAATCAACCTGTTTTCACTCTCCAATTGTTTTAACTCACTTAATATCTTCTCAGATCTGTGAAATTTGCTTTTAATCTAACTCTGATTCAAAGGTTTTTCAAAACTGGTTTAGCTTCCGCATTAGTTGGCCTAGATCTATTCAACCCCCCCCCTTCTAGATCTTGTCCACACCTTCTATCGATCCTTCAATTGGTATCAGAGCGGGTTTACACTTGATCTGATCTGATTTGAGCAGTTTCTGAGTGTTCTGTGTTGTTGTTGTTTTGCTGAGTGTTTCCTTCCTTGCACCTTCTGTTTAATTAAATGGATTCCAGAGGATTCATAGCTGAGGGCCATTCCATAAATAGGCCACCATTCTTTAATGGAACGGACTATTCATATTGGAAAAATAGAATGCAAGTGTTTCTAAGAGCCTAAAATTATGAAATCTGGAAAGTAGTGGAAGTAGGTCCCTATGAAAACTAGGGAGAAGAAGAAACCTGGACTAGGGAACAGATAAGAAGAGCAACATTGAATTATAGTGCCATGAACATGATTCAATGTGCTGTTCATCCCCAAGAGTACTCAAGAATCTCTATGTGCAAATCTGCCAAAGAGATGTGGGATAAACTTGAGGTACTCTATGAGGGGACATCTCAAGTTAAAGAAACCAAGGCTAACATACTTGTCTCTGAATATGAGTTGTTCATGATGAAATCTAACGAGACAATCTCTGAAATGTTTGCCAGGTTCATGATCATAGTCAATGGACTGAAGGCCTTAGGTAAGGACTATACGGATGCTGACTTGGTAAGAAAAATCCTGCGTTCTCTCTCTTCAATATGGCACACCAAGGCCACAGTCATTGAAGATTCTAAAGACTTGTCCAAAATTTCTTTGGATGAGTTAATAGGATCCTTAATGACATATGAAATTAATCTAAAGAGAAATGAAGAACACATAATCAAAACCAAGCCAGTAGCATTAAAGGCCTCATCTAGTAACAAGGACAAAAGTCAAGAGAAAACAAGTTCTGATGAGTCTGAGTCCAATGAGGATGTGCTTGCCCTCATGACTAGGCAATTCAGGAAATTCCTAAAATACAGAAAAGGGAAATTCTCAGGGAAAAAGAAATTCCCATCAGGTAAAAGAAATATTTCCTCATCTAATGTTAACTGAAATAGGAATCAGAAATCTGATCTTAATGTCATTTATTACAGGTGCAACAAACCAGGACATATGAAGGGAGAATGTCCTGAGAACAAGAAGGAGAAGCACAAGAAAATTCACAGATTCAAGAAGCCGAATGCCATGGTAGCCACTTGGTCTGATGAAGACTCAAGTGAAGAAGAAGAAGAAGAAAAATCCTCAAGCTCTGGAAGTGAGGAGATATGCTTCATGGCAAACAGTTCGGATGGAAAGGTAAGCACCTCTTTTGAAGATTGGCAGGATGCTTATGCTGAATTAGTTGAAAAATACTGAAATGAGAAAAGAAAATAAGCATCTCAAAAAGAAAATTGAAAACATTTATCATAACCAATCTTCAAACAAAAGAATTTGTGAACTTGAAAATGAAGTGATAGAATTGAATGAAGAAAAAGAAAATCTTTTAAATGTGATTGATGAACTAAAGCTAGCTTCTCAAAAGGCCACCAGTGAATTCAAAGACTTATCTGAAAAGCTGGAAAAAGAAAATCAAGATAAACAACAAAAGATTGAAGAAATCAAAATTTTGGAAAACCAGCTAAGACAAAAAGATGAAGTCATTGAAACATTCACAAATGGCAAAGATAATTGGAGGCCTTGTTGGGAACAAATATGAAATCAATCTCTCATGGACTAGGGTTTGATAAGCAAAAATCTAAGAAAGACAAATCCGGTGAAAAAAGGATAAAGCACCTCTAATCAAATTTGTTAAGGGCCCTAGTCTTGAAAATACAGAAATCAAACAAAAATCAAGCAAAACACAAAAAAGTTCAAAAACTCAGAACAAAGGCAAGGCAACTAGGTTGACACAATCTCCTGACAGGTCGACACCAGTCCACAAGAAGAAGGCTTCTGTGACTGTAGTGTCGACACCAGTCGAGGACAGGTCGACCTACTCAAGACAAACCACAAAACAAAAAATTCAAATAAAAATCTGAAAAATAAGAAAAATTCAAAGAAAGTCATTAATGAAGAACCTTGGACCTCCAAGACAGCATATCAAGGTGATTGGACTAATTCTTGGAGCCAATGGTATAACAACCCATGTTGGTATCATCCTCAATTTTCTATCCAAACTTTCTGGTGCACCAACAAAATCCTTGGATTCCACCTCCTCATCTGAATTCTCATGCTCAAATGAAAAACACCCCTCCTACCAAAAACAAAAATACTGGTGTTTTCATCCCAAAAGAAAAGAAGAAAGTGAAAAAGACAGAGAACACCAAAGTAATAAAACAAAAGTCAAAAACAAATCAAATTTGGATGAGAAAAGATTTGTTAACATTGTCCAAACTTTCTGATGGTCCCAACTCTGTTTGGGTACCAAAATCTTCTCTCCACTAATTGATGTTGCAGGAAGGTCGTGCACCCAAATCAAATGTGTGGTTCCTTGACAGTGGGTGTTCACGACATATGACTGGAGATAGAGCCAAATTTTCTTTCCTGCTAGAAAAGGAGGGTGGTTCAGTGACATTTGGAGGTAAAAATAAAGGAAAGATCATTGGATCTGGAAAGGTTGGTCAAACTTCCTCAAACTCTGTTGATAGTGTTTTATTAGTTGA